>JAHHFK020002849.1:0-645387 GCA_024533555.2 Aedes koreicus
TTATAAATCTTTCACAAACAAAGTAGACTTCTTTGGATTATCCTTTGAATCAGAAAACCTTTTAGCTGAAATACAGGGTGCGGCAGTAAATAATGCGAAAATGTTCAAACTTGAGTATTGGGTTAATTCGTGTAGCTAGTGACTAATTTCTGTCAAAAATGTATTTGTTTATGTTTAAATTCAAGTGCTGCATCCAAACATTCTATTTGCTAGAAAATAAGAAGAATGATTAGTAATTTCCATTTAATTCCAACTACCTTTATTACTTACCTTGACAGATACGTGTATTTTGTCTACAATGTGCAGACTTCTTCAGTGTCGTGTACTAATACTCGACTGATAGTCGTGTACTAATATTAGTACACGACACTGAAGAAGTCTGCACATTGTAGACGAAATACGCGTATCTGTCAAGATAAGCAACAAAGGTAGTTGGAATTAAATGGAAATTACTAATCATTCTTCTTATTTTCTAGTTACAGGTATTCCACTAAACAGCTCACACTCTCCATAATTCATTCTATTTGTTTTATTGCAAATTCGTCGAAATGTTCGCGAAAGAAGTGATCACCAGTTTGTTGCTCGCCCAGAAGAAGCCGAAAGAGATTCCCAAGGTGGTAGGGTGCCATTTGGCAACAGTTTGCAGCATAAAAAAGTCCCTGCAGGATGGTCCTAAGCAGCGGAAGCCGAAAAGCGGACGTCCACGCTTTGGACTCCCGCCGAACGTGATCAAATCGGTCCGTGCGAAAATTGCTCGCAACCAGGTGCGTTCCATAAGAAAACTTGCAAAGGAAGCCAGCATTTTGGAGAATCCATGCAGAGAATCATCAAAAAAGACCTGCATGCATCTTTCAGAGCCAGAGTGAAACGCCACTTGATTACGGACTGGGTCAAGGAACTACGAGTGACTCGATCCAAGAGATTGCTTTCCTTGTTGAAGAAGGAAAAAATGATAATCCTGTTCTCCGACGAAAAGCTTTTCAGCATCGATGCTGTGGCCAACAGCCGCACGGACCGGTTCATTTCACCGCAGAAAATGAAGAACGTTCCGAAAATAGTGAAATTCAAATTTCAAACCAAACATCCGGCTGGTGTCATTATGTTTGGCTTGGAGGCGTCCATCGGTTTGAAAATGCCACCTGTTTTCATTGATGCTGGAGTTAAAATCAATACCGAAGTGTATATCGGTATTTTAAAGGACCAAGTGCTTCTCTGGGTGAAGGTCAACTTCTCCGAGGACCAAAACGTTGTCATACAGCAGGATGGAGCGCCGTGTCACACGTCCAATCGAACCCAACAATGGTTGAACGATAACATGAAGTTCTGGCCGAAGGATTTGTGGCCCCCTAGCAGTCCAGATCTTAATTTGTTGGATTATTCGATTTGGGCATATGTTGAAGCACGAGCCTGCAAAACATCACACCCTAGTGTGAAAACCCTGAAGTCAACCATAACACGCACATGGCAGTCAATGTCGGAGGACTACGTCCGAAAGGCATGCTCTGGCTTCCGGCGTCGGCTCGAGGACGTTATTAATAAAATGGAGGGCACATTGAAAAAATTTTTTTAAAAAGACTTTATAAAAAGAACTCCCCTTCGAAAAATGTTGTTTTTTTTGTTGGATTTGTTGAAAATGGGTTTTAAGAAATAGAACAAATTTTCGCATTATTTTCTGCCGCACCCTGTGGGTGCAAAACGAAGAACATGTGTGTCTGGGTTTTTGTTTCCGTGTGGTTATAATTCCTTATGTTCTTTTGTCTTTTTTTTCTATTTTTTAGAGGATATATAAAAGAAATTCTTTTTTGTATTTTTTTTTTTTTTCTTTTCCCCTGCCCAGTCATATATTTCTAGGGGTGTGTGGTTTTGGTTTCTCTATCTTGAGGAGGGCTTGCTGTTTTTTTCGCCATTTGGGGAATACCACCAATATCATCACGTCCCAAGTAACACGAAATGTTTAACTGTATGCATTTTTGCTTTAAAATGACAAATAATAATGTTGCCATTCCGGTGATTGAAAACTTTTTAGGATACTACTATAGAATTGAAATAGCGCAGAAGGTGGAGCCTGTGAAACATAATATTAGTTTGAGAAGGGTCATAAACAAAAAAAATCTTAGGCTTCAGTAAAACAAATAACTGTCGATTTTCAAAAAGGTTTTCATGAACTACTAGGTTTGAACCATGAACTCTATGCTCACTAGATCGCTCTTCTTACCACTCGACCATTTCAACATGTGAGAAATAGAACAATCAGAATCCCTTAAGCCATACCATCATTATATAAACTAGCGCCATGGCGCCATCACATTGCAATGTGATAGGGGACATGATTACTCTTTTTAACATAGGATAATTCAGGCGTAAGAAAGTAAGCTTTTGAATTAAATGGATTTACATACTTTGATGATCGGTTGATTACACTTCAGTTTTTGCTAATACATCATCATCAATTGTACCCGTGCAAATAATGTTCGATGGTACAAGAAATAGGCTACAGCAATTTTTTTTTTTTTTCATCATACTGGCATAGCAAAATTAGGTTCTTGAATGTTTCAGCGGTAAACATAAATGTGATATAAATAGATATTTGATAGTTTTAAGTCTTAGTTAAAAATATCGGAACAGTCATTCGACGTCCAATACAACACGAACAAAAAATACCTGACTAGTTGTGTTGGCATTTGACATTTCAAAAATATGTTTGTTTCTTACTATACGGAAGATTTGTATTGCTACATTTATGCAACATAATATACAAATAAGCAAGATATCAGATGTAAACAAACATATCCCAACTTAAAAATATCAAACACATATATGACAAATCAATAAGTCATAAATGAATCTAGATTCAAAATGCATGAAACGTTCATCTACATGACTAAACTAGTCAAATTGTACTTTTATAGATCTACAGCATGACATATGGAAAAAAATACTTTTATATTTATGTGTTTGGTGCTACTTGGGGTGCAACTTTCACATGAGACGTTGCAGCAATATATTGAATTTTGTTTAATGAAATCTTGCATTTTGATATAAACAACTGAACTGCTATTGAGTCATGGGTCAATACTTTAGATATTACGATAGAGCTTTTGTTTTCCATTTTATCGTCTTTCTTTCAAAATACTTCATAGTTTTGATAATAAACAGGATCAACCACCTGATTTATTTGTATTATCACAAAAGTTAAAAAAAAAAAAAAATTTATAAATAAGCCCTTTCCAAATGGAAGACTTGATTTTTCAAACATTCAAAGACCCTTAAAAATCCAAATTGCCATTATAATAAAATTTAATTGGCATCTGTCAGGTTTTAGGCCCAAATTATGAGACGAGTTGGCGCGATATACGGTAAAGATAGGACATGAAAAGTTTGTTGTTAGAAAAACTTTTTTTCCTTAAAAGTGACAACTTGCTCTGTATGACGAACTTCTAGACAATTATATTGCCTGTGAAAAAGAAAATTTAATTTTAAATTTTTTTGTTTTTTTTTTTAATTTTAAAAAAAGAGAGGATTTTTTTGTAGAAAAAAAGGAGTAAAAAAAAAACTCCCCTACCGATCAAGTCCGCAGCGGCAGGCCCTCCGTTGCGGTTACAGAGGACAATGTCAAAAAAGTTCATGAAATGGTGTTGGCTTCATATGAAAATATGCCACTGGGTACCGCGCATGCTCGCTCCTGACCAAAAACACGAACGCGAGAGCACTTCGAAACAGTGTTTAGACTTGCTGATGCGGAATCGGAAGGATTTTTGGCGTCGATTGGTAACTGTTGATGAAACCTGGATCCACTATTACACATCAGCGAACAGAATGAGTGCCCAGCAATGGACTGAAGTCAGCACGAGTGCTCCGAAGCGGTCTAGGGAGGCTCAATGGGTCGGACAGATTTTGGCGTCGGTTTTCTGGGATTGTCATGGCATACTCTTCGTGGACTACCTCGAAAAGAATAAAACCATCAACAGCGAGTATTACTGTGCATTATTGGAGCGATTGAAGGCCGAAATCACTGCAAAACGGCCTCACATGAAGAGTAAAAACAATTTTGTTTTTGCAAAACAATGCGCTGGCGCACAAGAGCATCACAACCACGGCTAAAATCAAGAACTTACGGCTCCATTACTTGCGCATCCACCGTATTCACCTGATTTGGATCCTTCGGACTATTATCTGTTCCCAAACCTCAAAAGATGGCTCATCAATAAAAAATTCAGCTCACGCGAGGAAATCATCGACGCCGCGGAGGAGTATTTTGCAGACCTTCCAGAAAATTACTTTTCGGACGGGATCAAGAAGTTGGAAAATCGCTGGAATAAGTGTATCGAGCTAAAAGGAGACTACATTGAATAAAATAAAAAAACATTTTTTTTTCTTCGTCTATTTTCCGTCGGCCTATTTCCTGACAACGTTGTGACAACCACCGACGCCAGGAAGACGACTCCACCACATAGACCCTACGTATCGTACTCATCAGCACATGAGCCGGGACCAACAGCTTTACCTCCCTTCCGAAGAAAGACGTGACCAGATTTTTTCGCCTCAGAAAAACTGGGATTGACCAGACCCACTGGGGTATTAATAGCAGTCACGCTTTCCACCACCACCGGCGCCGGCAAAAAACTTTAAAAAGGAGGTTACTTTTCATCCCATAGTATCTTCTGAATTATCGCCTTCGCTTTCATACATAGCCATTTTTTTTGATAGTTTTTACATAGTTGGGAATATTTTTTGACATGATTTGATTTCATTTTCCGTTTTCGTGTTATACGCAGTAAGTACAGCAGAAATAGCGTAATTAATTCTTATGTGTATGACAGGGTACCGGAGTAATTACATAGTTTATATTAAAACAAGAAGTTGAAATTCAGTGACATCTTAGTAAAAGTTAACTTTTTGCATAAAAACATTTTCTATAGTAACAAGCCCAGGATACCCGGGTACCCACCAAATTCAAATGATTGTAACTCTGGCAATTATTGACCGATTTCAATTGTTTTGGAACCGTTTGCTGACCTTTTAAATTCATCTGACTCCCGGAAATTCGGTTCTCTGGGACTGTGGTTCAGTACGGTGACACTATTTGGGAATATCAATTGAATTTCTTGGAATGGATGTCAAAATATTTGGAATAATTCCTAGAAACTATTTCAATTCCATTGTGGGCCATATGTCCACTTGCTCCAGGAACGGTCAGTCTGTAACATGAAATTTCTTCAGTAGGATTTAATACGATATTAGTCAAATAAAAAAAAATAACTTCATATCTACCTAGCCTTTTCCATTGAAGCTAATCCTATTATTCAGTAGCAGCGTTTGCTCCACTGCGTCGTCGTTGTTGTCGTTTAGGTACAAAGTTAAAGAGGCATGTGTACCCGATGCCTTGGGCTTTGTTTAGTAAATTTGTTTGTTGATTTCTAAGCTTTCTATGACGTCCAAGGTGTTTCTATGATGTAGAGGTTTTTTTTTTTTGTCGGGATTATCGAGATTTTCAGCCTCGGGCTGGTTCATCTCCCGTCGTAGTCACTCAAATACCTCTTTTGGGTATTTTTGTAACTTGTCCGGGGGTGAAATTCGAACTCCACATGTTAACCACTACGCCGGGGTCGCCCCCAGGATGTAGAGGTAGTACGTAAGAAAATAATGTCATTTGTTGTTATATCGTGATTTTGCAACTGTCGATTTAAAGTTTTGTGAAAGTCCTTTGTCATTCTGTTTGACGGCCTTAGTCACCTCCGCTAGATGTTCTTTGAAACTTGTTGCTAAGGTTCTCTTTGTTTGACCTACATATATTTTGCTGCAGTGTTTACACTTGATTTCGTTTACCCCTACTCTGCCTAATACATCTACTGAATCTTTTGTGGAGCCTAACAACGATGTCAATTGATTATACCTACTAGAGAAAACTAAGTCCAACCCAAGCTCCCTAAATCGTGGTTTCAGCTTTTGCGTAATGTCTTTCAGGGGTTCAGGTGAATCGGAGAGGGATGTTTGCAATTTCCTATGAAGATGATTTTCCTTTTTGTTAATGATAGCTTGAACTGTCCTCTTTTCGTAACCATTGAGTCTCCAAGTTTCAAAGAGATATGGGAATTCTTTGGCTTTTCCCGTTTCGTTGAGAGGAAGGGTCAAAATCCGATAGATCACGTGGTGGAAGGTGGCCATTTTATGGCTTTTATGCTGAAAAGAGTGATTTGAAGTGTAAGGGATGACTTTTTTGGTATTTGTGGGTTCTCGGAAGATTTCAAATTCTAAAGACGATGATGGCAACGGATTTTTCACTACTAGAAGGTCGGGGAATGCAAGTTTCCCATCCTTTTCTATATCATAGGTGAACTTAATGTCTTAGCAGAGATTGTTGATTTCTTGAAGAATTAAGGGGAAATCCTCTTGATTCACTACGGCAAAGATGTCGTCAACGTTTGTCCTCCAACAAGTTGTAAGTATTCCTTTTCCTTTAAGGATTATTTCTTGATTCACCATAAACAGTTTACAGAAAAAAGGGCATAGAGAGTTTCCAAAGGGGGCTCCTTTAAGTTTTTTATAGAATAAAGCTCTGAAAGTGAAGTAGTTCTCTTCCATGTATAGTCGAGTCAGCTTAAGGTACATCCGCACCTTTTGTTCCATACCTTATCGTCTCCTTGTTTTAAAAGTCAGTCTTCTGGAAGGTTAATCGCGTTCTCGATCGATTTGCTAAGGAAAAGGGGCCGTGACGTCGAAAGATACCATTATCATTCATATCACCTGATGACTGTAGATGCTGAGAGTTAAGAACTGAGCTTGTTGGGTATTGCTCGAAGATACCTTAACATTCGTTTACTAGCCATATTGCTAGCTTATGGACTGAGATCGTACAGATGAAACAATCTTCCTCATTTCGTTTCGGGTTTGTGGACTTTTGGGAGGCCTTTAATTCTGGGAATGGGATGGGGTTTGGTTCACGAAGACGAACTGCTGCATCTCCTACTACCCTCGTGATTTACACTCCTTTAGTGTTTTATCCACGTTTTTCACCATGTTTGGTAGGGGGTCTACTCGAAGCTGCCTTTAAGGTCTATTTTATAAAAAAACCTCCACTAGGTATTCAACATTTTCTTGATTCTTCAGAACTGATTGCCAATTTATATTATTCAATTTGTGTCTTATTTTCTTATAAAGAGTGCTCCGATCAAAATTTGGTCAAATAATATGTGTGAGTCGATCAAAGTTTTTTTTAATAAGTCAAATTCTTTTTCTTTTTCAAGTTCAGGTAATAAAAAATACGGGAGAAATATTCAGCTAGGCTTTTACCGAATACGAATTGCCAGGTCTTTCGTTTAAAACCTGCCATAAGATTTTGTACAGTCTTCTTGTCCACTTTATTCGCCGCAGAACGCCTTGAACTGTTTCTCGATCACAACTGCTTTTTAAGTAGAAAATAAGAAGAACGATAAGTAATTTCCATTTAATTCCAACTACCTTTATTGCTTATCTTGACAGATACGCGTATTTCGTCTACAATGTGCAGACTTCTTCAGTGTCGTGTACTAATACTCGACTAGCTTTTTAAGTCTTCTTAAGGTTCCGCTTGACGATGGCTCAATATTATTCAATTGGGCGGAGCTCTGGCGTGTTGGGAGGGTTCTTGTTTTTGGGCATACCACTCCATGGCCTTTTTCCGTAATGGCAAGATGCCAAATCCGGCCAAAATAGAACGGAACAATTGTGTCGCTTCAGGAAAGGCAGTAGACGTTTTTGTAGGCACTCGCTCGGATAAATTTCCTGAATGACGGTTACGGTCGCAATGTAAACGTTGCTCTTCAAGCCACAGGTACAGATGGCCTGCCACACCAGATATTTCTTAGCAAAATTTGACAGTTTAATGTGCTTGAAAATATCTGCCACCTTTCCCCGTCCGGTTGCTGAACAAAATTCCGGTCCAGAAAGCTGTTTAAAGTCTGCCTTGACGAAAGTTTCATCGTCCTGAACCACGCAATCAAATTTCGTCAGCATCGTCGTGTACAACTTTCGCGATCGTGCTTTGGCCGACGTGTTTTGTTTATCTTCGCAATTTGGAGTCACCACTTTCTTGTAAGTCGACAGTCCAGCTCGTTTCTTAGCTCTATCCACGGTAGAAGGCGCCACTCCCAGCTTTTTTGCCACATATCGGACGGAGAGGTTGGAGTTCCACTCGAAACAGCGGGCAACTCTTGTTGTCGTCGCTGTGGCCTCCGGCTTTCAATTTCCCCCCGATCCAGCTTTCCTGGCTATCGACAAACGTTCACCGCACACTTTTAATACACTGGTAACAGGTGATATAGCCATATAATTTCGCCAACTTGGCGTGAGAGTAGTTTGGATTTTCGCCATGCAGGTGCAAAATTTTGATGCGTTACTTCTCTTCCTTCGACGACATTTTGATTACTGAAGTGCCAATCTAAAAATCCAAATAGAGGCATGATGCTACACGCACACATCTTCAAAATGAGGGGTGTGAAAATTTTTTGAATGCACGATGAAAGGAAATGCGTCAAGTTTAAGTCGACCAATTTTTTATCTAAACACCCTTTAGTTAAACTTGTTTTAGTTCAAGGTATTCTCATAATAGCAATCGTTGGGATTAACCTTATTATGTACGATAATTGAAAACTCTATTGCAGTGTGAAATGCTTCATTTTTCCATAAGGGAGAAATAGATTTTAAAAAACACAGAAATCTTCATGTTTGTTCGTTAATAAGAAATCTAAGTTACAAATTTTGTTGATTTCTTACGTGATTTATTTGGTTGAAGCCTAAAACCGCAATTTTCTTAAAAATAAATTGTAATGTTTCGTTATCATCAACGACTGGAAATAAAATACTCTCATAATCTGAATCAGGAATAAAATCTGCATGGCGCTGATTGAAATCACTATTTATATGAACTTTGAATTCAGGAGGGTAACGAGATACGATTGCTTGAATTGTTTAGAAAAAGATTTCATATGATGGCTTGCAAGCTCTATCAGGTGAAAAGATGGGTCTCATCCGCAAAATGTGTTTTAACCCATACATGATAAAATTCCTTACATTTGGATGATACAATAAGTTCAGAATTAAACTTTGAGGATATTGCAACAAAAACTCCTCCACCAGGCAGTCTTTGAGTTAAGATCATCTCTGAATACATTATAATAACTACCAAAATTGTCTTCGCTGTTAATGCTCTCTTTTCAACTAGTTGCGGTGGTCGTATCAAAGTCGTTTAGTTATTTTTTTCCTCACTTTTAGTTCTATAACGTTATTCAACCATGAACTTTTTGTTGATTACGTACAGATTGCACACAAATTGCAAAATATTTAGGGACGTCTCTTGCACTAATAACCAGGGAACTAAAACGTTCCCGACCATTTTCAATATTTATTTGAAGCTCAATGGCTCGGTAACGAATGAATCAAAATTAAGTGATAAACGTTTAGAGTGCTCCTTCGCACACTCACATAAAGCTAGTGATTTGTATTAACCTGCATTCGACGAGTTTATCTGTAAAAATTTAAACCAGGACACGTTTGCCTGTTTAAATTTTTTTCCGTGGGTAGTTGGGATGTTTGTGGGGGTGGGGGGGGTTTTTGGGGGGGGGGGGGGGGGGGGGTGGGTGTGGGGGGGGGGTTGAAGGGTGGAGGGGGGGGGGTTTGGGGGAGGGGCAGAGCTGGTAAATCTCACGGCCATCATCTGACAATGAAAAAACAGGCCATCTCACTGTTACGAGAAGAAATGAACTATCATGAGATTTCTTGTCATTCTCACAACATCATGCAGTCATGAGATTTTGTCTCATGAGATTTTGTTTTACAAATTTCTAACTAGTCTACTTGAAATTAGCCAAGCAATAATATGTAATCGACAGAGTGGACGTTTTATTGCAAGTTTTATTATGAAACTTACAATTATATCAATAAATGTGCTTGTGATAGCGATGACCAAAACACTGTCACGTGCTGTCATGACGAAAAATTCGATGAGATTTAGAAGAAAATCTCCATCATCGTTTTGTCGCCCGATGAGATTTACAGACGTAGTTCGGTAAAAATCGTAGGTCATTTTTCATTGAAAATGACATTTGCCAGCCCTGGCTTGGAGTCACTTTTTTCGGTGGCGTGATGTTGTCGTGGCAACCATAATAACACCGAGTTCATTCGAACCGTTACCTTGGCTGAACTCTTTGGGGTTTTTTCCCTTGGGGGAAATTGGGTTTTTTCACGGGGGGGTTTTTGTTTTCCGGGGAAGTTAAAACCGGGAAAAGCCCCAAAGAAAAAACACCCTTAAAATTTGGGGGGGAAAAGGTAAGTATTCCAACTTTGTGTGGAAATACAATTGGTGAAAAAAATTGGAATAAAGTTTAAAAAAATTATTTTTTTCCCCAATGGGGGGTAGGGGGGGGGGGGGGGCGGCGGGGGGGTGGCCCCCTGGGGGGAAAATTTTTAAAAATTTAAAAGAGGGGAAGGGGAATTTTAGGTTTTGTGTTGGTTTGTGGTTTTTGGTTATTAAAATTTAATGTTTTTTCGTTGCTTCCAAAGTATCAAGTGATTTCAGCGACAGCAACACCTATAAGTATATCAAAACAACCAATTTTTCGCAATGTCTTTTCTGATAAGCCGAGAAAACAATAAAACAATCGAAAGAAAACACTCGACAGGCGGATAGACAGCGCATTTTTCCCTGTCAGTTTGTTTGCCATCATCGAACACATATCGACGACATCTCGTAGATTGCACAAATGCTACGACTTGTTCGTTGACATCCCCGGACCTTGAAACCAGTCGGCGGGGACTGGGGTTGTTTGTTTATCCCAACATCGTAAGCGGATGTATCAATGCATGACCCATCCGAGTGGGAGGGCAACGTTCATCGATTGTGGGAGTATGAGGTGTCGTATCGTGAGGAATTATCTAACGACGAACCGTCTTTGGAGCGTAAAACAACAGCGTGCTCGACAAGAATTGCGTATGTGAGTCAGTAAAGTTTTCTTGTTTCTGTATATATGCCCAAATATATAAATTATTAACTTCCTTTTCCTTTCAATGCCATAATTGTAGAAGCCGGGTGCAATAGCGACGAAAACAAATGGTTGGGTGAATGGCTTTTCAAGACTAGATATGAGAAATTGTACTGAAAGTTGCTCAATGGTAGCATACTGCAAAAAATAATGTTATTAGTTGGGGTTGGGGAGTCAAAGCCGTTCTCTACCTTACTTCGGTAGCTGTCAATTTATGTTATCACTGGCAGGGTGAGAGAAAAGATTAGAGGGTCGACCGAACCAAAGGGCCACCGTTGTTATCAGTATGTCTGACACTATTACACATTTTACTCTTCAATAAACAGTTTCATGATAGCAACGCAAGCCGTGTCTATCAAGCTGATTCACTAATGTTACGAACTGAAAATATACACACATTTATAGGCGTGTTTAATTTCGGTGACATAACCTAATGGATGTTGGACAAAACGTGTGCAGCCAACCAAAGACAATCATAATATTGTACACTCTTAAAAATTATGTACCTTACATGTGACGTAATACTTATGTTCCGTAAATATTTGAAGACTTATTTTAAATTTTATGTCAGTTCTGATGAAGTCGGAGAATTTAATAAGCTGTGTTCCATAACCCATCATATTGCTCTGAAAACAACGATCTATAAATCTACTACTGAATTATGCGTCATATTTCTAAATTTAAGGGAAACAAGTGGTGAAAAAAAGGCAAAAGACTGAATTTTGGGTTTCAAAAGAAGTAGGTTTACGTAACCGTTGACTTCTGCTTTAGCGTCATAAAATGCATTTAGTCTATTTGTAAACATTGACAGTGTCACCCGCCGCGAATATCTACAAAAGTATCGACATACACATAATGTAGATTTTTATTATTTATTTAAATATTGTTTTATTATTCTTTCCTCGGAGCGTATGGTACGGTATGTCCACGCATCCTTCCTCCCCTGTAGATTCACAAAATGCGTTGTGGTTCAAATCTATTCTTTTGAATCCAACTTATTTTACAGAATCATCTTTTGCGGTTAATGCAACGTAGTAGGCCTGGTTGCTTTGACGCTTGTATCATGTCTTTGATGTGCTGCAGGCATCAATATTGACAAACAAAAATTGGGCTTCATGTAACCCAATTATTTCCAGGCGAACTGGCTGCGTTTGTTTTAGGTAAATTAAATTAGATAAGATTTATTTTGTTGGTTACACTGATATGTTCAAGAATACAATAAAAATGAGAGCAACAGGGAAAGATAGCTGAGGACTTGTTGGAAGTGCTCCCGGGTCTCATAATTAATCTGGCGAACAAAACGTCCCAGCTGCCGAGACAACCCAGGTGGTGTGATGCAACTTTAACACAATCAATATTTTGCACAATAGTCACACCGTTTTCCTGCCAAATAAACGACTAAAAAATGGATATTTTCATCGAACGATGCTTTCGGGCCGAAGTAATAAAAAAAAAACAATTGGATTTTGCTAGCATATTTTTTTGATGGTAATCTCCAGTTTCAAACAGAATGCGGAAATTGATTGATTGATTGATCAGAACAGATCTAAAAATTTGAAACAGGATTTCATGTTAAATGTGGCAAATGAACCGAAGATTTGAAACACTAATAAGATCATAATTGATACGTGTATAAATTTAAGGAAAAAACACAAATCATTGATTTAATTCAATCGCCTGGTAGAAAATTTTACTTCATTATTGATTATACAGACATACAAAATGTATTCGGGTAAAGATTTTCTTCGCTTCACTTCAAATAGCAAACATATCTCGTCATCTTGTTAAAAATAGCTAAAGGAATATAACAACGTAGGCTTTTAGCAATCTAACGGGTGACAACTAAAACTTTGAAATTTTTTCAAATGCTCGACCCTATGCTCAAAAACAAACGAAAATAGTGTGTATGTGTTAGCTCGCTCACTCTCCTATTTTTGTCAGTATTTTCTGTTTTGTTTATGCTTGCTCAGTTTTGTTCAAATGCCGTTGAAACAACAAGCATTTCGTGAGCGCATTGTACAGCTCTACGAATTGCACAGAAATCTCCGCAAAATGTATGCGGTACAACATTTTAAAAGCAAAAATGTTACAGCTTCAACTGTTTACCAATTCCTAAGATCCCCAACCACTACTCGCAAGCAAGGTAGTGGAATACCAGCTAAAATTATGGACCGAAAAGCACTTCGTTCTCTTGCTCGTGCCTTCAACAACAAGGATTAACTGAGCCAACGGGATGCCGCAACAAAGTTCAACAGTTCTCAGGAGTACATCTGCAAAACATTAAAAAAAGTAAAAAAAAAAGGCGGAAAGAAAACATAGGCCCGGGAAAATTTTAGTTTTAAATTTTTTTTTTTCAAAAAAAAAAAAAAGAAATATTGAAAATTTTTTAATTTTTTTTAAAACCTTATAATTGCAAAACCCCCTCCATTACCTTCTATAGAATAAAAAAAAAAAAAAGAGAAATCATTTTATTTTATTTTTATTTATTTTTTGTCGATAAAGACTGTATTCGATAAAATTTGGACACACAAAATAGGTCACCAAAAATTTTCCTTGAGCCCGATTCTTTTCAAACTTTCTGGAAATAAAGTACTACTAAATGGTTAAGTTTTGACATCATTGGTTTATTGAACCTCTTCTCCCAATCCAAATGCCCGCACCTTTGCCTTGACCCCTTTCATCAAATTTTGGGCAATGATAGGACCGACTTGCTTACTTACTTTTAATCACACTTTCTTTAGTTCAAGTTCATTTTCTATCAGTTTTGGAGTTTTAACGAGCTTTGCCTTCATGATTGCCCAACATTTTTCAATTGGGCGAAGTTCCGGAGTGTTTGGAGGGTTGACCTCTTTTGGTACAAAAACTACATTATTATCTTTGTACCAGTCTAAGACGGGCCAGGCATAGTGGCAAGATGCCAAATCCGGCCAAAACAGTGTCGAGCCATCGTGAGATCTCAAGAAGGGCAGAAGCCGTTTTTGGAGGCATTCGTCCTTGTAGATTTGTCCGTTGACGGTCCCAGAGGTGATGAAGGGCTGACTCATTTTGCCACATCCGCAGATCGCTTGCCAGACAAGGAATTTTTTGGCGAATTTCGACAGTTTCTTCTTCCGTACACTCTCCGGAACGGCCAACTTAGAGGTGGCGACGTAGTGTTCCTGTCCTGGCATTTGTTTGGTGTCGGCTTTAATGTAGGTCTCATCGTCCATCACAATGCAGAACGGTTTTGTGAGCCACTCCCTGTACAGTTTTCTTGCACGAGTTTTGGCCACCGAGTTCTGTTTATCGCTCCGGTTCGGTGCCTTCTGGACTTTGTACACATGTAATCCAGAACGTTTCATTGTTTTTTGCTCAAAACAAACTGAAATTTTCGCCTTTTTCGCAACATTCCTGATCGAAATGTTGGGATAACGCTTAAATTGGTTCAATACCATCCTGGCCATCTCCGGATTTGATGTGCCACGTTTTTTGCCACTACCATTTTTCCGCTTGGTTGTCTTACGGCCCTTGAACGTTTTGATCACATGAGATACGGTTGAATGTGCGATTCCGAGCTGTTTTCCGATCCTTCGATGAGAAGCGTTTGGGTTTTCGAAGTGAATGCCCAAAATTTGTTGGCGCACTATTTCTTTATTCGAAGCCATCACTGATATCACTCGACCGATTTTCACGAAACTCATTACACAATTGACACAACATAATGAAATACGTTCAGTTAAAATTTCAATAATTTGTACCCACACGCTAAACAGTTACAAACAATTGCGTGTGTCTAAGTTTCATCGAATACAGTTTTTAGTATTTTGTCAATCAATCAATCCATTGATCTAGTAGATGAGCCAGACGAAATAAAACAGCCGGTTAATATTAACTGTAGTTTTGAAAGTTTTTCCCAAAAAAATGTGAGGGGTATAAATTTTTTTTTTTTTTTTTGAAAAAAAAGGGGGGGGGGGAAAGAAGAGGAGGGGTAGTGGGTTGTTGTTTTGGGGAAAACGCTGGGTTTATAAGGGGGGGGGGGGGGGGGGGTGGAATTTTTTTTTTAAAAAGGGGTGGAGGAAAAAAAGAGTTTTTTTTTTTTTTTTAAAAAAAGTTGTAGAAGGCCAGCTGTTAACGTATTTAAATAGTAATAATTTGATTGTGCCAGAACAATCGGGATATCGCCAAGGTCATTCTTGTGAAACAGCGTTAAATTTAGTGTTAGCAAAATGGACAGAAAATATAGAACGTAAAGATGCGATTGTTGCTGTTTTTTTTAAAATCTGAAACGCGCTTTTGCAACGATTTCTCGGCCCTTGTTGTTAAAAGCAATCATGCGCTTTGGATTTTCGGGTTCTGCATACAGATGGTTTGAAAGCTATTTGTCTGACAGAACTCAACGGACGGCTTTTAATAATTCTGTCTCGAGCCCTGGCGTACCACAAGGGAGTGTATTAGGGCCCATTTTATTCATTCTATGTATTGTTACATGCGACGAGTTTTGCGATTTTGTGATATTAATCTTTTTGCTGATGATACCGTGTTGTTCATTGCTGCTAAACGCCTTGAAGAGGCCGTTTCACATTTGAATGCAGATTTACGTTCTCCAAGTAGATGGTTAAAGTACAAACAGTTGAAATTTAACATAAGTAAAACTGAATTCATGGTAATATCCCGGAATCGGGTTATCGAAGACGTTTCTGTTAAAATTGATGATGAGACAATTGATCGCGTTCGTGAGATTAATTATCTTGGCGTGATTATTGATGATAGATTAAAATTTGACTCTCACATTGACGATGTCATCAAGAAAATAGCCAAGAAGTACGGTATTCTCTGCCGATTGAAAAACGATTTAACTATTGCTAGTGAAATACAATTGTACAAATCTATCATATCTTCTCACATTGAATTTTGCCCTTCCATTTGTAACCGCTGTTAGAATTTACTATATTTTGTTGTTGTGCATGTGTAGATGTCGTTTAGAATTGTGGGGTTTCTAGTAGGATAATGGGTAAGTAGTGAAATAGATTGTAAGATTAATTGTATTAGCAAGTAGGGATATTTAAATTTGAAAAACCACAAATATTGTTTGCAAGTAATGAGCTGAAGTGGGGTGAATCAACTGTGGTAATGGAGGAAAATAGAACACACACGCCCAGTGGGTGGGCATAGGTTACATGGAAAGAGGAGGAAAAAAAATACGAGAAGAGGATATGGAGGTTGACCTATAGAAAGTGTGACCGCCATCGGTCATTACTAAGTTGGCGTTCGAAGAAAGTGTGTGGTAAAATAGTGAGTGTTATCAGCAGACTTCAGAAGACTTCAAACTAGGTCAAATTCAGGTAACGCATTAGGCTCTTAAGTGGTCTTAAATGAAACATACTCACTGCTGTCGTCTCGCAGGACCTTTTGTTTTGTACTATTGTACATTTCATTTGAAATACCAACGGTCAGATTTGACTGACATAGCGGCAACCCACATCAGATACAAATCGGCCTATGTGGACTGCCCTGCAGGACGTCTACGCCTAATCGGAAAGGATTAGCCCAGATTTCTGGTTCAAGGACCATAATTGCAAAGGAACTTATTCCCTTCTCGGTGTGACCAAGGCGGTTTTGCCGTGGTCTATCGATTGAGCCAAAGAAGGAAGACGCCAATCAACCCTTATCCGCCAGTGTTCGCCATTGCTGGTTGAAGCCGCATAAAGCATATTGTCCGTGTTAGTAAGAAGACGCCGTCGCTAAATCTAGGTGTTCTACGAGATCATCGGCGAGCGCTCGTCCAACAGTAGCAACGGTACGTACCCAATTACATTCATCACCACCCACTACAATAGCCCAGATTCAATAAAACCACCCAACAGTAAATTTCCTATTTATTTTCAATTAATAAATTTTCCCATTAATACACCATCTTATTTAAACATATTTACTTCAGTTCAATAAGTTAGAAACCCCATAGTTTTTTCTATATTTGTGCACAGTTGTCCGCGTAGCCCCTCCGATTACCCAGAAGCAGGCCGGCTCTGAGACACAGCTCGAGGAGTCTCCGGTTTCTGAGCCTTTTGCCGGGAGTTCTTGGCCCTATAAGGGTGATACCTACCAACCTCGAGTTAGGTGAGGAATTACATTTTGTTTTTAGGTAATCAAACACAAATATCGAGATTACAGCGTTTGCAAAATAAGACAATGCGTTTGATCTTGAGATGCAATAGGTTCACTTCCTCCTCATTTTTCTTAGATGCCCTACAGTGGCCATCGGCGAAGCAGAGAGTTGTGTATTTGACAATGGTGTTCATTTTTAATGAAATTAACGGTTTGCTGCCTCGATATTTGTGTAATCGAATTGAAAGAGGAAGTGATATTCATAGATATAACACTAGAAAGGCGGATATGATGTTAGAACACCTTTTTTTTTGTATGGAGCTTAACAAAATTCGTTGTTTTTCAAAGGTATAAATGTTTTCAATTCGATGCCTTTACACATCAAACGTGCAGCAACACTAACAGATTTTAAGAGACAATGTATTTCACACATCAAAGCTGCCTTTTGAACAGCTACTCTGTTAACATTTTACTCTTGACTAATTTAGTATCCTGACGATGTTATAACAACGGATATTTTTGTATGGTTTATTGTTAAATGTGGGGATGGTTAAGGCAAATCTCAATCTCAGTGAAGATCCTGACATAGTCAAACTAGTCCGCAAAGGAAAAGACGTCTCGGACTTAACGTTCATTTCCTTCAAAATTGTCCTGGATCCCGGGTTGAAAACTCAAGCTCTTGACCCTTCATCGTGGCCGGAAGGCATTATGTTCCGAGAGTTCGAGGATTATGACACCCAAAAATTTCGGAAACCAATGTCGAGGAGCATCAGTTCATCAACAGTCATTCCGTCGATAGCTACACAGCCGATTGCGGTTTCATCAATGGTTGCCCCCTCCACATGCCACCGAACCCACCACCGGAATGATGATCCCGGGACGCAATGTAGATCGCATAATGGAAGCCCCCAAGCCACCTGAAACAGTCGTGCCTATTGCTGAGTCCTGTCATCCGAGTCGTCCCGGCCCTGTTAGGGTTGGGGAGCTGGGCTTCCAACCACAACTACCAGGCAAGTACTTCCTATTGTCAACCAATACTCTGACTGATGCGTTTTCGCCTTACAGTGCCACGATTGTCGATTTTCCGAGCTGTACTACAGCAAGTGTCGCTGCTACTTCATCCCAGACTACCAGTCCTGTATCGACCGCCCTAAACTCCGCACCAAGTTCCACATCTTCGTTTGTTCATGGTTGTGATAGCAACAGTGCCCCGTCAAGACATAATTTTCTATCGGTATATTACCAGAACGTTAGAGGCCTGCGAACAAAAACATCAGATTAGAAGCTAGGATTGTCGAACTGCGATTACGACGTGATCGTTCTCACCGAAACATGGCTCCGGTCCGATATAGGCGATGCGGAACTAACATCGGATTACTCGTTATTTTGTTGTGATCGTAGTGAATCCACAAGCAACCTTACAAGAGGCGGCGGGGTACTCGTTGCAGTAAAATCCACGTTGCACTGTTCCGAGGTTGTTTTATCTGACTGCAGTCACCTAGAGCAAGTATTTGTGTGTGTGAAGCTACCTAACATGGCTCTGAATATTTTCGGCATTTACCTTCACCCGAACTCCAATCCAGTGTCCTATTCGAACCACTCTACCACTGTTCAATCTGCATCCGATCGTTCGTCCGCCAGCGATATCGTCGTACTTCTCGGCGAATACAACCTTCCCCAACTGCTGTGGACCTTCGATGAAGATGTGAATGGATATCTACCAGCGAATTCCTCCAGTGAACAAGAACTCGCACTAACCGAATCCAATATTTCGGAGAAATCCATGCGGAGAATCATCAAAGAAGACCTGCATGCATTTTCCAGAGCCAGAATGAAACGCCACTTGATTACGGACCGGGTCAAGGAGTTACGAGTTCACCGCAGAAAATGGAGAACGTTCCGGAAAAAGTGCAATTAAAATGTCAAACCAAACATCCGACTGGTGTCATGATGTTTGGCTTGGTGGCGTCCAACGGTTTGAAAATGCCTGTTTTCATTGATGTTAAAGTTAAAATAATTGTTAAGAGTTAAAATCAATACCGAAGTGTATATCGGTATTTTAAAGGACCAACTGCTTCCCTGGATGAAAGCCAACTTCTCCGAGGACCAAAACGTTGTCCAAAAGCAGGATGGAGCGCCGTGTCACAAGTCCAATCGAACCCAACAATGGTTGAACGATAACATGATGTTTTGGCCGAAGGATTTGTGGCCCTCTTGCAGTCCAGATCTTAATCCGTTGGATTATTCGATTTGGGCATATGTTGAAGCACGAACCTGCAAAACATCACACCCTAGTGTGAAAACCCTGAAGTCAACCATAACACGCACATGGCAGTCAATGTCGGAGGACTACATCCGAAAGGCATGCTCTGGCTTCTGGCGTCGGCTCGAGGATGTTATTAATAAAAATGGAGGACACATTGAATAAATTTGTTTAAAAGGACTTTATACAGATAACTGCACTCGAAAATGTTGATATTATTGCTTGAATTAGTTGAAAATGGGATTTGAAAGAAATAGAACAAATTTTCGCATTATTTTCTGCCGCACCCTGTAATTCATGTTTGTTAAAAGTCGGGGAACATAAAGAAAGATTTCGTGTGACCATTTCACAGAGTGGTGTTCTGCCAAACGTCCTGTAGCCCAAGAAGACTGATCATTTCAATCGCAAACCATGTTCCCTTCGTAAATAACTAAAATCCGTCCTTTTCAGGACGGTCAAATCAATTTACCGACTGAAAGCATGTTTGATTGAAATTTCTCTTGAGCTCATCGAAATGTTCATTACCATACAATGGTTCAACATGGCGTTGCTTAAAAAGCCGCGTCCCGGAGAAAATTGCTAAATCATTCGCCCACGTCGTTCAAGCGAATGACATGAAGTGAGGGTTCAATTCCCGCTCTAGCCAGTGGAACTTTTCGCAAAACGAAAATGTCCATCCTGGTCCACTGGGGTGTAAGGTTAGTTGTTCGTTGTAAAGGGTGATACGGTCAAAATTTGGTCAAGGGAAAACGCGTGTAAATCGGTGAAATCGTTTATTTAAAAAATCAAATTAAATTTCTTTTTCAAGTTCAATTAGTATAAAATTCAGGAAAAATATTCAGTTAGGCTTCCGCTTTTCCAAATCCGAATTGCCGGGCCTTACGCTTGACCCCTGCCATCAGATTTTGTACAGCCACCTTGTCCACCTTCTTCGCCGCAGAAAGCCAGTTTGCCTTGAACTGCTGCTCGTCCTTAGCAGTTTTTTGGTCTTCTTTAGGTTCCGCTTGACAATAGCCCAGTATTTCTCAATTGGGCGGAGCTCTGGCGTGTTGGGAGGGTTCTTGTCCTTGGGAACCACCTGCACGTTGTTGGCGGCGTACCACTCCATGGCCTTTTTACCGTAATGGCAAGATGCCAAATCCGGCCAAAACAGTACGGAACAACCGTGTTTCTTCAGGAAAGGCAGCAGACGTTTATTCAAACACTCTTTCACGTAAATTTCTTGGTTGACAGTCCCGGAAGCTATGAAAATGCTGCTTTTCAAGCCACAGGTACAGATGGCTTGCCAAACCAGATATTTCTTTGCGAACTTTGACAGTTTCGTGTGCTTGAAAATATCTGCTACCTTTCCCCTTCCTTTTGCCGTATAAAACTCCTGTCCCGGAAGCTGCTTGTAGTCGGCTTCGACGTAGGTTTCGTCGTCCATTACCACGCAGTCAAACTTCGTCAGCATCGTCGTGTACAGCCTCCGGGATCGCGCTTTGGCCGTCGTATTTTGTTTATCATCGCGATTTGGAGTCACTACCTTCTTGTAAGTCGATAGTCCGGCTCGTTTTTTGGCTCGATGCACGGTTGTAGACGATACACCCAGCTTATTTGCGGCATCTCGGAGAGATAGGTTAGGGTTTCGCTTGAAACTACCGGCAACTCTCTTTGTCGTCTCAGCGGCTTCCGGTTTTCGATTTCCCCCCCGATCCAGACTTCCTGGCTGTCGACAAACGTTCCCCAAACACTTTAATTACATTTGTAACGGTTGATTTGGCAACTTTTAGCGATTTTGCCAACTTTGCGTGCGAGTAGCTCGGATTTTCGCGATGCGCGAGCAAAATTTTGATACGCTGCTCTTCTTGCTTGGACGGCATTTTGACAACTGAAAAGTGAATTCCAAAATCAAAAAAGAAGCAACATTTTACACACACACACCTTCAAAATGAGGGGTGTTCAGGTTTTTTAAATGCAAAATTGAAAGAAATACGTCAAGTTGATATTGACCAAATTTTGACCGTATCGCCCTTTATTTCGCTCTATGTTTAGTATAAATTTATACTTTAACACAGGATCCATTTAACACTTACAAGCACGATTAACATTCAACAAACAAAATATTATTAACAGTTGTTAATTTGACCCAAACTTCAGGTTCTATAAATTTTCATGGAGAACCAATAGTGAAGCCTCACACTAATAGCACAGGGTTTCATGGTTCTTTAGACTGAATAAAACATAGTAGAAATTTATTTATTCGATGACATCAATTTGTTCACATCAACAAGCAGTCCTATGTCAACTTTGCAGTTATGTCACTGTCTTAACTTACCCTTTAGTTTTTTCATCAGTAGACAATGAATCTTTAATTTTCATAAATCAGATCTTCTTCAAGTATGTTTCTCTTTTTTGACTGCTTGAGAAAGAAATTCCAAAATTTTAGTTGCCACCCGTTAGTATCATGTATTCATTTTCAAATCAATAAAATACATTGAGCTCTAATCATGAGGAGTTGAATGTTCTCTATTTTCTAAATATTTTCATTACACACAATTACGTCGTGGATCTTTTCTCATTCACCACAACAGATATTCAGAGCTCTGAGCCAGAAATCATATTTGGATGATTGAGTAAATTATGCGACAATATTTTGCGATTTATTTTAGAACTCAGACTACGTACATTCATTCATATAACATGCATTCTTCCTGGTTTACGACGGCAACATAAACAAATTCATTATTCCGATAAACTAAATTGCCTGAGCAACAAACTGGACTCACGAAAAATGTAAATGAACGGAGAGAATCGATTAATAATAATAGGCCCTCCTTCTCGCTTATACACGATTTCATAATTAAATTCAGTGAGAAAATGTTCTGCCAAAAGAGATGTTAAACCATCCCATACCTTCAAGTCATGTTCAAGCATTCTATCTCCCGCCACTCCTCCCTCCGGCTGTTAATGATACCTTATTTTCAAGTATTGTATTTCAGTCCATCAATTAGCACGAAAGAAGTGATAAATTAGCATTTTTCGCTTTTGAACAACCATTTCCATTCAGATCATTTCGTTTGTTGTTTGCGGCGAATAGTTTGTTTACATGTTTTATTAGATTCCATTGGTACCACCTGGGGATGGAACTCCATCAACTCACAATGGTTACGAGAAGTGAGTCGACTGTTTCGCGTCCTCTACAACAACGAGCTGCGTTACAAAAGGCTCCCGATGTCATAGAAGCCCTGACAGCTTCTGCGTTCAGCACTGTTTTAATCAGATGGGAAAACACGAGCACAACGCTAGATTTGCCATTATCGCCAGCCGGAATCGCTTCTTGACAATGGAGCAATTTGTCTTGCCCAAAGACATTAAACCAAAGCCCGGACACAACGCCGCACAGGACAAGCCACTCGACTACTAGCTGCCATCTGCCCAAGAACGGGAACCCCCCCGAAAAGTTTTCGGCCAAAGGCGCAGCAGTTCATTCGCCGACGAAAACAATTAATCATTTTTACTTTTTTTTTTATTGTTCCGGGATTGCGTGCGAAAACAACAGAACACAGAAAAGAAAAAAAAACAGTTCCTACAATGACGGCGACATTTGTAACAATCAAAAGCACCAGCCTTGCCTCGATCTATGGTACAGCATTTGTTATGAGACAATCCATCCACTATGTTCTTTTGTTTCGATTTAAGGGATTGACTAACGATTTGTGGGACTTTGGGAGAGGAAAACTCGGACTTGGGAAATGAAAGCGAGTTTTCGGGCGTGTTGGATGGTTTAGAGAGATTCACCACAAACAATTGAATAAGTCTTAACATGTGTTTTGACCAACAGTGTTCGAGGACAGGGTTGCTGTCATTCACCGAGTAGAACATTATCAGCGTAATAATTGTTGTGGCAAATTGTTGCTCATTTAACTCGGTCGTTTGCCGATAGCTCATTCCAGAAGCTGAACTTCATAATATGTTGCATGATGAACTTTTGGCACCTAATTTTTTTTTAAATTCTGCATTGCTCTAATTCTTATTTCTGCAGCGTAAGTGGTTATAACTATTCAGCGTTATATTCACGACGAAAATACACTCACACGCTTAAGATTCTATAGAGTTAGCGTAATGCATCGTTGGACAAAGTTGTACACACTTAGAAATTATTAATTTTACATGACAAGTAATCCATCTTTGTCATGAATACAGGAACGATGGATTTCAGGTGATGTCTCCAGAAACCGAAACATGTACAAGTCAACAAAAAGTGTGTTTGATTGAATTAATTTTCTCGTCTCTTTCAACTCATTTATTTGTTTTGTAGGACGCTTGCATGTGTTGGTTCCAGGGCATCGAGATTTTCAAGAAATTTTAGTAGTGTGTAGAATTTGTCAGGCGCCATTAGTTTATCATGCTTCTTCTTCTTTTAGAATTTCAAGCTTATTGCTAACACAATTCGCTTATTGCTTGCTCTCAACTTAGTGTTTTAAATGCACTTCCACAGTTATTAATTAAGAGCTTTCGATGCCAGGTACCATTTTTGCATGAGTATGATTGTGTGGCAAGTACAATCATACGCGCTTTGCCCAGGGATTCGACAAATTTTCCTTAACGAAAAATAGACCAAACCGGGAATCGAACCATGTCATCTCCAGCATGGAATTGCTTTGTAGCTGCGCCTTTTGCGACTGAGCTAAGGGAGGATCCACCCAAGTTTATCATGCATCATGTTTTGAAATTCAGCTTCTGGATTGATCTGTTGGAAAACGAATACAAAGTGAGTACAATTGAATGGCCCCAGCTCCGGTCGAAGGGGAATCGACAGAGGCATAATAAGTCATTTGCCAAACAACAGCGGAAGGTAAATAAAAGGTTAAAAGCGATTTATCACGTTTGGAAGCAATGAATCAGTGAATATACTACGATAATTTCCATAGCCCAGCCTTGCACACACAGAAAGTGTTTTATTTTCAGCTGTGTTACATGAAGGGGGATCGTAATTTATCAATAATTACCAAAGGTTATAATTCATTCGATAATTAACTTTGTAATGGAGGTAATGTAAACATGAATTGTGCCAATATTTTGATCAAGAGTAGGCCGTGCTGCAAACGGATATGACGTCTATTTTATTCCGATTGATTTTTTCCTCAATACTTGGCTGCTGATTTCAACCCTTGCGCTGAACTGGCCGGCTTGTTGTGCCGTAAGGGCTCAGTTGAGATTCTTGGTCAAGACCCGAAGCTAAGAGTCAGTTCCATTGTGGAAATATCACATCAAGTAGTTTTTCCACCTGCTACAGAGGATCGTGTGCCTGGAGGTCACATTGAGAATTTTACTATTCATATTAGGTTCGTAGTTGCAGAGCGCTTTGGGATCATCCTTGCCTTAGATCCGTCCTAATAACATGGAAGGACATTACGGAAAATAGAAGCAAAATACTTTTTGTTGTAATGATATGATAGCATATTAATGCATATAAATTGGTTTCAGGTTATCGAAATTTGGGGTGTACTGTCTTTTGCATGATATATTGCAGGTCTTCCAGGTCATCAGGTATTGTTAAATAATCTAAAATTTAAAATTCCTTTTTTTTTGTCACAGCTGTCATACATTTTCTTAATTTTGTAATTCATAATGGATGCGCAAATTTGTCTACAATTGCAACAAAACATGTAATTTTCAGCTCATATTATCACATCTCTTCTCTATATATAATATCTTATATGACACTGTTTATTCATTACCATGGCCATTCATCTTTATCATCATCATTACCATTTCTATCATAACTTGTGTTTCCGTGATTTATATACAAACATACACTGAAAATTTATTTTCGTAAATTAGCTTTCACTCGCTTCGTAATCATGGATGTTGTACATAGAACAAATGTCTCGTGTATTGTATGAAACATTCATATTGCTTTTTATCTTGTGAAATGCTATCATTACACCTTTTTGTAAAATGCACGAAATAGATTTCGTGAAGACCAGCCAATCACTGCTTCGCTGATGTTGCTGCTGGGATGGGCGGGAATAATTTATTTATCCCAAAATACAAATTGAAGCGGTGTCGAGAGTTATAACTTCATACTCATTATTCAATTATCAGCTCACGAGTCGCCGTGGCATAGTGAGATCAACCGAGGATGCAGTATCAGCTCTTTCCAAAATTACAGGATCGAATCCCATGTCAGAAACATTAAAAAAAGACGCTGGACATCTCCACGTGGTTGCGCTTTTTTGTCAATTACATTTCGAGTCGATAAAGTAGATCTCTCAGTCATTCAGGCAACCATCAGAGAGACGTTTCTTTTAAATTGGTAACAAAATATTCGTAGCTCTTTGTATTGTTTTCGTACAATGCACGAATGTTGTTTCTGTGTCAACAAATGCTTCGTACTTTTGACAGTTGCGCGTGTGCCATTAATTACGAATGTATTGCTGATTGCAGTTAAAATTGGACTCCGACAAAAACAGAAAAAGTGTGATAAAAGTGCACGTTTACGTCAAATCGTTTCCTGTCTTCAGTGAACTTATACCTTTCAGCATAAATGATAAGTGCGCCGAAGACAACAAAACGATTTGACGTAAACGTGCACTTTTATCACACTTTTTAATTCGCAAAAATCACTTCTAGAGTCCAATCACAACTGCAACCCGCAATATCTTCATAATAAGAACAAATCAGTTTCGTTGCTAAAAACAACGAACAGATTTGTTAGTTCTACCTTCGATTTCGTAATATAAACTAAAATTAACTTTCAGTGTAAACATAATTTTATAATTTTTACCTAAAAGGTTATATTTACTTTTAATTATTATGTCTTATATGTCCAATCATTATTTTGATCCTTTCTTATCCTCTTATGATTTACAAGTATCTAGTGCCTTAAATACAAGAAGCTGCAACGGAATCTGTGGTAGGCTTTTGCACTTATTACTGAATGTATTTTTCATTTCCGGTTTGCAAATGGACATTTTACCAAATCTGAGCTGATCTGATACATGCAGCGCTGTGTGCCATTTGGCTAGTGTCTGATTTTACAGATTATTTTTTTTTTTTTTTTTTTTTTATATCACAATTTTTTTTTTTTTTTTTTTTTTTTTTTTTTTTTTTTTTTTTTTTTTTTTTGTGCGGGGGAGAAGAAGAAAAAAACATCTCCTTCTACATCATAATCGTTACTCCACGTTCGGAGAATACAAATATAACAATTAGAGTATGTAAACCCCATAAATGGAGGTAACCATTAATTCATACTGGTGGGGACCAGTATCACAACGCTTTACGGTCTTTCTCTCTGAGGTCTCTACGTTAGAGATGACGAGAAAATAAACACTAAGTAATTATCAGTCGTTGTGAACAAAAACAAACCCAAAAAAAGGAGAGAGTTTTCCTCTCCCATGTACGCATCAAAACAGAGTGTGTACAAAACTACCGCTAGAAACTATCACAAGCGATCAGTGGTACATGAGCGCGACCCAACGAGTTATTATTGCCAGTTGAGGTGACAGATGTATCTGTGCCTCAACCTACCCCGCAGTGGGATGTTTGGCAATGATAACGTCCTTGGTTCGAGTACTACTTTACCCATGCCCTTTCGCTCAATTTTCAATACTTCTATTTCATTTCCAACCTACCGTACACTAACGGAACACTTTCTCTTCATATCTTTCATTCTAGCAAACATGACTGTCTACTCTTGGTGCCTCATGGCGATGAGCGAAACATCTCCTTCTACATTGATAATGTTGTTTTATTGATTTTACTTCATAGATGATTTACACATTATTTTTTGGTGTTTGTCCATATGTTTTTAAATCCCTTTCAATTGAATCTTCCCTGCTTTCCTAACCCAGAAGAATTATTTTTTGGGAAAAAAAAAAAAAAAGCGGATTGCTGTTATAAAATCAATATCAAGCAACAAATAGTGACCATGGCAACAGTAAGTTAAAATTTATAAATGTTAGTTTTGTAAAATTTCAATAGATCTAACAAACTTTTTCAGATATCTCAAATCAAGAGTTTGGTGAATTGCTGCTATCGCTGAAAACGAACGAAAACGTGCTTAAGCACCGAACCACAGAACTCTACACTATAACACTTTACAACATTTCTTTCATTTCAGGATCAACCGAATGAAGATCATATATAATAGATACGAATGCTTGTATTGTTTTTCATTTACATAAATATATGCACTATTACATAAATATTTCATGGTGTTACTTTTTCCATAGGTAACAATCACAATTGCTGCACTTTGTTTTCTTCTTTTTATTTTATTTTGTCTATTTTCCTAATTTTTATTTTGTAAACACATTTTCTTAATTCAGGTTTAAACTATATATTCTAATTCCTTTTGTATATTATTTTTTTTGTAAATATTGCTTTGAATTTGATTATACGTTAGTAATTTAGTTGAAATTTTTGTATGAACATATTATGTATGCATCTTGATTATCGAGATTTTCAGCCACGAGCTGGCTCATCTCCCGTCGTAGTCACTCATATTCCTCTTTTGGGTATTTTAGTAACTTGTCCAGGGGTGAGATTCGAACTCGTGACTTCGGCGTGAGAGGTATGGATTATAACCACTACGCTAGGGTCGTCCCCATTAATATTATGAATTTCGCCTGAATTATACGATAACACTAGATAAATAAAAATAGATTTAATTTAAAATCTAAATTTGAAATAATATATTTATCCTACCCTATTTGAATACCCCTTGTACCATCCAAGCCAAATCTATCCTTTTCCCATACGCACGACCAAACGCAAAACGCAGAAAATGTCATCTATGCTGCACTGACAACTCATGGGATGTTGTCAAGCCGATCAACCGAAATTCTGCTGAGTCATGGAATGCAATAAAAGGGAATGTTGGAGAAGGTTTCGACCTCTTTTCGGTACCAAAGTCTAAATAGTTCAAATCGTTCGTTTTTTTTTAACCGTGATATTTTTACGCTCCAGGAACCCCTCTCGTAGGCCAAATTTGTCACCTTGTCGACGGCGAGAGGGCTTATCTCATGCTATAAACATGCATGTGAGACCAAGAATTTGACCAGTAGTGAAAGTATCACATTTTCTTATCATTTTTTCACTGCCACGTCGTAGAACGTTTATATAAAGGGAAAAAACATCAGGTGTGATACTGGCGAGCTATGCCGCAATTCACTCTTAGACTTCTTACTTTCAATCAAAGGGAAACGACTAAAAGTACACTTCTCATTTTATTCACAACTTATGTTGTTATTCATCAATTTTTTTTATGGAATGAATAACCGAAATACCTGATTTGCTCATGGAATATTAACTAAATGTAATTGCAACATTTTCGAAGGGGGTGAATGTTTTGATTAGGGTAATTATCTGACTGTTCGAAATGAAGCACATAGTCACAGAAAAGTTTTACTTAAGACTGACGATAACAAGCATGCAGAGTTGCCACATGCACAGATTTATATAGATTGACACAGATTTTTATCATTTTTTTCATACAGATATCTGTATGTAAAGATTACAAATTTTTTAGGTGAACCAAGATTTTTAAGATTTTTGGCAATTTTTGGTCCACTCAAAAGCCTCAAATATAAAATATAAGTGCATTTTAGGATCCAACTTTTTACCAATTCTAATTTCAGTGTTTTATTTTAGGCCCATCAAGCAAAAGAAAACAATTGACACTGGCACTACAGTTACAGATTACAGTCTGAAAGCCAGTTTGTGTGTATGCCCCCAAATGATATCTCCATAATTTTTGACATGATATTTTAAGAAAATTTTATATAATTTCCCAAAGATTCTATGAAAAGTTCTCAGACATGTCCTAAGATATTTCTTCTGGCGTTTCTGTAGGTATTCTTCAGGATGTTTGTAGGCATTCCTCCAGAAATTCTATCAGGAGTTTCTTCTGGCATTTCATCGACAGTTTTTTAAAACATTCTTGTGATGTTATTTTCGGAGGAATCCCTGAACTTGTGAAATTTTGTGAATCTAAAGGAATTCCTGGAGTACATCTAAAAGAACTACACAAAACTATAAGGTTATTCCTGAAGTAATTCTTGGAATAAATCCTGATTTATTGGAGAAATTAACGAAGAATTTTTTGAACGAATTCCATAATCTAATATGTTTAATTCTTAACTTTTAAAATTTTGCAAAGGGTTTTTGTAATATTATTTTTTAAATTTTGTTTAGAATGTTTGCAGGAATTCATAAATATAGTTCTCCAGAAGATACTTCAATAATTGCTTCAAGTATTCCGTTTGAGAAGTGTTTGTTTCAAAGTTCCGCAAGAGATAGCTCCGCAAATTTCGGCAGAAAATCCTGCAGGGGTTGCTACAAAAATACTGTTCTTTCAATTTAGAAGTATTTTCATGCATTCACGCAGAGGAATTCCGAGAAGTTAGAACACTGTCCTCTATAGTTATTTTTATTATTGGAAGCATAGTTTTTTCGAACGTGCATTTTTGTTATCTGTTACAAAAAAAAGCTTGTAAACTACGTATTCACTTTCTACTAATTTCTGTATTATTAATTTCCTGTAGAAAGAAGATCCGTTTTTCTGTTGTGTGATGTAGGGAAGCCGATAATTGTACTTAAGCCCTAGTCAAAAGACCGTTTTGCATCGGCTAATAAAAATAAATGTGTTTTGATGAGTATATATCTGTTTTGTTTTGCATTCAATTCAATAGCAATTATAAAAAAATAAGTGCATTAGCATTCAGGCACCTGAAGAAAGTTTTCATTCTACTTTTACAACACAAAATTTGAAGTAAAGATTTCTGCCAAGATTTTCTGCAGTTAAACACAGATACAAAAGATTTTTTTTTGCAAAAATTAAAGATGAGAAAGGAAAAAAATGTGGCAACCCTGCTTCAGTGTCGTGTATAATATCGTGTGAGTGGAGGGGGGGGGGGGGGGGGGGGGGGGGGGGGGGGGGGGGGGGGGGGTTGGGGGGGGGTGGGGGGTGTTTTTTTTTCTTTTTTTTTTTCTTGTGTGTTTTTCCGAAAAAAAAAAAATAATTAAAAAAAAAGGGAGGAATGGTTGTTGTGGGGTGGGTTGTTGGGGGGGGGGGGGGGGGAAAAAGAGGGGGGGATTATAAATTTTATTATTTTTTTTTTTTTTTTTATCATCATTACTTCTGGTTGGTGCTGTTCAAGCTTGGTTAGGTTAGGAATTCGGAATTCTTAGTCAGAGAAACGAAAAGTCGTCGTGAAAATATCACCAATAATCTCTCACATACGCCCTGCATGCCATGAAATACCTTCTTCTCTTCTCTTTTTTATTGACCTTCATGGTCGAGATCGGCTGTGAAATGGATCGATTGAAGTGCGAAGGACCTGCTCAGCCCTAAGCTACATTCGGTTCTGATAAAGAAGTGATCATATCAATTTCAAGAAAAAGTACCTGTGGAGCATCCTCGAAAAAATCAAAGACAGCACACAAAGAGAAGTATCATCAGCCCTTAATAAGTATATATGAAATCAAAACTGTCAAACTATCAAAAAGATTCATCTTTCTCAAGATCAAAAAGTTATATTACAGTCAATACAAGTTTCAAATCACAAACAAATTAAACATTTCAGATCATTTTGTAGCAACGCAGCCATCTCAATCCAAATAAAACACTACAAACCCCTTACCCCAACCTAATCCTTATCACCTCCCATGGCGTTCAAGTAGTCCGCATAGACCAGTTCGCCATTACGCCTTCCTAACCCTCGGCTTTGGATTGACTTGCGCTCGCATTGCCCCACCAAATGCTGCAAAATAAAAATGAAAAATGAACATGATATTTTTACGCTCCAGGAACCAAGTGAGTTCAGTGTGAACCGCGAGTGTTCAACGTTGTCAAAACCTCGCCGTCCGTTAAAGAAGACCGGTGGAAAAAATCGAAGACTGGCTGTGAGTGACCGAGCCGCGAACCAGTGTGCGACGAAATCATCTAGTTCATCCTGTGTGGTAAAGCCCTTCAGGCGAAGCCAAATATCGCAACCTTGCCGCCGACGCATCGAAAACAGCACTGACCGCATCCGGGCCGACCACCGTCATCGACATCGACCGAAGAGTCGACATCGAATCGAAGATCCCCTCCCAGTAGCAGGGAACCAGGTTACGTGTAGTGCAATTTATTACCCCAACCCTCCACTAAATTTTTTTATCCTAATCCTACACTTTTAGCATTAGCATTAGCATTAACGTTTGCACACCTCGTGGATGGAGCTACGATGAGGAATAATTCGTTGCAGACATTGCATGTCACCATGAAACGAAACCAGTTTCGTTACGCAATAATCTTCACAAAGACACTCCTCGATCGCTCACCTGGCCACGTCCATGCAACCGTTGGAGATAGGAAGAATTTGGTATCTACCTTGAGAAGACACGGGGAACCCACGTAGCCTTCAGTAGATATCAAAGGAAACGGGAAATGAATAGTCGGAGGGAATAGTTAAATAGACTGCCCTGTTTGGTGTACAGAACAAATATTAATTTAGTAATGGTCGTTGGGAACATCTAGGCTAAGAACGTTATGTGATGCTCCAATTCTCTTCAAACGGTTGAGACTTAAGCATTAACTTTAGTCCTAGCCCTATACGGCTTATGGTTATAGCGCCATTACTCGCTCTCTGAAAAGAGAAGAATGTCTGAGAATGCCCATCGTCGTATGGCGCTCTAGCATTAATTAATTCATGTCCTAGCTTTGTACGGTTCATAGTTAAAGAGCCATCACACACTCTCTGAAAGTAAAACATCTTAAAATGGAAATGCCTCACCCAATTCGTCCGGCGAACTGCTCCCGGAAGCTATACACACACACTATTTCTCCACCGGTGAAAAAACTTCTGTTGCGTATCGATCACCAATTTCAGCTCGCCTGACATCCGCCTACGATCCGGATCATTTTTCGAACTTCTCATTTACCCGAGGGTGTAACGATTTGACTTATCAACACTTTGAGAACTCGGCCACCGAAATGTTATAAATAACTAAAAACACGAAAAATCGGAAGTAAATTTGAAACTTTGACGGGAGAAAAAATATTTGCTGCCATCATCGAACAAGGCACACTTCGATCTTTGCAATCTTCGGATCCGAAGTCCGACGCCTTCTCCATTAGGCCACACGGCCGTGGTTAATTTATTACCCCAACCCTCCACTAAAATTTTTTATCCTAATCCTACACTTTTCCCCAAATTCACCCAAAATAAATCGAAAAATAAATCTATTGAAGTTAATCAAATCTACTGAATAGTGATATACCTTGCGAAGATTCCCTATTGTGCTTTTCTTTCCCTGTCTTCTTTTTCTATCTCTTTGACGTATATTCTGCAAATCGAAGTAATTGTGTTGAAAATCGATCCACCCGGAAAGACCCTGAGAGGGCTGAAGTGTAAATAGTTTTTTTAATTAGTTTCTGTAGTTTAAGTGAATTTTTATTTGAAGTTTTTTAAAGAATTAAATTATGATACTATATTATTAGTATTTGTGTTAAATGAATTAAATAAAAGGCTAAGATCAGGGCACCCGATTGAAGCACTCTGGATGGGGAGAGTGGGAATGCCAACTCCCCATTGCTAACAGTTTTTGAATAGAGGGCGGGCTCTTCTCCCCGCCCATTGGGGCATCCTCATGTTAGATAGCTCGCTCATTTGAACAATTGTTCAATCTTGTTGTTGGAAGGAGATTCTTTATATCCCTGTGGATACGTATAAGTGATGTTGCATATCGATCCACCAACCCCTTTTTGGCCCTTCATACAATGGCATGATTAGGATAATCAGTGGTTATTAAAGCTTGATCAAGTCTAACAGAGGGGAGAGCCCATTGCTGTCGGACTTAGTTTCCGTGCTACAATGGGTGGTAGTACATATCATACATCATACACTACTTGGCTGCTGATTTCAACGAATATATTTTTGAAACTGGAATTTTCGATAAAAATTTCCAAATATCGGACGACCAGGGACGTCAGGTTCCATACATCCAGCAGTGAGTGAACTTTGAAACTTCACCAAGAGCCTTCATCAAGCATTATCCAAGCCCGAAGACGGTTCACGAGCAGCTAAAGTTATCGACCCATGGAAACGTTTAAAAGACAGCGTATGATAGTGGCCGTCTACGGAAATACCGTTTCACCCTTTTAACTCCAAAATAAGGGTATAAAAATCGTTTGAAAATTCGACTTGCCATCATGTGAACCTCAAACAACATGGGAATGGAAAGAAATAAGCAATGGCGATTGCACCCAAATAAACAATCCCACAATCAGTGGAAAACGTCCACCATAAATTCACTTCTTTCATGTAATTTAGGAAGCGTAAGATGAAGTGAATCTTATGTGTTTAGTGAAGTGTAAATGATAAGTCAAATTGAATTTATTATTCTAAGGTTTGGCCCAGTTAGAATTGGAACAAAGACTTTTGCGCATATTTTGGATATACATTAACAAAATAGTATTCTGTTTTAACTAAAATGTTCGACTTTATGTGAACTTTAGAGGGAAAATAGAAACAAAAATTAATCATCTCGATTGCGAAGAAATTTGCGGACTTTTTGGCAATCTGATTCCACTTGGTTCTCAATTCATTGGTGCGTTTGACGACACTGCCATTCACCTTCAGCTTCGTCTTCATAATAGCCCAAAATCTCTCTATCGGTCTGAGCTGGGGACAGTTTGGTGGGTTGATTTTTTTTCGGTATAAACTGAATCCCGTTGGTTTCATACCACTATAGCACTATTTTCCTGTAATGACAGCTTGCAAGATCTGGCTAAAACATGACAGGTTCATTGTGGGATCTGATGAATGGCAATATTTGCTTTTGGAGACATTCCGTTCTGTACAGCTCTGAATTAAATGTCTTATCAGTGATGAAAACCTTGGTCTTCCTACCGCAACTATGGATGCCTTGCCAAATCATGTATTTACGTGCAAATTTAACTGCAAACACAAACTTGAATTTGGCAGGAACATCTCCCCGAGCCGTAGTCAAGTAAAATTTTTGACCCGGTAGCTATTTGAAATCGGCCAAATGTTTGCCTTAATGTTCTTGATGACTTTGTTCCGCAGTTAACGGTTGACAGTACCGCCCGACCCTTGCTTTGAAGCTTGCAATCCGTCGACAAAGTTTCTCTGTACTTTTTCAAAACACGCAACACTGAGTTTCGGGGAAAATCCAACACTTTAGCAAGATTGCGCACAATTATTTTTCTTCTTCCTTCTTCCATTTTGTATTTTTATGAAACACGTTCGAACTGCACCATGAAAAAAAAACGTCTGATGTTGTTATTGTTATAGGAAACACATAAGATGTCAAAGTTTACAAATCCGACCACTAAGGAGTGTATCGAAAATAAGCTATCCACAAACTTTCTTTCAAATTATGTTGAAAACCGATATTTTATTCATACAAAAAATTGATTCTTTATTGTACGAGGTTAAACTTGAACATAATGAAGACCGGATGAAATTTAAGTTATTCCTTCACGAATTTTCGAACTTTGGATCGAATGCTCTTCATCAAGTTCCGGACAAGTGTTGCATCGCATTTTTTGGACGCTTGAGCCCAATTTTTTTTTTAACTCCTGCATGTTCCCAGCTGCCTTACCAGTCTTCTTGAAGACCCTCTTCACGATTGCCCAGTAACGTTCGATGGGTCGAAGCTGAGGGCAATTTGGTGGATTGATATTTTTCTCAACGAAATCTATACCCTTTTCCGCAAGCCAATTGAGAGTGGTTTTGGCATAGTGAGCCGACGCTAAATCCGGCCAAAACAGTGGAGGTGTACTATGCTTCTTATATAAAGGCAACAATCTCTTCTGGAGACACTCAGATCGATAGATTTCCGCATTTATAGTTCCGGTAGTGTAAAAAATGGTTGACTTCAAACCACAGGAACATATTTCTTGCCATACCAGTACCTTTCGACCGAATTTCTCCACTTGAATCGACCTGTCCGCATCGATCACATCCTCCCCAACGACGGCAGTAAAGTATTGTGGACCTGGAAGGGTTTTTGAGTCCTCCTTTGCATAGGTCTCATCGTCCATCAAAACGCATGCATCCGGACGCTGCAAAAGACGCGAATACAATTTCCGGGCCCTTGTTGCTGCTCGCTTCTTCTGTTCTGCACTTTGTTTCGAGATTTTCTGCTTCTTGTAGGTCTTCAGGTGGTTTCGCCTCTTGATACGCTGGATCATTCCGACACTCGTTCCTGCTTTTTTGGCCAAATCACGTATTGACATTGATTTGTTCTTCATGATTAGAGATACCACTTTCTGCTCCAGTTTCGGGTTGGAAGAACCGGGTTTTCTGCCTCTTCCTGGTAGCTCATCCAAAGAATAGTGTTCCCCAAACTTATTAATGATGGTTTTAACACTCGCATGATGAATTCCAAACCGTTTCGCCAATTTTCGCATAGTAATACCCTTCTCACTTAGCCATGTGTCCAGAACCTTAATTTTCACTTCCTTTTCAATACGCGACATTTTGAAAACGCAGAATTCGAACCGCACAAACAAGTAAACAAAAGAAAGCTGACAGTCAAACGCACAGCATGCAGTGTTCAGAGCATAAAAAACCATCACAAATACATGCGTACAACGCAAATGTATGTGGATAGCTTATATTCGATACACTTCTTAAGGTCGCTGTAAGAATCAAAAATGTTTCTTCCAATACTAAATGTGCCATACCTTTTGTGATATTCATGTCAAAATCATTTGAATATTTACCTATTTATTCATTTGATATAATTATCAACAGACTTATTTGGTGTCCAAATGATAAAAACAAACTATCTTAACGCTAAAAAAAACTGTCTTCTTGTACATCGTCTTGTGAAAAATTAAAATCAAAAACATGATTCAGAATCCGCAATTCAATTAGTACAATAAGAAAAATGTCCATTCGATAGAATCACTTACCTCTGATTTTCCTAGTAGTACCTAGACTCATCTAATTAGCCATTCGTAATTGTGTAGTAATTGTGAATTCGACGTCTTTAAAAATTTAAAACACTGGGTCGTAGTTCCTCGCCACTTGATTTATGTGACTGACGAGCGTTGGTGTAATAACAAACAAGATGCCAGAATGTCATTATTTAACGGCGAGTTTCCAGTGCTGGCAGTTTAACAGGCGAAAAAACTAATGCGTAATAATACTCTAAAAATAGACAGGGCGTATTTTGGTTTTTATCAATTTTTAACTCAAATAAACATTCTGCATGTGAGCTGTTTAGTGGAATACCTGTAACTAGAAAATAAGAAGAATAATTAGTAATTTCCATAATATTCTGCATGTATTGTGTGAATAGGTTAAGCACTGCATTATTGTACAAGATGTGAGCATAATAAAAGGTTTATTGGAGCTTTCTATGGAAATTAGGATTTGATTTTCCTATTCCAATCTTTGTGTCCAGTTTTCTAGGTTTCGTGATTTTGGAATACCACCCTTTTCAAATGTTAGTCTAGCTTTTACATATGCCACCAAGTAGTCTTTCGTCACCATTATGATTGTGTTATCAACAAATCCCACCTCAAGTTTTTTTTTATCTCGTTCTGGGTGTCAGACATAAGTTTAAAATTTGGAAACACTTGTTTTTCACCATGATCGAAAAATCTCACGTTAGTGTTTCAATCGTAGAAAAATCTTTTTCACCTTTTGAATCTGAATCCATCAACTTGTCTCACTTTTGATCGTTATGCAGTAAATCTTTATACTCTTCTTCAATCTTCTTTCTATTTACTAAGCGTGCACACATCGCACAAAAGCAAAACGAAAATATTGCTGCATCTAAGATAAAGTTGCACCCCTGATCGCATATTTGTTCAGTTATCTTTTTAAATGAATAAAAAAAGATCAGTTTTTGTTATGTGATTGATTTTGTTCTGTGCTTACTTTTCATTAAATTTTATATATTTCCTTCCTACCGATGGTTCTTCAATCATGTGTAAATGGAGTCCAATCATGTATGATGGAAAAAGAATATGATGGAAGTCGAGCTGCATGATAAATCAATCATTTTACAACCAATCTGCTTGATCTAATCAAAAGTTTCTTTGCCGCTGGGGAATTTTTCTTTTATAAAAGCAGGTCGGATGGAATTAACTTGTTTACACCTTCCGTGTACCATTACTGAATCTGTTCCTTTCTACGTCATTTCTTTCCAAAATCGACGAACATCACTGATAGCACAAATTTCAATCGTCCGGATGGATCCGGTAGATCAACCGCAACCGGGTGTCCCCAGCTGTCTCTAAGCAAGAGTAATGACTGTTTTGGGATTGTGTTTCAATTTACAATCCCCAGCTTAATGTGCGGCGGGAAAATAAATAAAAAAGAAAGATCGAAGCCTGTTTCGGAGCGAGGTCACCTCTGTGTTCGATTCCGATGGCTGGCTAGATGAACTCTGGATTTTTCCGCTGCCTCGATGTCAATCAGAGGGATGGTTGGGATGAGGTGCGTTCATCTAGCTTTGCCGACCTGTACATTGAACTGTAAGGATATTTGCTGTCGGTATTCTTGGCTGAAAAGTTTTCCTTGATTGAAAAGAACAATACAAGTTGTGTATATTTTTTATTACCGTTTGCAGAAGTTGAAATGAAGCTCGGAAATTGCACTATGTTTTCCGGACCCAATTGGATAGAGAAGGTTAGACAAATGAGAAAACATCAAGACAGCGTAGAAATGGTTAAATAAAATCGCGTGGAAATGTTCTAGAAGAACGAGAAAAATGGAACTAGATAACATTGTTTTTTAAAACATGTTTGCGTTTCGTCGGGATTTTCGGGTAGGTATTTAAAATCGCTTTTCAGAATTTGTTGGACGTACGACGTTCCGTTTTTGCCTGCAACGGTTAGAAGTAGACCCTTGAGGAATTTCTGCAAAATTATGCCAAACATGCTTCCCCTCTGTCCAATGATGTTTTAAATCGATGTTGAATTGTTTCCGTTCCCTCTTGATGTCGGAACGTGTTAAAATAACTCCAACATTCTTTTCCCCGAGAGCAAACAGCTGCCATCACATTTACCTGAAAAGTAAATTAGTGCAAATGATAGTGTGAAAAAGAAAATGCATCTGGAAGCGGGAATTCCTTCCGTTCCATATTTACGTTACGCGGCGTTATTCTGAAATTCCTCATATTTTCGTTGCGCCTTCAGTTCGCTCTATTTTTAACCGAAATGAAACTGACCGGTCAATCTAGGTTGGCGGAACAAAAGATAAACATCCACGTCGCGTAATGTGAATAGCAAGCGAAGCATCAGGGGTGGGTGAGGTAAAATACAGGTAATGGAATTTTTCTTCCTAGTCGTTCAATAAACATGGCAATTTTAAGGGGTCGAATGACCGGGCGAAGGTCACTTCTAGTGGGAATACCACGACCGGAAGTACAAGAATAAAGATTTCTATCCGGATATCTCTGGGGACCCATTTTTGGTTGGTCTTACTGATGACAGAGGGTCGGGTAAAAAGGGACGCTGGAGTAAGCCAGGCGCAATTTAAGACATTGATATTACTCAAAGGATATTTTAGCTTTCCCCGAAGCAACTAAAGGCAGTAAAAGGCCTCACTTGGGACAGTGACGTGCCTAGTTTTGACGATATGCCATCTTATGTTGGAATCAACTGAGGAAAGTGAGAACAAAAGACCGTCATATAAAGCTCATACAAAGCTCGATGTATGCTCATAAACATTCAAACATTAAAAGAGCGTCGTGAATGTGCAATGGTGTCTGTTATTATATAAACAATATCTTCTCACGAAGAATTGACGCAATAACAATTTTATCAAAATTCAACTTTTATATCCCAACACTGAATTTGCGAAATCGACAATTATTTGCAACTAATTATTACCGCACAAACTAGGCCAAATTTTGGCCAGTCAAACAAATGATGGAAATTTATAGTAAACACTGCAACAATATAGACTTCATCATGTCGAAAACAAAATTAAAATAATACTTTCGCACATGTTGATGACAAGGAGAAAATATTATTTTTATTATTTTGTGCATGCCACTACACTTTAACATATGGAAATGTGCACTAGCGTTTAACACTAACGCAATCGAAATTTGATTATGTAAAATTATGTAAAAATGTACGCATTTAACATTAAAAATAAGTCACATAATGTAATAATTGCATAAATGGTCTAGTTTATTGGATGTAAATAAAAAATAAAAAATAAAAGGGGGGGGGGGGGGTATTTTGTGGGGGGGAAAAAAAAAGGAAAAAAAAAAAAAAAAATTAATTTAAGTTGGTCTATTCAGACATAGCGCACTGAAAATATATTCTCGTAAATCCGCTTGCGCTTGGTTTGCAAACACAGTTTTCGTTCATTGAATACATGTCTCATACAGAGTTAGCAACATTCGTACTGCCTTCTATCAGCGAAATGCTTGCATTACATCTTATTCGTACATTGCACGTAATGATTCTTGCGGATCATCCAATGGCTGCTCCTCTTATATCGTACTCGAGCAAACAAGCTGGTGTTGCTTCTGAGGCAGCGAAAATCATTTGTTTACCTCGAAATAAAATTAAAAGCGTCATACGCTTCGCGTCAAAAATGTTGACTTCATCTTCATTTATATCTCTACTTCTTACAGGTCACCATAGCCTAGAGTGACGAAACACGGATTCAGTAGCAGCTCTTCTCATTCGGACAGGATCAATTCCCAAATCATGGGCACTAAAACAAAATCACTTTGAAACCTCTGCCTCCCCACGGTTGTGCTTGTATTTTATTAGGTTCAATTTGAGCCGATAAAGCAGAACGGTCAAGCAGCAAAACGTATATTTTTCCTTTATTTTCAAAAAAAAAAAAAATGTCGTAGATCTTTGTGCTGTCTTCGTACAAAGGACGAATGTTCTTTTAGAATACAAAAATGTTTCGTTCGTTTGACAGCGCATGTAGAATGCATACAAAGTTCGCTTCATAAATGGATCAAATCAATTTCGTTGGCTTCTTAAAACGCTTCTGCTGTACCTGTTACTTTCGTGATCCATACACATTAAAACATTATAAATTGCTTATGATAAGTCAATATTGAAATATGCTAGTCTAGCTTGGTCTCTTTTTTCCATCACACATGAAGAACGAATTTAATCAGTCCAAAAGCAGTTTTTATTATACGTACTACGAAAATTATAATGGACAATATTTCCATTAGCGTCATATAATTCACGATGTATGCTTATCAATATTTAGACAATTGACGAATTTCACGCCAACTCATCCAGTGTTTGGCAGCACCCTCTCAGAATCCAATGAAACTTTGTGGGTATGAAGACTATGTTTTTTCAAGCAACTTCGCATACTTTGGTTTTTCAAAACTTATCTAGACTGCCACTTGAAAAGGGCTTAAGTTTTTTGATTGATTTTTTTAAATCAACATAACTCAAAAACCGTCTATCGCGCCAACTCGTCTTATGATTTGGTCCTAAACCTCACAGATGCCAATTAAATTTTATTATAATGGCAATTTGGATTTTTAAGGGTCTTTAAATGTTTGAAAAATCAAGGCTATCATTTGGAAAGCGCTTGTTTATAAATTATTATTTTTTTAAAGTTTTGTGATAATGCAATTAAATCAGGTGGTTGATCTTGTTTATTACCAAAACTTTGAAGTATATAATAAGAAAGACAATAAATTGGAAAACAAAAGCATTATCATAATATCTGAAGTATTGACCCATGACTCAATAGCAATTCAGTTGTTTGTATCAAAATTGCTTGATTTCATAGAACAAAATTCAATATATTGCTCAAAAATTATTTTCATGCCAGATGGAGCAGCGGTCCATTATAAGAACAAAAAGAACTATGCCAGCTTGTGCAATTTCAAGTCCAAGTATGGATTGGAAGCAGAATGGCACTTCCTTGCATCGTCTCATTTGAAAGTTCTATGTGATGCTATTGGTGGTATTCTCAAGCGAATGGCAAAGAGAGCAAGCCTTGCTCAAGATTATGGAAACAAAATCAAAACTCCTCTTGTACTATATGATTGGGCAGTTGAACAAACAAATAAAAGTATTACAAAACTGAATTTCTGCTTCAAATCAGCTGAACAGTATGCAATAATGTCAGAAGAACTCGAGGAGTTATATAGCCATGTAAAGACAATACCTGATACAAAGGTCCATTGCTTTGTACCTATTTCAGCTAAAAGGTTTTCTGATTCAAAGGATAAGGTTTGTATCCACATTAATCCGGACACCTTCAAATCATTGTAACTTTTATCAGGTAGGAATGCAAAATTTCACTGTGGTACAGCTGAGAGTCTATGATGAAAAATACTATGATTGATGTTTACATTTCATGTTTAGTATTCAAGATGGCGACGAAAGAAAAACAAGTGCGCCAGCGAATTTTGTACGGGCGTATGGCAAATCCTGACTTGTCAATACGGGACCTTGCAAAAACATTGTATTTGCCTAAATTCACTGTTCCGAGGAAACCGAGAGGTGACAAAAACATTGGACACGCTGATCCTGTCATGGACCCAACGAGGAAAATGATATTAACGAAAAACTCAAATCTCTCCATTTGAACGGTGGCTCGTAAAATAGGGATGTCGCCTGGTTTTGTCCAAAAATCAAAACAACGTTTGGGACTTAAGTCGTATAAAGTAAAAACAGTTCCAAATCGCAACGACAAACAAATTGGAAGGTTGGGCTGACATTTCAGAACTGTCATGGAAATTTCCCAAAAAACCGCAAGCAATTTGCACGTGTGGCAAAAAGAGTAAATCTTTCGTCACTACAGGCACAATCAACAAGAAGATCTATCAGAAAGAGTGCAGAGGCGATTGCTAGCCTTCATCAAAAGTCACCAAGAAAAACCTTTGTTCTGACCCGATTTGGCATCATGCCACTATGCTAAAACTGTTATGGAGTGGTACCAAGCAAATCAAGTCAACATTGTACCAAAAACCTCAAACCCGCCAAATTGCCCAGAGCTACGACCAATCGAGAGATATTGGGCTCTGATGAAGCGGAAGCTTTCTGGAAAGAAGCAAGGTATCAAAGACATCAAACACTTCCAGCAAATTTGGACAAAGGCGGCTTCTACGATTTCTGAAGAGTCTGTAGAAACCCTAATGGACGGAATTAAGCGCAAAGTTCGAAAATTTTATGCAAATACCGAAAAACTATGTTTTGTCTTCACGAATTGTTTAAACACATCCCATGAATCTGAAATAAACAACTACGACGGAAATATAATGCGAAATTTATGTTTTATTCATGTTTTGAGGTGTCCGGATTATTGCGGATACAGACCTTAATCCAAAAAAGTTATCTTTGTTTGTGAAAGATTTATAAATTAAATATATGAAGCTATATCAATTACTACTTCTTGAAAATGTACATATCAAAAATAAATAAAATAAAACTCTTACCAAGCAAAAACCTATGAGTTTTCATTGACATAAACAGTACTTCGAAAATTCATATAACGTCATATTTGAATCGTCTTTAAATGGATATGCATCAAGTCTTATCAAATAAAAATTTTCTAATTTGATAAGGCTTGCTGCATATCCATTTCAAGACGATTTAAATATGACGTCCGCTATTTTTTTAGATTTATCAGCCCCCTCTATCACAATTTTTCCCATACCTTTTACACGTATTGTAACAAATCTTGACCTTCTTTCCAGCTCCCTCCCCCTCCCCCAAAGATATACGAAGCCATATTTGAATCGCCCCTAAAAATAGAAATATCCGAACAAGCAGATGAATGACTTTTACTTAAACGTTCATGTTTGGTTCTGTTTTACTGATGTAAAGGGATGTATAATGTTGTTGACCCTTTTCAAATGTTAGTCTAGATGATAAGTGGTTTTTGCAAAGATGTTCAATACATTCAATTCTTTATGACTGCTAAATTTTATTGGATTCTATAGGGGTGTTGAATACCATAACTAGACGAGTTTGCGTGATACACGGTAAGAGTAGGGCATGAAAAAGTTGTTGTTAGAAAAACTTTTTTTCCTTAAAAGTGCCCATCTTGCAATGTATCGCCAACATTTTGACAATTTTATTGCTTTTATTGAAAAAAAAAAAATTCGTCCAATTCTAAGATTACCATTTTTTTTTGCAAATTGATTTAAATTTTAAAATATTTTTTTTAGCGTGTAAGAATCCATTTTACAATTGTTACATTTTTTTCATAAAAGTTAAAACGATTTTCTAGAAGTCAATCATACATTAATTTTTTGTAAGTCTTGTCCTTTTTGAGTTATGTTGATTTAAAAAAAAAAACGATCAAAAAACTTGAGGCCTTTTCAAGTGGCAGTCTAGAAACATTTTGAAAAACAATATGCAAAGTTGCTTGAAAAGACATATTCTACACACCCACAATGTTTCATTGGATTCTGAGAGGGTGCTGCCAATCACGAACACGAGTTGGCGTGAAATTCGTCCCTTGAAAGAACGACGGGAATTTGCAGTGGGCTCGTTTATAAACAAAATCGTATCACATAGAATTGTTTCAATGGATCTATTGTCAAAATCAATTTTCTTCATCCCAATACGTAAGTTGAAACATAAAAAAGTTCAAGATAAAAACCAATTTTCAATTTTGTCAGCTGAAGAATCGAACTCTATTTCATCTGATGCAGGTGATTTTACGGTGGTGCTCGCACCCGGATCCTCATAAAGGAAACGTTCTTCTTCAAGAGTGCACCGTACACACTTAGACATTTTTAAAGTATTCGGTTAATTTTTAACGATCTTTCTACAGCTGAACGTTCGGTTATCCGATTTACCGGATCTCGGTGAAATTTCACAGTACAGGGTGCGGCAGAAAATAATGCGAAAATGTTCAAACTTGAGCATTGGGTTAATTCGTGTAGCTAGTGACTAATTTCTGTCAAAAGTGTATTTGTTTACGTTTACTTTCAATTGCTGCATCCAAACATTCTATTTGTTTTATTGCAAATTCGTCAAAATGTTCGCGAAAGAAGTGATCACCAGTTTGTTGCTCGCCCAGAAGAAGCCGAAAGAGATTGCCAAGGTGGTAGGGTGCCATTTGGCAACAGTTTACCGCATAAAAAAGTCCCTGCAGGATGGTCCTAAGCAGCGGAAGCCGGGAAACGGACGTCCGCGCTTTGCACGCACGCCGAACGTGATCAAATCGGTCCGTGCAAAAATTGCTCGCAACCCGGTGCGTTCCATAAGAAAACTTGCAAAGGAATCCAATATTTCGGAGAAATCCATCAAAGAAGACCTGCCTGCATCTTTCAGAGCCAGACTGAAACGCCACTTGATTACGAACCAGGTCAAGGAACTACGAGTGACTCGTTCCAAGAGATTGCTTTCCTTGTTGAAGAAGGAAAAAAAGATAATCCTGTTCTCCGACGAAAAGCTTCTCAGCATCGATGCTGTGGCCAACAGCCGCACGGACCGGTTCATTTCACCGCAGAAAATGGAGAACATTTCGGAAAAAGTGAAATTCAAATTTCAAACCAAACATCCGGCTGGTGTCATGATGTTTGGCTTGGTGGCGTCCAACGGTTTGAAAATGCCGCCTGTTTTCATTGATGCTGGAGTTAAAATCAATATCGAAGTGTATATCGGTATTTTAAAGGACCAAGTGCTTCCCTGGGTGAAGACCAACTTCTCCGCGGACCATAACGTTGTCCTACAGCAGGATGGAGCGCCGTGTCACACGTCCAATCGAACCCAACAATGGTTGAACGATAACATGAAGTTTTGGCCGAAGGATTGTGGCCCCGTAGCAGTCCAGATCTTATTCCGTTGGATTATTCGATTTGGGCATATGTTGAAGCACGAGCCTGCAAAACATCACACCCTAGTGTGAAAACCCTGAAAACAACCATAACACGCCCATGGCAGTCAATGTCGGAGGACTACGTCCGAAAGGCATGCTCTGGCTTCCGCCGTCGGTTCGAGGATGTTATTAATAAAAATGGAGGACACATTGAATAAATTTGTTTAAATGGACTCTATAAAGATAACTGCACTCGAAAATGTTGATATTATTGCTTGAATTAGTTGAAAATGGGATTTGAAAGAAATAGAACAAATTTTCGCATTATTTTCTGCCGCACCCTGTATTCCGGTAAAAAAAATTACCGGAACTTGTCAAATTTTACAGAAATCCGTTAAATTGGATTACCGAATGTGCAGCTGTTAAAATTTTGGTAAAAAATTCCGAATACTGTAAGATTTTCTAGGTGTTTAAGATAACAAGAGTCACCTCCACAAGATTGTAAGTTTAATGAAGTTAACATTTAAAAAAAAAAAAAAAAACCGGTGCTGCTCCAGTTCTTGACTGCAGTGAGAGCTTTCAGCCATTACCCAAAATCTACAAAATAAAAAAAAACGCTACTTCTCAAGCATCTCAGAAAGAATCCAAACCCATACGGAGATTGATAGCTTTCTCGAAGATTGTGGCATTAATTTTAGAATCGTTCAATATAAAAGATAGTCTAGGATGCTTAGTGGACCAGCATCGCAGAGCCTAGTTTCTGCCTTACTTCTAACATTGAAATCATACCTTATGCATATGACTGTTTCATGCGCCCTCCAAGCGTCAATCATATCTTTCGATGGATAATTCATCGAATCAGGTCGGAGATGTGATCACGAATAAAGTTCCCGTTTCACCTGTGCATGCAATGCCTTGGTGCTCTTTGCATGCACGTAAGCTATGATTTATATCATAGTTGGCTGCGAGTAAAAGAAGCCGATTTCCTTAGTTTGAGCTTTTAGGTAATTTCAGCTGGGCAATTTTAACAGTGGAATTGATTGTACTTGTTTTGAGTGTATTCTTTTGACAGCTTATCGCTGACGATGAATAAGCGATTCCGTTTGTTTTTATTTATCAGCTTCCATGGAAGCCATACGGGAGCAAGTTTTAAAATTACATTTGCAAAATCTTAGACCGTGTCAGATATTCAATAGCTTTACGCAGTTCCGAGTGAGTAAGCGTTTTGTTTTTCGTACCTTGAAACGGTTCAAGGAAACTATGTTCAATCCAACACAAAGGAGGTGCCAGACGAACTTCCAGAACGAAAAACAAGGTCAAATGTGTGAGGGACCGATTAAGACGTAATCCGGCCGTATCTGGCCGTAAATTGAGCAAACAATTTCAAATGTCCCCTTCAATGAACAGGAACCTCAGACATGATTTGGGATGCAAGCCGTACAAGAAACAACGGGTTCACGGGTTGACGGAACGTCAAAAGCAAGCCAAGGTCCAAAGAAGCAGAAATCTTTTGGTTCGGCACGGTGACTGCGAGATTTGATTTTCGGATGAAAAGCTCTTCCTCCTTCAGGACAGCCATTCAACAAAATGATCGTGTTAATGGCAAAAATCTTTCCAATATTCCAAGCGATAAACTAGCTGTAGAAAGCTATCAGAATGTATCGAAAATCATGGTATGGGGCGCCGTTTCACGAAAAGGAAAACTTCCTCTTCTTTTCATAGAACCTAACGTAAAAATCAACACTGAATATTACATCGAGCAGGTTTTGATGAACCATCTGCTTCCTCATTCTTCAACGCTGTATGGGAATACACCATATTGTTTCCAGCAGGACTCAGCTCCAGCTCGCAAGGCACAGAAGCCACAAGCGTGGTGCGCGGAGAATTTGCCCGATTTCGTCACAAGCGAAGAATGGCCTGCATCTTCACCGGATCTCAACCCACTTGACTACTTTGTTTGGGGTTATATGCTTCAACATATAGGCCCTACGAAAGGGCTTACTTTAGATCAATTCAAGAAACATTTGATATTTGGGACCAAATTCCTCACGAAATCGAGCGTGCCAGCTCCGATGGGTTTACGAAGCGTTTGCGCAAAGTTAGCAAGGAAAAGGGCGAGAGATTCGAAATTAATTAATATGGTTTATTTTTATAACATGGATCTTTCAAATGGAAAATAAATGCGATGATTTGGGTAATTTATTTTGCTGTAATCCCATTTTGTTTTAGTGACACCAATTGTGAGACACCCTGTACAAGTGATGTGTTGAGGTCTCGCGACCTTTGTTATATGCTGTTGATTTATGTGTTTCTCCAAATGTCTAGTACTAGGGTTTAATCTGTTGTTTTTTGCTTTATCTTTTAGTTTGTGTTTGTTTTGTTCCGACATCTTGAGGAGTCTCATCGTCGCCCAATGGTCACTACAACAGTCCCAACACAAAACGAAGTCCTGATCATATCGCCCAACGATCTAGTCCTTTTGACAACTATCTGATGAGGCTGCAGAATTCCATTTACATTTTCATATGCATAATCAATCCCTCAAAAAATATCACCCCTGTTAACCTCGGGTAAACCGCGGTCCAAGTCCTACTAAACGTAGTAACGACTGTTCCAGAAAGTATAAGCACACCTTATTTTAACGGTCACTTTGAATATAATGAAATATTTCAACATGTTTTGGCTGCCTCCTTTTTTTTTATTAATCATTTATTTGCACAGGCTCAATCGAATCAACTTTACAGAGCCAAGTTTTCATTTTTTTTACATCATTTATCTTAAAACTAAAGTTAGGGGGATAGAACCGATTACTCGCGGCCGTCTCGGGGTTTATAAGAATAACAAATTAGGGGGGGGGAGATGGGTGGGAATTTAAAGTATGGTATACATAACACATTAATTTTTAACTCAAAATTGTCTTAAGACTTATAACTATACAATGTATGGATTACTTTTAACTTGAACATTTTTTTGAAAAAGAAAAAAAAACACACAAACACAGATAAAAAAAAGAAAAAAAAACTAACAGTAAACATACAGGTTAAACTAACTACAATCTAATGCTAATGTTAGTCAAAAACACATAAATTAATTGCATATACTCCAGATCACGCAAAGCCAAAATATCTCGAATTGGCACATTGGGTTGTCTACCTCGAGCCCGAAGGGAATCATAAAGCTCCGATCTGACTCCACGATGCTCAACACAAGACCAAATAACGTGATCTGCGTCCTGATAGCCTTGTCCACACTCACAGAGATTGCTGTCGCTCATCCCAACCCGGTATAAATGAGTGTTCAAAGAATAATGATTGGACATTAGGCGAGACATGACACGAATGAAGTCTCGTCCCACATCCATCCCCCTAAACCAAGATTTCTTCGACACTTTAGGGATGATAGAATGTTGCCATCGCCTCAAATCTCCTTTACTCCATTTATAGAGCCAGCTGCCGAGTGACTGTTGACGAAAAATAGTAAAAAATTCATTGAAGGCGATTTGTCGATCATAAATATCGCCTTCCATAGCGCCCACCTTTGCAAGTGAGTCCGCTTTCTCACTGCTCAGAATTTAACAATGAGAAGGAACCCATACAAAGGTGATGATAAAATAACGCGAAGATAAAGCACTTAGAAGCTCCTGTATTTTCATGAGAAAATACGAGGAGTGCTTTACCGGCCTCAAAGAGCGAATAGCCTCTATAGAACTGAGACTATCCGTGAAAATGAAGTACTGATCCGGTGTAAGTGAGGCAACGATTTCTAGCGTAATGTGTATTGCCGCTAATTCAGCGACATATACGGAACAAGGAGCTTGAAGTTTACGATTGGCGCTATAAATTCCATTGTATATACCAAAGCCAGCGGAGTCCTCTATCAATGATCCGTCAGTGAAGAACGATTTAGTGGAATCAACTTGGCCATACTTTGCAGAAAATATCACAGGAGCAATCATAGGACGATGATGCTCTGGAATTCCACGAAGCTCTTGCTTCATGGAGAAACCAAAATGAACCGAACTGCCTAAGTCGGAGAAGCAAACACGATTGGGAATATTCAGCGAAGGGCTGACATCCTGTGTTATGTACCAATGGTACAAAGTCATGAAGCGAGTTTGAGGATTCAACTCGAGAAGCTTCTCAAAGTTTTCGATTACCTGGGGGTTCATAACTTCACACCTGGTGAGGAGCCGGAGAGACAATTCTGAAAATCGATCCGAAAGTGGCAACATGCCAGCCAGCACTTCCAGACTCATGGTATGAGTCGAGTGCATACAACCTAACGCGATACGAAGACACCGATACTGAATACGTTCCAGTTATATGATATGCGACCGAGCCGCCGACTGAAAACAAAAACTATCGTATTCCATAACCGACAAAATCGTTGTCCGGTACAACGTTAGAAGATCTTGCGGATCTGCTCCCCACCAGGTTCCAGTTATTGTGCAGAAAAAGTTGATCCTTTGCTGGCATTTTCGCTTCAGATACTCAATGTGGGATCTCCAGGTGCACTTACAATCGAACCAGACCCCAAGATATTTAAAGGACAAGGAATGAGTTATCGGTGTACCCCAAATTTGAAGCTTCGGTTGTTCTGGGTTATGCTTCTTAGAAAAAACTACCAACTCAGTTTTCTCCGTAGAGAATTCGATACCTAGCTTTAGAGCCCAAGTAGACAAATTGTCTAAGGTATCCTGTAAGGGTCCTTGCAGATCGACCCCATTGGGTCCAGTGACAGACACTACGCCGTCATCTGCAAGTTGTCTCAACGTACAGTTGTCACTTAGACAACCGTCAATGTCTTTGACATAAAAATTATACAAAAGGGGGCTTAAACATGATCCCTGGGGGAGACCCATGTAGCTTAATCGAGAAGCTGTAGAGGTTCCATGAGAAAAGCTCATATGTTTCTCTGACAGCAAATTATACAAAAAATTATTCATTAATGGAGAAAAGCCACAAGCGTGGAGTTTATCTGAAAGAACTTCAACAGAAACTGAATCAAAAGCCCCCTTGATATCCAAGAATACAGAACCCATTTGCTCTTTTTTAGCAAAAACTAGCTGAATATCCGTGGAAAGTAACGCGAGACAGTCGTTCGTTCCCTTACCCCTGCGGAAACCATATCGAATATCTGAAAGCAGGTTGTTCGTCTCAACCCATTTGTCCAGACGGAAGAGGATCATTTTCTCCAACAACTTTCGAATGCAGGATAACATCGCGATGGGTCGATAGGAGTTGTGGTCGGACGCGGGTTTGCCAGGTTTTTGAATGGCGATAACTCTCTCCAATCATCCGGTACAATGTTGAGCTCCAAAAACTGATTAAACAAGTTCAACATGCGCCTCTTCGCGACGTCTGGAAGGTTCTTAAGCAAGTTGAACTTGATTCTATCAGCTCCAGGAGCCGTATTGCCACACGAAAGGAGCGCGCGAGAGAGTTCTACCATTGAGAAAGGTTGGCTGTTCTCATCTATCGAATTTTCGGTTTCGCGAGGAATGTTCCTCGCACAACGAGGCACAGAATCTGGACAAACTTTTCGCGCGATCTTGAGGATCCATTGGTCCGAGTACTCCTCGCTCTCGTTGTTCGTAGTTCGGTTACGCAATCTTCGCGCCGTGTTCCAAAGAGTACTCATCGACGTCTCGCGCGATAGCCCGTCCACGAATCTTCGCCAGTAACCGCGTTTCTTGGCCTTGATGAGGCTCTTAAGTTCGCGTTCGAGAGCCGTGTATACTTCGAAGTGCTCAGGTGTTCCACGTCTACGGAAAACTTTAAACGCGTCGGACTTTTTACGGTAAACCTCGGTGCATTGCTGATCCCACCATGGAGAAGGAGGTTTCCTGCGAAATGACGTTCCTGGAACTGGTCGAGTTTGAGCTTGAAGCGCGCTGTCTAAGATCAGGTTGGAGAGGAAGTTATATTCGTCTAGCGGTGGAAGCCTTTCTACCGTCGTTACGGTTTCATCTACTGCTGTCCTAAACTTTGTCCAATCGATGTAACGGGTTAGATCATACGCGACGTTGATGGATTCCGACGGATTGAACCCGGTGGCAATCGAAATGTTTATGGGCAAGTGATCACTACCGTGGGGATCTTGAATCACATTCCATGTGCAATCCAACGATAATGAATTCTAACAAAGCGTGAGGTCTAATCTACTGCCAACTGAGGATGGACCAGCCAAACGTGTTACTTCTCCATTATTAAGAACTGTCATATTGAAGTTGTCACAGAGGTCATATAACAAGGTAGACCGGTTGTCGTCGTACAGTTCTCCCCAGCCTGTACCGTGAGAGTTAAAATCTCCCATGATCAACCGCGGAGCAGGAAGAACCGAACAAATATCTGAAAGTTGTTTTCGGTTTATTGAGGCTCTAGGAGGAATATAAACGGAAGCAATGCAAAGGCTTTTATTTTTAATAACAGCCTGACATGTGACTACTTCAATACCTGGAATTGGAGAAAAATTCACTCTATAGAAGGAGTAGCACTTTTTGATCCCCAAAAGTACTCCTCCTCCACGTGAATCCTCACGATCAAGACGAATAATATTGAAATCATGAAAAGGAAGATCGATTTCGGGAGAGAGCCATGTTTCACAAAGAGCGAAAGCATGACAACCGGTATTGTGAGCTAAAAATTTGAATGATTCCAATTTAAGAATCAAACTTCGACAATTCCACTGTAGAACAGTGATCAAATCCCCGACCTCATTTGGAAAATTATCCATCGAAGGAGATGATAGCTGCAAGGAGGGGCCACTTAATTGTCAATTGCTTCAAAAAAGTCTTCACTGTTGGAAGCATTGCCAATACAATGCTTTTGAGAGGGTCAGAAATTTCGGGGTACTTGAAGATACCTTCGACAATGTTATCAAATGAGAACAGCCCAGTCGAGGAAGGGGCTTCTGTTCTTAAAATTGGGGCATCAGGGGTTTTGGATGTCCCCGGAAGAGATGGAAAGTCCTGGGTGTAGTTAGTACTACGAAAACCAGGAGGAATTGGATTTTCCTTTTTCCCACCTTTTTTTGAAATGGGCATGCTGGTCTCGGGCTTCTTTTCAGCAACTTTCCGTGGGTGGACGCGTCTTCGCTTCCTTGAAGCACCTTCCGGAAAAGTGAACGATGTTCCCTCTTCTGCCGAATCAAAGTCAGACTCGTCATCTGACAGAGGAGCAAAGGGATTTGTATTGGCATTGGGTGATGGGGAGGCTTTTTTCACCATTTCGGCGAAAGATTGCCTGGAACGCTGTTGTAGCGAGCGTTCCAATTTTTCCCCGTGTTGTTTGTACGCCCGGGCACGATGAGAGAGCATGAGGAGGAGTTCCCTTACAGAAAGCGCATTTTGGTGTCTGCACAGGCGCCATCCTCATGTTTCTCTCCGCAATTTGAGCAGCGTGCCTTATTGCCGCAATGGGAAGTCGTATGTCCCATCTGCTGGCATTTTTGGCAGATCATGACCCGAGGTACAAACAACCGTACAGGTAGTTGAAGTTTTCCCAACTGGACGTATTGCGGAAGCGCTGAACCAGAAAAGGTCACACGAAACGAGTATGACGGTGTAAACTTTTTTTCACCCTTATTGGTCGATACTGTGCCTAGTTGGCGCACATCCAGTATCTTAACTGGAGATAGCAGAGGGTTCTTGAATCGACCAACCCCCTGCTTTAGCAGGATCTCAGGGGTCAGACTTGTTTCGGTGACCACACCTTCAATTTCAATACCCCGAGCTGGGATATACACTCTATATTCTAGTGTAAAGAGCTGGGAGACAGCAATCTCATTAGCTTGCTTGAGGTTGGACACAACGACCCGAAGTTTATTTGGCCTGACTTTAATTATCTCGGTCACGGCCGAGAATCGTTTCGTCAGATCATTACTGATCTGATAAACGTTTAGAGGTTTCGTTTTGGGCTGGAAGTAAACAACCCATGGACCAGCTGAACTATCTGGATATGCACGTGATCTGGTAACTCTATGAGCTACCTCATCATTTCGTGCCATAGATGATTCATCTTGCGACAAATCATCCATGGCTCGCTTGTGGGAGCTTATGACGCTCAACCACGCAATTATACACAATCAATCACAGATAAACAAACTAAAGCTAAGCACACTCTCTCACACACTCTCACACACTCTCACTCACTCTCACACACTCACACAAAAAAAAAACTTAACTTATCTTAAATGTATCACTGATCTGCTGCAGCCGGGCGACGAATGTGCTGCTGCTGTCGAGCGACGATGTGTGGCCGCGTGTACCGGCTAGACGGGGAGCTGAAAGATGATGATAATGATGACGATGATGATGATGTTGCTGGTCGGTGGTAGTTGGTGAATGGACGAATGCACGCCACACACGATGGACTGCTGGTGTGCGTGCCGTATAGATACGGAGCAGTATGGCTTTTAGATCGTGGCAATATTGATAATCGCAATTATTGACGTTGTTGCACTGTTTAACACACAACTTTTTCTTTTCAAAACCAAGACTCGTTTTCTCTTGGGGGCGGGAAAAATAACATTATTGAAGAATTTAAACAACCGCGGGAAAAGCTTCAAAACAAAAAAAAGAGGGCCCAAAAAACTCCGCTGGTTGGTTGTTCCTGGCTGCGTCCTTTTGTTTGCACATTTCTGAATGACATAGCATCAAAAAAGTGCTCAGTTTTGTGTTACCTATCAAAATGCGTGGTCTTACTCCGGAACAACGAAAAAGTATCGTGCACAAATGGTGCACTGTGAGTGGACTCTCCTTGAGAAAATTGGCCAAGGAAGAGGGTGTAAGCGTCGGAGCGGTACGATCTGCGATTCGAAAATATAGAGAACAGTGTACGTTTGAAGATGTGCCGAAGAGTGGTCGGAAATCCGGTCCTGTTAGTCCGGATATCGATAAAAAGATCAGGGATGCCTACAAGCGAAAACCAGTGACTTCCGTTCGGGATGTTGCGAAAAAACTAGGGACCTCGTCGAGTAACGTCATGCGTGCCAAAGAAAGACTTGGGCTAAAAACATACCGGAAGCAGAAAAAACCCACAAGGAACCAAAACAGGCCGCGTACGTGAAACCACGGGCCCGAAAACTCTACGATTCGTTATTGTGTAGAAATTCTGGGTGTATAATAATGGACGATGAAACGTATATGAAACTAGCTTACAAAACGCTTCCCGGACCACAATTCTATACTGTTAGCGAAGACAAAGACATCCCCGAAACGAAGACGGCAATTGTTACCGAAAAATTCGGTAAGAAGGTTATGGTTTGGCAGGCAATATGCGAGTGTGGTAAAACATCTAGTCCGTACATCACGGAGACGATGAACACTCAGAAATACGTAAAGGAATGTCTCCAGAGGCGATTATTGCCGATAATCAGGCAGCACGATGGTCAAGTAGTGTTTTGGCCTGATTTGGCGTCATTACGCAAAGGACACTTTAGAATGGTACAAAAGTCAAAATGTAGGTTTCGTGCCAAAAGACATAAATCCGCCGAACTGCCCGGAGGCACGGCCAATCGAGACTTTTTGGGCTTTAACCAAAGCAAAGCTTCGAAAATTAATAAAACCAGCGGACGAGATCCAAAAATTTGAAAAAGATTGGCCAAAAGTGGTCAAAATGGTAGGAAATACCACTGTGCAGAAGCTAATGGGTCATGTTCGAGGAAAAGTTAGGAGTCTTGGCTATGATTAAATATTTTGATGAAACGAGAGTAAAATATCATATAAAACACAAATACAAATATGATTTGCCAAACAAAATTATTAAAACTAAAAAAAACATGACTTTTTGTTATTTTGAAAGTGTGCTGATACCTTCTGGAACAGTTTATATTAAGTCACGTTATCAAAAAGCAAAGAAATATTGGGTTCGTAGAGCTGACGTTATTGAGACTTCCTTGATTGATTCATATAAATTGAACATTTGTAAATTTAGTATTGTATGTGCCTATTGATGAGGGGTTTAATATTTGGTCCTTAAGCATCTCCTTACTTTTATGAGTTCATGTATGTTTTAACCTTTTTGTTTCAAAATACGAAAAAAAATAATAGGTTATTCCTGTTTTCCGCCACACTGTTCTCCTGCGAACTCCTCTGAGTTGCCGAAAAAGGGATTCGCTTTACATTACCCTTTACACTTCATTTCCTTCAGGGAGCATACCTTATACCACTATGATGTCTTTCATCAAGTGGATTCCTATCTAGGTGTTACTTTCCATTCCCACGTATTAACACCGATAGAGGGAAACGAATAAAAGGCACAAATTGGCAGACGAAATTTTTCTTCCGAGACGTTCCATTTGGAATTCCCACGATCGCTGCTGGAAATCCTCCATAGTCATAGATGGAATATTTTCCCAACCTAACGCACATCTCAACGAAAACGAGTGAGCTTATTCCTGTCCGAAGATACATCCCTCCCCTTGCCGGTATTCGCTACCTCTTCACTGTCAAATGATTTGAAGGAAATATACCATTAGGAATGGATCCAGAGAATAAGTTCTACCGGTTGTCGGTGGATGGGAAGGAATGTGCGAGAATCCTGTTTTCGCTTATTAAATTTGGTTGATTTGGAAAATTGGATTCTATTGGATGATCTGTAGATTTGAGCGACTCGACCGGCATCGCAGAGTGAACGATATTCCCGGAGAAAAAGGAAAGTCAAAAAGGAAAGCGACCGCACTCAAATGGGTAAATCTAGCTTTTAAAGTTATTGGGAGAATGACTTGATTGTATTTATTGATACGCATCGGTATTCGGCATTCCGAAATTTTAATGAAGGATCTAGATAACACAGCAAGTGACCTGTTAATATATCAAAGCAAGTATAGGGATCCACTAGAACGGACGGGGAATATAAATCACATTTGACAAGGGATAGCTACCGATGGGAGCAGGATGTTTGTGAACGCTGGCAGTCCTGTGAATGGGGCATGTCGTTTATTTGTTCTTCTTGGCTATAAGTCAAAAATTAAATTCTGTGGATGTTCAAATGGATTTTTGGTGTAGGCGTTGTACAAACCTGCACATGTTTTGCATTCGCATTCGGATTTAAGATTTAACAAGAGTTTCTTCGAAGCATCAGTTCCAGTTTCCAAAAATTAATAATTTTATGATTAAATTGTATCAAATGTTTATAAGTTCATCGTGGCATGAGATTCCTTTGTATTTTTCTGAGATGTGCTGAACATATTTTCAAACTTCAGACCGAGCATGAGCATTTTTTTGACGGCTGAAGTTATACAGAAAACAAACAGATGATGTTTGGGATTCACATAACGCCACCATGTTTACAAGCTGGTGATATAATTCAAAACAATATCGTTGCCAACTGTTTCGTGCTGCCGATAGTTAAAGCTCAGACAGACGTTTTACAAGAGCAAAAATAATAGATAATTTTGATGCTTATTTTCAAATTAAAATTCGTCAGCAATCGCTTGCTCACTAGCGCCGAGTAGTTCATTTAGAGGGTGTACGCAATCAAATTCCATCATTTTCAAATGACTGTAACTTTTCAATCATTGGGTATTTTCTTTTGAAATTTTGGCTGAAATATGTTCAATGTGTATTGTTAATACTGTATTAGTAACATTAGTAGTTGTGCTCTACAGCCAGATGTTGACCAAACCGCATTGTTAGTTGGGTTTTATCACCATGGAGTTGTATCATTTGGTTTAAGGTGGTTTTTTGGAAGATTGTCTCGCTATGGGTGACGATATTTATATAAAAGCACAGTTCTAGCAACTTCGGGGGCTGCTGTTTCTTACTGTTCATCATAAATTCATGTTTCTGAGGACATTAGGAAGCAGAAGATGTCTAAATTTGCCAAAAATTACATGATTTGGCAAGCAATTTGCTAGTGTAGACCGTGGCAACCGGGACGGTCAATGGGAAGGTATGCCTATAGAAACCTCCAAAAGCGAATACTTCCACATCTGTGGTCACACGATGGTCACATGCTTTTCTGGTCAGATTTAGCTTCATGACATTACTCGTAGATGTTCTGGAGTGGTGCAAGGCTAAGGAGGTAAATTTATCGCCGAAGCATCTCAATCCTCGGAACGCACCGCAATTGCGGCTAATTGAAGAGTACTTGGCCATTGTGAAGCAAGCACTTCGTAAAAATCCTAAGGAAATGAAATCAGAGGAAGTTATGATGAAAAAACTGACTTTGACACACAAAAATATTGGTCCAAACGTTGTTCACGTTCTTATAAGTATTGTTAAAAGGAAAGCTCGTGTAAAATAATATGTTTTGTTTCATTCTCTGAAAGTATGAATACAATCAGTTGAATGGGTGAGTTTTGCCGAATCTTCTCTTGTGATGCAATTTGGTTCAGTACACCCTTTAGTCGAAGTGTCCACTTATGTGGCAAAGTTGTGGTATCTGGTAGTATGTCAAAATAGCATGCCGACGTTCGCCACACGCTACCCGATGTTGACACGACGTGCAACGAGAGGCCAAATGGCGGCACTTCGATGGGCACTTAACACGGTTGTTTGCAAAAACCCATTAATGGGTAAAAAAGACCCCTTTGCAAATAGAATGCCTATCTGTCATAAAACAATGGGCAATGGGTAAAAAAATAATATATTTTTACACATTATTGGGTGAAAAAAAAAGTTCCAAAACCAAGCGTATTGGAAAATTGATTTTTAATTTTATTAAAACTAAAATAATATTTGAAACTATACACTCTCGGTACAACGCAAATAAGACAAATAATATTTTTGAGTATAAGTTATCTAATGGTTATCCCTACCCAGTTGATGGCTGCACGTACATCGAAGAAAATACTTTGGGCGATTCGAAACAGCACATCAAATTTGGGCTTAACCTCAATACAAGCCGGAAGCATACTCTTCCGTTTATTTATTTATTGATGGATTCGTCGTTTCCACAACTATGGTCCAAATCACAGTGACGTCACATCTCAGATTTCACAGGTACTGGTACCCTTGTGTTCAGAGATTCATATGTGAGAAAAAAGGACGGAGAACACGACGGCTGTTTCTATCTTTTATACTCTTATGGTGAAAAGTGAGGTTAGCTTCTTCCTTGCAACAGCTGATACCAGAAAAGGCATGAATAAGAGCAAGTAAAACACATGTTGCGAGAATGCCGGGCAACTATCCTGCAAAAATGGTGTTCGACGGGAATCCGGTTGGTACAAGACGACGTGGGGCGCAACGAGCAAGATGGTCAGACCAGGTGGAGCAAGACCTAGGGGGTACAAGGTGCCCAAGGGATTGGAGCAGAGCAGCCACGAATCGTGCATTATGGAGGGATATTGTGTATCAGGATAGGATGTTATAGTATTGTGACGTTATGTCATGTAAATAAATAAATAAAAGCAAGTAAAAATGTTTTATTTTTCATTTTTTGCATTTATTGATTAACACGTTCGTCCCCAACCCCTCTGAAACACAAAGATTCAAATTTAAAATTGATGATTCTCCATCGTTAACCATCGGATTTTGATGCGGTTTTTGCAATAGCTCACAAAATTATCCTAGTTTATATGTCTGCACTGGTTATTCCGAAAATTTCCGTAATTAAGGATTCAGAGGTGGGAGTACTGGGGTAAGTAACTGTCCAGGGAAGGTGGACAAAACATTTTTAGATGCGAAACATGGCATGTGGCATTTAAAACTTCATGATTTAGCAAAACTAGGTCATCAGAAGGCATTTTGAGGATTTCTGGCTATACTGGCCACTAAAAGAAGCTCTGTGGGTTCCGAATTCTATTGGAAAAGTGGCCATATTCAAATCTTTTCCAAAACCTGGCTTGCGACACATCAAACTTCATGATTTTTCAAAACTTTTTCTTCGGAGGACATTCTTTGAATTTTTTACCATATATCTAACCAAATCATTTTTTCAGGAAACTTTATCGTACTGCTTATGCTCGTAGGATAGATTGAACAAAGTAGACCTCGCCTCACTTTTGTAATCCATCCGTCCTCTTCGTACTCTTTTACTGAATTTCGTTACGCTTTGGTGCACTAAAACGTGCGTGTCTTTTACAGCTCGACAGTAGTCTTTTGTAAAAACTGGCTTATGTCAAAACAGATATTGTGGTTTAGAGTTGAATTATGTTTGTGCAAAATTTTAAATGACTCGGAATCCGATAATATGAGCATTGCGGATCTGGATTCAGCCTGGGTGTAAAAGGATATTGATCCATATTGATCCAAAGGCAAAGTTTTGCAAAATCATGAAATTTGATGTGTCGCAATCCAGATTTTGGAAAAGATTTGAATTTGGACAGTTTTCTGGAGGAACTCGAATCATACAGGGCCACTTCAAGTGGCCAGTATGGTCAAACCCCCTAAGAATGTCCTCTGAAGACCATGTTGACAATTGGCAAACTCATGAAGTTTGTTATGTCGCAAGCCAGGTTTTGGAAAATATTTGAACATGGCCACTTTTTCGGAGGAACCCGCAGGGCCTCCCTAAGTGGCCAGTATGGTCAGAAATCCTCAGAATGTCCTCCGAAGACCTAGTTTGGCAAAATCATAAAGTTTGGTATGTCGCAAGCTAGGTTTTGGAAAAGATTTGAGTATGGACACTTTTCCGAAGGAACTCAGATCCCGCAGGGTCTCCCAAAGTGGCCAGTATGGTCAGAAATCTTCAAAACGTCTTTTAATGACCTAGTTTGGTAAAATCATGAAGCTTGATGTGTCGCAAGCCAGGTTTTGGCAACTATTTGAATATGGACACTTTTCCAGAGGAATTTGGACTCCGGGGGGTTACCCTAAGTGGCCAGTATGGTCAGAAATCCTCAAATTGTCTTTTGATGGCCTATTTTTGCCAAATCATGAAGTATGATATGCCGCATGCCATGTTTCCCATCTAAAACTAATTTGTCAACCATCCTTGGACAGGTACTTACCCTAGTACTCCCACCTTGAAATCCGAAACAACGGACATTTTCGGAATAACCACTAACTAGGATTATTTTGTGATCGATTGCAAAAAATCGCATCAAAATCTAATGGCTAACGATGGAGCATCACCAGTTTTAAATTTTAAATTTTCTGTCTCAGAGGGGGTGGGGACGTACTTGTTAAGTACTATGAATACCACCAAATAAAAATCTACATAATCTGATTAAAAAAGTCGGTAATTTTTTACCCATTTTGAGGAAGCCTTGTTTTTTTTACAATGGGTGAATAAATACCCATTTTGTGACATTGACTGTTTATACCCGTTAATGGGTAAATCGGGTTAAACCATTAATTGGGGAGAAGCACTTTTAGCGAAAATGGGTGTTTTTCCACCCATTAATGGGTTTTTGCAAACGACCGTGCACCTTATCGCAGCTACAAAACTGACAGATTGACTGACGTGACAACGGCCGCTAGATTTTTATTGCTATTTGGTGATTTATTTTTAATTGACGGTCATAGAATTTTACACACGTCGAGATTCAAGCTTGAATGACTGTGGTTAAAGGAATGGGGTAGGAGGGCGTAGACGTGATATTTGATTTGAAAGTTATTTCAATTTCTTTGATAAGCACTTCCCCGAGATAAAGGGTGATACGGTCAAAATTTGGTCAAGGGAAAACGCGTGTAAATCGGTGAAATCGTTTATTTAAAAAATCAAATTAAATTTCTTTTTCAAGTTCAATTAGTATAAAATTCAGGAAAAATATTCAGTTAGGCTTCCGCTTTTCCAAATCCGAATTGCCGGGCCTTACGCTTGACCCCTGCCATCAGATTTTGTACAGCCACCTTGTCCACCTTCTTCGCCGCAGAAAGCCAGTTTGCCTTGAACTGCTGCTCGTCCTTAGCAGTTTTTTTGGTCTTCTTTAGGTTCCGCTTGACAATAGCCCAGTATTTCTCAATTGGGCGGAGCTCTGGCGTGTTGGGAGGGTTCTTGTCCTTGGGAACCACCTGCACGTTGTTGGCGGCGTACCACTCCATGGCCTTTTAACCGTAATGGCAAGATGCCAAATCCGGCCAAAACAGTACGGAACAACCGTGTTTCTTCAGGAAAGGCAGCAGACGATTATTCAAACACTCTTTCACGTAAATTTCTTGGTTGACAGTCCCGGAAGCTATGAAAATGCTGCTTTTCAAGCCACAGGTACAGATGGCTTGCCAAACCAGATATTTCTTTGCGAACTTTGACAGTTTCGTGTGCTTGAAAATATCTGCTACCTTTCCCCTTCCTTTTGCCGTATAAAACTCCTGTCCCGGAAGCTGCTTGTAGTCGGCTTTGACGTAGGTTTCGTCGTCCATTACCACGCAGTCAAACTTCGTCAGCATCGTCGTGTACAGCCTCCGGGATCGCGCTTTGGCCGTCGTATTTTGTTTATCATCGCGATTTGGAGTCACTACCTTCTTGTAAGTCGATAGTCCGGCTCGTTTTTTGGCTTGATGCACGGTTGTAGACGATACACCCAGCTTATTTGCGGCATCTCGGAGAGATAGGTTAGGGTTTCGCTTGAAACTACCGGCAACTCTCTTTGTCGTCTCAGCGGCTTCCGGTTTTCGATTTTCCCCCGATCCAGACTTCCTGGCTGTCGACAAACGTTCCCCAAACACTTTAATTACATTTGTAACGGTTGATTTGGCAACTTTTAGCGATTTTGCCAACTTTGCGTGCGAGTAGCTCGGATTTTCGCGATGCGCGAGCAAAATTTTGATACGCTGCTCTTCTTGCTTGAACGGCATTTTGACAACTGAAGAGTGAATTCCAAAATCAAAATAGGAGCAACATTCTTCACACACACCTTCAAAATGAGGGGTGTTCAGGTTTTTTAAATGCAAAATTGAAAGAAATACGTCAAGTTGATATTGACCAAATTTTGACCGTATCGCCCTTTAATTGTTGAATTATAGATTTAAGAGCGGCATCACAATAATTTTTCTTTGCTATTCAACTGAAAACAACAATAGACTTTTCTCGTTAGACCTAACGCCCATTTTTTATATTTTTCTTTTAAAGGCAATGAACATTTTATTAAGTTTTAACTCTTGTTTCTATACATAACTCTTGTTTCTTTGCAGTCCTCATTTAGTTACAAATTTTTGAAAGCTCAAATTTTTGCCACATGTTATGGTGAATATAATCATGTTGAACAAATATAAGGCGTTTTGGCAACTCTGGAAAGTGGTGAAATTATTTTCACCCCAAAATTCAGAAGCTATTCTGGCAACACTTACTTTGTTTATATACGAAACGAAAAGTCAAAAAAATGAATGATCCATATTCCAGATTTGATTTGTTTGATCGGTTAGCCATTGAAGGAAGGTAATTAAATATTTCATTTATTAGTCATATCATGAATGCATTTACAGGTACGTAACATAACATAACATATGGTGCTGTGTTTGAAAGTGAAGCCAACGATGAATAAGATATCATTCCGAGCTTCCTGCCAGTGCAACTGAATTAGTTTTTGACATGTATATGACAGTACTTTCGAAGTCGTGGCTTTTTCACGCAAAGGTTGACACTTTGTTACGAGATTTTCCGCTGGAGTGACTGAGTAAGAAAACTACCGCCATGTTTAACGCAAGCACTGAGATCTGCTTATGGGATTTCACCATAGGAGTGAAGAGCTAGTAAGTTAACGTGAATTTCACCGCAGAATCATTTCTACTCCCAGTCGTAGGCGATGACAAAACATTACCATTCGACAAAATTTCATGTTTTGGCTTGCATTAAATTAATCATTTATGAAATCAGCAAAATGTATACCAAGACCATTCATTTATGAACTTCACTGAAGATTTTTGTATGTATACATAATTGTCAACTCTATGGAAAAATGAAGTATTTTACACAGCAATCGAATATTCAATTTTTATACACAACACTCCCTTCCTCAGTGACTGGGAATTCGAGGAAGTGCCGGAATATCGTAAAGTAGACTATGTACAATAGATTGATAGAATATAAGAAGTATTGAAGGAAATGTCGACACTGGAGTAGGCAAATCTCATTCTATTATTCAGTGCCTTATTTCAGAACTGGTACCAATAAAAAGAAGAAGGCGAACACAAAACAATAAATTTCCAGTATGGTTCAATCCACATTTAAAAAAAATAATAGAGAATAAAAATTAGAAAACACACAAAACACAAATTATGTTAAAAGCGAAACACTAGCAAAAATTTGCAAAATTATCATGACATTTGCTACCAATTTAACACAGCCATTAACTCTGCACATGAAGAATATAATCGTAAAATCGAAACTGAAGTCAAATCATGCCCCAAGAACTTCTTCAATTATGTGAAAACGAAATAGAAAAGTAAAAATTTTCCCTCACGTATTCATTTCGACGGAAATGTAGGTGAAAACCTTTCTAAATATACAAGCTTTTCGCAAATTTCATCCAAAAAGTATATACCACATTCTCCTAAGAAGACTTCGATCGCGAGTTCTTTGCATACATTCTCGAATTTTCCAAAAATATATCTGTCAATGAATTATCAACTCACGAAATTCTCAAAGCACTAAAAGATCCTAGAAATGAGCTTCTTTAATTGGTCAATAGTGCTCCCTTAATGTTCGCTCTGCTTGGCCAGCATTTACGACCATACATACAAGTTCAGCGGATTAAGGTCCGGGGAGCTGGGAGGCCACAAAGTCTTATCGAGAAAATCAGCAAATTCTCCCGAGAGCACGCTTGGACGATATTTGCCGTGTGGGCCGGTGCACCATGCTGTTGAATATCGTAATGATCCTTCCCGTAGAGGTCCCGAAGTGCCGGGGCCACAACTTTCTCCAGAACCTCGGTCTTTTAGTACGCGGCGTTGATTTTCACGTTTTTTTCGATAAACATCAATGGAAGCTTCCCACGTCTGGATACGGCCACCCAAACCATCACCGACGCGGCACTCTGGAACCGCGGAATTTTCATCTGGGACGATGCTGGCCAACGTCAGCGCCTACAGCCCCGTCATTATGGACATTATGTGGCTGTTGCAAGACAAAGAGTTTCTCATAAGAAAACACGAACTTCTGACCTGCGTGCCACGAAAGTATCATTTTGGCTCTGTCCAGTCTCCTCTTCGTTGTAATGACAGCAAGTCGACACCTAAAGCTGACACCGATACCAATACACAGAATGCACATGGTGCGCACATACACAACAATGAAAAGTTGTATTCAAACTTATCGAACACCCTGTATACCCTTATTTACGATGCTGTTGGGGCTCCTCACATAAATACTATGCTCGAAAAAATGAGACACACAAAAATGGTCAAAAATCATTTTTTGTCAGATTTTTGACAAACTTTTAGGGAATAAACAATGACATTATGGTTAGGTTTCTATTCCATTGGTTTATTGGAGATTTTCTCCGTGACCTTATTGCTGCACTTTGCCCTTGACACCAGTCATAAGGTTTTGAACAATAACGGGGTCAACTCTTTTTTTTATGCTTTTACCCACTGTTGTTTCAAAGCCAGCTCGTTCTAGAATACTTAAGGTATTTTACAAAGTTCTGGCGAGTTCGGTGGGTTGAAGTCTTCTGGTACAAAAATAACATTGTTATCTCTGTACCAGTCTAACACCGACCGCGCGTAGTGGTAGGATGCCAAATGCGGACAAAATAGCGTCTCGCCTCCATGAGACCACAGGATGGGCAGCAGACGCTTCTGAAGGCATTCGTCTAGGTAGATTTGCCAATTGCCAATTTTCCAATGGTACCTATTCGTGATGTATGGCTGGTTCGTCTCTCCACACCCACAGATGGCCTGCCAAACCAAGAACCTTTTGACGAATTTGTACACCTTCTACTTCTTTACCTCCTTAGTATCAGCCAATTGTGAAGTGGCAACGTAAAACTCCTGCCCCGACAACTGCTTGTGCCCGCCTTGATGGAAGTCTTGTCGTCCATCACGACGCACCACGGTTCCGTCAGCCAGTCGGTACAGCTTCCTGGCGCGGGTTTTGACTACCATGTTCTGTTTGTGGTTTTGGTTTGGTGCCTTCCTGACCTTGTAGACGTGGAGGCCGGCACGTTTCATCGTTTTTCGACAAACCAGATGGAAACATCCGCCTTCTTCCCTACATCGCGGATCGAAAGGTGCGGTTCCTTGCCTTCACCGGGTAAGGATTTTTTGTAGCTGCCTGACCGCCGCTGGGTCGTCTGAGTATCCCTGAATGACGTCACCACCCGGGAGACCTTTCGAGTGATGGAATCTCTGGTGTTTTCCAATCCATCTGTGGGATTTTCCACGACATTTACTAGCGGATCTGCTTTTATTAAGATGCCATCTCTATGACCATTTGACAGATTGAATAGTGTTCAGGGTATTTTTGCCTATTATATGCTGCATAATAACAAATATGTTTTGAATAACTACGCTTAAGTTAACTAAATAATGCACAACGTTGAAATAACTTATAGTTGAATTCCGTTTTTACCTAGTTTTAAAGTAAATTCAACCCAAAAGAATATACCTCAACTAGAGATTGTATCGCAAATAAACTGGTAACGCTTATGATGAGCTCACTTATACACACGTAAGACTATCGGTCTGAGCCTTCCTTCATTCGAGGTGTTCATCTTTCAACAACTTGAACAGCTCCTGACTCCTGAGCTTTCGGTTAACAGTTTTCGAGATGCCGCGAATCGAAAAAAGTGTTTAAATTCAAGTGTTGGACACGTTTCGGACGTTTCGGAATTCTTCACAACTGCAAAAAATATATCAAGAACAAATTCGGGGAACGCTACTCGTTCGATAAACTGCCAAGAAGAGAAAGAAAAAGCTTCAGTCGATTGTATCGGAAGGTAGTCAGCCTCGTCCTTCGGAATAGATCGATTCGTGATTTCGCCAAAAACGCTGGTACCTCCGTCGAAATGGTGCAAATAATCAAAAAGTACAACAACCTGAAAACTAATAAGAAGCAAAAACTAGCAAAACAAAGTGCTGAGCAAAAATACAGGGCGAAAATCAGAGCCAGAAAGATACACAGCCGACTTTTGCAACGACCGTCTGCCTGCGTTTTGATCGATGACGAAACATATGTGAAAGAAGACTCCAGGGCCGCAATTTTACACCAAGGTCATCGGTGAATATGTGAGCAACTCCGAAAAGTCGTTTGTGGTGGAAAAAATTGGTTAGAAGGTTCTCGTATGGCAAGCAATTGGTTCTTGCGGCTCTAGGTCATCGATTTTTTACACTAAAGGTACGATCAATGTCGAAGTTTACCGTACTTAGTATTTGCAGAACAGAATGCTACCGTTCAAATGCCCTTCGCTCGTTTTCAACTGGTATCTTTCAATTTCATAACCTGCCGTTACGCTTAACGGAACTATCAATACTATCTCTTCATTTCTCTTCGTTGTAGCAATAAATTACTATCCACTCCTAGAGTCTCTCATGTTGCTGGGAAATTATCTGTTTCCGACAAATTTCAACATAGATCGTTACTCCGCACATTGGGAGAATACAAAAAACAACAATCAAAGTGTAGAAAAGAATGCGTCCGTTATGCTAGCAGGACAAGGTCCATCCTTTGTTTTGGCTTGATATTTCGTCAGCTCATTACACCAAAACCACTGTACGATGAATACGATAAAATTGAGTAGATTTCGTTGAGAAAGATATAAATCCTCCCAATTGTCCACAGCTTTGTCCAACTGAACGCTACTGGGCTATCGTCAAGCGCAACTTCAAGAAGAGTGATAAGAAGTGCAAGACCATGGAAGAAATGAAAAAGAATTGTTCGGTGGCTTTCAGAAAATGCGACAACTACTTTCCAAAACTTTCCAAGTAAAGTCAAATAAAAAATCAGAAAATACTGGAAATAAAGTTGCTTTTAATTATATTTTTGTTCAAACATTTTTTTGTTGAGCAAGACTTGAATTGAATGATATAGTTGTTTTTAAGTTTTTTTTATTATTTCATTCCTGTAATTGTGTTACCAGTTTGTTTTCGATACCATTCCTAATAGAATACTTAATTTTGGGTACTTTTTTCTTACCTTGTATTTGTTATAATTCCTTTGTGACAAAATGTTATGTTAAATGTTTTCTTACACCCCATTATAAAAAAATATTGCTCTTTAAAATAAAGAAACCAACCTACCTGGCATACCACGGAATGCTATCAAATAACAACTTTAGGTGCGCTCCAAAAAGTTCAGAAAGAATGCAAACTTCTAAAATGATGAATACCTTAAAGTGCCACATCGTGTTTACGGTAAGTAATCGATTAAACTCTACTTTGAATAAAATTCAATCAATCAGCGATTCAAAATTAACACTGCCTCAGATGAAGCAGCACGCCATAAGTTCAGGATGGCATACACAAACTTTTTATTCCTTGCGTCACCAACAAGGAACGAAAAGCCAAGCACAGCTAAACGTTAATTTGTCCACGCCTGAGTCGTAAAATGCTGATGGTGGAAGTTGAGAATCAAGAAAGGATCGAAATTGTTGCTTACTTCTTCTCTTCGTCTATTTATACCAGCCATAGACTGAAAACGAGGGAAATGGTGTAAAACTCACCAGCAAGTTAAAATGTACTAGTAAGAACAACAATAAAAATTCCTAGTCAAATCAGCATCAACAGAAAACACTAGAAGAGACAATCTCATGGGATTGTACATACTGTTGACGTTGAACTTTTATTTATTTATGTCCTTCTAGCCAAATTTAAACTCAGCTTCGAAGCAGTAGTCGCTTTCACTGAGTAAATATTTACTATTTGGATCGAATATTAGATGTATTATCGATTCCACTGTTCAGTTTAGTTAAGGTCATCAATTTAGGCAGTAATTAGACATGGCCCATCCTTTGGCATACTTTCTATTTTTTTTTATCGCTGTTTACTAATAGTTTTGAGTGATTTTGTGACTAGAAGTATGTCCAATTGACTGATGTAATAACCTGAGGCGGAAAGACTAATCAATTGTTGTTCAAAAGCTGACCACTTTTCATGACGCAATCATTTTCGTACTCGTAAAGTGCACCCCTATATAGAAAACGAAGACTTAGTTTACGTCTAAAAGTCCCTCCCAATCGCAATAAAATGTCATAAAAAATCGTCGTAGAGTTTCAATATGTTGCGAAATGCTGCTCTCTCGGCGAGTAAGTGGTTGAACAATACAGGGTACGTGACGAATTTTGGAATTAAATTTCAAATAGTAATTGAATTTAATTCAGACGTATTAGGCAGCACTGGATTGTAACGTTTGCATTTAAAAAAATTGACATTTTTGATGAATAAAGGTGATAAAATAAAAGCTAAGACAGATATTTGCTTTTGATAAATGTGCCATGGCAAGTAATTATTTAAAGCTTACTTGCAAAAAAAAAATCTACGCCCTTGCGAGCGGCCTTCCGGCAGTTAACCGAAACATTCGCCATGGCGGACGAAAACATGCGTGTAGGCATGATTTTTGAGTTCTTTCTTCGTTTTATTTATCAATTCCTCCTCAGTTTTCGCGACAAAATTGTTGGAGTAGATCTTACGCTTCAGGTTGGCCCAGAAATTCTCGATGGGACGCAGCTGGGGGACGTTGGGCGGGTTCACCGACTTGGGTACCACATCGATATTCAGCCGCTCCATCTCCTCCAACGATCGCTTCGAGTAGTGAGCCGACGCCAGATCCGGCCAGAACACCGCGTCTTTGCCCTTATGGTATTTCTTGATGTACGATGCAACTTCCGGCAGGCATTTCGTCCTATAAATTTCCCCGTTCACGGCCAGTCCGGAGCGAAAGAAGAGCGGCTTTGACATCCCCTTCTCGCTGATTGTCAGCCACAGCAGCACCTTCTTGGGGAACTTGGTGTGTGAAATGTACTTCACCTCGGAGCTCACTTCCTTCGTGGGGGAACCAAAATACGAAGTGCCCTACCAGTCGTTGCCATACAGGGTGAGATAGGTCTCGTCGTCCATCACCACCGCCACGTCGCGATTCACCGAGAAAATCGAGTTGACCATCTTATTCAGCCGCTGCCGCTGCGTCATTGCCTGCAGCTCCGAAACCAGTGGACGCGACTTCCGCTTCCTGACATGTATGTTCATGTTCACCAGGTACTTTTTCACTGTTTGGCCGGTTGAACCGACCTTTCGGCCAAGCGCACGCCTCGATGTAGCCACTTTTCCCTCGGTCTTCCTCTTCAGCATCCTTTGGAGCTTCTTGTCGCTCAGGGTCGTCGGCCGTCCAGAACCGGGCTTTCTTTTGATGCTCTGATTGTTGTCTAATAGTGCCAAGATGTTGTAGCTGCCGGAACGGGCGTATCCTGCGTCCACAAAGTGCCGCATGATATCCGTTTTTGACGCGGCGGGGTGCCGTTCTTTGAACGCGCACACTTCTGAACGGAGTTGCTTCACTGTTTTTGCCATCACGGTTAGAGTTCGACTGATAGAGCTGTTAAATTTTGTCTGCTGACTCATGGGTTACTATGATTGATGCTGCATGGGTAGTTTCGTCAGTGCGGGTGAAGGTGAAGTCATGAAAAATCGGCAATTTTTGTCCATTTTTTTTATGCAAACTTTATATACTGTTAGGTGTCAGATGTTAATAAACAGTGATGAGTAAATGTTCATTCTTCTTCTATTAGTATTCCAAACTTATAGCTTTCACAATTCGCTTATTGTTTGTTCTCAACTTAGTGTTCTAAATGTAAGCGTGAAAAATAAAATTTAAAAATAAAATAGCCAACTCATGTTAATCCGTTTGTAAAGAACTTCGTCAGATACATTCTTCATTTTTACAAAAAAAAAACAACATAAATGTACAAGAAATGGTCCCAAAATAATCCGTTTTATAATAGTAAAATATCGTCTGGTACAATCTTCATAAATATTTGAAAAAAAAATTTCGCTTGCTGCTCAGAATACAGTTTTAACGTGTAGTCTTTTAAATTCTGAAAGTGTTGGTGCACGTTAAATGTGTCTTGGCATCGAATTGAAAACATTTATTCCTTTAAAATATAATGAGTTTTGTGAAGCACATGTCAAGAAATTCGGTGTTCTTATTTCATCCGCTTTTCTAGTATTATATCTATGAAAATCACTTCCTCTTTCAATTCGATCACACAAATATCAAGGAAGCAAACCATTAACTACTTTAAAAATGAACATCATAGTTAAATACACAATTCTTTGCTTCACTGATAGCCATTGTAAAGCGTCTAGCATAAAAGTCGAGGAAGTGAATCTGTTACATCTTAAAATCAAGCGCATTATTTTATCCTGCAAACGCTGTAACCTCAATATTTGTGTTTGGTTGGCCAAGAATAAAATGGAAGGGCAAAACTCTAAATGAGGGGAGATGATTGATTTGTATAGCTGTATTTTACTGCAAGTAGTTAAATCGTTTTCTAATCGGCATAGAATTCCATAGTTCTTGGCAATTTTCTTGATGACATTGTCAATGTGAGCGTTGAACTTTAGCTGGTCATCAATAATCACGCCAAGATATTTAATCTCCTGAACGCGATCAATTGTCTCACCATCAATCGTAACTGAGACATTCTCATTTACTCGATTCTGTGAGATTACCATAAATTTATTTTTACTTATATTTCAATTGCTTACATTTCAACCATCTACTTAGAAAACGCAAATCTTCGTTCAAATGGGTAACGGCTTCATTTAAATCTTTAGCTGCAATGAATAACACAGTGTCATCTGCAAACAGATTAATGTCACAAAATCGTAAAACACGTCGCATGTCATTAATATACATAATAAACAAAAGGGGCCCTAATACACTTCCCTGGGGCACACCAAGGTTATTCCCCAAGGGACTGGAAACAGAATCATTAAAAACAGTCCTTTGACTTCTGTCAGACAAATAGCTTTCAAACCATCTGTATGCAGTACTCGAAATTTCAAAGCGCTTTAATGCTTTCAACAACAAGGGCCTAGAAATTGTTTCAAAAGCGCGTTTCAGATCCAAAAAAACAGCAAAAAATGTTTGTTTACTCTGTAAGTTATCTTTCCATTTTGCTAATACTAAATTTAACGCGGTTTCACAAGAATGGCCTTCCCGGTAGCCAGATTGTTCCGAAATCAACAAAGAATTACTATTCAAATATTCTAACAACTGGCCTTTCACAACAAGCTCTAAAATTTTCTCTAATGTGTGCAACATGTTGATAGGACGAAACTCTTCGGCTTTAATCGTCCCAGCAACCTTTTGAATCGGAACAACCAACGATTCTTTCCACACTTCAGGCACGTGCCCAGTTTGCAATGATTCATTAATAAGGTCCAGTAAAGTGTGACCAATGACATGAAAGCAATCTTGAATAACTCTAGCATTAACATTATCTACTCCAGCCGTTTTTCCTAAGGAAAAGCAAATATTTCTAAGCTCATCTATTGTGATCGGGTGAAAACTTTCAAATCTGCAATTAATATTAACTGGTTGGTTTAATTCATCAGGTTCATCGACCAATTCAATTGATTGGTTGATCAATGAAACGCTATTGACGAAATAATCATTAAACTTAGATGCAATTGCTTGTTCAGACTGTTCTATTGTGCCTTCAAAAGTAATGGACCGCGGTCTGCAATTGCTAGGTTTCAATAATGATTTCAAAATTTTCCATAACTCTCTGCTGTTGTTTTGATGTTGATCAATTTTCCTCTGTATATATTCACAACGAGTTTTTTTTTATGGATTGTGAATATTTATTCCGCGCGATCGTGTACTTATTCCAATGATTATCACTATTAGATCTACAAAACTTTTGGTGAAATTTATCCCTCTTGCGTTTAAGACGCAAAAGATCCAAATTGTACCAGCTGTTCGAGTTCTTCAAAGAAACAAATTTTTGTTCAACTAGCTTATTTGTACACGTTTTCATGGTATTAGTAAGAACAGCTGCAGACTCATCTAAACTACCGCTCGCAATTGGAAGATCCACGCTTCTCTGAACAAGGTTAGAAACAGCCTGTTTTGAATATTTCTTCCAGCACTTCAATTTCACAAAATCATCGCTATTATTTAAGTTATTCTCAATTACGTTAATACCTACACACTTAGATTTTTTACAGAAATCTGTAAAAGTTTACCGAATTCTCAACAGCTGAACGTTCGGTAATCCGATTTAACGGTTTTCGGTGAAATTTTACAGATATCTGTAAAAAAATTACCGGATTTCGGTAAAATTTTACCGAAATCTGTTAAATTGGATTACCGAACGTTCAGCTATTGAGAATTCGGTAAACTTTTACAGATTTCTGTAAAAAAATCTAAGTGTGTACTGTCTCATGATCGGTTATTTTCAAATCAGTATCGACAACTGAACAAACAGAATCAAAATTAGAATAAACATGATCAATCAAAGTTCTACTGTGCCTGGAAATTCGCGTATATTCATCTACCGTTTGTCTTAAATTGAAAAAGTTAGCTAAATGCTTCAAATGATTCGAATTATTATTATCACACCAATTTATATTGAAGTCACCAGCTATTATATTTAATTTACTCGAATCAAGAAATACCTCAAGCCAGTTCTCTAAAATTTCAATAAAACGCTGGTCACTAGAACTGGGAGAGTGATATAAAACACCATAGTTACCCATCATCATGCCACGTACAACTGTTATGCCCAAGAACCAGTTACCATCAACCATTTCGTTGTGACGAAGATTGAATTGAACTGATTATTTGACATAAATAGCAACACCGCCAGTATGTCTAGAATGTGATAAACAAGCAGCAACATTATATCCCGGAATGCAATATTGATCAAAGGCTTCAATTTCAACAATGTTTCTGCTAACAAAACCAAAAGTGGACGTTTTTCTTCTACAATCTGACGTAATGCTACGTAGTTTGTTGACAACCCCGCAATATTGAAATACAAAAAATTAAATTGATTACCATTCTGCCTGGAACTCGGTTGCTATTTATTGAAACGCAAGCTGCTTTTCTTTTGTTCAAAAAGTCTCTTGTACACCAAACATTGAGAGCTAAATGCGGCATGGTTTACGTCCAAGTTAATTTTACGTTCTCTATTCATTTTCAAACAATTAACACATTTTAAAACAGTTGACGTACACTCCGATGTCTTGTGGTTTTGTCTACACCGAGAGCATGTATCACAGTTTTTGCAATCAATGCTCTTATGCCCAAATTCTCCACATTTGAAGCATCTCAGAACATTAATGTCAGGATACACAAAGCACCGATCAAAATCTACATTTACTTCATTTGCTTTTAACATACAATTATATGTATCCAAATCGACTTCAATTACCGCACTAAACTTGTTGTAAATGAACCGTGGATTTTCGTAAATTCTAACTACTTTTACATCATTTATTGCGATGTTTTCATTTTGACTTATCAAATAGTCTATGAAAACATCGGAGGATAATTGACGGCTCATGCCCACTACTTTCAATCTTGGCACCGACGTGGGAACAACAGCACTATAATTTTCACCCAGATTGCTTTCAATACCATTTTTCACATTAGTTACATTTGCTCCGATGGCACATTCAACAATAATGGCACCATCTTTTCCATTCCTAAAATTACTAATTTTGTGTGTTTTTGGATCTAAATTAGTTTTCACAAAATTACGAGTATCATCGCAAGCTTGTTTGGACTCTTTTGGTTTGATCACAATGACCGGACGAGCCTTACGATTGCTTTTTTTACTACTATTACCTTTAATATTACTATTTTGCTTTACTTTTAACATTCACATTTTTATTGCGCTCTTTTTACGACATCCGCAAAAGTTGCGTTGCCTTGAAAAACATCATCAATTGCATCGTTATCGCTTGTTTGAATTTTACGCTTTTTGCCAATTTGCAACAGATCGGATTCGGAATGAATCGCCTCAGACCGCGCGCGGGCATCATTCATTACAGTTCAACTTTTTCGCGCATTAATCTCCAAAACTGAACTTGTCATAGCATCAAATTTCTCACAGATTAATTTATCAAAAGAAAGCTTATTTATACTTTGTCTCAAATGTTTCATCCAGTTTTTCAACGCGTCGTCTATTTGGGCAGAAATTTGATCTCGCATGCAAGTGATCGAGTCCGAACGTTTTCTCATACCTTCCTCCATCCGCTTAGCATCCGAGATCGCATCTTCTTGCCCACCACAACACTGGTCTGATAGACAGTCTACACATTAAAAGCAAAGGTTTGCATCATCGGTCATAAGCTTTGCCGTTCCTTTCGTAAGTGGTGTGCACTTGTAATGGAATACACGCGCACACTTACCCACACAAGTTAACGGCAGATCAGCCGCAACCATTCCCTCATTGTATGTATAACAACAGGCCATTGTCAAGCAGTAGGCTCAAAACACATTATACGTCGACGCTACCGATAACCAACGACCTTACCAAAGATAAAGAAGAAGGCAAAAAAATTGCACAAATGGTCTCCCGGGGCGCCGGTTGAACGACCAATAAAATTGAAATTTAATTAGAACAAGCTGCAATCGCAACTGTTCTTTAACTTAGCCTGATCACAAAAACACTCTGGATGCGCGTTAGAAAATTTCTTTTGCGTATCGCAACACTTTTCACACGTAAAATAATAAAAAATTATGAGCACAAAAAAAACAACACTATTCCGTTCGTCATCACACTCCTTTCACTCCATTCCCCCGGGTAAAACATCCGTTACGCTGCGGAGGGAGATCAATCGTTGGTATCCAATCGACCACAAACTGTGATGTATCTGCCGGTAGTTTTCAATTTCGTTTCCACTGGTTGCGGCGCATTTCCAAAAATTTAAACGATCCATATACATTGAAGAATATAAATCACTATATTTGCCTTAACACTAGACATAAATATTATTACCAGGCTCTGATGCAGGTCCATGGTACCCAAAGCATCTTTTGGATATTTCTACATCTTGGAGACCAGATCAAACATTAATATATGAGGTTAAGAGGAATCATAGTTTTTAGAATTATCCAGATAATTTCACAATCTTCTTATCCGAAATTCAACCTCCGAAGGTGGGGGATACGAAAATCATACCACCAGATGGGCTAATGCCTATGAGCACTTTGACGGTTTTATGACGTTTATAAAAGGAATACACATCCGCGTTTGCTGCCATGGATTTTGGATGAGGTGATTCCATATTCATTTCAATGCAGTCGATGGTGACTGTGACGTTATCTCCGTACTCTTTTTGGAATTGGCTTCATTAAAACATTATGTGGAGGGAAATGCACCCATTCTTGTATTAAACGATATATAGCATTAATAGTTACATAGAACCGCACAGAGATCGTGGTCTGAGAAAGTTGTTAACTGTAGCCCAGGCTGCAGAATGCCTTGTTAAGTCGCATTTTCTGCAATACCATAATCAGTAGCTGATCCTTCGAAAGCCCGCGAAATTCTGGTACATATTTTGCAGTGCATCAAAGAATCGTTGAAATATTCGCCCACTGCTTAGGCCAGTAACAAAGCCAAGGAAAAACGAATGCTCTCTTTAGCGACGTTTGTATAGGGTAGGGAATGGCTTTATCAGGGGTCACTATTTTAATCAGTTGTTAGGAAATAGGTCTACAACTCCTACATTTTCCAAATAAGCTTTATCTATTGGGCCAATGATTCGATGCATGAATCATGATTGATTACCAATTTATTACTGTCATTTTGAAGATTTAAAATACATCATTTAGAAACCATCAGTTTCTGACCTGCTGAAGAAGTTCGCTCAAATATTGCCTTTGTGTATTTTGCATTTGCATCGCGTGTACCGGAGAGCATGTCTTCATCAGCTCTCTTCCACAACTAGGCTTGTTGCCAGAATGTGATGTTGAACATTGAGTTAAATTTATTACATATTAAGATAATCTGAAATCGCTATTTATTTCATGTTTCTTCCAGTCATTGGAGGTTGATCTATGCTTATGATTATATTGTCCATCATCTGGCACTATCATTCATCAACTTTCGGGATCTTGAACAGTGTGTGGTTTTTGTTGTTCATATAAACCACACACACGTTTCACTTCAGAGGCATTTTGCACTGAATTTAAACAAATTTGTTTATTCAAAAAAGTGTCAACATCGTACACTCTGTGTTCAGCGCTCATCCTCTAGTGTGCGTGCAGCGATTGTCTTCTTTTTTTAACGTAGGACTACGTTTCTCTCTTCTATACCGGGTGTCATTTCAAAATTTTGAAAAATGAGAACGTTACGCAAAAGTGCAAGGTTTTTTTAACGCTAATAAACCCTCGTTCGATTGAACAGAACACTTGATTTTTGCACTATTTGATCAGAAAAATTTTGATTAAAATTTCAACTAAGTGCTAGTACTATAAGTCGTTTATAAATTTTTGTAATTAAAAATGACCTACTTTTGCTCCCATACAAATCAGCATACGAACAGGTTGCAAATATGTTTTTTCCTTACCGGGTCCTCAAAAAAGAGCAACAAATTATTCAAGTTTTCTTCTTCTTTTTATTTCATAAGGTTTCATTCCATGTTTCGGTCTGTCACTTTTTAGAATGATCACAAAAGCTACGACGGATTTTGTTTACTCGGTTTGTGATTGTTATTATTATTGTTTCAATGTTAAGAGACATCAGTTTTGTTGGATTTCTTTTGCTGTTGTTTTGATTTTTAGTTTTGGAACTGGCCGTCGGCTATGTTTGTGGTGGTGAGCGAGCTGTCAGCAATCTACCCTGAAAAAGCTCAAAAACTTGCTGAGCAGTTTGAGAGTTCCCATAATCTCAGTTTGGGTCTTACTAGTCCTATTGAGAATCAGGTTTCTCTTGATTATCTGAATATTTCCTCAAGGGAAAATATTTTTGATGAATCCTGGGGTACTGATTTGGATGAAGTAAAAACTATAACTAAAAAGTTAAAAATTATGAAGGCTCCAGGTGATGATGGAATTTTCTATATACTCATCAAAAAACTCCCAGTGAGTACCTTGTCTTTCATGGTAAAATTATTTAAGAAATGTTTTCATTTGTCATACTTTCCTGGCAAATGGAAAAATGCCAAAGTGTTTCCAATTTTGAAGCACGAGAAAGATCCAGCTGAAGCTTCTAGCTACAGACCAATAAGTTTACTTCCTTGAATCAGTAAACTTTTTGAAAAGCTAATTTTGAATAGAATGATGCTTCACATCAATACAAACTCAATTTTTGCAGATGAGCAATTTGGATTTCGCCATGGCCATTCAACAACTCATCAACTTTTGAGAGTTACTAATTTAATTCGTTCAAACAAATCTGAAGGCTGCTCAACTGGAGTTGCTCTTCTAGACATAGAAAAAGCATTCGACAGTGTTTGGCATGAAGGTTTGATTGCTAAATTGAAAAACTTTAATTTTCCGCTCTATATTATAAAATGAATTCAAAATTATTTAACTGACAGAACTCTGCAGGTAAATTATCAGAATTCCAAATCTGATCGACTACCTGTTAGAGCTGGAGTTCCTCAGGGTAGCATTCTTGGGCCGATACTATATAACATTTTTACTTCCGACCTCCCTGATTTGCCTCAGGGTTGTCAGAAATCCTTGTTTGCTGATGACACAGGCATCTCCGCTAAAGGAAGAAGTCTTCGTGTCATTTGCAGGAGACTGCAGAAAAGTTTGGACATTTTCTCTTCTTATTTACAGAAATGGAAGATTTCTCCCAACGCTTCCAAAACTCAACTTATAATATTCCCACATAAACCTAGAGCTTCTTTTTTGAAACCTAGTAGTAGTCACATCATCGTTACTATAAGCGGTGTTCCAATTTCCTGGTCAAGCGAAGTGAAATACCTTGGTCTATTACTTGATCAAAAATTAAATTTTAAAAATCACATTGAAGGCATTTATAATTTCAGACAAAAATCGTTGCAATCTTCTATTGCAATGATTAATTCCCTTTATGCTTAGTTAAGATTAATTTTAGTTTGTTTTTAGTTTTAAGATTATTAAAAACCTTAACCTTAAAAACCTGTTTAAAATACTGAACTGCTAAGGCATGAACAATGTAAACAAAATTAGATACATATTTTAACAATTAAGGTTGATACGTTACGGTAGTAGCTGGAGCACCTAGATTAACATGAAATGTAAATATAAATAAATTTGGAACAAATAAAGAGTTAAAAAAAAAACAAACAAAAAAAAAGTCAAAAGTATCAGAATGAAAATTGTTCTGGAAGACCTGGAATGATCTGTCAAACAGATAGTTTTTGATAATCTTGACCAGATATGAAATAATATCGGTCCGGCTAGCGTGCTATATACTTATGTTGAATAGTATAGCACAGAAAGAAGAGGGTCACGAAAGTGCAGTATGAAGCAAACATCATAAGAAGTAACGGGTCAACGTAAAATAATAAAAACATTTCAATATAAGCCAACCATGTGTTTTATGATAGTATAGCATAGCATAGCATAGAACATTTGCACAAAGCGTGGGGGGAGTCACCGAGATAAGCGTATCCACTTCCATTCAACATTTCGCCAAAAATTTAAAGTGTCGTAGACCTGCTTCTCTCTGCGCACCTGGCCACGTCCTTACAACTGTTTGAAAAATTGATAATTGTCTTGACATCTATTGCCGAAAGTGCTGGAAACCCAAACAAACTTCATAGACGTTCAAGAGATAAAAAATTGGCGAATTTCCAAATTTTATTTGTAGAATCGTTATATGTATACAATATTGCAATATGGTGGTAAAAAAAATAATATGTTGAAATTATTAATAATGATGGGCATATGATATACAGGGAAATGATATATGAAAATAATTTACAGCTTGAAGCCTCTTAAGATCTCAAATTCAATAGGAGAACATAATATCCGTATGTTCAAAATATATCTAACGTCCACTGGATTGTTACTGAAAAAAAAATAATTAGATAAGTATTAATATCCTAATAGTCCTGGAAAAGCTGAAAACAGATAGATCATTCCAAATATCAATGAAAGTTTTTTTTATAAGACAAGTGGTTGAAAATTTTCTTTATACTATCCTAGTTACATTTCAAAGATAGAAATTGGAGCGATCGAAGAGCCCTGTTTGATGATTTCTGAAATAAATGGATTATCTTATCATAATACTACCAAATAAAATATTTAAATATAATCATATACAGCTTATAAGCGCATGTCAGTCTTTTATGAATATAGTGGTTGAAATTCAGAAGTGCAATTTCAAGTAAATGTTATGCTGAAATGCTAAAAAATAAATTGAGCCTTTGATGCCCGTCATGTTGCTCCAGGGTCATGGTTTTAGAATGCAAAGATGATTCCAAAGCGTGCTGAAATTGTTAATAACATGAGACTGTAAGATAAATAATATGATTTAAAGGTACACGATCTTCAGTCGCACCCCCTCACTTCGTTATTGTCAGATTGACAACATTGCCCAGGCTACGCCAACCAGCGTCTCCATGTTTCAACTGGCAGTCTTTTGTGATCATATGACTCGCTGGCCTACAATTGATACGTTGCGGGTGCGTTTGCGTGAATTTGACAGTTTTCCCATAGGTTTTCTGTCAAATTTACGTTAACCACCTACAAAACACAAACTCAGCGAAATAAACTTTTGATGATCATAACAGATTGCATTATGATTATTTGCCACAAGAAATAATATGAATTTCATTAATTTGCCTTATGAAATATAATGATGTTGAAAAAATTAAAATATGGAGCAACCTGGATTCGAACTCGAAGGTTGAGGTTATAGGTTCAGTGACTTGACCACAAGTATATATCAACACTTGTAAACCGGAAAGCTTAAAAGGGTACAAGAACAACGTCGTGTAAAACAAAATCCATTCATGAGTCAGGCTTATGAAATTTCAAAGCATCGTTCATAAGTTGTACCTTATGAAATTCTTGAAATTCTTAAGTTGGTTTGCCTGAAGGTAGGTGCCGGAAAAATATGAATGAACTAAAATTAGTTTCTCAAGACTAACTTAAAGTCTCTATATTGATTTTTTGGAATAAAATTATTCTTTCGCAAAATTGGCGAAAATGGGTTAAGCTTCAGTAGAGCTAAAAATCAGATCTAACATGACACAGAAACATCGTTCGTAACATTTGTTCAATGTTTGCTCAGGTGTACGGTTAACTTTTAAAGTGCAATTTAATTTTGCCTTGCCGGTTTTCGTTCATGATGATATTGCTCTTCAACATTAGGTGCACATATTTGAAATATTGTGCTATTAGTTATGTACTTTTTTGAACATCTTCAATAATTTTTGAAATAATTTTTTATTATTTTTTATTTACATCAAAAAAGTGCATTCGTGTCTTACGGAACTATGATTTCGATAATCTATTTCATGAACAATATTAATCCAATAATTCGTTTCCCAGTCCACTTCATTCCGTCCTTCTCAACTCTTATTCTTCAACTTATCTATTTTTCCTTCTATTCCTCCGTTGGTTTGCTTCGGCTTCTCCTGCTTCTTGTGGTTGCTCTACTTTTTTATCTCTTTTATTTTTCCTTCTCTTTTTACTTTTCTCCTCCCATTTTTCTTCTACTGCTTATCTTCTTCCAATTTTTTTTCTTCTGTTTCTCTACGTCTTCAACTTCTAGTGCTTCTGCTCTTCCGTTTCTCTTCTTCGACTTCTATTAATTCACTTTGTTCGCTTCGCTTATCTTCTTCCTCAGTTGTGTTACGTGTCTCTCATTCACATTTTCTTCTTCTAGTTCACATTTTTTTGCTTCGTTCCACTGCATTGCTTTTTCCGTTGTGCCTCCTTCAATTTCCTCTGCTTTTTATTTATTCCTCCATCCGCTTCGGTTTTTTTCTTCCGTGTATTCCGTTACTCTTCTTTTTCTCCTTCCATTTTTCTGCTTTTGCTTATCTACTTCCATTTTTTCCTTCTGTTTCTCTACGTCTTCAACTTCTTGTGCTTCTGCTCTTCCGTTTCTCTTCTTCGACTTCTATTCGCCCACTTTTTCTGCTTCGCTTTTCTTCTTCTTCGATTGTGTTACGTTTCTCTCATTCACGTTGTCTTCTTCTATTTCACTTTTTTATTTTGCTTCGTCCCACTGCTTTGGTTTATTCCTTATTTTATTTAATTTATTCATCAGATATCGGCGAATATCATGCTTTTTCTTCTGTGCTATCCAGTAATTGACGTTAGACCTATAAAGCAATAGAGATTCAGCATGAATTGAGCGTTTATATTGGCATACTCAACCAAAGCTGTCCTTATTTTTGTTTTCCATTGTTGGGGGTCCCCCAAATGCCTGTCGATCTTCCAAATTTGGAAGACGTCTGCATTGAGTTATCTCAAATAATAATAATCCGTCTACTATATCACAAATTATTGCGATTGGTTGAACGGATTGGAGATAATGAAATCATTGAGTATAGGACCAATGTTGCCCGGGTTTGGTGCTAAACCGATGAGCTTGGACATCAATACAAGCATAAAGTTGCCAAAAGGCCCGAACTGCATCTACGGACTCTTAGGGAACGTCCATTAATTATGTCACGCAAAAAGTTACTTTTTATACCCCCCCCCCCCCCCTTGTCACGTTTTTTGTATGGACCTTCAAAATTTTTTGTATGGATTGTCACGTTTTCTCAAACCCCCCCCCCCCCCTTTTTTTTTGTTGGGGCGTAGAACCACTGCGTCCACTGAGTTGAACTCCCCCCTTACTGCGTGACATAATAAATGGACCTTCCCATATTTTCACAAAATCCCTCAATCGTAATTGTTGCAAAAATTTAAAATTTACGAAAAAAAAGAGTTAGCATCGAGAATTGGCTGTAAACGGTTGTGTCGATGCTTTATTGCGCACTATTTTGTTATCGGGCATGGCACGTTTCGTATTGTTTCGGTTATCTATTGTTCTGTGGTGCAAGTGATCGAGTGAGCACAGAAAAAAAAACAACAGAGCTACTTCCTGGTGAGATGTGGTGAGCAGGTGGTGGGAATCACAATTAATTCTGATCCTTAATATTGGTTTGCCATACTCGCCGTCCTACCATATCCTGGAGCAAGTAAACCAGTATCGCATTTGGCACCTACCATATTCTACTGTTGGTATAAATCGTTCTTAATTGGCTCTCAAGCGTTAATTATATTAGCCTTATTTTCCTACAAACTACGAACTAGACAGGTTCTCCGATGACTCAACCGTGGCATACGGTGCCTGCATTTACCTACGAAGTCTGTTTTTCGATAGATCAGCAAAGCTGCGCCTACTTACCAGCAAGTCGAAGTTGGCTCCTCTGCATGACCTTTCCATCCATCGGAATGAGTTATGCGGCGCTCTACTGCTGACCCGATTGGTATTGAAGGTGCTACCCGGCCTGGGTATGGAATTCCGGGAGATTTTGTTATGGTGTGATAGCACGATTGTCCTAACCTCGATCAAAAAACGGTCAACCAACTCCAATTATTCGTCTGAAACCGAATCGCCGTCATCCAAGAGCACAAAGGTGGATACCGATGGGAGTACACTCAATGCCTGCAGAATCCTGCCGACATCATCTCTCGTGGCCAACTACCTGATGCCTTGGAAAACAACAACCTTTGGTGGAATGATCCCGAGTTCCTCCAGCGAGTGAATTATGACGTCGACCCACCCGAAGATGTTACAAAGCCCTAACCAGAGCTGAAAGAAGCCCCGTCACTGCACTATCGAACCATTTTCGGGTTTTTTCAGGTACAGCAGGTTCCGCAAGATCCAAAGCGTCATGGGGTACGTATTGCGATCCGTTGGCAACTGTCGAATCAAGAACCCTACCGGAACTACACGTTCGAATTCTTTTAGTCTCAGCATTGCCGTATAATGTACTCGTTTCGCCCCTTTCGTAGATTGGTTTATCGAAACCATTCCTAGGGCCTGAACCATTTTGTGAAGCCTCAGGATGTACCCTTAAAAAGGAAATAAAGAACTTGGAAAAAACAATGATAGATGACGTCTGGAAAAATAAAAAAAACAGCTCGACAATCTAAAAGATTTATAGCATCTAACAAAAAAGCATAATAACTCAAAGACTTCTAAGTTTATCCAAAAAAAAATTTATGTACTTGCAGTAGCCTAATAACGGGCCAGTGCACAAGTAAATGTTATTTAAGATAGCTAGAAAAATTGGAAGATGACATATGTCGCTTTTGCAACTTAACTAATGAAAATTCAGAACACTTATTATGCTACTGTATACACTACCAAAATGTCATGTAAATTTCTGTCCTCTGAGACCGACACATGCAAGCGTCCTTTAGCATATAAAAATGAGTTGAAAGAGATGAGAAAACGAATTCACTCGAACACATCTTTTGTCGAAATGCGTAGGTGTCAGTTTCAGGAGACTTAATTTTACACAAAATTTTCCTATACGTTTTCCGACTTTTTATAAACATTAATTACGTCTCGTGTAAAATCCATAATTTCTAGTGTAGAACACTTTTTCATAAAAGGAGTAATTTTTTTGATAGAGGTTTAACACAACCCTGTATGGATGAATTCTCCTAAAAAGGCAATAAACTTTCGTTCTATTATACCTTACTGGGATAATGCCTATAGTCAGCAAGTGGAAATCACTTAATCTAATAGTGATATGACACCCTGAGATGTGGCGTAAATAAAATATTGGCTCGCCACCATAGGCGTAGCCAGGATTTCAAATAGGGGGGGGGGGGCGAGTTTTTTTTAGAAAGAGAGAGAGAGGGAGAGAGAGAGAGAGAGAGCGAGACAGAAAGAGAGAGAGAGAGAATTACATCGTCTCCAACCAGTGGTTGCACATACTGAACAATTAACATTAACGGACTCTTAACGGACAATACAACGCCCGGTGGACCAGTAGAGTAGGGTCATTTTCATGTTCCGACAGATGGAGCGGGAATAGAGCCCCATTTATGTGACATTACGCCTGAATGCGGGTGGATTATCTTCTCTACTCTCACCCAAAGTATTTGACAATACCCGTCCGTTTCTTGCAACAAGATTAAACAATTCTAGGCTTGTTCTGGAATTAAAAAAAAACGATTTTAAAAACTTTCGATTTTTCCCATGTTTTTAAATCAAACCACATTGAATGCCAAACATTTAACGGGTCATGTTGGATTTTTGTATAGAATAACCACCGAATTTGTTTGCAGTTTGTACTGAAAATGTACTTTTCATCCGCGACCCTCTCACCCAAAGCAACACAGAAGAAACACCGTTTTTTACTCACCATGCTCACACCGTTTGAATAGATTATATTTTTTTAATGGTTGTTCAAATAATAAGTGATTAGCTTTTAACAAACATACATTTTGAGTTTTTGTGGTTTATAGCTTATGGTTTGTGTCCCCTTTGCTCACCTTTAGTATAATTATTTTATCTGATATTTTCTAAACAGGAACATCAAACATAACCTTTTAAAACGACGTAAGTAACAAATGTAAGCAAGCTGTGTTTTTTGTGCTGAATTGTTGCTACTTGCATTCTCAACACACGAGTAGTTAGTAAATAATTTAAGAAATGTTATTCATCAATGACGAAAAGAAATTCATATGCGTTCCAACAGCTATTCCTCAATATTTAAAAAATAATTTATATACACATCTGCATCTGCGTTTTGAAATTTGAACCGATTTATCTGATATGATCCAACTGAAACACGTTCTGTCGAAACACGGTATATGTAGCAATCATGTGTATCTGAGTAGTATGAAACCAAAACGGTGTATCATTGAATTACATTGAAATTGTTGTTCAAATTCGAGAAATACAACCGTTTTGCATATTTTTCTATTCGTGGTTATTTCAGCTGCATGAAAAAACATTCGTTTTGTTTTGTTTGCTTGTTTTTTTTTAATTACATGCTGGAAAATATTATACTTACTTTTGAAAAACTTTCGAATGTCCATTTATGGTACTTCTGGATAAAATGAATCAAATAACTGATTTAGACTGCTTATAATTAAAAAAAAACCGTATGTATTTTACCCGATGATTCGTTTTGTTATGAAGGTTCTTCTGTTTATAAACACGCGCAGAACCATCGCTTATTCTTCCGGTCTTCCTCTAAACTCTCCACCGATTGCTTGTCGATCTGCCAAACTTGGAAGACATATGCATGGAGTTATCTCAAATTATAATAATCCGTCCAATCTATCACAAAACGTTGCGATTGGTTGAGCGGACTGGAGATAATGAAATCCATTTGTATAAGGCCAAGTCTCTCCCGGTTGGTATTAAACCGATGAGCATGGATATCAATAGAAACATAAAGTTACCAGAAGGCACAAAATGCATCTACGGACTCTTATTTTTACGAAATCCCTCAATTTCAATTTTTAATGGATTAGCATAGATTGTTCATTAGACACTTCAACTTGATTGATACAGTTATTAGTTACAGCAGTGCAATAGATTGTAGAATACAGTAGTAAAAATGGTAAGTTACGAAAAAAAGAGTTTGGTTCGAGCATCGGCTGTGAAAGGTTGTGTCGATGCTTTATTACGCACTATTTTCCTATCGAGCATGGTGCGTTTCGTGTTGTTTCGTTTATCTATAATTCGGTGTAACGCGTGATCGAGTGAGCACAGTAAGAGAACAACAAAGCGTCTCTCAAGCGTTCATAAAATTATCCTTGTTTTCCTAACGGAAAACCACCATCACACTTTGTGAGTGGCTCCAATAGCATCCTTATTATTGGTTTAACTCAGATCAAATCGGATTTCCAACATTATAAAAAATCACCTTGTTTTTCCGATGAAAAAACACCATTACACTTTGTGTGTGGCCCCAATAGCATCCTTACTGTTGTAATCTGTTCGAATCAGAAATCGGTACTAGTATTTAAATATTTTACTAAACGAAGCGTGAATTCAGCTTATTGTTTACCAAAACGAACCCTGATGCCACGCCCCCCCCCCCCCCCCCCCTGGCTACGCCTATACTCGCCACAATAGATCAAAAAACTGGTCGCAGTGGAAAATGTACCCAACCGGAAAAAGACTGTCGTTGAGGTCGTTATTTTTCCTCCGATCGTCGTCCTTGTTAGTTTTGTTCGGTTTTTACCACTTTACTGCCGGAGTTATATTCTGAAGAGGTACATTTGTTTTGTCCCACTGCTGTTTGAGACTCTCTTTGGACTTAACGGGCGATGAGCATGTTTCGGTTAGTGCTGTGTATTCCTGTGTAATTACTCAGTTTGTCATATCGATGACTGCGTTGATGTTTGCCAGTCGTATCCTCTCCGGGTAGTCAGAATCTGTCGAGCTGTGACCTTCTGTTCGGCAACTGGAACAGTGGATGTGCTTCTGGCATTGTTCATATTCACTTTCTTCATGAGGATTGCAACCTTGTCGGCATCAATATATAGTGAATGGCGAGATCCAATGCAGTTGGCAGTTTGGTGACCATATTTCGGGAATTTCTCACAAAAATCTACTGTTTTGATGAAGGGTACCCGAGCAGGAGAAAATAACGTATGAATACCTAATTTTTGCTTGATAGCTGGCCTTGGTATTAAAGAGCACAGCATGAGAGGTAAAATACCTGAGCAAAATACCGAAGAATTGCTAGCAAAATATCTCTCGAATAGCAAAATATGTTTTTTGGGATACCTAGGATTACCTAAGAGGGACTATTTTGCTATCGTTTTACCTCCATTTGGAATTTGCATAACATTGTGGGAACATTTTTATGGTATTATCCTCCGATATTTTACTCTCTTGGGTAGTTCGGGTAGCTTTCTCGTAATGTATGACAATATAACATTTTCGGACAGATGTTTTTTTTCGTATCATGATAATTACATTGTTCACTGCCTTCGTTGTACCTGTATAGTCGTTATACCTGTATTACTTGCACCTCACCATCCAGCTCATTTTTGATTTCCTCCTCCGTGATGTAAGTTAGAATTCCGTTCTTGTTTTTCACTGAGGGGCAACCAAATGGATTGGAATGTATACCACATAAACGGTACATTACGGTTCAACGTTTGCATCATCATGTTCGCTTTGATAAAGTTGTTGGGTAGAACAATAATTTTGAATTAACCTGCATACTTCATGTCTAAAATATAACCACGCAGTCCTCGTATTTTCTCCTGCCTCGTCCTCAAAGCAAACTTGTCGATTTTTGCATTCTGGGCTTGCTTGTCGACCAACTCTACATACACTCTGTTCGGTGGCTTTAATATATTAACGTATCCTGTATGGTGGCGTGACAGTTTACGTGTACTTGATTTTCTCTCTCTCTCTCTCTCGGTACGACTTGCTGTATTTCTTTGATGTTCCTTATGCCCAAACCGTTCCAGGCCGATGTAGATATACTTGTGGTACGGTACGGCAGTAGTTCAAAGATTGCCTCACTTCCAAGGAATTGCTCATATCCAATCCGTTTTGTATCGGAGGAGGTTTACCTCCGACAGCACCTGCTTCTTCGGAACCCTCGGGTTCCATTTTGCACGATTATACACTTAACCTCCTATGTGCTTCTTCCCCAATTTGAGCATGAGCATGATTGACCACCCACGGATGCTACTACGTTATTGCCAGATCAGCTGTATTTACTCAAAGAACCAACAAGTGATGTTTGGAACTAACATACATCCTCAATGTGTAAAAACTGGTGACCATTATGAGGCAATACCGGCGCCGGTCGTGCCCGAATGCTGGTGAAGTAGGGAATGGGAAGGAACGTGTTGACGTGATACTCGCTTTGAAGGAAGCCGAGAACTCCTCTGCACTTCTACGAAAAATCACTGGGATGTTGGATAGTTGGGAAAAGGTTAGCGGCAGGGTTCGTTTTGGTTAACGATACGCTAAAGGTATGTAACCACCGCCAAAAGGGGGGGCGCCCAACAAACAAATAAAAAGAACGCCGGTTGCCGCCCCCCGAATAGTGGGGTGTGCTTAATCACCGTAAACTTGTAAATAATTGTTGTTTTTGTGTGCGTGTGTGGGGGTTGTTTTTTCTCTTGATATTTTTTTTTTTGGGGGGGGGTTTCCTTCTTTTTTTTTTTTTTTTTTGTTTATTTATTTATTTATTTATTTATTTTCATCATCTGGCTTGGTGCCTTAATGAACTTTTCTCCGATGAGGAAAAGCCCGTTTGAATTGGGCGTAAAAACCTCATATCTTTTCAGCACAACATAACATGACATGAACATACATTAAAAGAAGGTCGAACAAAATAAAATACAATTCAAAAAGTTAAATAAAAAATAAAACATAGAACTATGTCCATATCGGTTGGAAACAAATCGTTTGAAAGGCAAATCGGCGTGTGACGTTCCAGGCATCATTTCATTTAGCTCCAGCAGTCGAGAAAAAAGATCACAGGTAGCAAAATTAATGACTTCATACAAATATTGGACAAGGACTCACCTGTTTACATATTGTAGAAGTCATCGGGTCAGTAATCTGTGCTGAAATGCAGTTGCGGAAGAATTGAAGTTAAACAAGTGGTAAACTTCGTTAAATCTTGCCGCCATGAATCGGATGGGGTCATGTTGACCATACTCGGCGCGGCGGGCATCAAGGTATAAGAAACTTCGCTGTCGTAAGGTCCTCTCAGGTGCGTAGAAATTTAGTTGTGCTAGAATCTCCGCTGCATCGGTTTCACCTAATAGGATTTTTGCCAAGAACATGACTTGTGCAGAGAATCTCCTACGTTCCAGTGTATCAAGTCCAATTAGTCTGCATCGTTGTTCATATGGTGGTAAATTCGTGGGATCTCGCCATGGAAGGTTGCGGAGGGCATGTCTCACGAATCTCTTTTGTACTGCTTCAATTCTGTTTATCCGGATGGCCTGATATGGACACCATACGACTGCACTTGACTCTAAAATTGAGCGAACTAGGGCGCAATAGAGAGACCGAAGGCAATGAGGGTCACGGAATTCATTAGTCACTTTAAATATGAATCCAAGTTGTCTATTGGCTTTTGCGATGATGCCATCGTAATGGAGCCGAAATGTGAGTCCAGTATCAAGGATAACACCTAAGTCACGTATGTGATCGACACGAACCAGAGCTTGGCTGCGAATGCTGTAGTTATGACTGATTGGGTTAATTTTCCGATGAAATGTTATTACATTGCACTTAGGAATACTAATCGTTAACATGTTTCTAGTGCACCACTCTTCGAATCGGTCAATCAGTTTCTGTAATGTATGGCAATCCTGGATGCACTTCACGATAAAGTATATCTTTACATCATCCGCGTAGAAGAGACGGCATCCCTGTGGCAGTATTTCTGATAGTTCGTTGATAAAAATAGAAAAGAGAAGTGGGCCCAAGTTGCTCCCTTGTGGAACGCCCGAAACGCTGGAAAAACACTCCGATGTTACAGATCCTATTTTTACGCAAAGCCGACGATTCGTAAGGTATGATTCAAACCATGTAATAAGATCTCCAGAGATTCCCAATTTGTCAAGCCTTAGAAGAAGTATCCTATGATCAACTCGGTCAAAAGCAGCTTTCAGGTCAGTATATATAACGTCAACTTGTGAACCGGCATCTATGTTACGCAAGCAAAATGAGGAGAACTGCACAAGGTTTGTAGAAACTGATCGCTTGGGGTAAAAACCGTGTTGGTCAGCTGATATATAATTTCTGCAACTGGAAAACAGCACATCATTGATGACAATCTCAAACACCTTGGAACAAGCACACAATGAGGTAATGCCTCGATAGTTTTCCACATTCTGTTTATCTCCTTTTTTGTGAACAGGGAACATAATGTGTACGTAGACAGTAACGTTTGTAAAGAAACCGGTTGCAGAGACGATAGTTATTGCTGGCACGTGTGAATTGTTGCTTGGAGAATGGGCAACGCATTCTGAGATAATTCCGAAGGGTTCTCGATCTAATCCGTTTGAGTTGCCGCAAACGAGCATTCCCCCAAGGTGGTTTTGAAACAGGTCTGCGTATTGGGACATGATGCGCTAACGCATCGTTAATAATACGTGAAAAATGATTCACGGCTTCGTCAATGTTCGGTGATAATTCCAGGGTTAACCAGTTCGTTTGATACAATACTTGAGTCAGCGTCTCATAATCAGCTTTATTGTAGTCTAGCTCTGATTCGTTTGAAAACTGTTCAAAAATAGGTAGAGTTGGCATTTCAGATTCCAGAAGAAAGGCAGGATGATCAGTGTCTATTGGAGTCAGTGGTTCAATAGCCTCATGTAACTTGCATTGCCCTATTAATGAATCCGTGACGAGCGCTAGGTCCAGAATTCGACTATTTCTATTCAACAATCCGTTCATTTGCTTCAGTCCATTCAGATTAAATCCGTCAAGCAGTGCAGCACATGTAGTAGAAATGTGTGATTCCATAACATCCACGGTAACGTAGTCGGAAGTGGTGGATTTCCATACTAATCCAGATTGGTTATAGTCTCCTAATAAAAGTGCATGATCTAATGTTCCGAGGTTCGAGAAAATAGCACTGATAGATTCAATGTGTTTGTTAATACTGGTCATGTCAGTTTTACGATCAGGTGGTAAATAAAACACACCAATGCTAATTTGCGAATCAAACAATTTCAAAGTCACCCAGAGTTGTTCTAGTGAATTGTCAACTGGAGTGCGGTCAATGCAGCAGCTTAGCCGAGTTGAAACGGCAATGAGCACACCACCACCACGTATTTTTTTGCTATTAAGACGATTTCGATCATTTCTGAATACATTATAAGAGCTTCCAAAAAGCTGCGCTGAATAAATTTTGTCGTCGAGCCAAGTCTCAGTGAGGACTATTATATCGTAGTGTGATTCTGAGACCGCAAGGTAGAAATCGTCAATTTTTGTACGCAGATACTGTGGATATCCTGCGAATAGAGATAAGAGAAGGCCAGGGGGTAAGTCACTCGACCACCATGTGTTAAAACCCTCAAAAACACAAGCCACCACACTTCAAACACATCCGCCACGAAATGAAGATTAATGAATTTCTAGCAACACTTACACGAATCTAATGTTTGTTTTTTCACTGTTTTGTTTCCCTCTCGCTTACACTGATGGTATGTAGATGATGCATATGTGTGGGGGTATTAAACGTCAAAAAGGTCCATGGTTGCCAATAAGAATAAATTTGCGGTTGTAGTATTGCCAGATAAGTTGAAACACAGAAACACCTTCCGACACACTGAATCACAAACACAACGTGGCAGAATGACTTACCCCCTGGAGAAGGCCCCTTCAAATGGTGGCCCATCATAGCATTAGTAACTGATATTGATTCTACTGATTCCTACGCTCATTGATTTGGTATCAACCGGGGAAGACTTGGTCCTACACCCAATGCTTTCGTTATTTCCAATCCTTTCAACTACTCGCAATATTTTGTGATATAGTAGGCGGAATTTTACAATGTTAAATAACTCTAAGCAGTCGGTATACCAAAATTTGGCAGATCGACAGGTAATCGGTGGGTGAGTGACCACCAGTAAGATGCTAGGAAGCGGACCGGAAGATTCATTGAGCAAACTCCCCTAATATTTCCTTCTTCTTCAATTTCACCACAAAAAGAAAAAAAAATATGACCTTCTTGGCCTTTTCGCACATCTTAATTATGTGTTTCACTGCTAGTGGCTAGTTGCTCAATTAAACAGCACAACCACGATCGTTTCTTCGGCAACAAAATACCAAGTCGACAAAAATAATACACCGCCCTCGTCGCAACAGTGAAAATCCACCAAGCTTGAATGAGTTTTTCTACGACCGCACGCTATCACATCAATCCACGGAATGAGTTGTAGAAGCATCGAGTACAATGAGGTGTATTAACAGTAAAATTTATGTAGACATGTAGAACGCCAAAAACAATCCCATTGGTAGATCACAAACACTATTTAAATTTTCGGATTGCCTTAACACTAATGCGCCGCCATTTCCTCACCTGCCAACGCCAACAAGTTTTCTAGTTTACGCAAAGCCGACGATTCGTAAGGTATGATTCAAACCATGTAATAAGATCTCCAGAGATTCCCAATTTGTCAAGCCTTAGAAGAAGTATCCTATGATCAACTCGGTCAAAAGCAGCTTTCAGGTCAGTATATATAACGTCAACTTGTGAACCGGCATCTATGTTACGCAAGCAAAATGAGGAGAACTGTTGTTGGTCAGCTGATATATAATTTCTGCAACTGGAAAACAGCACATCATTGATGACAATCTCAAACACCTTGGAACAAGCACACAATGAGGTAATGCCTCGATAGTTTTCCACATTCTGTTTATCTCCTTTTTTGTGAACAGGGAACATAATGTGTACGTAGACAGTAACGTTTGTAAAGAAACCGGTTGCAGAGACGATAGTTATTGCTGGCACGTGTGAATTGTTGCTTGGAGAATGGGCAACGCATTCTGAGATAATTCCGAAGGGTTCTCGATCTAATCCGTTTGAGTTGCCGCAAACGAGCATTCCCCCAAGGTGGTTTTGAAACAGGTCTGCGTATTGGGACATGATGCGCTAACGCATCGTTAATAATACGTGAAAAATGATTCACGGCTTCGTCAATGTTCGGTGATAATTCCAGGGTTAACCAGTTCGTTTGATACAATACTTGAGTCAGCGTCTCATAATCAGCTTTATTGTAGTCTAGCTCTGATTCGTTTGAAAACTGTTCAAAAATAGGTAGAGTTGGCATTTCAGATTCCAGAAGAAAGGCAGGATGATCAGTGTCTATTGGAGTCAGTGGTTCAATAGCCTCATGTAACTTGCATTGCCCTATTAATGAATCCGTGACGAGCGCTAGGTCCAGAATTCGACTATTTCTATTCAACAATCCGTTCATTTGCTTCAGTCCATTCAGATTAAATCCGTCAAGCAGTGCAGCACATGTAGTAGAAATGTGTGATTCCATAACATCCACGGTAACGTAGTCGGAAGTGGTGGATTTCCATACTAATCCAGATTGGTTATAGTCTCCTAATAAAAGTGCATGATCTAATGTTCCGAGGTTCGAGAAAATAGCACTGATAGATTCAATGTGTTTGTTAATACTGGTCATGTCAGTTTTACGATCAGGTGGTAAATAAAACACACCAATGCTAATTTGCGAATCAAACAATTTCAAAGTCACCCAGAGTTGTTCTAGTGAATTGTCAACTGGAGTGCGGTCAATGCAGCAGCTTAGCCGAGTTGAAACGGCAATGAGCACACCACCACCACGTATTTTTTTGCTATTAAGACGATTTCGATCATTTCTGAATACATTATAAGAGCTTCCAAAAAGCTGCGCTGAATAAATTTTGTCGTCGAGCCAAGTCTCAGTGAGGACTATTATATCGTAGTGTGATTCTGAGACCGCAAGGTAGAAATCGTCAATTTTTGTACGCAGATACTGTGGATATCCTGCGAATAGAGATAAGAGAAGGCCAGGGGGTAAGTCACTCGACCACCATGTGTTAAAACCCTCAAAAACACAAGCCACCACACTTCAAACACATCCGCCACGAAATGAAGATTAATGAATTTCTAGCAACACTTACACGAATCTAATGTTTGTTTTTTCACTGTTTTGTTTCCCTCTCGCTTACACTGATGGTATGTAGATGATGCATATGTGTGGGGGTATTAAACGTCAAAAAGGTCCATGGTTGCCAATAAGAATAAATTTGCGGTTGTAGTATTGCCAGATAAGTTGAAACACAGAAACACCTTCCGACACACTGAATCACAAACACAACGTGGCAGAATGACTTACCCCCTGGAGAAGGCCCCTTCAAATGGTGGCCCATCATAGCATTAGTAACTGATATTGATTCTACTGATTCCTACGCTCATTGATTTGGTATCAACCGGGGAAGACTTGGTCCTACACCCAATGCTTTCGTTATTTCCAATCCTTTCAACTACTCGCAATATTTTGTGATATAGTAGGCGGAATTTTACAATGTTAAATAACTCTAAGCAGTCGGTATACCAAAATTTGGCAGATCGACAGGTAATCGGTGGGTGAGTGACCACCAGTAAGATGCTAGGAAGCGGACCGGAAGATTCATTGAGCAAACTCCCCTAATATTTCCTTCTTCTTCAATTTCACCACAAAAAGAAAAAAAAATATGACCTTCTTGGCCTTTTCGCACATCTTAATTATGTGTTTCACTGCTAGTGGCTAGTTGCTCAATTAAACAGCACAACCACGATCGTTTCTTCGGCAACAAAATACCAAGTCGACAAAAATAATACACCGCCCTCGTCGCAACAGTGAAAATCCACCAAGCTTGAATGAGTTTTTCTACGACCGCACGCTATCACATCAATCCACGGAATGAGTTGTAGAAGCATCGAGTACAATGAGGTGTATTAACAGTAAAATTTATGTAGACATGTAGAACGCCAAAAACAATCCCATTGGTAGATCACAAACACTATTTAAATTTTCGGATTGCCTTAACACTAATGCGCCGCCATTTCCTCACCTGCCAACGCCAACAAGTTTTCTACGACCGGGTATTGAATTCTCAACAGCTTATTCAAAATAATGAAACTGATTTTGCAAACAAATTATTAAACGTAAATTTCTCGAAGCCCGTAGTACCATCAATGACAAGGATAACATTGTCCTAACGTTTGCATTAAAAAAAAATGGGCAAAAATTGCCGATTTTTCATGGATTTACCTTCACCCGCAATGTCGCAACTACCCATGCAGCATCAATCATTGTAACCCATGTGTTCATTCGTAACGTAATTTATGGACGATCGGAACTGCTCGAATTGTGTTATCAGTAGTCATCTCACCTTCTCTCATACAGTCCATTATCAGACCTTCGCAGCTTCCGATCATGTAGCCGATCGTTATCACCCATTATCACTTTACCCATCTTCCCGCTGATCCATATAAACCCGATAGCAATAGATTAGATTATTCAGTATCAAATAAACAGTCTTTTCGCATCGTCTGGAGTATCGTCGCGTATATTCAGTGGAGCTAAAATAAAGTGTCGTTCTTTCGCTCAAAAATTTAGGCACAAATAATTCCAACTTCGAAAAACCTACATAAAATTTGGTCCTTCGAACCGGATCCTTGCTCTTGGAATTTTTGCTTGTGATTTTGTCGTCGTCGTCGGTTCGAAGATTTATCGCCGGGTGTGACTAAAGCCGGTGGATGGACCGAGAAAAGAAACTGGATATCGAACCCAAAAAACAAGTGGACTAAGTGAGAAAAATTTAATCGTTTCGAGTGGACTGCAGTGAAACAAGAGTGGTTAGTGCTTACGGTCGCTGATTCCCCCCCTCGCCAAAGAATAGTCGCTTGGAAACGGCTATTGACTACCCCGAAGTATTGTTCCCGAGCACTATTGTCGTCCACTACTAAAGCGTGGCTTGGGTGCCACTTTCGCAGCCTGGCTTGGGTACACCGCGTGGGGTGGCTTGGGTTCTACGACAACTGTAAGTACTACAATCTGCATGCTGCATGTGATCCAACTGGCAGAAAAATCAACTTAGCTGAGGATTTCTGCATCGACAAATTTGTCATCACTTTTGCATGATCGACTTGGTTGGAATTTGGGAGATTTTCGCGTTTTTACTGGAGAGGTGCGCACGTGTTTCACACGCGGTTCTTGAATTGTCCTCGAACAGGCAAGAGTCATAGAGCCGTCTAATTTGAAAAAGTTAGCGAAGAGTGAGCGATTCTGTCTCGACTCGTTAAATAATATGTTGCATTTGGTGGATACTTATGAAGCGGATAGAGATAGGGACCTGCTTGAGGGTTGCCTGGATCGCTTAACTGAGATTTTGGATGAATATAAGGAGAATAGGTTGTTGATGGAGTGTTCGGAAGAATATCAAGGAAAGGTGAAGCAGAAGTTAGAGCAAGAAGAAGAAGAAGGTCAGCCCCATTCAGTGGAACAGGCAAATTGCGAAGCCCTTGCCTCAGTAGAACTCAAGTATTTGAGAATGAAGGGTTTCATAATGTCCAAGCTTCGCGCTAATGCCCATGAACCAAGAAAACCTGCCCCTGTGAATGTCCCACAGACTCCGGTCAAACTGCCGGAGATCAAACTCCCAATTTTCGATGGGAATATCAGAGAATGGTTATCGTTTCGTGACTCATTCCGGTCCTTGATCGACTCGAACCCCCAACTGAGTAGTGTGGACAAATTTTCTTACCTTCTATCTTCTTTGTCGAAGGATGCGAAACGTGTCATCGAAGTGATCGAAGTCACGTCTGATAATTACCTGATAGCATGGGGACTCTTTGAAAAGCGATACGATAGTAAATATCTAATCGTCAAATCGTATGTCGAGGCACTTTTTATGATCTATCCAATAAAAAAGGAATGTCATGAAGCTCTATGTCGTTTGATTGAGGCATTCGAACGCAATTTGCGAATGCTGGAGAAAGTGGGTGAACAGCCGGGGAATTGGAGCACGCTATTAGTCTTCATGCTCAGCTCTCGTCTAGATCCAGCAACGTTGCACTGGGAGACGCACAGATAATCAACGATGGTGCCCACATATACTGAGCTAGTTGAATTCCTAAGCAGCCAAAGTTTAGTTTTGCAATCAGTCGACGCTTCCAAATCTCGATCGTCCGATTCGTCTCGTTCCTCCTCCCAGCGCCCCGTCTCCTCAACAGCACCCAAGCAAAATTTAGTGCATTCGGCAATGACGGCTCAGAAATGCTGCCCTTTTTGCAAACAGTCTGCCCACTCACCATACCAATGCGAAGTCTTTCGAAAAATGACTCCTCCACAGCGGTTCGATGCCACAAAAAGGAACGCTCAGTGCATCAACTGTCTTTCGCCTTCGCATCTCGTGAAATCTTGTACGAGTGGTACCTGCAGAGTATGCCAACAAAGACACCATACGATGCTGCACCAAAGGATTGTCGCCCCAAGTACCCAATCGGTCCAACCTTACACCAAATCTTCGTCATCCACCCTCAGTCAGTCACCCTCAGCACCATCGTCAACTTTCAGCCACCAGTCTCAGTCTACTCCACCGAAGAAACCATCCCCAGTAGAAAACCAAACCCAAGTCACCGCGGTCCCTACCCCTCAAACAAGCCACTTTTCGATGCCCTTCGCCGAAGCCCACCTCAATGTTCCTGCGACTGTCTTGTTGTCTACTGCTCTTGTGAAGGTCTTCACTTCATCTAGTTCCTCGCTCTGGGCCCGTGCTCTCTTGGATTCCGGATCCCAGCTCAACTTTGTTTCGGAGCATCTCGCACAACGGTTAAAACTACGTCGCAGCAAGGAGTTCTTACCAATCAGCGGCGTTGGTCTCTCGTCTACTTCATCCAAACACACCACCATCATTCGTATCCAGTCTCATTGGGCGGATTTCGAGAATAATGGGAAATTCCATGTGCTTCCGAAGCTGACTTTGGAGTTGCCGAATCAAGACGTCGTTGTCTGCAAATCCAGTTGGCCGTCTGATATTGTTCTGGCGGATCCAACCTTCAACAAACCAGGCTCAATCGACTTGATATTCGGCGTCGACATCTTCTATGACCTTCTCCGTAACGGACAGATCAAGCCTAGCTCCGGAACACCCGTTTTGCAGAATACCGCTTTGGGATGGGTGGTGTCCGGGACAAGTCAGACCCCTGTGCCTTCTCCGCAAGTCACCAATGTCGCACACGTTTCGATCAACTCATCAATCGAGGATCAGCTGGCCCAATTTTGGGAGGTGGAGTCTTACCATTTCAAAAGTACCCTTTCCATCGAAGAAGCGGAGTGCGAGGAATACTTCAAACAAACGACGAGAAGAGATTCATCTGGTCGTTTCGTCGTCGCTCTTCCAACCAAACCGTCGGTTACCTCGCGGCTTGGAAACTCCAAAGATATTGCCGATCATCGGTTCTACTCGTTGGAACGCCGTCTCAACGCCAATCCCGAACTGAAGGAAGCATACTCCACATTTATCCGAGAGTATGAGCAGTTGGGACATATGAAGCTGATAGATGACTCGCTGCCTACTGCAGGTCCCACCTACTATTTGCCGCACCATTACATCGTTAGACCAGATAGCAGCACCACAAAGTTGCGCGTAGTCTACGATGCTTCATGTCCAACGGATAGTGGTCCTTCTCTCAACGACGTACTGTTGGTTGGCCCCGTCGTCCAAGAAGATCTTCTGAGCATTGTCCTTAGATTTCACAAACCACAATTCTTCATCATCGCTGCAAACTTACCAGCTCATAACGGTAACATACGGAACATCTTCGGCTCCGTATCTCGCGACGAGATATCTCAAACAACTTGCTGAGGAGGGATCAGAAAGCCACCCAGCTGCCGCCGTTGTTCTTGGTCGTGACTTTTACATGGATGACATGCTCACTGGAACCGATAGTGTCGAGGAGCACAAGTACGCTCAGTACTTCGATGCCATCGTTTATCGTCCGGTTACGGACCCGTGGAGGCCAGTTGCCTCCGCTCCAGTTAAGTGTTGTTGTTTTTACTTTTTGATAGTTTGAAAATACCGCCTATGTTTGTTTCCAGAATTTGATCCAGCCAAGGACGACGCAGCCACGCAGCACGAGGAGAAGGATGAATGGGACTGATTCCGAACGAAGGCCAAGGTTACTACTTCAACACCGATCAGCTGATCGTCCGAATCTACTAGCCGAATAGTCACATGGTCACAAACCCGAACCCGACGGGATATGACGCAACACGTGGAGGATCTAGTAAGCAGCAGCACATCAGCGAACGAACTCAAGGCGACAGAGAGGAGAAAGGGGAGGAGAAGAAGCAGCAGCAGCGTGATCATCCTACAAGAAGAAGAACGTTGGAGCATGACATCAGATCAGATGATCAGAAAATTGATAAGTTAGAATAGCAAAGAACCTAAATTGAATTGATAGTTAAGAGATAAGGGTAGATGGATAACAGCGTAGTTTACTTGACAGGCTTGAAGTTAATTTGGAATGTTAGAATTAGTTAGTTAAAATTTTCATTTTTACGGTGGCCAGCATGTTCATTCGTAACGTAATTTATGGACGATCGGAACTGCTCGAATTGTGTTATCAGTAGTCATCTCACCTTCTCTCATACAGTCCATTATCAGACTTTCGCAGCTTCCGATCATGTAGCCGATCTTTATCACCCATTATCATTTTACCCATCGTCCCGCTGATCCATATAAACCTGATAGCAATAGATTAGATTATTCAGTATCAAATAAACAGTCTTTTCGCATCGTCTGGAGTATCGTCGCGTATATTCAGTGGAGCTAAAATAAAGTGTCGTTCTTTCGCTCAAAAATTTAGGCACAAATAATTCCAACTTCAAAAAACCTACACCATGAGTCAGCAGACAAAATTTGACAGCTCTATCAGTCGAACTCTAACCGTGAGGGCAAAAACAGTGAAGCAACTCCGTTCAGAAGTGTGCGCGTTCAAAGAACGGCACCCCGCCGCGTCGAAAACGGACATCGTGCGGCACTTTGTGGACACCGGATACGCCCGTTCCGGCATCTTCAACATAATGGCACGATAATAATCAGAGCATTGAAAGAAAGCCCGGTTCCGGACGGCCGTCGACCCAGAGCCACAAGAAGCTCCAAAGGATGCTGAAGAGGAAGACCGACGGAAAAGTGGCTACATCGCTGCGTGCGCTTGGCCGGGAGGTCGGTTAAACCGACCAAACAGTGAAAAAGAACTTGTCGTACATGAACATACGTGTCAGGAAGCGGAAGTCGCGTCCACTGGTTTTGGAGCTGCATGCAATGACGCAGCGGCAGCGGCTGAATAGGATGGTTAACTCAATTTTCCCGGCAAATCGCGACGTGGCGGTGGTGACGAGACCTACCTCACTCTGGATGGCAACGACTGGCAGGGCACTTCGTATTTCACTTCCCCCACGATGGAAGTGAGATCCGAGGTGAAACTCGTTTCACACACCAAGTTCCCCAAGAAGGTGCTGCTGAAGATGTCAAAACCTTTTTTTTTTTCGCTCCGGACTGGCCGTGAACGGGGCAATTTATAGTACGAAATGCCTGCCGGAAGTTGCGTCGTTCGTCAAGAAATACCATAAGGGCAAAGACGCGGTGTTCTGGCCGGATCTGGCGTCGGCCCACTACTCGAAGCGATCGTTGGAGGAGATGGAGCAGCTGAATATAGATGTGGTATCCAAGTCGGCGAACCCGCCCAACGTCCCCTAGCTGCGTCCCATCGAGAATTTCTGGGCCAACCTGAAGCGTAAAATCGACTCCAACAATTTTGTCGTGAAAACTAAGGAGGAATTGATAAATAAAACGAAGAAAGAATTTAAAAACATGCCTACACGCATGTATTCGTCCGCCATGGCGAATGTTCCGGTTAACTGCCGGAAAGCTGCTCGCAAGGGCGTAGAATTTTTTTTGCAAGTAAGCTTAAATAATTACCTTCCATGGGAAATTTATCAAAAGCAATGTCTTAGGTTTTTTTTATCAGAAAATCAGAAAAAAAAGTCCATTTTTTTAATGCAAACGTTATCATGATGGTTAGGGAAGTTTGCGTCGCCTGAATTTGCGAGAAATTCACGTTTGAATCTTTGTTTACAAAATCACATACGTCGTTTTGGAAAAGTTGTCGAAAAATGTAATTGGGTATTTTATTGTAGGTATGTGTGTATGTATTTTTGTTTTCTCTATTATAGTGCCTTTCAGCCTTTGGCTGGTTCGGCACTTTGGTTTGATTAATTACGAGGGGAGTCCTTAAGGGGCTTCTCCAAGAAGAAGTCACATTTTGGCATCGTGCTATTACATTAATTTCGTTTTATCTTAACATTAAAGCCTTTTGGGGGTTGAGCTTAGGCTTATAACTATCGCAGATGCAAAACATTTACATAACAAGAGTTCGGATTACTGAAACATGTTTTAAGCTTACAACAAATTGAGATTGTGTACGGGGCTAATTAACATCAACAGATAATTTAAAATTATTGTTTGTCCCTGCCACCAGGTGGTAGAAGTTGTTTGCGTTTTGTTTTCTAGCCTTGGTCTTTGGTCGATTGGGCAGACGAAGATTGACATTTGTCTTTGCACGTATGCGCAACAGCAATTCCGGGGTAAACTGTTAGTTGTTTGGTTGTGGACTGACGGTGAGCAGCAGATTTCGAATGAGGTGACCGGTGAACCAGGATTTCCCGTGCTATCGGCGGGATTTCCACTGGGAAACGGCCGCCGGTACGCGATTGATGCAGACCCAGGAAGGAGGCTGCATAAACGGGGGATTTGGCTGATTTCGGCGTGTTGTTTGGTGTTGTCATCGATGTGGAGGAAAAACGCGTGATTGCAACGGAGACTTCCGTCCCGTCAGGCGAGGTAGCTACATCGGTGGTGCTGATTTGCTGTTTGTGCTGTGTGATGTCGGTGAACCAATAGATTCCAGACAAGACATCCGGACTTTTTCCCTCTCCCCCCCATTTAATAATTTTCTTATTTCTTGTATTTGTTTCCATTCAGAGGGTAATTTGTTCCTAATTTCGCCAATTCGGTGCTGTTGTGGCGATGTGGGCGTTGGGTTAGAGGCGAAAGGTGAACCACGTTTCACCGGCCTCGCCCTCCCCTCGCTTTGCTGCTTCCGTGTTGGTTTGGGCGATGGATAATTGGACAGGATTTGGGTTTGGGGCTTTAAGGTTTTATCGGCAAAACCACGTTTCTCCGACCTTGCCCTGCACTCCTAACACTCCCTGGTTTTCCTCCTGCTGTTCTGGCTTTTTTGTTGACTTGTTCGTGGTCGTCTATAACTCCCGACTGATGGCCCCAGGCCATTGGTAGGAGAGCGACCAACATGAGCTTCCAGAGCGACATTCTCGCCTTCGTAGAAGGGGAGCGAGCTCCACGTTGTTAAGTTTTGGCTTCCTTCCATGTTTAGGCATTCCAATGGTGACCGTCCTACTAGGTTTTTCGTGTCTGGTGTCAGAAGTACTAGATTTTGTAGAAAAGGTCCGCCTCCTTGAGGAAACAAAAAAGTTGTGCTGCCCTAGACGGGTCATCGCCGAGGGCATCTCGGATGCTGCCTGTTTTCCCATGTAGAACACGCAGCTGCTCGTAGTTTGGGCACACGCAAAGGATGTGCTCAACGGTTTTCTGAACTTTGCAGTAGTTGCATTCTGCGTGGAATGGACCACCGCCCATGTTGTGCGTAATTATACAGTGCCCCGTTCGAAGGCGGGACATCACTCGTTGCTTTTTGAGGGACGGTAGGTCCTCGAATCTTCTTGTGGTACCCTTGACCTTCCGCAGGAAGAGTGCGTCGGACTGGTTCCACTTGGTGGTCCAGTGGGTTCGGAAGGTGTTTTTCAGCCACAATTTAGCATCGTCCAGGGGAACGTCCTGGGTTAGAAATTCTTTGGTGTGCCATCCCGCGAGTTGATCGGCGTTTTCGTTGCCAATCACTCCGCAATGGCCGGGAATCCACATCAGTGTGGTGTTTGTAGGCGCTTGCTGAATAATTGCCTGGATCCAGGGATGTCTAGGTCTGTTTGCTTGCAGTCCTCCAATGCAGATGCTGAATCCGATACGATGAGAATCGGGTCGTCGGAGGGCATTGATACAGCCTCGAATATGCCAGCTATTTCCGCTGAGAAAACCGAGCATTCGTTCGGTAACCTGTTGATTATGTTGATGCCGTTGTTTCTAGAATGAGCCCCGAAGCCAACCCCATGTATCTTGGAGCCGTCGGTGCAACGCACTTGTTAATCTGTGTACTCTTCGTTGAGCAGGCTAAGAACCGATTTCCTTAGCATTGTTGTGTTGTATCCCGCTTTGAATTTGTTTTTGATTCGGCATTCAATTTTCATTGGTGTGTTGATCCATTTTCTTAGGCCGGTACCAGTACAGTTTTGCGATTGGTGGGAGGTTTAAGCCGTTTATCGCCTGCAGTACTCCGTTAGAGATTTCCATCATATGCGTGGTTTCGTTTCCACTAGTCTTGTCCAAAAAACTTACAGCAGAATACCTCATTGACGCCCATATCGAAAGGCATGACCCCGATTTCATTGTAGGCTGCCGCTACCGGAGTGGAAGGAAGCAAACCTGAGATTATTCTGATGTAGCTGTTAAAGATTGGTGCTAACGTATTCACCAAGCTGTCTTTCGCAATGCAGGCGAGTTCCAGTCTGTAAAGCAGCCTGCTGTTGATTATGGCCTTTGCCACGCGTAGACGGATGTCCCGGATGTTACTACGATGTGGTTACGAGATCGTCTTGATGATGTTCAACCTGGTTGCACAGCTTTTCTTTAGTTGATCGATATGACTTTTGAAGCTTAACTTGCAATCGATGGTCACACCCAGAACCTTAATTGTTCGTTTATAAGGGGTTTTTGCTGAGTTGACTGTGATAGACGTGCTCGGAGGTTGGCCTGGTTGGCCTGGCAGATTGTCGTATGAACGCTTTTGGATGCAGAAATACTGATACCGTGCTCTTTTGCCCATTTTCCCACGGCGTTTGTTGCCGCTTGGAGAGTTCGTCTCGGTGCTCGGTGTGTGTCGCCGACTACGATTAGCAGGACATCGTCCGCGTAGACGAAGATGTAGCATCCTTTTGGTAGTACGCTGAAAATGCTGTTCACAGCAATCAGGAATAACGTGACCACCAAAACAGATCCCTGAGGAACTCCAGTCTCTTCCCGGAAGATTCGTGATCTGCTGTTGCCCACAAGGACCTCGAAGGTTTTATCGGTGAGGAAGTTCTTCACGAAATGGAACATGTTTCCGCAGATACCCCAGTCTCCCAAGTAGCACCAAAAACATAAATTTGAAAGTTGTGTCATGCATGTGTCATGCTGTAGATCTATAAAAGTGCAATTTGACTAGTTTAGTAATACAGATGTGCGTTCCATGCTATTTGAATCTTGATTCACTTATTTTGTCATATATCTGTTTGATGTTTTAAGTTAGGACATGTTTGTTTACATCTGACATCTTGCTTGTTTGCATATTATGTTGTACAAATGTAGCAACACAAGTCTTCCGTATTTTGAGAAACAAACATATTCGTGAAATGTCAAATGCCAGCTCAACTAGTTGGGTATGTTTTGTTCGTGTCGTGTTGGACGTCGAATGACCGTTTCTGTATTTTTATGTAAGACTTAAAACTATCGAAAATCTATTTATATCACATTCATGTTTACCGTTGAAACATTTAAAAACCAATTCAGTTATGCCGGTATGATGAAAAATATAATCTTGCAGTGGCCTTGTACGATCGGGTACAATTGCTAGTATGATGAAGCATTAGCAAAAACTGAAGTATAATAGCAAATCTATTTAATTTACTTTAATTTATATACGATCCTACTCCTGAATTCTCTTATGTTAAAAAGAGTAACTATTTCCCCTATCACATTGGCGCTGATTTTAATAATGATGATATGGTTTAAGAGAACTCTAATTGTTCCATTCTTCACATGTTGAAATGGTCGAATGGTAAGAAGACCAATCTAGCAAGCTTTGAGTTTATGGTTCAAACCGAATCCATGAATACCTTTTTGAAAACCGACAATGATTTGTTTTACTGAAGCCGAAGATTTGTTTGTTTATGACCATTGTCGAACTTAAATTATGTTTCATAGGCTCCACCTTCTGCGCTATTTCAATTTTATAGTAGTATCCTAAATAGTTTTCAATCACCGAAACGGCAACATCATTATTTGTCACATTGATGCAAAAATGCATACAGTTGAACATTTCGTGTTACTTGGGCTGCCAGTTGCTGAAGAACGTGTGGTGTCCATGTACGGTTGCACGCTATCCTTTTTCTTTGGCTTCCGCAAGAACTTGCCCTAAGGTGGCGAAGTATGTATTTGTTCCTCTTCCGGGTCGAAAAGCAAACTGACGATGATCCAATCGATTAGCTTCAGCAAGGGTGTCATTCAGCCTTCTATTGACCATCCGCTCCATGGTCTTTGATAAGCAGGAGGTGAGCAAAATTGGCCTGTAACCCTTGGGTTCGTGGCTCGTTAGGTCTTTTTTTCAACATGCTGTAACCAATATCGTTTGGTCCAGCGGAAGTTCCCTTCGTGGACTGTAGCGCAACATTTAGCTCTTCAAGAGAAAAAGGGTGGTTTAAGCTTTTGGTGCCGGAGTCGGAAGTAATCAGAAACTTCCTGATGGAATCCAGGTCGTGGTTGTTGCGTCGAGCGAAAGCCAAGCTGTATTCGTCGATTGATGAGAGTTCGGCGAAGTATTCGCCGAGGATGTTTGCTGTCACTGTTGGGTCGTCATGCATTGTTTCGTTGTTATATAGCACCGGATGTGAACTTTTCTTCTTACCGTTTAGGGAGTTGATTCTTCTCCACATTTCAGTGGCGGTCTGATTCGCGTTGATGGATTCCAGGAAATTTACCCAGCTATCCTGCTTCGTCTTCCTAATCATCTGACGTACCTTGTTGTTGACTTCGGGAGAGATCGAGGGCAGCCTGTTTAACAGCGTGCCCGTCCGGAATACGTTTATTTATTTATTTATTTATTTCGTCAAACAATCAATCGTAGACTACATTAATGTTCTTATATCCTATAATAACATGTATTGACATATTTTTTCAGTTTTGTACGAGGCATACTAGGGTCAATCATTTCACTATGTTGATTATAAGCATTCATCATCTTATTTAATCGTCCGAATTTAGTATAATTTGTACGATGGTGATCTAAAGCAAACAAATTTCGATTACGTAGTTGTCGGGTAGGCACATAAAAGTTAATTTTGACAATAATTCAGTTGAATCTATTCGTTGCGAAACGAGGTCGTTGACAAATGAGACCATAGCAAAATCTCGACGCTCTTTCAATGATTGAATGTTGATCAACAAGCAACGTGCTTCATATGAAGGGAGGAGAAATTGTGTCCATCCTAACCTACGTAGTGCGTATAATAAAAATTTTGAATTGACTCAATACGCTCATCTTTAGCTACGCACAGTAGCTTTCTGCGTCACTTGACCGCAATTTTTATGTCATTAGACCACCAATGCAGTGCCCTGCGGCCGGGGGTGGACTTCGACTTCGGGATTGTTTCGTTTGCTGCTTTGATGATGATGATGCTAATTTGTTCTATGTTGGGTGCGATTTCGCGGCGATTTTCAGATCCACGATGAGGGAGAACGTGATCCAGTCAGCTTCGGAGTATTTCCACTTAGGGCGACGGGTGATCGTAGGAGGGGGAGCATCATAGATGATCAGGATTGGATAATGATCACTACCATGGAGATCATCATGTTTTTTCAATTTAGCAATGATGTCGAGATTCGCCACCGAGATATCGATTGCCGTTTTGTTTCTGCCACGAGTGAAAGTGCTCGAGCCATCATTTAAAACCGACAACTCCAGCTGTTCAAAAAGGTCAGCATAGATGTTGCCTCTCGTGTCCGCTGCTTAAAGTCACCGAGGACCATTCTCGGTTCCTCGAGTGGTTGCACTGCATTCAGGAACTTGTTTTTCAAGTCGATTATCTTGCCACAGAGTAGATACACCCCCACCACAGTCATCGAGATCGGCAGCTGAACTCGCACCGCGATAATCGGTAAGTCAGATGCTACAGGAATTTGAGCATGTGGGATAGTCGACAAAACGCCAATTGCGACTGAGTGCTGCAGGGTTTGACCACGTTTCACGTACCACAGGTAGCGTCTACGGAGGATAGAGCTGATGCGAGACGAGTTGGTGCGATTTACTTCTTGAAGAACGATGATCGACGGTGTGTTTTCATAGACTAAAATCTCCAAATCGCCGAGGTTGTTGTATAGTCCACTAATGTTCCATTGAAGGACGAAAATCGTTTTTTCGACGGTTATTGGGCCAGTTCTCAAACGCATCCTCTCGGTTTCAGATCGGTGAGGCTGTAGACTATTTTTTCCCGTAGTTGAAGGTACAGATTGCGCAAGCAGATGACTGTGTTCTGATCGAGATGAACACGTGTCCGTTATCGTGGACCCCGACAGAGCTCCACCGGTAGAGGCAGACGGTGAGGACCCCGCTGCCGTCAGATATGAAGGAGCCGCCGAGAAAATGGGGTTTTGCGACGAAAGGCCAGCTCTAGGTAGTAGATAGCCGCTCTGCATTTCTTTATTATGCGTCGGGGAATAGGCTACTACACCCTTGTCCGTCCCGAGATTACTGCAGCAATCTTCATCCTCTTCATGTTCGTTGATGACCGCTTTCCCCAGGCACCGAGGGTAGTCTGCCGTTCCGGTTGGAACTGACTTTCGGGATCATTCTTCACGCTCTTCATTGCCCTCTTCGTCTTCGGGCTGCGGAAGTAGTCCAGCAATTCCGGTGGGTCCATAGCTTCCGCACTGCTGGTGCCCCGCATACCCGAAAATCGTCTTCTTTCTTCGTCTACGACCGGGACTGGATGTCGAGGTCGATCTGAAGATTCTGGTTGGGGTATAACGTCCAGCAATTCCGGTGGGTCCATAGCTTCCGCACTGCTGGTGCCCCGCATACCCGAAAATCGTCTTCTTTCTTCGTCTACGACCGGGACTGGATGTCGAGGTCGATCTGAAGATTCTGGTTGGGGTATAACGTCCGGTGCAACGGTGCACCAAGGGTGTGTATGTTGATGTGATGGTGAGGCAAAAACACACGACGGTCTTGGTGTAGGAAATAAATTGTTAGCTTTCGAGTGGACTTGTGGACTGGTGTTGGTAGCCATTTAGGTCTTCAATGGAGACCGTGATTGTGATCGATTGCTGCGGTCCGTGACCGGTTTATCGCCCTTGACGTTGTTTCTTCGATGAGCCCGTCCTAGGAGATGACGGGCCTTGGTATTTTGGAGTATGCGACTGATTTGCTGCATTGTCTATCCGTTGAACCATTAGTTCAACCTTCTTAGTTGGTGTTGGTTGTTTATTTTCAGGGTTGGGTACTACGGTGTCATTCATTCCTCTCCTGAATGCTATTCTTCAAAGTTGGATGCAGGATCAAATTTGTTGTTCATGGTCGGGCTATGTAATTCTTCACTCCTTTGGATGAGGGGTTAACGCTATCGGGTACGGAACTTCGGCAGGAGTTCGCTCTTTTGTTGGAGTACTGGATGGGATAGTAACAGTAGATGGCTCTTCGGCATTTACAGTGGCCGCAGCGTTATTATGCTTCAATGCTTGGGTAGTCGTAGAGGAGTTCTTCAATTTGTTAAGGAGAGTACCGGATAATTTTAGTACTTTCGATTGTCGTTCAATTTCCTGATCTTTTTCCAACATAGCCTGCATTTGGGTGAGGATGTCGACCTGATTGGGCTGAACGGGCTGGACAGGTTGGATTGGATCATGCTGACGAGTTTGCAGTAACGCTATCTGGTGATCTTTCTCCTCGATAACCTTCATAAGATCTACCTTATTGGTTAATTCCGAAATTGCCTGAATAATACCTGGATCTGAGGGGGTTCCTTATGCTGGTGTCTGAGAAGCATTTGGGTTTCCAGTAGTAACTTGTGGGCCTCGAGAAAGCGTAGGGCTTCGGGGTATGTAACTCTCTGGTGTACCTTCAATCTTTGGATAGTGGTTTCCATTTTGTATGCCGGACAAGACCGGGAAGCAAAACTGTGATCTACCGAGTTGCAACGTTTGCAGTAGACCGGTTCTTTACATTTAGGACCTCCTTCAGGACACGATTGACCACCCGAGCAGGTACCACAGGTGGGTGTTGACTTTCTGCAACGTTCCTTCGAATGACCGAAAGCCCAGCAGTTGAAACACTGCATGGGTGACGGATAATACTTCCTCGTTCTACAACGCATGTACCCAAAGTCAACAAACTCCGGGCACGTCGTTCCTTAGATGTTTAAGATGATCGTTGGAGTGTTGATTTTCGTTGTTTCTTCACCGCGTCTTTGGATCCTTCTGAAGTCGACTACCTCGAAATTGTACTAATCGTCCAGCATCTCTTTGATTTCGGCATCGGGTGCCTCCGTAGTTCAACCACAGCTCACGACGCATCTTGTAATATTGTGAACCAGGTGGTCAACAATCTCGATCGGGGTACCATCAGTTAACGCTTTAATTGCCATTAATCTCTTAACTTGATCGGTTCGTCTGACCTTCAGTGCATGAGTTTTTTCGCGTTCTTCAAGGAAACCTCCTTCGATTTTTTCAGCGCATTTTCCGATGGACTTGCGGATCAAATATGGTGCTTTTGGTAGTGGCTTCTTGTCGACACCTTGGATTTGCAGGATGGTAAGTGTAACGTAACGTCCTTTGGGATCCATAAATTTGTTCCTCTCCCATCATTGATGCCGAATCATTCTCCATTGTGACTGCTCACAGTCACACGTATTTTTTTATTGCACCACTCACTAGAAGAGTCTCCGCTCTCCGACTAGAGAAAGATGGAGAGTCCTCAACCCCCTCTCACACACCACACACTCTCGCCAGTCGAGATGTTTTTTGCTCTCTTTTGAGCTCACACGAATGGGCGCAAAAAGGATTGCGCGCACTTAGCACTACACGCTAGTCATTTGTCCTTACTGGCGGTGAACCCACTCGGCCGTTCACCCGCTCAGAACACTACTTGACTGTCTTTCGACTACGAGAGATATCGTCTCCCGCGCTGAATCACTGACTCTTCACTCCCTTCCCCAAGGAATGCCGGGTCAGAAGGGGGCTATGCACGCACCCTTTTTCAGTACGATTCACAGTCACTATGCGTTCAAGTTCACGTACTTCGGAAACCAACGTTCGTTGTCAACTCCTTGGCCCAGACCTACTGGTATTACCAAGGGGGATTTGAATTTACGTAACGTTCTCGTCACACTACAAAACAAAGCACGACCGAGAAATTCACGATAACCCCACTGTACGAGTGCGATACTGAAACCTGAAATGAAAATTTAAAGGAAGAAAATGAATTGTATTTATTGCACTATATTAGGAACCCTATCACCATCACCACACATTTACAATACTTACCAAGCCTACCTACGTATAAAATATTTACCTAGAGTTAGAAATTCACCACACTTACACAACATTAGCGATAAGAATGTACCTAGTGATAAGCGATAATCGAAATATACAGGAGTTGAAAACGTATAGTCGAAGAGTACACACGTCCGCAGTTTATTTCCACATCTGAATACCGTATTGGAATCCAGTAAAGGGACTCCGAGTATACCACGTTCGGAGACACGGCAAGCGAGCATTGGGCTCGTACACCCACGTAAAATTCGTTACACACACGTAACACAAACGGTAAAAATACGGTTAACGATTTAAAAGCGCTTGTAAAAAGCAAATGCTGATAACCCAACAAACATCGGTGTCGAATAACCGCTTGTTCAAACAAATTTGGACAAGTTGTTCAACTTTTCTTTCTAGAAAGCTGAATAACTTCTCCAAATTTGTTTGAACAAGCGGTTATTCGATACCGATGTTTGTTGGGAACTGCCTAGAGCTCAAACGATCTACGTCTGCTCTCTATCAAGACTAGCTATCTGTGAATGTATGTATGTTAGCCACAATCCCTTTTAAGACCTTGTCATATATGCAGCCCACTTAATAGCAAGATCAAATTGAGTTACCGGTTTGTATTCACAGTAACGCAGTATGAAGGGCCAAAAACGGTGGGGCGGACCCGTTATCAGAGACAATTACACGAAACCCGCGGGAACATTCGATTCTCCTCCCAACGATACGATTCAACTAATCGAATAACCCAATTCGCAGGATGGCTTGTTAAGAAGGGAGCGTCACTCTCACTGAAATTGTTGGAGTAGAATTCGCAACATCAACATTGAATCGGTAGAATAAGAGAATGATACTGTTTGGTCGCTCCTAGACGCCGGTTGTCATACCACTCCATTGTCCAATTCCAGCTTGAGTGATACCCTGATGCTCCCTCCTTTCCCAATATATATTCAATGTCATATAGTAATATATAGTACATAGTGAATGAATATTATAATGATAGATTTTATAGGGAATGAATATAAGAATGATAATAACAATTCCATTTGTGAATCTGCAAGTTTAGACAATGTAGCTACAAGAAAAAAAATGTATTCAAAATTATTTTACAAAACTTGGGATATTCATGGATGATCTGAAATTATATAGCATATAAAGAATAGTAAATCTAAAATTTCCATGTGCTGTTCCGTTTCCTTGCATCGCAAACGTTTTTTGTAGTGAGTCTCGTAGGTACTATAGTGATTTTAATGAAATGAGTTGAAAAACAATAATTTAAGAAAATAGAATAATAAAATGAAGTTTTTAGATAAAATAATAATACCAGTACGCCAGTAAACTATAATAGAATATAAATCCCTAACTAAACTGACCATCCATTCAACAAAATACTTCCGCTGATCTACTAAGATAAGAATTTGTTTTCACATTAATAGTCTGAGAACATAATAAACGTAGGCACAAGATATATCTGACATCTTTTGATTTGTTACTGAAAATAAAAATTAGATAAGTATTAATATCCTAGAAGTCTTGGAAAAACTGGTAATAGCTAACAATAATGCGAAATAAATTTCACATGAGTATGAATAATGCTAAAAACTAAATCTTAATAAAACAATAGAAATAGTTTTCAGAAAACTCTTGTTTGTCTGGACCCATAAAGGATTATTTTTGTTTGTGAAATGAATTTAATGAATGGTTGTAAATTGTTCGGCTTAGAATGATTATATTTTTTTGATGGATAATGAAAGAGTTTTTTTGAGTAAAGGGTGTATACGATAAAAATGGCACACACATATATACTCATCAAAATTAAACTGATTATCGGATTTTCTTGAAATTTTCAGGGAATGAAGAACTACTAATGAGTTTTGATTTACAACATTTGTTTTATTCAATTTCGTCTCCCATCCCGAATGCCCGCACGTTCCTTTTCACTCCACCCATCAAATTTTGTACAACCGATTTTCCCAGTGTTTTTGTTGTATTTACCCAAATTTTCTTCAATTCTAGCTCTGTTTTTATAGTTTTGGGATGTTTGCAAAGTTCCGTTTTCATAATTGCCCAGAATTTTTCAATTGGACGAAGTTCCGGTGAATTTGGTGGGTTCATATCCTTTGGCACAAAATTGACTCCGTTGGCTCGGTACCACTCCAATACGTTTCGAGCGTAGTGGCAGGATGCTAGATCAGGCCAAAACAGAGTTGATCCTTTGTGCTTCTTAATGAATGGCAAGAGACGCTTCTTAAGGCACTCTTCCGTGTAAATCGCACCGTTTATTGTTCCGGAAGTGATGAAGGGAGCACTTATTTCACCACATCCGCAAATCGCCTGCCAGATTAGAAACTTCTCTGCAAATTTCGATAGTTTCTTCTTTCGAACATCCTCCGGAACATCGAAGTTCGACTTGGCAACGAAATATTCTTGCCCAGGAAGTTGACGGAAGTCGGCCTTGACGTATGTTTCGTCATCCATCACGATGCAACCGGATTTGGTGAGCAGCTTCGTGTAAAGTTTCCGGGCGCGGGTTTTCGCAGTGATGTTTTGTTTTTCATTCCGGTTTGGAGTTTTTTGCACTTTGTAAACATGTAACCCAGCACGCTTCATGGTTTTCTGCACAAAACCGACTGACACCTTAGACTTTTTAGCGACATCTCGAATTGACATGTTTGGACGGTTCTTGAATTGTTGTACGACTTTCCTGGCCATTTTACTGTCCATTGGACCACTTTAACGACCACTCCCTTCCTTCTTTTGGACACTCAGACGCTCCTTGAAGGTTCTTATTACACGAGACACAGTTGTATTTGCAATTCCAAGCCTTTTAGCAATCCACCGGTGGGACGCCCCTGGATTTTGATTGTGAGTGCACAAAATTTTCTCACGGACAATTTCTTGTTTCGACGACATGACTGGAACTACTGAATGTATAACTATGAAACTTGGCAGATGTAAATAATACACTATGGATAAGATCTACTCAAATTTCTAGGTTTTTTACTCATACGATTCAAAAGTTACAGAAGATTTTCTGTGTGCCATTTTAATCGAATACACCCTTTATAAGGGCATCTTCAGCGGTGGTCTATACTTAGATCAACTTTATACCGGATTTGCATCAGCGAAATTTGAATAGACCTAGCTTAAATAGATCAGCTTTTGGTTTCCCCCACCGGTGTTGTATTTCTTGTTGTTAAACCCGCCAACACCTGTCATCCTGTCGATCATTCTACATCAGAGATCAGAAGTTTTTTTTTTCAGAGATCGCAGATTTTTCACAAACATTTTGTCATTGATTGGTTTGACCAAATAATGTTTAATGCCAGTAGTGCTTTGTTAGCTGACGACAGGGAATACCTGTTCTTTCGTTGCCTGAAGGTGAGTGTGTGAATGCATCCATTTCATTAAAACGATATTAGATAATGCTGATTTGTAGTTTGGCAGCGGATAAACAAGAGTTGACATGGAGAGGGTCACGTCCTGGATGACGCCCCAACGTCGACCGTGATTTTTGTTCCGGTCATCAGAAGCTGTTCCAGGACTACTTTAGCGACACGCAAACCTACAACGAGAAGCACTTCTGCGTTTCTGCATGCCAAGGGAGGTGTTCCTGGACATTATGCGACAACTAGAGTCAACTATCCTTCTAGTTTTGATCCTTCTTGCAGCAATTTGGAACAAGAAAAATACTGTTCCAAAACACTACACGCTACTTGATAATACCAATTATTGAGTAAAATTTCAGCTATTACTAAACAATAACTCAATTTTATTGAGTATATCCTGAGGTATATTTGTGAGGTAAGTTTGCTGCGTGTGATGCTGGCGGCGAACAAAAAGTTGTGTTGCTCGCCTCGGATGCTGATAATTATCTCAAGTTGCTCCCGGTGCTAGTGAATTGCCTTTTGGTTTCATTCCTTAATAACGAATGCGTGTCTTAGTTTTTTTTTACAGCCACTGCATTTTCCGGAAAATGCTGACTAGATCAAAATGCGGAGGTTCCGAGATTCCAAATAGTATTTCAATTGCTCGGAAATGCAAAGTTATTAAGTCTCCAAAGTAAACAATCGGTTTATTGATAGATTGGTCATGATAAGCATTTGCAAATAGCTCATACAAATAAATTTTGGAGAAGCCTCTAGTTGACTCTAGTTGTCGCATAATGTCCAGGAACACCTCCCTTGGCATGCGGAAACGCAGAAAGTACTTCTCGTTGTTGGTTTGCGTGTCACTAAATTAGTCCTGGAACAGCTTCTGACGACCGGAACGGAAATCACGGTCGACGTTGGGGCGTCATCCAGGACGTGACCCTCCCCGTGTCGACTCTTGTTTATCCGCTGCCAAACTACAAATCAGCATTATCTAATATCGTTTTAATGAAATGCATGCATTCACACTCACCTTCAGCAAACGAAAGAACAGGTATTCCTTCACATTGATTGTTGTTTTTGTATTCTCCCAAGCGCGGAAGTAACGATCTTTAATGAAGTTTGTCAGAAGTAGATAATTTATCATCTCTTTGGGGTAGTATGGTAAAGGGTTGTGTGCCTGATCGGATACTACCGTTCAATAATGCCCTCCGCTCGTTTTCAAACTTGATCTTTCAATTTTCAAAGCCTGCCGTTGCCCTATACGGAACTATCAATACACTTTCTCTTCATGTCTATTTCGTTCTAGCAATAAATTACCGTCCACTCCTAGCGCTTCGCACGGAGATGATAAATTATCTACTTCTGAGGTATTCCTTGTCGTCAGCTAACAAAGCACTACTGGCATTAAAAATTATTTGGTCAAACCAATTAATGGCAAAATGTTTGTGAACAATCTGCGATCTCTGAAAAAAAAAACTTCTGATCTGTGAGGTAGAATGATCGACAGGATCGAACCTGAAAGCTTAGACAATGTATCACAGCCACGAGAAAAAAATATAGTTTAAAATTATTTTACAAAACTATATCCTTGGATGATCTGAAATTGTATAGCATATAAAGAATAGTGAACCTAAACTTTCGATGTGCTGCTCTGCTAATTAATGTGATATAACCACAATGCAACTGACTCTTAGCTTCGGGTCTTGACAAGGAATTCCTACTGAGCCCTTGCGGCACGTCAAGTCGGCCAGTTCAGCGCAAGGGGTGTAATTGGGTATTTTATTGTTGACATTTAATCTGAGCGAGTGCATATTTTATCGAGGGTCCGTGATTAAAAATATTATATATGATATATGATATAATGATAATATAAAATCTTCTCCGTATTTTTTTTCTGAACTGTTGTCTCTACACAAAAGAACATGCCGGATATGCTTTAATTTGCAACTTCTTATTTTTTCCATTTCAGGATAATATCGAAACCCTAGGATCAGAAGTGGATCGGCTTACACATAGGAAAGTATTGTCCAAATGGGATAATAAATGATATTAAGTACTTTAACACATAAATGCAAACTTTATTCCATTCTAGAAAGTTTTTTGTTTTAAATTTTCTAATCATTCCGAATTTCTGTTTGTGTTATGTTTATTATGACATAAACATGCGTGTGATACTGGCGGCGAACAAAAAGTTGTGTTGCTCGCCTCGGATGCTGATAATTATCTCAAGTTGCTCCCGGTGCTAGTGAATTGCCTCTTGGTTTCATTCCTTAATAACGAATGCGTGTCTTAGTTTTTTTTTTTACAGCCACTGCATTTTCCGGAAAATGCTGACTAGATCAAAATGCGGAGGTTCCGAGATTCCAAATAGTATTTCAATTGCTCGGAAATGAAAAGTTATTAAGTCTCCAAAGTAAACAATCGGTTTATTGATTGATTGGTCATGATAAGCATTTGCAAATTTTTTTTTTTTTTTTTAAATTCTTTATTATAGTGGCTTTTAGCCTCCTGGGCTGGTTCGCCACTATTTGCAAATAGCTCATACAAATAAATTTTGGAGAAGCCTCTAGTTGACTCTAGTTGTCGCATAATGTCCAGGAACACCTCCCTTGGCATGCGGAAACGCAGAAAGTACTTCTCGTTGTTGGTTTGCGTGTCGCTAAATTAGTCCTGGAACAGCTTCTGACGACCGGAACGGAAATCACGGTCGACGTTGGGGCGTCATCCAGGACGTGACCCTCCCCGTGTCGACTCTTGTTTATCCGCTGCCAAACTATAAATCAGCATTATCTAATATCGTTTAAATGAAATGCATGCATTCACACTCACCTTCAGCAAACGAAAGAACAGGTATTCCTTCACATTGATTGTTGTTTTTGTATTCTCCCAAGCGCGGAAGTAACGATCTTTAATGAAGTTTGTCAGAAGTAGATAATTTATCATCTCCGTGCGAAGCGCTAGGAGTGGACGGTAATTTATTGCTAGAACGAAATAGACATGAAGAGAAAGTGTTTTAAAAGTTCCGTATAGGGCAACGGCAGGTTTGAAAATTGAAAGATCAAGTTTGAAAACGAGCGGAGGGCATTATTGAACGGTAGTATCCGATCAGGCACACAACCCTTTACCATACTACCCCAAAGGGTTGTGTGCCTGATCGGATACTACCGTTCAATAATGCCCTCCGCTCGTTTTCAAACTTGATCTTTCAATTTTCAAAGCCTGCCGTTGCCCTATACGGAACTATCAATACACTTTCTCTGCATGTCTATTTCGTTCTAGCAATAAATTACCGTCCACTCCTAGCGCTTCGCACGGAGATGATAAATTATCTACTTCTGAGGTATTCCTTGTCGTCAGCTAACAAAGCACTACTGGCATTAAAAATTATTTGGTCAAACCAATCAATGGCAAAATGTTTGTGAACAATCTGCGATCTCTGAAAAAAAACTTCTGATCTGTGAGGTAGAATGATCGACAGGATCGAACCTGAAAGCTTAGACAATGTATCACAGCCACGAGAAAAAAATATAGTTTAAAATTATTTTACAAAACTATATCCTTGGATGATCTGAAATTGTATAGCATATAAAGAATAGTGAACCTAAAATTTCGATGTGCTGCTCTGCTAATTAATGTGATATAACCACAATGCAACTGACTCTTAGCTTCGGGTCTTGACAAGGAATTTGTACTGAGCCCTTGCGGCACGTCAAGTCGGCCAGTTCAGCGCAAGGGGTGTAATTGGGTATTTTATTGTTGACATTTAATCTGAGCGAGTGCATATTTTATCGAGGGTCCGTGATTAAAAATATTATATATGATATATGATATAATGATAATATAAAATCTTCTCCGTATTTTTTTTCTGAACTGTTGTCTCTACACAAAAGAACATGCCGGATACGCTTTAATTTCCAACTTCTTATTTTTTCCATTTCAGGATAATATTGAAACCCTAGGATCAGAAGTGGATCGGCTTACATATAGGAGAGTATTATGGGATTATAAATGATATTAAGTACTTTAACACATAAATGCACACTTTATTCCATTCTAGAAAGTTTTTTTTTTAATTTTTCTAATCATTCCGAATTTCTGTTTGTGTTATGTTTATTATTTATTACATTAGATGAATTCTCAATGACCAAACTTGCTTTCCGATTCTACAAGCTCTTTGGCATGATGACATACGAAATTGTTTGTAATGTGTGCTTACTTGAAAATGTTACAGCTTAAAGTTTACTGAAGCCTATTGAAAAAAAGAAGCACAAATCGAACTTGATTTAATAACCTAATGAATTTCATTCCGCATCGGTACCGTTTTTTTCGCACTCCGGATTGCGTTATTTTTTGCATTCCCGACCGAGTCCAACAGATAATCTGTCTAGCCAGTACCCTCGTCAAACATCCGAGGGAAAAGGCGTTACCCCATAATCATCATCGCAGCAGCGAAGGTCATCGCACTACCACAGCCGGTGCTTTATTTGCGAGCAACAGCAGAAAGTGCCACACGCACATGGTGCAGCGTAAGCGCAAGTAGCATATTTTTTTTAGTTTCCACTCATCTGCTAGTGTTTTGTGTGTGTCTCTCCTACACACAAAAAATAGATCTTGTTTTATTAAAAGTTTTGCACTTTACTTCTGAAAAGAGTTTATTTTTCATTAAATTAAAAGTAAAATTATCCACTGTGAAAGTTTTGCGTTTGATTTGAAAGTGTATTTTTTCGGTTGAGTGTGTAAATTTAAAAGTGATTCCTTTTACCATGAAAATTGTAGAACTGTCAAATCCACCAACACAAAAGCAAGCCGTCTTCGTTTGATAGAGAAAAAAAAAGAATCGGGTTTACCTGTCAAAGTCGTCCTGTTCTTTTTGTCCGTCCGGGACAACATTTTAGCTGCTCACGGATATTGTTCTGTTGTGAAGGGATTTGTCGAGGATTTTAAGGTGAGACTCGATGGTTTATTTTCTATGAAGATTATGTACATTCAAAGTTTAAGCCTTATAGTAGTACGCTCTGACAAAGTACTCTTTCCACCGATAGCACCAGCTCGCCGGACAACCCAATAAGCAACATGAAGCAGCATAACACCCCAACGAACAACAGGAACAGCTAACTTTCTTCCAATCCGTCCGAACAAACCCCGTCGACGACCGGTCCATCGTCAACGATTCGCTCTTGAAGTCCAATTCCTAGGCGGCGCCAGGTGTTCACCAGGCAACCGCCACGACAACGACGGAGGACACCGGGTCCGACACTCTTCCGGCCGAAACAGAAGCGTAGACGCGAAATGCGACAAATGCGAACTGGAAATCACCAGCGTCAGTGACTATTTTCAAGACTGATTTTTTCATGCCAATTGTGAGAACCGTCGTGCAGTATAAGTTTATCAATTGTTTTTTATGTGTGGGAATGCTGTTATATCCTGACGGCGAGCGAAAAACGACTCCAACAAAGTTTATTTAGATGATTAATATAATCCGAATGCAGCGTTTGAGTGAGGATTATGCATAAGTTAGAATTCCGTTGTTTACTACATGAACCAGTCACAAGAAATTTTTGTTTACATAACGAAAAAATAATGTTTTATTAATAATATCCCAGTTTCATTTAAAATCAAATGATTTTCAAACAAATAGCTGTTTTATTAAAATTTATAATGATTCATCTGAAAAAAAAAAATAAATTATATTAATATTATTTTTATTGTGATCATTTTATTTTATTTGAGTTGCATTGCAGGCGAGTTGAGTTTGAATTAATTAAAAGTAATTATTTTTATTATGTTCGAGGTGGTTGGTTGGACTATACTATTTTGCAATTGTTAAGTATACTTAAGGGGAAAGGGGAATATTGTGAGGTTTTTGGGGTGTTTGTGGGGTTAGCTGAAAAAAACAAACCAACTTACTTTTAATTAATTTTTTTTTTTAAAAAAATTAATACTTGTGTGTTTTGTGGGATTTGGGAATGGGGTGCGACACATCTAAATCCAGATTCAAGATGATCAAAAAATCCCACGCTAGCGAATCAATCTTTGATAAATCTTGTTTCAGCTTGTGAATCTTAATCCATCAACTTGCATCGTGCTGCATCTTTTTGCAGTAAATCTTTAAAATCTTCATCAAAATCTTTGAAATCTTCTTTCTATCTACTAAGCGTGCGCACATCGCACAAAAGCAAAACAAAAAAAAATCCTGCATCTGAGATAGAGTCGCACCCCCTGGGTGCAGGGATTGCTGTTCCGTTACTCTCATGGAGCAGAGAACGCTTTCTACAGTGGCTACTGCAAACAATATCGAGTTGAAATGATATGATGTTTATTCCTAATAGAATCTCCAGCTGCCGTCATCAAAATTTGACCAAATTTTTATATGGTTATTTAATAAAGACTTTTAACTCACTTTAAGTCACACGACATAGTGAGGTTTTCTCAACTAAGAGCGAATGCCGGCTGGTTGCCCAGACGGGTCGCAAGAGAAAGACTTTTGTTTGAGTAGCCGAAATGGCTGAACTGGATAACATCCAGAGGCGTCGGGCTCTAAAGTCAGAATCCTTTATTGTAAGTAATTGCTTGGGTTTATATATGGTTTTGGGTTCTATAATTTGTATTTGTGAAAAAGGGTGGTATACACGGTGTTCAATAAGTTCGGATACACTTTCAAAATTTGTTAAAAAAATGAAAACATGTTTTTTTATTTTTTGGATTTATGTTATTGAAAGCTATGTTTACAAGGAACGTTTACAACATTTCTCTTGGAATGACCCCCTTTGTACTCCTTAACGAGCTTCAAACGTTTCTCGAACGCGTCGCAGGCGGCACGCACGGACTGCATGGGCATTTCGTCCCAGATTTTGAGAATTACCGTCTTGAAATGATCCAAAGTGCTGACCTTGTATTCGTTCAGCTTCGCCATCATATAGGACCAAACAAAAAAGTCGAGAGGATTCAAGTCCGGGGAGCTGGGAGGCCACAAAGTTTTGTCCAGAAAGTCGGTTAAATTGTCCCGACACCAGGCTTGAACCACATTTGCCGTATGGGCTGGTGCACCGTCCTGCTGGAACACGTAGTGCTCATCGCCGTAGAGGCTTCGGAGACTGGGGGCAACAACCTTTTCCAAAACCTCAGTTTTGTAGTACGCCGCGTTGATTTTGACGTTTTTTTCAATAAACACCAAGGGTAGCTTACCACGTTTGCATACTGCCCCCCAAACCATCACCGACGCGGCACTTTGGAACCGAGGGATGTTTATATTGGATTCAGGAATGCTGTCCCTCGATGGCGCCCACACCCGGTCATTTTGCACATTGTGCGGCTGCTGCAGCACGAACAGTTTCTCGTCCGAAAAAACAAACTCCTGACCAGCGTGCCGAGAGAGGATCCTCTTAGCTCGATCCAACCGCTTTTTGCTGGTAGCCTCCGAAACGCCATGGACCTTACGTTTTTTGTAAGGCCTGAAACCAAGGTCCTTGGTGAGTATGGTGTGAGCGGTTCCAATGGAAACGTTGAGATCTGCAGCCGTTTTCCGGATTGAGCGGTTCTTTTTGCGCCGAATTCGCTCCCTCACGATCTTGATGACCCGTGGCGTCCTCGCTGAACGCGGCCGACCGGATCTCGCACGGTCATTGGTCGAGGACGTCTCCCGGTATCGCCTGATGGTCGTGTAGACAAAGTTCCGCTTGACCCCATGCGATTTCAGCAGCCGGAATATATCGCCGGGTCGCCATCTCACTTCGTTCAGCGAAAGAAGAAAGTTCGTTCGATCCAGCGCTCCGTTATTTTGGAAGATTTATTAGAGTGCGATCCTTGGAAATAATTAGTTTTTTTTCTCAAAATCTATTCACTTCAGTGAAAGGAGTGAATGTGAGTTTTTTTTTTCTAAGAAGGCAGTGTGGTTTTCCAGTGAAATAAGAAAATCAAGCAGTGCTTGCTGGCGAATTATCATCCCGCTCATTTTCGCTTCATCTCCGCGTGGTGACGCTAACCAGCGATACACTACTACATCGCCAACGGTCATCCGACATCGTCGAGCGAGTGCACCCGAAGGCGATCGGATACACCCGTGCACCCACGCAGCGCACCGCTCCCCGCTGCCCGCATAGAAGTGCGACGTTCAGGCATACGGTGCGTCAGCAGCAGCAGCAGCAGCAGCAACAGATCAGTAATATTAGTTAAGTTTTTTTTTTTCCTCTGTCTCTCATCCCACTAGAGTTTAGCGTTAATTTGTGTGTGTTCCTGTTTTGTGTTTGTGTGTGATTTAAATTTTTGGGGGAGTCCAACGCTCCCACCAGTAAGGCAAATCGTGCATGTTGAAGAGGTTTCTTCGACATGGACGGTTTGGCTGAAAAAGTGCCTTTGCCACCTGATGATGGGGAGGCACAAACAAAATTTCGACCGCGATCGTATCCAATGGACTCGGTCGGTCCATGGGTTGTCTACTTTCAGCCCAAAATCAAACCTCTGAATGTATACCAAATAACTACTGATTTGACGAAGCGATTCTCAGCCGTGACAGAGATCACGAAAGTTAAATTTAATAAACTCCGTGTTGTCGTCTCTAACCTGAAGCAGGCTAATGAGATTGCTTCCTCCCAGCATTTTACACTGGAATATAGAGTTTATATTCCAGCTCGTGATGTGGAGATTGTAGGAGTGGTCACAGAGGCGAGTCTGTGCACTGAAATTTTGGAGAAGCGGGCGGTTGGCCGATTCAATAACCCTCTGCTCCCCCCAGTTCAGATACTGGAAGTAAGAAAATTAGTTAAAATGTCGCACAGCGAGGGTAAGAAAAAAGTTACCCCCACAGACTCGTTTCGGGTGACCTTTTCTGGCTCTGCCCTTCCTCACTACTTAGAACTGGACAAACTTCGGCTACCTGTGCGGTTATTTGTACCCCGGGTAATGATCTGCCAAAACTGCCAGCAGATGGGGCATACGGCCTCCCATTGCGGCAATAAAGCACGCTGCTCAACTTGCGGGGAGAAACATGAGGCTGGTCCCTGTGCAGATAACACACTAAAATGCGTTTTCTGCAAGGGAACTCCTCCCCATGCTCTCTCGTCATGCCCGGCGTACAAACAACGCGGGGAAAAATTGGAACGTTCTCTGAAACAACGTTCAAGGCAATCTTTTGCAGAAATGCTTAAGAAAGCCTCGCCACCCGATGTCAATACAAATCCTTTTGCTCCTCTGTCAGATGACGAGTCTGATTCGGACTTGCTTGAGGAGGGGACATCTTTCAGTTTTCCGGAAGGTGCTTCGCGGAAGCGAAGACGCATCCGAGCAGGGAAAGTAGCTGAACAGAAGCCCCAAATCCACATGCCCAATTCAAAGAGCAGTGTAAAGAAGGATAATCCGAATCCTCCTGGTTTTCGAAGTGCCAACTACACACAGGATTTCCCATCTCTCCCGGGGACATCCAAAACCCCTGATGCCCCGATTTTAAGAACAGAAGCCCCCTCTTCATCTGGGCTGTTCTCATTTGATGATATTGTGGAAGGTATTTTCAAGTACCTCGAAATGTCTGACCCTCTTAAAAGCATTGTTATGGCAATGCTTCCCACTGTGAAAACTTTTTTGAAGAAATTAACATTAAAGTGGCCCCTCCTTGCAGCTATCATTTCCTTCGATGGATAATTTTCCAAATGAGGTCGGGGATTTGATCACTGTTCTGCAGTGGAATTGTCGAAGTCTTATTCCTAAATTGGAATCATTTAAATTTTTAGCTCACAATATCGGTTGTGATGCATTTGCTCTTTGTGAAACATGGCTTTCACCCGAAATCGATCTTCCGATTCACGACTTCAACATTATTCGGCTTGATCGTGAGGATTCACGTGGAGGAGGAGTACTTTTGGGGATCAAAAAGTGCTACTCCTTCTATAGAGTGAATTTTCCTCCAATTCCAGGTATTGAAGTTGTCGCATGTCAGGCTGTTATTAAAAATAAAAGCCTTTGCATTGCTTCCGTTTATATTCCTCCTAGAGCCTCAATAAACCAAAAACAACTTTCAGATATTTGTTCGGTTCTTCCTGCTCCGCGGTTGATCATGGGAGATTTTAACTCTCACGGTACAGGCTGGGGAGAACTGTACGATGACAACCGGTCTTCTTTGATATATGACCTCTGTGACAACTTCAATATGACCGTTCTCAACAATGGAGAAATTACACGCTTGGCTGGTCCATCCTCACTTGGCAGTAGGTTAGACCTTACACTTTGCTCGAATTCATTATCGTTGGACTGCACGTGGAATGTGATCCAGGATCCCCACGGTAGTGATCATTTGCCTATTAAAATTTCGGTTGCCACCGGGCTCACTCCGGCGGAATCCATCAACGTCACGTATGATCTAACTCGTAATATCGATTGGACAAGGTTCAAGACAGCAATAGATGAAGCCGTAACAACGGTAGAAGGGCTTCCACCGCTGGAGGAATATAACTTCCTCTCCAACCTGATTTTGGAAAGCGCGCTACAAGCTCAAACTCGACCAGTTCCAGGAACGTCATTTCGCAGGAAACCTCCTTCCCCATGGTGGGATCCGCAATGCACCGAGGTTTACCGCAAAAAGTCCGACGCGTTCAAAGTTTTTCGTAGACGTGGAACACCTGAGCACTTCGAAAGGTACACGGCTCTCGAACGAGAATTTAAGAGCCTCATCAAGGCCAAGAAACGCGGTTACTGGCGACAATTCGTGGACGGACTATCGCGTGAAACGTCGATGAATACCCTTTGGAATACGGCGCGAAGATTGCGTAACAGAATTACGAACAACGAGAACGAGGAGTATTCGGACCAATGGATCCTCAAGTTCGCGCGAAAAGTTTGTCCAGATTCTGTGCCTGCACAAATGTTTCCTCGCGAAACCACGAATTCGATAGATGAGATCAGCCAACCTTTTTCAATGGTAGAACTCTCTCTCGCACTCCTTTCGTGTGGCAATACGGCTCCAGGGGCTGATAGAATCAAGTTCAACTTGCTTAAGAACCTTCCAGACGTCGCTAAGAGGCGCATGTTGCACTTGTTTAATCAGTTTCTGGCTCTCAACATTGTACCGGATGACTGGAGACGGGTGAGAGTTATTGCCATTCAAAAACCTGGTAAACCCGCGTCAGACCACAACTCCTATCGACCCATCGCGATGTTATCTTGTATTCGAAAGTTGTTGGAGAAAATGATCCTTTTCCGTCTGGACAATTGGGTTGAGACGAACAACCTGCTTTCAGATACTCAATATGGTTTCCGTAGGGGTAAGGGAACGAACGACTGCCTCGCGTTGCTTTCCACAGAGATTCAGTTAGCTTTTGCTAAAAAAGAGCAAATGGCTTCTGTATTCTTGGATATCAAGGGGGCTTTTGATTCAGTATCTGTTGAAGTTCTCTCAGATAAACTCCACGCTTGTGGTTTTTCACCATTAATGAACAATTTTTTATACAATTTGCTGTCAGAGAAACATATGAGCTTTTCTCATGGAAACTCTACAGCTTCTCGATTTAGCTACATGGGTCTCCCCCAGGGATCATGTTTAAGCCCCCTTTTGTATAATTTTTATGTCAAAGACATTGACGGTTGTCTGAGTGAGAATTGTACGTTGAGACAACTTGCAGATGACGGCGTAGTGTCTGTCACTGGACCCAATGGGGTCGATCTGCAAGGACCCTTACAGGATACCTTAGACAATTTGTCTACTTGGGCTCTAGAGCTAGGTATCGAATTCTCTACGGAGAAAACTGAGTTGGTTGTTTTTTCTAAGAAGCATAACCCTGCACAACCGAAGCTTCAAATTTTGGGTACACCGATAACTCATTCTATGTCATTTAAATATCTTGGGGTCTGGTTCGATTCAAAGTGCACCTGGAGATCCCACATTGAGTATCTGAAGCGAAAATGCCAGCAAAGGGTCAACTTTCTCTGCACAATTACCGGGACCTGGTGGGGAGCTCATCCACAAGATCTTCTAACGTTGTACCGGACAACGATTTTGTCGGTTATGGAATACGGTAGTTTTTGTTTTCAGTCAGCGGCTCGGTCGCACTTCATTAAACTGGAACGTATTCAGTATCGGTGTCTTCGTATCGCGTTAGGTTGCATGCACTCGACTCACACCATGAGTCTTGAAGTGCTGGCTGGCATGTTGCCACTCTCGGATCGGTTTTCAGAATTATCTCTCCGGCTCCTCACCAGGTGTGAAGTTATGAACCCCCAGGTGATCGAAAATTTTGAGAAGCTCCTTGAGTTGAATCCTCAAACCCGCTTCATGACTTTGTACCATTTGTACATAACACAGGATGTCAGCCCTTCGCTGAATATTCCCAATCGTGTTTGCTTCTCCGACTTCGGAAATTCGGTTCATTTTGATTTATCCATGAAGCAGGAGCTTCGTGGAATCCCAGAGCATCATCGTCCTATGATTGCTCCGGTGATATTTGCTGCAAAGTTTGGCCTAGTTGATTCCGCCAAAACGTTTTTCACTGACGGGTCTTTGATAAAGGACTCCGCTGGCTTTGGTGTATACAATGAAAATTATAGCGTCGCTCGTAAACTTCAAGCACCTTGTTCTGTTTTTGTCGCGGAATTGGCAGCAATTCATTTTTCTTTAGAGACTGTTGCCTCTTTTACACCGGATCAATACTTCATTATCACGGATAGTCTTAGTTCTATAGAGGCTATTCGCTCCTTGAGGCCGGTAAAGCACACCTCTTATTTTCTTATGAAAATACGAGGTCTTCTAAGTGCTTTATCTTCACGTTCTTTTATTATCACCTTTGTGTGGGTCCCTTCTCATTGTTCGATTACTGACAATGAGAAAGCGGACTCGCTTGCAAGGGTGGGCGCTATGGAAGGCGATATTTATGACCGACAAATCGCCTTCAACGAATTTTTCTATATTTTTCGTCAGATATCACTCGATAGCTGGCAGTATAAATGGAGTAAAGGAGATTTGGGGCGATGGCTACATTCTATCACTCCTAAGGTGTCTAAAAAATGTTGGTTCAGGGGATTGGATGTGGGTCGAGACTTCATTCGTGTCATGTCTCGCCTCATGTCCAATCATTATTCTTTAAACGCTCATTTGTTCCGTGTTGGGCTGGGAGACAGCAATCTCTGTGAATGTGGACAAGGTTACCAGGACGCAGATCACGTAATTTGGTTTTGTGCTGAGCATCGTGGAGTCAGATCTGAGCTTTATGATTCCCTTCGGGCTCGAGGTAGACAACCCAATGTACCGATTCGAGACATTTTGGCTGCACGCGATCTGGAATTTATGAAACTCATTTATGTGTTTTTGACTAACATTAGCCTTAGATTGTAGTTTGATTAACTTACTTGTTTAGGTTAAATTTGTGAGGATTGTGTGCATCGGTGTGTGATTGTGGTTGTGTGTTTGAGTGTTGTGTGTGTGTGTGAGTGAGTGATTTTTTTTTTTAAATTGAAAACGTTCAATAAAAAAATTGTAATTTGAAATTCTAGATTTAAGAAAACCATTGTTCCTTATGCTTTGTTTAAAATTTCCACCGCAATTTTCCCATCCATAAAATTTTAAATTCCTATTAACCTCGAGACGGCCGCGAGTAATCGGTTCCACCCTTAACCTTAGTTCTAAGATAACTGATGTATATAAACATGAAAACTTGGCTCTGTAAAGTTGATTCGATTGAGCCTGTACAAATAAATGAATTCATAAAAAAAAAAACGGATCCGGACTAGCTTCCCATCGACAGATATGATGAACAGTTTTTTTTTGAGGAATCGTGAATTCTTTTCGATCAAATGTGTGTTGGAAAAGGAAGAAGTGAAATAGTGATCAGAAACCCCAATGTACAATTGATGCAATTTTCTCCCGGAACCTGGGGGTGCGACACATCTAAATCCAGATTCAAGATGATCTAAAAATCTCACGCTAGCGAATCAATCTGTGAAAAATCTTGTTTCAGCTTGTGAATCTTAATCCATCTATTTGCATCGTGCTGCATCTTTTTGCAGTAAATCTTTAAAATCTTTATCAAAATCTTTAAAATCTTCTTTCTATCTACTAAGCGTGCGCACATCGCACAAGAGCATAACAAAAAATATCCTACATCTGAGATAGAGTCGCACCCCCTGCCCGGAACCAAGGTGTGCCCAAACTGTGATCAACAATATTATTTTTTTCTGATGTCATTCTACTATGAGCTTATTTCATAACGTTTTCGAAATATTTCGATTCAAGTGAGTATAACCGAGGCATAAAAAGATCGTCATCTAAATGATCCGGAAAGTAGACCCGAATAAATTCATCAGCTCCTAATTAACATTGTTTATTGCCTTCCATAAGTTACTACACAATGGTATAATTATGAAGATGAATTAGAATAGTAAGTTTACTGCAAGCAAAAAGCTTGAATTGCTAAAATTTGAATGCTTTTTAATACTACAGTTCGTTGCTAAATCTATTGCTGATATTGTTAGAGACTTTAGAAAGGATTTATTTGGAACCATTTATTTAAACAGTTATTAACGAATCCTTTGGTGTTTCGTTTAATGAATGTCAAAAGTTGTTGATCGTTCGGTTTCAGTTATTTCAGTTATATAAATTAATTATTCATACTGGAACTGGACTGGTTCTTTGAAGTTCGTGTGGGAACTATCACAAAATATGGAAAAGTTAATAATCAACACAGATTTGTAAGTTGGACATTTAAGATTGAGTTAAAAAACGTGTATATTCATTGTTATTAAGCATTCGGGATATTTTTGCCTTATTATTTACGCCAGGTCAATGTTATCTGCTTAGCAGTCTATGGGACAAATTATAAGCACTATAATGCTTCCGTGTTTGCACAACAGTCGCATGTCTTTTTTTTTGTTATTTTGTTTTGATTTGCATTTAAAAAAAATAGAAGGAAATGTTTTAGAATGATAGAAAATTAATCCCACTTATTATACCCCATGTTGAAAATATGAAAAAAAAACCTTATTTGAATCCTTAATTTTTCTTTTCACATTGTTGTATCTAGATTTATATCAATATGTAAGGCTTTTGGTTAGATTGCAACTTTTTACAATTCATCATATTTTATTACGCGTTTGAAAACTTCACAGTTGTTTTTGCAATACGATAAATGCTACGAATTTACGAAATAATTACATATAACGACTGATATAATAGAGGCAGTATAAGAAATACAATAATTTGTAAAGCTGGTTGATGGAATTATCAGCTGTCAAAAATCAATCGATCAGAACAATAGTTTGGTCATACTATTTTTCATTTTGTGTGAAGATTACAAAAACAAAAGGAACGACACAATGAAAGAAATTTTTGCTTTTTTTTTTAATCTTTATTTTACGTCGGCCTATTTCCTCACATGGTGACAATCACCGACGCCAGGAAGACGACTCCACCACCTGGACCCTACCTAACGACTCAAGCAGATGGAGCCGGGACCAACGGCTTTACTTCCCTTCCGAAGGAAGACGTGACTAGATTTTTTCGCCTCAGAAAAACCACCGACGTCGACTGGGATTGAACCCAGACCCACTGGGGTGCCAAGTAAGAGTCACGCTTACCACTACACCACCGACGCCGGCTAGTGAAAGAAAATTTAAAACATGTAAATTATATTTTCTCTTGCTGCACTTTTGTCTGCGCCAATAATTGTAATGACTTATAAGTATACTCCATATATTGATTTTCGTTCGATCCGCATTTGTCTTACAAAAAAGGAGGCTTTTGTCTAGCAAATTGGATTCGAACTAATCGTCGATAAATGATATGATGTTTCGTATTTCGCCAAAAATGTTTCGTAGACCCGCTTCTCTCTGCGCACCTGGCCACGTCCTTACAACTGCTTGAAAAATTGACACTCGTCTTGACATCTATTGCCGAAAGTGCTGGGACTACCTTCATAGACGTTCAAGAGATACAAAATAGGTAAATTTCAATATTTTATTTGCGGATCGGTTATATATGTTCAATATAGTAACATTGTTTAAATCGAATAATATCATTAAATAATTAAAATAATAGTCATTGGCATATTATAATACTATGCAGCTTGGTGCCTCTTTACAACTTATTTATTGGCAGATTCATGTAACTCTGGAATGTGAAGGTCATTTCGCAACTAAATGAAGTATAAATGTCCATAAAACATTTGACTATATATGAAACAATAAAAAAAATGGGGGTGGGACGTATGCACACTTAGAATTATATGCCGAGTCTCGGCTTTCTGAAACCGAGATCCACACAGCCGACCTCTCGGTTTCGTTCTCGGCTTTTTTTTTTTATGTTAACCGATAATCTCGGCTTGGGTCAAACTGAAAACTCATATAATTAACTGGGAATCTCGGCATGAGCAAACTGATATATCGTTTTGAAATTGGAAATATCTTCTCACCATCATGGGATCCCAGTAGTGAACAGGAATTTCTGCTAGAACCAAAGATGTGAAGAGAAAGTATCGATAGGTCCGATAGAGCCCGGTAGGTCATGAAATTGAATAGAAGTAGTTTTGGAATTGAGCGTAGGGCTTTTGTTTTAAAACTACTTCTATTCAATTTCATGACCTGCCGAGCTTTATCGGACCTATCGATACTTTCTCTTCACATCTTTGGTTCTAGCAGAAATTCCTGTTCACTACTGGGTTCCCATGATGGAGAGAAGATATTTCCAATTTCAAAGAGCGTGGGGCGCCACTGAGGATGGAGAGAAGCAGCCATGAACCAGGTGAATTGGCGTAGAATTGTTGACGAGGTTATCAATGTAATGTAGTGCCAATAAATGTATGTTTTTTTTCACCGTTCTACAAACAACATTCGACTTACTCCACTTGCGAAAGAAAACAATATGACGCATGGTAGTTGACAGATAAAAAGCCGAGCCTCTGCTTACAGCACTGCTAAACCGATATTTCGGCATGATAGGCAGCTGTGGTCGTTTGAAGTTTGGTTAATATTTGTGCTCGGCTCCTAGTGTTGCCGAGAATCGGTTCATTAATAAAGCTACCCAATATTTCAGTTTCAAGTGATGCTGAGACTCGGCATCGTTCGATTTTTTGCCGAGTTATCAGTTAAATATGAAAATGCCGAGTGAATTCAGTTTAGTGTTTAACCGGGCCAGTGAATAATTGTTAAGTGTGTGGATCTTTGGCATATGGTTGTTTGGCCGAATGGACGTTTGGTCGAATAGACGTTTGGCATAAATGTATTGCAGAGAAAAGGAAATAAGAATCTTAAAAAGTATTTTCAAACGCATTAGATCTAAAAAAAAAGGAAATAAGGAACCAAAAAACATTCTCCAACGCATTAGATAGCATCCCGATATTCTAGACTTATTACACATAGAGTTTATCAATCATTCAGCATTCTAATTAAGTTTCAACTATATCAATACACTAAAAAACTAAATTTGTATGTTCAAAAATGCAAAAAATAGTATTCGGCCATTTGCCCATATACACGAGAAGCATGAATATGTTTTGATAAAATCGTAGACTCCTGATTTTAGGTGGAAATATGTATTATGTTAAACAGCTAGACAGAATGGGTCATTATTTTTTATAATCTTGAAGAAATATGCAGTTCCTCCGAAAGATACCTTCTTGTGATTCTTTGCACATGGCCTTCTATGACGATACATATTCCTGTATTCGAAAGCAAACTTTTGAATCAAGCGCTTGCCGCTTTGTGAGATTGTTCCTTCTTTCAAATATGAGCAGTTCTTTGGAGTTTTACTGTTCAACGAAATAAAGCACTTATGTATATTATATATTACATTGTTCTAAAGTTTTTAAGTTCCTAGAAGAATGGGTTGAGGAGAAACAAAAAATCAGGCCTCCAGCACGAAAACTTATAAAGTATCTTCTCCCCAACTCTGTATTCGGCCAAACGTCCATTCGGCCAAACGTCTTTATGCTAAACGGGTATCATTTAAAAAAAAATATATGTATTCATAACAGATGGATATATAATCAGCAGAATTGAACACCCGCATAACGAAAAATAATTTGCTATATAGTCAAAACTATGTTTCGACTGTAAGATATATTATCACATTTTATGTTATTGTTATCAAATAGTTTAATCTCGTTTTCGCCATATAACCTCTACATCAACACATATTGTTAATGTATGCCATATTGTCATTGAAAGGTTTTTAATTGTCTGCACTCGATCTGGAATATATACCAACTTTTAGGCATAGAGTACAGCAAAAATTTTGTTCGTGAAAATTGCCATTTTTGTATGGTAACCTAACTTAACCGCCTAACTTAATTCAGCATATTGTTATTTGGCCTTTTACCATCTGACTTATTGTTAAAACTATATAGGAAATTGTTAGTTTATAGTTGTCAACTAGAAGGGTAAATATCGTAACAATAACGAAAACGGTTGTCAACAGTGATGGAAATGGTCCAGGAATGGTTTGTGACTATGCGAGCAGTATTTATATATTAAAAAAAATGAATTAAATAATATCCAATAATCTAAATTAAAAGATAAACATCTTAAGATACAATGCAAAAAATATCTATACCATCTAATCAACTCATCGTCTTATTTTCATCATATCTTCATTGTATATTATTATGATCATATTAAAATTATTATAAAAAATATATAATAGTAATGAAATGTTCTGCTTCAAGGTTATACTTGAAGCAGAAAATTCCATTATTATTATTATTTTTTAATGATAATTTTATTATGATTAAATAATGATACAATGATGATAATGATATGATGAAAATATTATAATGTTATAATGCAAAACTAAATGATATACACATAAAAATAAAATGCAGCTATTTGCTTCTTCCGCTGCTGTGTTAGATAATTGCAACTCTGAAATGGCAAAAATTTCCGACGTATGTTGTTGATTGTTGGAACAAACCATTTGTTGACATTATGAAAGAAAATCACCTCGCAGCCTAGCAAAATAGCAAAGAAAATTTAAGCAAATAATAAGGCGAAATAAATTTCATATGAATATGATTACCACCGAAAAAAAAACTTAATAAATTAAAAAAAAAATTAAATTGTAATTTTCGAAGTGCTTTTACTTCTTACTGGGCCCATAAATGATTCTTTATGTATGTGAAATAGAAAATGAAGGATCATAAACATTGTTTTAATTGTTTGTTTTTGAACTATTGAATTTTTGTGATCAGCAGGAAAAAACTTTTTTTGAGTAGAATTTGTCATATATGATCCTTTTTTAAAGTAAAAAATGAAGGTGGAGAAAGGAGGAAGGTATTTTTTGGTAAGGCAGGTTAAAACTTACAAAGATACATAAATGCGAAGCTGAAAATATTGCTGAAATATTTTGAATGGATGTAATAATATGAAGTGATAATAACAATTATAATTGTAATGTCCACATGTCTACAGATTGTGGACCTGCTGCAATTGAAGACGGACTTGTTTTATGAACCTGAAAGTTTAAAAAAATAGGGAAAACATTAAAATTACTATACAATATTTGGGAATTCCATGGATGATCTGAAATTATATACCGCATAAAGAATAGTATATCTAAAATTAAGATGTGCTGCTCCGTTTTCTTGCATTGCAATAATCATTTGTAGTGAATCTCATAGGAAATACAGTAATATTAATTAAATAAAGGCAGCATAATTAATCATCAATTAAAAGAAAGATTTGAGCAATAAAAAAAAAAGTGCCACTAAATAATTATGGCCTGTGCCAACAAATAATGTGTGATCAGCATTAAAAATTTAGAAATGAGCAATAATAGATGAGAAATGATCTTTGGATAATCTAATTGTGGCCGGTAAATCTGTCAAATAAAGCAACAGCTATTAGTATATGTGCAAATAAATATGGCTTTATTTCCGCCAAACGATATAATTTGAGCACCAAACTACTCGCATGTGTCTTGGAATTTTTATTTGATTTTCCCATAAAAATAGTAAAATGAGCAATAAATAACTGAATAACCACAATAAAAATAACTCAAATGTCCTAGGTAGTAGATACAGTTACCCATCTTTAAATTCAAAAATAATTTGATATCGTGAAAACTTTCCCATGAAATATTCAACAACACCATTTGAAAACTAAATGGGTTCCAGAGAGCAGAAAATAAATCCAGGCAAAAAATTGGGAATGAGCCATAAAAAGTTGTGATGTGTTTTAGGACAAATAAAAAAAATCATATGGAAGAGGTAAAATGAGCAATGAATATTCAATAATGCGCAAAAGACAATGATATTTTTGCAAATGGACTTATGAACGTACACATTCCAAATAGGAGTTGTTGAGCTTCTACAATTGATATTTTTATCAAATGATATGTTGAGTTTACCAATAACCATAAGACTGTCACTTGAATGGAAAAAATATTGATACTTATAAATACGGCTGATAAATGTATCCATTCCAAGGAAAAGTACAACAATCAACCTGTGATAATTTTGAAATAGTCATCAAACCATTATCAATGTTCAGGCGCACAAATCAAAACAGCAATCGGAAATAAAAAATATGAGCAATTTTATAATATAAAGCAGCTCTTAGAAAAAGACTACTCATTTGAATGGCTTACATTTTTCAAAGCAGATTGGTAACAACGCCAGTAAATTCTTACCAAATTCGCGATGAAACATCAAGCAATTTTCTAACCAATCAAAGCAAAGGAGCATTTCTAAATTCAAAATTTGCAATGAACTTTAGATCAAATCGTCCAGATAAAAATAAAAATAGAATTGAAAAAATCAAACTAATTGTATATCGTAGTGTATGACAAGTCGGACAGTCTGTAAATGAGGACATATCAATTTTAATTAGTTTGTAGGTTATTTTTCCAACATTTAACGATTTCACAGTTGCGGTGCATTACAAACGTTATAAGGAGTCTCTATGAACTTAAACAAGTTATCATAACTGGCGTTCTGTTAAGGTGAAGGAACATAAATGTTAGGAAGATAAAGCCGCTCCAACGAAAAACGTAATCTTTGCGTCAACTTGATCCGGGGTATACAGGGTCATTAGAATAAGATTCAATGCTGATTCTTGGAAATTTGATGATAAATTGGAATAAGATGTTTTTCGAATACTCTTAAATGTGTGATAAACTGAAGCTATCTGAATTTGAAAAAGCAAACAATCTTGTTATTTTGGTTGAACCTCTTAACGGAATCCCCTACACTCTTTTTGGTAGCCAGTCCCTTGAACTGTGTGGAATCGCGGTGTGGTGGATGAGTAGATCAATTACAAAGACGTTTGAATGACGAATTATGTTCGTCAACAATAAGAATTTACTGGCGTTGTTACCAATCTGCTTTGACAAATTTAAGCCATTTAAATGAGTAGTCTTTTTCTAAGTGCTGCTTTATATTATAAAATTGATCATATTTTTTATTTCCGATTGCTGTTTTGATTTGTGCGCCTGAACATTGATAATGGTTTGATGACTATTTCAAAATTATCACAGGTTGATTGTTGTACTTTTCCTTGGAATGGATACATTTATCAGCCGTATTTATAAGTTTCAATATTTTTTCCATTCAAGTGACAGTCTTATGGTTATTGGTAAACTCAACATATCATTTGATAAAAATATCAATTGTAGAAGCTCAACAACTCCTATTTGGAATGTGTACGTTCATAAGTCCATTTGCAAAAATATCATTGTCTTTTGCGCATTATTGAATATTCATTGCTCATTTAACCTCTTCCATATGATTTTTTTTATTTGTCCTAAAACACATCACAACTTTTTATGGCTCATTCCCAATTTTTTGCCTGTATTTATTTTCTGCTCTCTGGAACCCATTTAGTTTTCAAATGGTGTTGTTGAATATTTCATGGGAAAGTTTTCACGATATCAAATTATTTTTGAATTTAAAGATGGGTAACTGTATCTACTACCTAGGACATTTGAGTTTTTTTTATTGTGGTTATTCAGTTATTTATTGCTCATTTTACTATTTTTATGGGAAAATCAAATAAAAATTCCAAGACACATGCGAGTAGTTTGGTGCTCAAATTATATCATTTGGCGGAAATAAAGCCATATTTATTTGCACATATACTAATAGCTGTTGCCTTATTTGACAGATTTACCGGTCACAATTAGATTATCCAAAGATCATTTCTCATCTATTATTGCTCATTTCTAAATTTTTAATGCTGATCACACATTATTTGTAGGCACAGGCCATAATTATTTAGTGGCACTTCTATCCTTTTTTTGTGCTTTTTCTGAATTACTAAGTGCAGGTAAATATTTTAGTCTTAAATAAATGAGCCATTTGAATCTCACATAGTAACGCTAATTATACAAAAACGTGTGTAGATAAATACAGTGGAAAAACTAATTAATGTTATATAACCACAATGAAACTAACTCTTAGCTTTCGGTCTCGACAAAGAATCGCTACTGAGCCCTTGCGGCACGTCAACCCGGCCAGTTCAGGGCAAGGGTGAAATAACGTTATGTTGATGTGCTTTAACTGTGTTATATCAAATCAGGTGACCACATTTTGTAAGGATTACCGAGTAGATTATAAATCATCATTAATTTCCACTGTTGAATCGATAAACTAGTCCTGATGTTGGTCAAATCAGTTTAAATAGGTTACAGGGCTATTTCGTTTAATTCGCCTATTTCTCCTGTATCGATAAAGAAAAACATCAAATATATTAATTGATCTACCATTTACTAATCAATAATACATTTATTTCGATGTGTTACAACTTATAACTACAATACAAGGCGCTTTTCGCAAATGTCTACGCCCATTATTCTTCAAAACTAAGGAACCGTTCCGAGCGAACCTACTTTTTTCTGTCATCCTGGCTAGAAAGAAGGAAATATAATAACGTTGCAACGTAAGATTGACAACGAAAATAGTAGAACCAAATTGAGCTCAGGAAGAGGAGTGTTAATTTATCAATTATTTTACACACGTTGTCATATACAGCAAACCTGGATAAAGTTGGAAGCGCTTGTTCCAATCTGTTTGTATGAAAGGGAAATAAGACCAAATAATTCCTCATACTGATAAATATATTAACGTGTGCAACCGGGTGCTAACTGGCTAAATTTTTGATGCTCAGATCTGAATTGTCATTTCTCAAATAAGGAATCATAAATGAAATGAAAACCAATTTAAAGTCCGTGGGTTGAATAGAGTTCGCGGCTGTACGTTGAACGGTATTTCACAACAGAGCGATTAAACGAACAAGTGGGAAATTTTTCCAGTTTTTATTTTTTGTATTTTTTGATTTGCATGAAACCTTGCATACAAGTTTTTGGGGAAGAAAAACGCCGTTTTGCATACTTGGTTCGCCATTTTGAATCTAGCCTTACTTATGAGAAGGGCCTATGAAAAATGCACATGATATCTTCAAAAAATTGTATCTCGGAAACGGTTTGTCCGATTGGTTTGGTGTCTTGCGCGAAGATTTAGACAATTGTTGGTGCTATATGGAGAAAATATGCACGGTAAAAACAAAGTTTGGTTTTCTTGTTTTGAACTAAAATATAGATTTTCCCTTAAAAGTTACATGTCAATAATTTTTTAATTATCTTTAAGTTATAGCTTATTGAAAATTCTAACTAGTGCACAGTGAGTTGTTCTGGAGAAAAATAGATAACAATGAAAAAAAAATTTTTTAGAAAAATTACAATTTTCAAAATAGCTGTTAAGAAAAGTCAAAAAAGTTTGTCACCCTAATTTTATGAAAGAACATCAAATTTGCAAGCAAAAAGTACTTGGTAACATTTTTTTAAGATGCACCGTTTAGAAGATATTACTGATTTAATATTGATTTTTTTGATAACTTCATAAGTTTTGGCCCTTTTCGGATGTACTCCGTGTTTTTTCTGTTTCAAAAGTATTTTTTTCGGAAAGATTGAAAAATTTTGAGTTAAAATAACACTGAAAACATAAAGATTCGATTGAATTCTCTGCCTTAAAAGTATTTTGAAAAACAAGTTACAAAATCCCACTATCAAGAACAATGATTTCTTCAAGTGATTTTTGGTGCGTTGTGCTGAAAACGTGCTAACAAGTATTAGATACAGGTAGTTAGATACCAGTTAGCTGTACTACGTCTGACTCGGTTCTGAATTCATCCAGTATCTACCAAACAGTAAATGCAGAAAGGTTGCTAGTAGCATAGTGATTATAGTAATTTCAGCTCATAATCCTGTGTTTTTGAACGAGATCCAGTGTTGTTTGATAACATAATAATTGTAAAGGAAAGTGTAACACGTTTTGGTGCAAAGGTAAGTTTTAAATACACATTTTAATTATATGTTTTGTGATATTTTCGTACAAAACTAACAATTGGAAAATATTTTCTATGTTACAGATTACAAAATGAGTAAAATAAGATGTATTCGCCCATTCAAAGACATTCAGTGTTCGAAAGAGCTGCGATATCTCACGGATGCTATCATCCAAAAACTAAAATCAATTAGATTTTCCAAGGTATCCACACTGAACACCAAGGATTTTCGTATTTGTTCGTCTTGCCGTCTACATATTGATTCAAGAGCTCACCTCACCCAAAACGAAGAACAAAGCGTAGCCGGCGGCTCAAGGATGCCAACTGTTCAGACCATACCTGATGTACCTGATTCGCAAAGCTATGAAAGTTTGGTCACGATACCATCAGCGTCAACGCTAAGCACAATTCAATCAAATGAAGACTTCACGATGCCCGTAGACGTCGAAATATTCAACCGAGGAATAGCAGCTATTCGTGTTTCGCCTATAGATTTAGGTAAGGTTAAAAATGTTCACTATCCTGAAAAAAGTGCGCTGAAATCGTCGAAGGTGTACGAAGAAATCTTTTTAAATTAGACGCTAAAACAGAAAAAGCAAACGAGTTTGATGAAGTCATAGAAAATATGAAAATTAAATTTTTAAATTCAGCCACAAGGCAAGAAAAACTATCAATTTTATCATTGTTACCAAAATCATGGTCAGTACAAAAAATTGTAGACGAATTTAAAACCAGTAGAAATATGGCATCAGATGCAAGAAAGGAAAGAGATAATGTATTTGATTCATCTCAAGGTTCAAGCTCTGGAAAAGCTTTGAGTAATGAAACAAAAGAACTGGTTTTGAATTTTTTTGAGGACGATGATATAAGCCGTGCAATGCCAGGCCAAAGAGATTTTGTTAGCGTAAAGACAGGAAATAAGAGATTAGCTGTTCAGAAAAGATTGTTAATGATGACATTGAGAGAAGCTTTTAATCGCTTTAATGAAATGTACGTCAATGTAAAAATAGGGTTTTCATCATTTGCAAGCCTCCGGCCAGGGCAATGTAAACTATTGACTATCACAGGAACACATAATGTTTGCGTTTGCACTACGCATGAAAATGTCAATTTAATTCTACATAGCTTAAAAAAATACAATGTCTTGAATGATTTAAAACATTAACGAATAGATTACTTTGCGAAAATAAGACAACTCATTGCCATCTACGAAGATGTAAAAACTGTTCAGATACCTCAGTTTTAGAAGACAGTTTATTGAAACAACTGGAAGAAAACTTTGTTGAAAAGCTTTCATTCGAACAATGGGTTACCACTGACAGATGTGATTTAGAAACTATTGTAAAGCAAACCGATGAGTTTGTTTCATTTTTCAGCTCAAAATTAGAAAGTTTGATTCCGCATGATTTTGTAAAAACCGAACAATCCAATTTTTTGAAAACTACAAAACAAAACTTGCAAGATGGTGAATTTTTAGCTATTTGTGACTTTTCTGAAAATTACAGCTTCATTTTGCAGGATGAAGTTCAATCACACCATTGGAACGTGCAACAGGCCACAATCCATCCTTTCGTAATATATTATACTGAAAATATACAAATTAAACATTTTAGCTTCATTATAATTTCTGAAGAACTAAGACATGATTCAGTCGCTGTTAATTTGTTTATTGATAAAATGATAAACTTTTTACAAATTGATCAAAATAAAAACATAAAAAAAATGTATTTTATGTCAGATGGTGCTGCTTCACAGTATAAAAACCGAAAAAACTTTTCTAGCCTTTGTAAATTTAAGTCAAAGTATGGTATTGACGCTGAATGGCATTTCTTCGCAACATCGCACGGAAAAGGTCCATGCGATGCTATTGGAGGTACGATAAAACGCATGGCTACCAGAGCAAGTTTAGCCAAAGAACGCGAACACCCGATAAAGACTGCAAGAGAGTTGTTTAATTGGGCAAACAAACGAAAATAAGAAGAACTTACAAAGTTGTCATTTTGTTATTCTACTACAGAAGAATACGAAAATATGTCTTTGCAGCTAAATAATCAATATAATAATGCAAAAACAATTCAAGGAACTCAAAAATTCCACTCATTTCTTCCTCTATCAGAAAATACAATAAAGGCAAAGTTTTATTCAAACTGTCCTGACAATGATGCCAAAATATTCGATATTGTTAAGAAAGTTGTGTAAACAAAAATTTTATAAAAATACAGGAATAAATATAAACTGATGATATCCAACATATAATGTTATTTTTTATTGCGCACAATCACCATCCCTGAAAAATAAGCTTAATTCGCTCTTTTGAATCTTGCTAATTGAGGAGCTTGCATTTGCAGTTCTCAAAAAGGTGTATCTCGAAATCGAGTTGTCTCATCGGTTTGATGTCTGTGGCGATGTTCGGCAATAGAGATAAAATATGCACAGTATAAACACATCCAGTTTAAATGGATTAAACTGTTAGGCGATATGCAAGAGTTGAATGCACATTTTCAACACAATACACCAAAAATAACTGGAAGAAATCATTGTTCCTGATAGTGGGATTTTGTAACTTGTTTTTCAAAATACTTTTAAGGCAGAGAATTTCACTCGAATCTTTGAGCTGTCATTGTCATTTTTACTCAAAAATTTCCAATCTTTCCGAAAAAACTACTTTTGAAACAGAAAAAACACGGAGTACATCCGAAAAGGGCCAAAACTTATGAAGTTATCAAAAAAATCAATATTAAATCAGTAATATCTTCTAAACGGTGCATCTTAGAAAAATGTTACCAAGTACTTTTTGCTTGCAAATTTGATGTTCTTTCATAAAATTAGGATGTCAAACTTTTTTGACTTTTCTTAATAGCTATTTTGAAAATTGTAATTTTTTTAAAAAATTTTTTTTTCATTGTAGCCTATTTTTCTCCAGAACAACTCACTGTGCACTAGATAGCATTTTCAGTCAGCTATAACATAAGGATAATTAAAAAATTATTGACATGTCACTTTTTAGGGAAAATCTATATTTTAGTTCAAAACACAAAAACCAAACTTTGTTTTTACTTTGCATATTTTTTCCATATAGCACCAACAATTGTCTAAAACTTCGCCCAAGACACCAAACCAATCGGACAAATCGTTTCCGAGATACAATTTTTTGAAGATATCATGTGCATTTTTCATAGGCCCTTCTCATAAGTAAGGCTAGATTCCAGTACACAAAAAAGGTGATAAGAAAGATGTTGACAATTATCGTGGAATATCCTTATTATGCGCCGTTTCCAAACTCTTCGAGCTAGTTGTGATAGACCGACTGTTCTTCCATTGCAAGCAACACCTGAGCACGGATCAGCATGGTTTTTTCCCCAGTCGTTCAACAACGTCAAACCTATTGTGTCTGACTTCTTATGTGACGGATAGTATCGCTCAGAAGCTGACGCGCATTTTCTGCAAAAACAGTTGGACTCTTTCGTTGATTGGTGCCAAAGGAATCGTATGACCGTTAATCCTGAAAAATGCTCGATTATCACGTTTTCTCGATTGAAGAATCCAATAGTTCACAATTATTCCTTCGCTGGAATTCCTTTGGAAAGAGTGGATCAAATTAAGGACTTGGGAGTTATTCTTGACTCCCAATTGACGTACAAGCAACATGTGTCATTCATAGTGAACAAAGCCTCGAAAAACCTAGGGTTTATTTTCCGTCTAACTAAAGAATTCACCGACATTTACTGCTTAAAAGCGCTCTACTGTGCGTTGGTTCGTTCAAGATTGGAATACTGTTCAACTGTTTGGAGCCCTCACTACCAAAATGGAATCGAGAGAATTGAATCAGTTCAACGGCGATTTATTCGATTCGCACTACGACGGTTGTCATGGAATGATCCAATTCGTCTGCCAAGCTACGAGAATCGGTGTCAACTAATTAGGCTGGATACCCTAAGTACACGAAGGAATGTTGCTAAGGCTCTTCTTATCTCCGACATTTTGCAGAATCGAGTGGATTGCCCCGAAATCCGAGGACAAATAAATTTCTTCGTGCGACCTAGAGCCTTGCGGAACAATCACCTGCTGCAACCAATACATCACCGCACTAATTACGGACAAAACAGCGCCATTACTGGCCTACAAAGGATTTTTAATCGGGTGGCAACGGAATTTGATTTCAACATTTCACGTGATACACTTCGGACTAGATTTTTTAATGTGTTTAGATAAGCTTTTAGTGTGTAATTTGTATGTTTATGTTTTTTTATGAGATCAACAACACATCATTGGGGCATAGAAGCCTGTTGATGTATAATATTAAATAAAAAAAAAAAAAAGATTCAAAATGGCGAACCAAGTATGCAAAACGGCGTTTTTCTTCCCCAAAAACTTGTATGCAAGGTTTCATGCAAATCAAAAAATATGAAAATTACTCGTTGCTGAAATGATATGGAACCGCTCAACAGCAGTGATGATTAAGTAACGATCCGATGTTGTTTCGTTACGCTTGTTGGTCTGATCTGGATTAGCATACATTTTCCGAAGATTTTTTTTTATACATGCATCAAGCAGTCTTCGAAGAAAAACTATAGAAACTCAGGAAGAATTTATTTGAATAATTACATGAATGCTTTAATCGCATATAATTTCAAAATGTTCTGAAGTATTTGAAAGTTTGCTAAATTCGGAATGATTCGAAAAATCTGTCCAAGTCAAGTCTAACTCCTTCTGTCCGTGGCCCGTACGATATTTCGAACATATTGTGTTGTGCGAATGGAACGATGTTTTCTTTTACCCAGCTGACACGGTTTGCCGATGCTCTTCCGCCGCTTATCTGAATGTGTAAATCCTAAACGAGTCGACATCACAATCTTAAAGCTGCAAACCCACAACAAACATGAATATCTGAGAACTCCTCTCAATTGCTTCAATACCGAAACGTGTCTCGCGCGGGCACTCCTCATTCTTTTTTTCCTTTTTTTTTTGGGCGGCGGACACACACACGCTGAGAAAACTAAATCGTCGCTGGAGCTCCTTTTCTGGTATAGTTAGAATGTCATGTAAAGATGATACAGTGAAACAGGGAAGACCACCCCCGCGGCGGGGAAAAGAAATAGAATTATAGGAATGGGCGATGTCGATGCGATTTTTTACAGAATCGATATTTTTACCTCGATAAATCGATTTTTTTTAATCCGATCTTTTCTGTTCGATGTTCGACCACATCGATTTTTTTAAAGATGAAATCGATGTTTTATTAATTTTGAAATTTTTCCACATTATTGAGTGCATGAGCTTGATCGATATCGATCAAACCTTACAAAAGAGAATATATACTCGCCCAACGCCTGTTTTTATTATGTTGACAGCTTTCTCACTATAGCTCAGCGCTTGTTCGAAAAGCACCTTCTTCGATGACTTTTTGGCATTGGCGGTACCGTTTTTTACACCCAGACTGGGATTTTTTTATAAGACTTTTCGTTGCAGCGAGAAAAGAAAATCAGATAATCCGCCATGTTTCACGTAAAGGATAACACTTGATTATGGGATTTTCCTAAAGGAGTGAAGGCGGATTGATTTATATATTCTGAAGCTGTTGTTATGCATATATCAACCTGACGGCAACTTTACACATGCGAAAAATTAATTGCCGCATGGGATGACTGTGCTGAGAACAGTCGTAAATAATCGAACTACAAAAAAAAAAAAATTTGCTGATTCAATATTCTTTTTCAACTATATCTAAGTGGATTGCATCTTCAAAATTTTCTCATATAAACTTTTGTTAACTCTTTTTCCTTATGCTAGTTTACTCATCCTTTTGTTCTTGCGTTAATAGGCCATTCGTAGGGTAATTTAAAAAAATAATATTTTTGTGTCTGTGTTCTGGAGATAATAATCTTCTTAAGAGAAATTCATATGCCGTGGTTATGAGTTGACCTGGTAAACTTGTTCTTGATTACTTCTTGGACAAAGATTATGATTTTTTTTTTATCGATAAACCTTATATTTAAAATCATTACAGAAAGAAAAATATTCCATTATGTATCACCAGTTTCTAGAGTGCAAATATGATTTTAAAAAATCGATTTGATCCGAATCGAATACTTACTTTCGATATTTTCGTGGATCGATTTTAAGGATTTTAAAAAATCGATGCGATTGCATCGATTTTATTTTCCAAAATGCCCATTCCTAGTTATAAAGCATATGAAGGGCATATGAATAAGCATATGAAATGAAGGGTTCTAGTATACTTACATAGGACAGACAACATCCACCAATATAATTGCAAGTGTGTGAACAGTCGTTTGTAGTATATCGGTAACCGCTCTTTTAAGAAATTCAAATAATAAGCCGACCAAATCTTGATACCCGGTATAGGATGGAAATAAATCAAAACAAAAACGGGATTTGTTTAGGTTTTTTTTTTCGTTCGAGTTTGTTATAATGGACCAACGAATACAGGATATAGGACGAGCAAATCATGAAATGCATTTGTATAACTAATTCGAGAATAATGTAAAGACAAATAATGACGTCAGTATTTTCAAGGGGAGCATTAGGAGCGCTGCGTATATAGTTGTGACATCGCTAATTTCGAAACGCGGTGTCACTCACACAACTAAATCATCTACTTCACCCCGGTAATCCAAGTCAGTGACCATAGTACACAGTATCATTACACACATTCACACCTATCAGTCAGAGCAAAGTTTACTCACACATGAGTAGATCGCTTCGATCAAACATAATTAAGCACGCACTCATACATATGCAGGCTAAAAAAAAACGATATTTTTTATGGCATGTGCTTTTCGAGGTTGTTGTCTACACTCATGCAAATTTTGATTACATCCAACGATCAATTGTTGTGTATTACCAACAATCAATATGCAACTATCGATTTGAAATTGGTTCACTGTTGCAGAACCCCTTGGTCCGAAGTACACCTTGAAGCCAGCACCTAACTTACATATTTGCGCCTTTGTTTCGATTTACTGTGTTATTTTGACAGAATATTTGAGAGTGTGTTCGTGTGAGTTCATTATGAGGGGCGTATTATTAAGCTTGGGACCGAGCTTGGGACCGATGTGCTAGTACTGACTGAGCCAAGAAAAAAAATCGTTTTTGTTCGGGACCTACTGGTCTTAGAGTCAGTCTATGGTATTACGGCATTCATAATACAACAGTTGTGAGGCTTTCCGTCACCAGTGCAGCAAAAACTGACAACGACTATTTTGGGTGCATGCACTTTTTGTGCCCGTTCGTTGGTTCGGTGCTGGTGTAGTTAATGAGTTAACTTTATTACAGTAAGTTTGTGATTTTATGGCACTTGCTTTTTAAGGTATACTTGGAAGAATAATGTAATGCAATGAAATTATTCTAAAATAAGTTTGATCTGTAAGGCCAGGCGCCCACTGATGTGGCGGAGGTGCGGCATCTGCTAGCATGTCAAAACACCTTGTCGACGTTCGCCTCACGCCACAAGACTTTGACTCGATATTTTGACATGGTATGTGATACCACACCTCCGCCACATCAGTGGGCGCTTCGACTAACAGTTTAGTTATACGGTAGGATCTATGGAAGTAATTTCGAAAGCTTTAGATGGAGTTGTTGTTATTGTCATTTGTTCTTTTGTGTGTTTGATAATTTTGTTTCTTCTCCACAACTGGCAGGCATGGACGCATTGAGCAATAGATCCTTCCATATCACGCCATTTATATTTTTCGTGGACGCGCAGGTACAAACGATGTTGACCTAAATGTCCTCCGGTTGGGGTATTATGATGATTATGTAAAATAGTTTGTGTGTCATTTAAATTGTCAATAAATAATTATAAATAATTATTTGCAAATTATTTCAGTGCTTTGTTTGCAATTAATTTAAAATAATTCATTGGTACCAATTGAAATATAAAATAAAAAATAACAGACAGATTTTTCAATATCTGGAAGAGCAAACACTAAAGGTTGGCTTCCATTATTTATTTTTATTATACTTCATCTGACTATCCGTCTTTTCAGTCCGCAAATCGACCTCGTCGTCACAACTCAGCTATAAAACTGCACCCTGCTGTGCCGTGAGGAATCATTCGGACGCAAGCCGTTTAGGAGGCAACGCCACCCGAAAATAAGCAGCCGAAGCAGAGAAAAGCCAGCAACACCACTAGCAGCAGTTAGCTCGTCGGCATCAAGACCGATGCGAGCATCGCGCAGTACCCGCCGGTCGGCGTGCGTCCGACATAGTAGCAGTCATCAGTGAGAATCACTGGCGCAGTGGTGGAAGCAAAGCTACGAAAAGAAGAGCTAGTGTAAAAGAGAAATAATAATGAAGAATTAAAGTGTATCCGCCTCTGTGATTTGCTCCAACGCTCGCTTCCATTCCGCCTGCCACAAAATCGGCTCTTTTCAGAGCCACCATAGAGTTCAGAGTTTTCCACAAAAAGAGGTAATATCCCGGCCACTCACGGCCACCACCATCCATTAGCCTTGCGAGGCATTCCAGAAGGGAGCACGACGCTCCACAGGCCGCCTGTCATCCGACCTGCCTCCACCGATAAGACAACCACCGGCGTTGTCCATCCACAGCCCAATTCCACTGGGGAAGTGGGCATCCACAAACCAAACGAACAAGATACAGTCCACTCGTATCCATCATTAAATGGTTCTTCGAGCCGGATCTACGGAGCAATCATCCCAACAGATGGAATTGGTTCGTCTTGAATCAGTGCAAAGGTGGATCGGAAAGCGACGTGTTGTGAGCAGAGCATAGAGGGTACCCGAGAAAAAGTGACAAGTGAAAACAAACATTGACTTGAAAACGAACACAAGTGAAAAATAAGTGATACACAAAGTGAACAGTGCAACAAAATGCCACTCAAAAAATCACAAACTGAGAGTGAAGGTGCAGCGAATAAGGAGCTGGAGGCGCCAACCCACAACCGTGAAATGGCGCAGCGCAACGTGAGCAGAATCATAACCATCCTGAAGTGGATAAAACCGAGCTAATCCCAGCTCAAGTGAGAGTGTATCAGCGAAGTGTTGAAAGTGCCAATGCAGAGTTCACCAGGCTTCATCAGGAAATCGTAGCCGAGACCCCACCAGACAAGCGCGAGGAACAAGACAACATCTTCCTAAGTTTCGTCGACCTCTACGAAGAAGTGTCAGTGGTGCTCGAGAGCTGGCTCGATAAATTCGCCACATCACCAGCTCGGCAGCCACAGCCTACAACGAACCAGCAGCCATTGATCATCCAACCTTCCCTGCCGCGTGCCATACCAACATTCGACGGATGGTACGAACAGTGGGAAAAGTTCAAGGTGATGTTTAAGGATGTGGTCGATAGAAGCAACGAGTCTGATCGCATCAAATTTTATCACTTAGAAAAGGTGCTGATTGGGGATGCCGGCGGTTTGATAGACGCCAAAATTATCGCCGACGGTAATTACGTACGTGCCTGGCAATTACTCGACGAACGCTATTCCGACAACCGCCGGTTGATTGATCGGCATCTGGCAAGCCTGCTAGGAGTTAGGAAGTTAACCAAGGAATCCTACAGTGAGTTGAGAACTTTGGTGGAAACCTTCGAAGGAAATGTGGAGAACCTAAAATACCTGGGTCAGGAGTTCGCCGAGGTTGCAGAGTATATTGTGGTGTTCTTGATTGCTCGCGCTTTGGACGACGAAACCAAAAAGTTGTGGGAGTCAACCATCAAGAAAGGGGAGTTACCCGTGTTCGACGAAACCATCGTGTTCTTGAAGAATGGGTGTCTATCCTGGAGAAGTGACAAACATCGAGTGACAGTAGCCAGTCCAAGCATCAACCACCGGAGCGATCATCAACCAAACCAAACCGAAGCATCTTCCACCGAAGATAAACACCGCCACAACTTCTGCCACGCAAGATCATCGTTGTGACTGTGCCGATAATCATCTCACGTTTAAGTGCCCAGTATTCAACGAGTTGTCGGTTAGTCAAAGGATTTCCAAAGTGAAGGAGAAACACGCCTGCTTCAACTGCCTAAGGCGTGGGCATCGCGTGGGTGATTGTTCTTCGAAGAAGTCCTGCTCAAAATGTAACCGGAGACATCACTCATTGCTACACCTGGAAGAGACGAGGCAGCCACCGAAGGGTAGTAGTGAAGTGAATCAATCTAAGCCACAATCAAGTCCAGTTGTTCCAGTTTCTACGTCAGCAGCTCAAGTTCCAGTCCCAGTTCCAGTGTGCAAGCCATCCACTAGCAGCGTGTCTACGAATGCCGCTTATTCCCATGTTCCAGTGAAGCCAACAAGCCAAAGATTCCTGCTCACCTGCTGCAGTCAACATCATGGATCAAGACCAACAGCCGCATCCGTGTAGAGCACTTCTGGATTGTGGGTCGCAGGTGAGTTTCATCACGCATTCCATGGCCAACAAGTTGAGATTATCAACCAAACAGGTGAGTGTTCCTATAACTGGTATTGGTAGTGCTAAATCCACCATCAAGCAAATGGGTACCGTCCAAGTCCGCTCCAGATGCAATAACTTTATGTTATCACTGTCTTGCCCAGTATCGCCCAAAATCACCGGTCTTCTCCCTTTCTTCACGATTGATATTGACTTTTGGGAAATCCCACTGGGTATCCACCTTGCAGACCCCACTTTCCATAAAGCGAACACGATTGATATGCTTATTGGCATGGATAATTTCTATGACATTCTGAAACCAGGTTATATGAAGTTATCTGACAATCTTCCCGGTCTGCATGATTCCCACTTTGGTTGGCTGGTAGGGGGAACTTACTGTGAGGGTCTATTCTCTGTATGTGCAGATCCTGTCAACAAGCTCGTGCAAAAATTTTGGGAAATTGAGAGTGTCACCCCAGAGCTAGTTCCAGCAACAGACGTGGAAGAGTGCGAACAACAATTCATGGCAACCCATCGTCGAGACGAAACCGGATGTTACGTGGTTCAACTACCTTTGAGAGACAATGTTGTGCAGTTGGCCGATTCTCGCTCATTGGCACTGCACAGATTCTTCCTTTTAGAAGCAAAATTAGCTCGCAACAAGGACCTGAAAGCCCAGTATGATGTATTTATTGAGGAGAATGAGTCACTCAATCACTGCAAGGAAATCCAAGAGTTCAACGGTCCGCCAGATTTAAGAAAATGGTATCTTCCTCACCACGCTGTTATCCACCCTTCGCACTCAACAACCAAATGGCGCGTAGTATTTGACGCCTCTGCGAAGGTCAATGGGCTTTCCCTAAATGATGTGATGTTGGTAGGACCCACTGTGCATGCTGATCTATTCACGATTACTCTCCGATTCCGCACGTTCCAGTACGTCCTTAGTGCAGATATTGGTAAAATGTTCCGACAATTCGTGTTTTACTCTGTGCACACTCCGATGCACCGAATTTTCTGGCGAAAGTCTCCTACTGACAAGCTTCGTATGTAAGAGCTTCGTATGTGGAACAGCAGCAGCCCCATTCCTATCTACAAGAGCTCTTATACAGTTGGCACGAGATGAGAAGTAAAGGTTTCCGTTTGCAGCTCGCGTGATTGAGGAAAACTGTTGCATCGACACCGTTACATATGGAACAGCAGCAGCCCCATTCCTAGCTACAAGAGCTCTTCTACAGTTGGCACGAGATGAGAAGTAAAGGTTTCCGTTTGCAGCTCGCGTGATTGAGGAAAACTGTTGCGTCGACAACGTGCTGTTTGGTTCCAACCGATTCCAGGAAGCAGAAGAGATCCAGTGTCAGCTGATAGCAGTGCTTCAGTCCGGAGGCATGCAGCTTCATAAATGGTCCTCCAACGATGCCCGTCTTCTTGTTTCCATTCCACCCTCTGATAGAGACATTTTCGTAAATATCGGGGACAGTGGTGCCAATGAGGTCATAAAGACATTGGGATTAATGTAGGACCCCATTACCGATGAGTTTGTCTTCATAGCTACCCCTCCTGCGATCATTGAAACCCCTACGAAACGTCAAGTGTTGTCTACCATTGCGAAAGTGTATGATCCCCTTGGACTAATTTCTCCCGTTGTGGTAATAGCTAAGATTCTCATGCAACGTCTGTGGATTAGTATGCTAGCATGGGACGATGTGATCTTTGTGCCGAGTTTGAATCTTTTATCGAAGCCTTACCAATTGTTGAGCAAATTCGAATCCCTAGACTTGTTGTTTTCCCTGAAGCTGTGTCATATGAGCTACATGGATTTGCTGATGCGTCAAAAAAGGCTTATGGTGCTTGCATGTATATTCGCTCTAAACATGCCAACGGCACCGCTACCATGAAATTAATTACCAGCAAGTCCAAGATAGCTCCCATTTCTCCCGTTACTATTCCCAGAATGAAACTCTTAGCCGCAATTCTCCTCTTCCGTTTGATCAATAAAATCCAGAACACAATGGAGAGCGAGTATACATCGATCAACTTATGGACCGACAGCCAAGTAGTTCTAGCGTGGCTGCAAAAACCATTGAACAGTCTGAAAGAATTTGTCCGCAATCGAGTGGCACAGATTGTTTCCAATGATCAATTTGTGTAGAGATATGTTCGTACGTCAGATAACCCCGCAGATAAAGTTTCTCGAGGACAGACTGCCGTTGAATTGGCCAGAAACGACATGTGGTGAAATGGACCAGGATTCCTGCGCTCCGTGGTATACGAAGCTGAAGTACCAGACCTTCCGAGTGACGATGAGATTCCAGAGATGAAGCCAACTGTGTCAGTGCACACAGTAATGAAGTTCGACGAGTTTCTGGTCGTAACTAAGTTTGGGTGCTTTCGAAAAACACAGCGAATTGTAGCCTATGTCCTGAGGTTCTTGTCCAATTCTCGTAAGCAGAGAGAGGATCGAATTCTTACTCCTTATCCTACCATTCCTGAACTCCGACGAGCAATGAAAAAGATGATAGGCGCCATTCAGCAGCAGGAGCTTTCCCGCGAGATGGAAAAGGTTAGAGCAGGTGACAGCAATCACTGACTCATCAGTTTGAATCCCTTTGTCGATAACGACTTGCTACGAGTAGGAGGGTGAATTCGTCCTGCTCAGCTGCCCTACGAAACCAAACACCAACTTATTCTACCTGACAAGAGCCCAGTAACTTGGAGCCTTATTGACTCAATTCATCGAGAGAACATCCACGTGGGTCTCTCTGGTGTGATCACCACCCTGAGGCAACAATTTTGGTTGTTAAATGCAAAATCGACCGTTCGTAAAGTAATCAAGAATTGCGTCCATTGCTTCCGAATTAATCCAACTACGAGAGATCAGCAAATGGGAGATCTACCTTCCTACAGAGTTAACGAGGCATCAATTTTTGCATAAGTAGGAATTGACTACGCAGGACCCATTCTTGTGAAACAGACGGCTAGGAAGTCCACTCCAGTCAAAGGATATATTTGCATTTTTGTATGCATGGTGACGAAAGCCATTCACCTTGAAGCAGTGGAAAATCTTTCGACCGAGGCTTTCTTAGCAGGATTCAAACGTTTTGTATCACGAAAGGGTACTCCTCACACTGTGTATAGCGACAATGGTACCAATTTTATTGTCAGAGCTGCACGACCTCTACGTCATGTTCCAGGCCGAAGTTACCCAGCAAAAACTGTTCGAGTTATACCAAACAAAGGAAATTATTTGGCGAACCATTCCTCCTGGCTCCCCGCATTTTGGTGGGCTTTGGGAGGCAGGAGTGAAGAGCGTGAAATCGGTCCTCAAAAAGGTTTACCAATCTGCGTAACCATTTTCGAACTCTACACTCTCTTATGTCAAGTAGAGGCAATCTTGAATTCCAGACCCTTATTCGCCCATTCTAATGACCCTCACGACCCCGAAGCACTAACTCCCGCCCATTTGATGATAGGTCGTCCACTCCTTGCCGTTCCCGAACCGTCTTATAATCAAATTCCACCCAATCGTTTATCTCGTTGGCAGTACGTCCAACAATTGCGTGAACATTTTTGGACCAGATGGTCTAAAGAGTATTTGACCGAACTACAAATTCGAGGTAAGTGGACACACAAACGTGTCAATGTCAAACCAGGTTTAGTGGTCTAGTTGAAAGAAGAAAATATCCCTCCGCAAAACTGGAGATTAGGCCGTGTTTTTTCAGTGTACCCTTGGGCGGACGGTTTAGTTAGAGTTGTGGACGTTAAAACGAGGTTTAGGGTCTTTAGGCGGCCAATACCCAAACAAGCACCATTACCGATACTAGACAACCTCACACCTGTTGGTTCAAACGTAGCGGTGCGCACGCTTCCTGGGGGTGAATATTCAGTCCGCAAAGCGACCTGAAGAAAGGAGACGAGAAATAGCAAATACGCAATAGCCAATCACAGCACAGCAGTCGTCACAACTCAGCTATAAAACTGCACACTGCTGTGCCGTGAGGAATCATTCTGACGCAAGCCGTTTAGGAGGCAACACCACCCGAAAATAAGCAGCCGAAGCAGAGAAAAGCCAGCAACACCACTAGCAGCAGTTAGCTCGTCGGCATCGAGACCGAAGCGAGCATCGCGCAGTACCCGCCGGTCGGCGTGCGTCCGACATAGTAGCGGTCATCCGTGAGAAGCGCTGGCGCAGTAGTAGAAGCAAAGCTGCGAAAAGAAGAACTAGTGTAAAAGAGAAATAATAATGAAGAATTAAAGTGTATCCGCCTTGGTCACGTTGGAGCACAACGCTCGCTTCCATTCCGCCTGCCACAAAATCGGCTCTTTTCAGAGGCACCATAGAGTTCAGAGTTTTCCACCAAAAGAGGTTATATCCCGGCCATTCACCGCCACCACCATCCATCAGCCTTGTGAGGCATTCCAGAAGGGAGCACGACGCTCCACAGGCCGCCTGTCATCCGACCTGCCTCCACCGAGAAGACAACCACCGGCGTTGTCCATCCACAGCCCAATTCCAATGGGGGAAGCGGGCATTCACAAACCAAACGAATAAGATACATTCCACTCTTATCCATCACCGTCTTAATGAATATATAATTTTTAATGACATTAACATGGAGGAAACAAAACTACTTTAAAGTATGCATAACACAAAAATAAATTAACAACATGAAAATTCTAATTCGTGGTCTAGCAATAAAAGTAATTATCCTTAGCACATAGGGCAGGTCTCGTCAAGTCCTCGTCGAACAGTTTCTGTTATTCATCCGCCATCTGTTATTCATCCGCCAAAAATTCTGAAAGTCATCGCTTAAATGTTTCAATAGATGCATTGAAGTCAAACAGCAAGTATACCTGGTTGAACGTAGCTGACATAAAGCGGATGGGATCGTGCTGACCATACAAAGCATTGCGAGATTCAAGCACCAAGGAAAGACTATTGCCATGAAGTGTCTGTTCTGGGGCATATGAGATTCAGCTGCTCAAGGATCCTCGGTGAGTCCATATCGCCCAAAAGAATCTTGGCAACAAAAACAGATTGCGCAGTACTTGTCCTTTTTTCCAAGGTTTCCTATGCCTAGCAATGTGCGTCGGTCCTCAGAGTGCGGTAAATTGAGCTGATTTTGCCATGGGAGATCCCACAGAGCATACCTGACGAATCCCCGCTGGATTGAGTCAATCCTAGCAATCCAGATCGATTGATAGGAACACCAAACCACAGCATTGGATTCCACGATCGACCGCACAAGAGCACAATAAAGGGATCGAAAGCTTACGCCGAGTCACGAAATTCATTTGCTATTTGGAAGATGAATCCCAGCTGTCGGTTTGATCTGGAGATAATATCGTCGTAGTGTGATCGGAAGGTAAGAGCTGGATCAAGGATAACTCCCAAAACCCGTACTTGACTAACATGTTCTAAAGGCTGACCGTCGATGATGTAATCAAAACCAAAAAAGCAGATTTCAGGTCGGTATATACAACGTCCACTTGTATTCCATGATCCATTGACGCATGCAGAAAAGAAGTAAATTGGACGAGATGTTGATTTCTTGGGATAAAGAAAACCTTGTTGTTCTTACAGGAAGCAAATATCATATCATTAATGATGATTTCAAATACCTTGGAGTATGTGCACTGCGCAGTTATTGCACGATAATTCTCGATGTTTCGTTTACCTACTTTTTTATGCATGTATGATGGATAATTTCCAGCTGGAAGGGAATCTTTGCTCTTGCAAAGAGGCGTTGAACAACAGTATCAAAGGATGAAGTCCAGAGCATCATAACATCTCTTCAAAATGCCAAGAAGGAATACCATCATGACTAGGTGAGGAGGAATATTTCAGTTTGTTGATGGCGAGATCCAACGTGCTGGAGGAGTGACCTGGAAATTTCCCAGTGAGCAGACATCGCGCGGTGTGTCTATACCATGTATTTTCGATTTGAACAGGGATGACCGTGGTGTCAGTGAAAGCAGACTTGAAGTGTTCAGCAAACAGATTGCACTTATCGGATGCAGTACTGGCGAGATCGTTACATAGACACATATTAACTGGAACTCCACTATCCCTAACGTTTTCGAGTTTACGAATTTGCAGAAACTTTTAGGATTTCTCCTAAGTTTTTCGTGCGTACGGAGAGTATACCGTTTGTATAAGAAGCAATTGTAAGTCCGATATTTGTTACTAGCTCGTTTGAAAGCCTGCTTAGCGAGCAAGCAGCGAATTCTACAGTATTTTCGAAGAGCTCTCGATCTCATACGCTTTAAATGTCGCAGGTGTGTATTCCCCAAAGCCGGTTTATGGTTAGAAAAGTCTCCACAGAGGGACATAATCAGCGATTGTGGTATGCATGATGCGAGTAACGCAGCCACAAGCAACAGAGATGTGCGATTGCAAGGCATCTACAGTGGGATGACCGTTCCTCGAAGAGTCCCAAATTAAGCCAGATTGATTGTAATCACCAAGTAAGGAGAAACTGATCGCTGGCCCCAACGTTTGAAATAACTGCTCCAATAGAATCAATATGGTTTGCTATGCTGCTCATATTAGCTTTTCGGTTAGGTGGAAGATATATAACTCCAATACTAACGGATTAGTTAGGTAATTTCAACTTTACCCAAAGCTGCTCGAGTGAAACATTAACAGGAGTAGGACCAATGCAGCAATTCAGATCGGTTGCTACAGCAATCAGCACACCACCGCCAAGAGACTTTTGGCTGCGGTCGTTTCTGAAGACGATGTGGGCATTGCCAAATAATTGCGATGAAAATGTTTGGTCATTTAACCATGTCTCAGTAAATACGGGCAGCAAGAAAAACGTCATCAATTTTCGTCTGTAAACCTCGTACGTTCTGGTAGAATACACTCAACTCATCGTCGATAGTAGATGGCCGAGTTGATCTGTCAAAGTTGCTACCACCACCGCTGTTCACTATTTTGTTTCATGGGTAATTTTTCTCAATGGCGCAGGGGAAATGGTTGACCACAGCGCTATAATCAATGACAGAATCAGCAGTAGAATTGCTCGAAATATGATCGTACTTGCCGTGGAAGGAAGGTTGGACGACCCCTTTTCCGATCCCACACACAGGGCCGGGAAAACTGTTGGGCGATGACGGGAAAAGCTCGACTTTGGAGGGGAGATCAGGGGCTTCCATGGTGCCAAAACTGTTGCGTCCCGGTGACAAGTAGACATATGAAGAATGAGGCTTAATCACTGTTGTGCTGACTCGAAGAGTTAAGTTGCTGGAATCGACAGATTTTTGAGGAAGGGATATCTTCAAATCACATGCATACTTGCTTACGATAACGGGCTGGAAGCCCCCCTCTCCAGACTCATACACAGGGCTGCGATGGCTGCAGAACGCTGACGGTAGTGACTCGACTGTGACGAGGGGATTGGGGGCTTCCGAAAGACTTGCATGCGTGCATCCCAGTGATGAAGTAAAAGCTGGTGGCGATTGGACGAGCAAATATGAGCTAGTGTTTGAAGTGAAGAGAAACGTTGATTGCTACGAAGAGTAGTCGATCCTCTGCTAGGCACGATTCCGTCGCCGTTGAAGGATTGGACAATCGAAACTCCACGAGGAATGTGCAATATCCCATTGATTTTCAGCGGTCGTTTTTAATTCCTTGTTGTGCTTGAAGCTATTTACACATTTTTGAAAGTCAGAAACACATTCATCGATTTAATGGCATTCCGCGCATTTGAGACAACAAGCGGGGGCAGTGCAGTCACGCGCTTTGTGTCCAAATTCAAAACAGTGGTAGCACTGATTAACATTTATGTCTTCCACAACATGGCAGCACAACCAACCAATATTCACGCGTTGAAGCTTCATTAGCTTGTCAAACCAGCACGCGTCAATTTCAACCAGCGCAGTCATGGGATTTGATACATGTTTCTCACATTTTTCAGTCGTACGACTTGCATTTGCACATCCTGAAGCGAAGAATGTTGTTTCCTAATCGTGCTCACCAAGTCGTCCTTCGTCACATTTTCTGCGAAACCAATGAATTTCACTCGCGGTTTGAGAGCATTTTGAATTTCGATAGAGTAATCATCGGATAATATCTTCTTTGCAGCAGATACCATTTTTAATGCTAATTCTCTAGAATCGCAGCATACTGAAACTTCTCCGGAATCCTTATAGCGCACGTCCTTGACAGCAAAACTGACCGGATCAAGTTTTTGTTGAATGTCTTGTTAAGTTACATTTGAATATTGAGCTTTGAGCGGTTTGAAGAGTACTGTTCGCTCTATCTTCACTATCGTTCTCGATTTTGGGGCTGGGAATTTGGCTGTCGTAGAGGTTTTGGTCTGAACGGGGGTGAGCTTGTCACTATTCACAGTTGGTGAAGATTTCAATCCACGACGTTTTCCAGAACGAACGAGAATTTCATTGTATTGTCTACTACGGCTGTCGAGAGCTTTAACATTTCTCTTGTTTCCGTAGGACTTTCGGTTTTATATATTGAGAGGTGATCAATCTCTCTTTTTTCATCATTATTTTCTTCTCTTTTTTTTAATTGCGCTTTCTTGCGGGTCATTGCCCTTGTATTAACTAATAATATATTTGATTGTTTTAATGCTTCTGATGTAGAAACTATACGCGAATAATGCGTCAGCAGCTACATTTTCCTTACCTTTAATATATACAACGTCGTGATCGAATCCTTCAGGGTCGATAGGCATTCTTGTTAATTTAGATGTAGGATTTTTAATATTGAACAGATAGACAAGAGGTCTACGATCTGTTCGTACTGTAAAACGTCTACCATATAGATACGATTCAAAGTAATTAATTGCCCAATGTATGGCTGTTAATTCCTTGCGTATCACTGGTTTACTTTTCTCCGCTGGAGTACAAGTTTTACTCGCAAATGCTATAGGTCGATCTTCTTCTTCTGTAATCTGCGACAAAACCGACAATTTTTTCCCATTAGTACGTCAGAGTTCTCTTCAAAGTTGACAAAGCGATTGGACAAGTAATTCTCTTGGGCGGTGGTTACATTCCATTATTCCAAATGTTTTGTCGAGATCATGGTTCAAAGGTCTGTATGTAGGTCGTGGTTTCATTCGTGTGATGTCAAGACTTATGTCCAACCACTACTCGCTAGACGCACATCTCTACAGAATTAACCTCGTCGATAGCAACATATGTAGGTGCGGAACCGGTTATGATGACATCGATCACGCAGTTTGGTATTGCCCGGGTAATGATGCCTCCAGAGCACGACTATTGGATACTCTAGTGGCCCGAGGTAGACAACTCTCCCGAGAGGTAAGCGATGTTTTGGGAATGCGTGATCTCCCCTACATGCAAGCGATTTACGAATTCCTTCGTTTGTCTGATCTTAGAGTGTAATGTCATCACTCCCTCCCCTCCAGTCTTTCCTTGCCATTGTGTCCCAGTTATACTATCCTTTTGTTCCCGTGCTACTTGTACCTGCCCAGCAAGCAGTGGTCACCCATCTGCGGCTTAGTTCCTGAAAGGGACTACAGGGACTGTGGATTTGGTAGATGTCGCAACCACGAGCAGCAAATAATACCTTGAATAAGTTACCTGCTTAGCCCCTTCCAAACAATAATGTGATCCATTAACCTCGAGCTAGCCAAGAGTAATTAGCACCCCATCTTACTAAAATTGAAAAATTATACATTGTAAATAACAATATTGAATATCGGCTCCGTAAAGTGTTACACACGCCTGAGCCTTACCAATAAACGAACTGACTAAAAAAAAGTAGGTTGAGGCTAGACGCAAGGTCAGCTGTTCAACCTGATCACAGAACTTTTCAAGTGAGTCTTTTTGTTAAAAAGACTAAATTTTCTGAGTGCACTTTCAGAGCGCATTGTGTTTTAAATTTTAATATTATTTCTTGTGTGTTTTGAGCTCCTGTGATGGCCTGACGAGCAGTACTCGTCAGCCTTGGTTTTAAAAATTTGAACACTGTTTCTTCTGCGGCTTGTTTTTGAGCTGCTGTTCCTGCTGCAAACTCTTCATTGACGGTGTCAGTAAATAACAAGACAGCGTCAAGAAATGAAATTTTCTGGGGTCCCATCGTCATTTTGTACGAGGAATGTCCCTGATTTCGGCATATCTACTTTCGGCATTTTATTTAGTAATCGACCACAAAGTATCATTATCTTACATACGATTTTCAATATAACCGTTTAATTAATTTCGTTTAATTTCGTCCTTTATTATATTTGCCAATATCCTACAAAATATTATTGCTTTGCCCACTGCTTTAAATTTTATGGGTCGTTTGATTTGTGCTAATACTGGTATTTTTTCTAGTATTTCAATTCTTGGTTGATATGCTAATTTTATAGCATCATACTTGTGGCATTCTATGTTCCACTCTACTGTTGAGAATTCTTTTTTTAGTAACAGTAGTATTTGTTTATATCTGTGTGTTAAATCTTGTAACTTTTTTGTCTTCTCCTTAATATTTTGGAGAGATCTTGGTTATATATATCTTTGTTATATATATGTTGCAATATTTTTTTTAAATTGCTTAATTAAATTTTGTACAATGCTATCAACGATAATTACCTACTCCTATGTCATATGAGCGATTTTAATTTAAGTTATATTCAAATCACTTCGAATTTTTTTTTGCTTTTGTAATATTATTTTATTATGTAAATGAATTCTGCTTCCTTTTTTTAACGTAGGACTACGTTTCTCTTTTCTATACCGGGTGTCATTTCAAAATTTTGAAAAATGAAAGCGTTACGCAAAAGTGAAAGGTTTTTAAACGCTAATAACTCTCGTTTGACTGAACAAAATGACTTCATTTATACACCATTTGATCAGAAAAACTAACAAGGGTTTTGCATTAAAATTTCTAAAATTTCTAATTCATAAATTTTTTAAGTTATATTAGTATAAGTAGTTCGAATTATCACTTAAAGATGACTTACTTTTGCTCCCATACAAATCTACACTCGAACAGGTTGAAAATATAGTTTTCCCTCTCTGGGTCCTCAAAACCGGGTAACAAATTGTCTTCGTATTGTTAAATTTAGTTTTATTCCATGTTAAATACAGCCACACCCCTCAGCTGTAAAATTATTTTGCTTTATTGCCGGTGCCTGATTTTATAACTGAAACCTGTCCCCTCTTTTGAATTTTGCTTCTTACTGCATTTTCGTGCCTCTCTTCTTTGGAGGCAATGCTATCAAAACCAGTATAAGGCACACGATTTGAACCAAAATAATTTCATTGGGATATTCAGGTTCGATTGATCGATGGTTGTGTTTTTTGCTCTCTCGTTACGAGGATTTTTTCACGGTCTTTCTTTATCTCATCCGTTTTCTTGCGATTGCGCGTCTGGCTCCTAAATTATCGCCTGCGCTCCCTCACCTACAAACCAGAAAAGAGCGCTGCAAAGTTTTTCAAATTTCCCCGCTCGACCTATTGCCGTAGCAATGGATCGTAAAAATGGACAATCCACGCGGGCGCCATCCGCTTCCGAAGCCTTACCGGAGCTGGGCACCTCCCTGCGCAAAACGATGTTTGTGACAACTAGATTAATGAAATCATCCCAACTATCTTGCCGTCGGCCATTCACAGCGACGAGGAGTTTAATAAACTACTATCCGGATTGAATACAGCACATTATGGTGTCATGCTGACCAAAATACCGAAAGTATAAATTAATTTCTTAGGCGTATCATAACCATCGTCCTTTTCAGGACGACCAATTTAATTTTGCAATAAAAGAGTTAGTGTTTAACTGAAATGTTCGTGATTTATCCTGAACAACCAGTGCATATTATCAAAACTAGTACATTTTGGATTGTTTGAGGCATTCAGTCGGGAGTGGTGAATTCGGCAGACATTTTTCATCAAACCCGAACTGATTTTTTTTCATGAAACTGAATCGAATTTCATAAGAAAAAATAATAAAAACATTTTAATATTAACCAACTATATGTGTTATGATATGTATAAATAAGATGATACCATTATTACTATGCACCAACGCGGTCCTATGTGATCCTCGCGGTTATATCCCTGATATAACCCACCTCTATTTTTTTTTAATTTCAATAGATAAACAGGAACACATGGGGGAAATTTTTTCACTTACAGTACCGCATCCCGTTGTCATCTTCGTTCTCAGCTTGATGGTGGTTGCCGACTTTTGATAGCCGACCATCGTTTTTCGTTGTTCGTTGTAAGTCCTAATTGATGGTGGTAGCCGACTTTTGAAAACGGTCAACGAGCAAAGGACTCGACCATCGTTTTCCTTTGCTCGTTGACCCCAGTTATCGGTTAGTTATCTCGGACACCGATGTGGGGGTTCAGCTGCAGATGACTTCGTTGGTAAAGGCAATTGGTAAACACCATATTTCACTTTCACTTCTGTCACTTATCAGTTACTGTTTTCGAATTTGTGTTCGCGCTAAATCTTCGTACTTAAACGTAATTTACTCTTCCGTAATGTTTTCTAGCTTCTCGCGATTTTCAGCGCACGTTTGCGCTCTCTTCGTTTTAGCATTGCGTACAACGTTAGTGCTAGTTGTACTGATACAATTGCTAAAATTACATAAATTAGCAAATCGTTTTACTCTAACATATTTCTATGATAGTCTTGTGTATTGAACACTATTCGTATCTGTGGGTCCCCCGTGTGGGTCACTTCAGATTTAGAATTTGACTTCCCCATTTTAGTTCACTATATTGTTGTTGTCAAAAAAAGTTCGACAAGTTTACCACGTTCTTCTAGCCTAATACACTAAGCCTATAATTTGGCCTCCAATGCCATTATTTATGGCTTCCTCGTGGGTTTGAATTCCCATCCGTGTAAACACTATTAGTTTGCCAGTCAGAGAACGCAAGAAAAATGTTGCCCACTGTAACAGTTCATGTTTTCTGGCTGGGACAATTCTCGGTATCGCACAGAACTTTATTGCCTCCTGGGTAACACTGATTGTCACTTCATTTTCTTCGCACTTAATTATCTCTACTAGTCTTGTTTCGTCAAGTATGTTTTTTTTAGTTCCATGATTATCGATATTTTCAGCTGGTTCATCTCCCATCGTAGTCACTCAAATACCCTTTGGGTATGTTCGTAACTTGTCCGGGGGTGAGATTCGAACTCGTGACTTTGGCGTGAGAGGTATGGATGTTAACCACTACGCCGGGGTCGCCACCCCCTTCTTCAAGTATGTTTAATAGCTTCTTTACTGGTTTGCTATTGTCTAATGTTTCCGCGTGGCATACTTGTTCAAATAACCGTGTACGGTCTCACGCCTATTAACTTTTTTCACGTAAAAGATTTTTCACACACATTAGCGTTTTTTCACTTCGCTCATTTCACGTCACGTAATTAAAATTTATTTTTTGACTTTTTCTGTGACATGAATACACAATAATATGTGCCTTCCTCACGTTTTTTTCTTCGTGGGATTGATTTTTTCGCGTTCCCGCTTCACTTTTACTCGTTTGCGTATCACTTCGAATTAAGCTTTCATTGCATCCATTTTTTGATCCGATACTATTCGGAGATAATTTTTCGTAAACTGTTGCACTACACATCACGGTTCACTGCTGCTTACGGTCACCATTTACCATATTTTTATATGGTTATTTAATAAAGAATTTTAACCAGGGGGTAAGTCACTCTGCCCCGTTGTGTTTGTGTTTCAGTGTGTCGGAAGGTGTTTCTGTGTTTCACCTTATCTGGCAAAACTAAAATCAAAAATGTATTCTTATTGGCAACCATGGACCTTTTTGACGTTTAATACCCCCACACATATGCATCATCTAAATACCATCAGTGTAAGCGAGAGGGAAACAAAACAGTGAAAAAACAAACATTCGATTCGTGTAAGTGTTGCCAGGAATCCATTAATCTTCATGTCGTGGCGGGTGTGTATGAAGTGTGGTGGCTTGTGTTTTTGAGGGTTTTAACCAGCCTTGGTGAAAACAACAAACCGTTCTGCACGAGAGCCGAACTTGACTGCAAACACACCAACATGTGGCTTTAATTTACCACTTCAGTTACGTGCTTATAGATGAACACGCAACGCAATGGACGCGACACGAGTGTACACGCTCGTGTTTCGCTTCAGACACCGTGTCTTGATTTTTGGGGAAACACCCGAGCCGAGTGGTTACGATCACAAGAAAGCTCTCAACATACACCCAGTATGACACTGGTTACCACGGATAGAGCATTGCTCGTCGGATGATTCTAAAAGTTTGATAATTTGACTTATAGGTTTGTTTTCTTGGCTGTTGGGTGACGGGCGCATAAGTTGATTGAGTTAAACAAATTATCGGCATGGGTAGAAATAAAATAAATTTACCACGCGTGTATTCCGCAATCGGACACAATCGGAAACACTCGGCTGTGGTATTTGCCGAAACATCATACACGATGTCTGAAGCCAGAACACGAGCACTGGCATTGGTGTTGTACCCACCGCGTCGCGTGTAAGTCTGGAAGCACGAAGTCAAAGTGGTCAATTTAATACACGCGCTAGCGTGGTAAAAAATAGCTCGGCGTGCAGTGTAGTGTTTGGACATCGCTGGTTTTAATACATGGTGGCCGAATGACTAGCCCCCTGCTTTTAACTCACTTTTAGTCACATGACATACTGAGGTTTTCTCAACTAAGAGCGAATGACGGCTGGTTGCCCATACGGGTCGCAAGAGAAAGACTTTTGTTTGAGTAGCCGAAATGGCCGAACTGGATAACAACCAGAGGCGTCAGGCTCTGAGGTCAGAATCCTTTATTTTACGTAATTGTATGGGTTTATATATGATTTTGGGTTCTATAATTCGTATTTGTGAGAATGGGTGCTATATACAAATAAGGAGACGACTGGAGTGACACACACTCAAAATTGCCTAGCCTTGCATTATCGAACATACGGATTTGCGTTAAGCGCCTTGGTTTGTTTTTCGATTCCCCCGCGCTGCGGGCAATCGGCCTGCGAATGCACTATGCACTTTTGTGCCCGTTCGTTGGTTCGGTGCTGGTGCGGTTAATGAGTTAACTTTATTACAGTAAGTTTGTGATTTTATGGCACTTGCCCTCTAAGGTATGCTACAAGATACCTATTTGTTCTTCTTATATTTTGAGAGTTTTTCCAATTCTATTCTTCAGTGACATAACCGGTTATACAACGTGTTTTCAATATGTATTATAACACAGCTCGAAAGGATAATTTGAATAACCATACATTCACATACAGGGGGTAGACAAAATAACTAGGATAGGCAAATATATGGTTAACTTTGAAGTGCTCTAACTTCACGAAATATTGACTGATTTTAATTCTCTTTGAAACATTCGACGGGGAAATTAATTTATTATTATTATTCAGTAACAGGAATGGCCATGGTTCCCGGTACCGGAGATATTCCGGGTTTCCGGAGAAAACGTTTCACATGTCGATTTTCTGGTGAAATTTTGTACAGAATGCCGATTAGAAATATTTTTCTCTAGTAAATACACAAAAAGCGTTAACATTTCTCAAGCGAATGATATGTTGAACTCAAAAATTGGCCTTTAAATGGCCGAGATATGTCCATTTTCCTGGAACAGGTTCCTCTGAAGGGTACTGGATGCCACCAGATCTTTCTTTCATCCAAAACATGCCGAGTGACACCTCTTTCTTCTTCTTTTTTCATCACAAAGCTTTCCTTAAGCTTGAAGTGAACATTTGGACACATTGGCCACTCCCAATGTTCCTAGGGGAACCTGTAACAGGGGCCAATTACATTTTGACACCAAAACATGCCGTGTGACAGCTCTATCTTCATGATTTTTTCATAAATAAGGTTTTGGTATACTAGAACTTTCGGGGTCTGGCAGTCGTAACGAGCGGTCGCGTTGGGAACTCTCTCTTGCGAGTTTTAATTTCGAAGAAGCTGTGTAGGTGAAGGGTGATTATATGAAGTGGAAAACCGAAGAATTTCATACATCCAGACGTAAAGGTGTCTCGTTTTAAAAGAACAAAAAACAAAATTTGTGAACAGCGTTTAAAGCGGAAAATAATTTGTGCTGCGGAAAGATGGTTTCATAGAAGCCTGGTGTGAGCCCCTGGCTGGTGGCATCCGACGGTGTTGAGGTCCTGAGTAAACGTGGAATTTGCGTTTGCTGTATTTTCGTTGGTTGAGTTGCTGAGAAGGTGGCACTTGTGCAGAGTGTTGAGTAGTGAGAAAAAAATGAGAATGAAATACTTCCTGCAGCAGCGGTGTTAGGTTGCACATTGGTGTGGAAAAAGAAAAAAAAAAAAAATCAAAACTCAAATACTGGATATTATAAATGTGTGTGTGTATATATATATATATATATATATATATATATATATATATATATATATATATATATATATATATATATATATATATATATATATATATATATATATATATATATATATATATATATATATATATATATATATATATATATATATATATATATATACAGCAATTCCATGAAAAAAAGTTATACGATCTCTCAGAATTTTATAATATTCGGTAGGATTGTTCAACATCGAAAAATATTAGACCCGTATTTTTTTATTTCGTTATTAGACTGGACCTTTCTGCGTTAGACTGGTCCAAAAAATCGTGATTTTTCAAAATCTTCAATTTTCAAAAATTTATAACTCCTAAACCGTTTAATCGATTTTAGTCATTTTTGGCCATTGTATTGGTATTTTTTTTGAATTTCCAAGCAAAAATACGAAACCTTTGAATATATCAATTTTTGTATGAAAAAAATACAAAACAAATAGTTTTTCTTGAATTTGACTGCGAGGGGCCTCTACGACTCCTTGTTTTAGTATTTTTAAATGAAAGAGCATTCAATTTTACATAACATATCAAAAAATTGGAGATGTTCTGCGTGTCGTTTTGGAGATACAATTTTTTAAATAATAAATCATTACTCTTCATTTTATACATCACCCGCCTGTAGAAACGATGAAGATGCATGGTAGATTACCATGCGTCTCCATCCAATCAAACCTATGACTAATGAAATCTATGAGTAGGTCACAGAATGTCAAGTAAATATTATATAATAAATAATATTTACTTGACATAATTATATAATATTATAGCAACTAAGACTAATGAGACTTTAGGTAGATATTGACAATTTGATTACCTAACATTCTTTTCGTTACACAGAGGGGCATTGGTATTATTATTTAAAAGAAGAACCGTTGATACGTATTGACTACCTACTGTAGATGTAGAATGTTTATCGACCTGTGAGATTGAATTGAATTGTTTCTCGGCTGTAGCGATCAGGTCTACTCGCTGACGGGAGAGAGTAGAGTGGAATTTCTAAAGCGGAGAAGCAGCAGAGTGAACAACATCTCTTTCATTTCATACTCGTCGCTCGCTTGCGTTATCTGTTATTCTGTTGCTTTCTCGCTTTAGAAATTCCGCTCTACTCGCTCCCGTCTGCAAATAGACCTGATCGCTATAGCCGAGAAACAATTCAATACCTATTGTAGTCTAGGCTGCAGTTCACTTCACTTGATCGTAGGTACAATATAAACATCATATAAAACACGGAAATTTATGTAAGAAGTTACCAGTTGAAAACAAAGTATCATATCAGAACAGTTATATCAAAGAATATCGTAAAATGAAACGTAAGTGTTCAATTTGTAGTGTTTGGGTGTTGAGTTCGTGTTCCAGAAAAATCAACGCAAAATTGTACGACCATGCTGTGGAAAAAAAGGTTAAAATTGATGAGAGTAGCTCTTTCATTTGTCAAAGTTGCTACAAGAAATTGTATAAGCACATTGATACCATGACCGAAGAACCCATTACAGGACCATCCAGTATAGGCACTACAGGTATGTTATATAAAAGTTCATATAATTCTGTTTTAATTTGAATTCTTCTCTTGCAATTGTTACTGGAACATTTTTATTTTTACATTCTTTTAGAATCGTGCGAAGCAACCAGTATATGGGTAATGTATAAAATGAAGAGTAACGATTTATTATTTAAAAAATTGTATCTCCAAAACGACACGCAGAACATCTCCAATTTTTTGATATGTTATGTAAAATTGAATGCTCTTTCATTTAAAAATACTAAAACAAGGAGTCGTTGAGGCCCCTCGCAGTCAAATTCAAGAAAAACTATTTGTTTTGTATTTTTTTCATACAAAAATTGATATATTCGAAGGTTTCGTATTTTTGCTTGGAAATTCAAAAAAAATACCAATACAATGGCCAAAAATGACTAAAATCGGTTAAACGGTTTAGGAGTTATAAATTTTTGAAAATTGAAGATTTTGAAAAATCACGATTTTTTGGACCAGTCTAACGCAGAAAGGTCCAGTCTAATAACGAAATAAAAAAATACTGGTCTAATATTTTTCGATGTTGAACAATCCTACCGAATATTATAAAATTCTGAGAGATCGTATAACTTTTTTTCATGGAATTGCTGTATATATATATATATATATATATATATATATATATATATATATATATATATATATATATATATATATATATATATATATATATATATATATATATATATATATATATATATATATATATATATATATATATATATATATATATATATATATATATATATATATATATATATATATATATATATATATATATATATATATATATATATATATATATATATATATATATATATATATATATATATATATATATATATATATATATATATATATATATATATATATATATATATATATATATATATATATATATATATATATATATATATACAGCGATTACACGGGAAAAGAATAGAGTTGTAACAGTTGTCCGATTTTGCTCAAAATCGCTTGGTATGTTCTTCATCGAAAATAATAAGACCCTTGTTTTTTTATTTTTTTATTAAGATGACCATGTTCGATATAGGGTTACCAGAAAAATCGACATTTTTCAAAAATTTGCAATGTCTTTCTATGAATAGAGAGCTCATTATTTCTAGTTTTTATTAAAAATATTGATTAAAATAATTAATGTACTTAAATTTGCTAAAATGGTCAAAGTATTTGTTTTTTATGATTTTCGAAATGTTGGACCACAACGACTATTTATTTTTATTATTTTTTTATCAAAATTCAAACATTTTTACATAACATATCAAAAAATTTGAAATGTTCATCAAGCCGTTTTTGAGTTATATTTTTTTGAAAATTTCAAGTTTTTTTCCCATACACACATGGAATGAGCATCATTTTCCATCAATTCAAAATAACTGCGGGAATTATTTCATTGTAGTTATTTTATTTTAAATCAAAAGTAGCTGAACATATATTCAACGAAACTAAATGTAGCGGAAAGCATAGCAATCCACAAACAAAATCCCAAAAACTTGCTTAGCAAGGGTCAAGGAAACGGATATTCGTGGCTGTTTAAATTTATACCTTCATCACAAAAACAACTAACTAAACAACACAACACCAATTTGACTACCTTCAAACGAAGTAATAATGAATAACCTTGTTGGTATCAAACAACATTTTAGGTAACAAACAAACACATAAACACACTCAAGTACCTCCCCTACCTCACACACTGCGGTACCAACAAACCTACTATAAATACTAGACCTACTGTGATGTTCCCTTCAAGTCGAGCACTCGAAGTCTGTAAGTAAGCTTCCAGTAGAATTAAAAGGAATTTGCTCGCGTGTACTAGCAAAAATTTGAGAAAAGTGTTTCAATGTTTTATTTTTTATTTTTAAAAAGTGATCAAATGAAGTGTTAATTTTAAACGTTTAATACAATGAAGCACGAATGCTCAAATTGCCATGTTTGGAGTAATAGTTACAAGAAAGTTACTCCTAAACTATATGGTTATGCAGCGGAAAGGAGAATAAAATTGGATAAAAGCTGTTCCTACATTTGTAATACCTGCTATTGCAGACTTTATTGCTTTATCAAGAAAGAAAACGAGCCAGCAACTCCAAGTGCAGTTAATCTAAAATGTGGAAATCAAGAACTCACCGTTTCTGAACCATCGAAACTTGATGATCTCGCCGTTGCCGGACCATCAGCCACCACTAATTTCGCCGTGGCCGGACCATCTAGAGTGAACAATTTCGCCGCACCAGCAAACATCAATAATGGTGGTTTCGAAATAATCGATCCCAATGCCGCTAGATCATCGGAAATTGACGCTGTTCCTAGTGTTGGTAAGTAGAATAATCTCTTCTTTTTGTTTAATCAGACGTCATGATTTGCTACGTTATACAAGTTGTACTCGATTATTCAGAAAATTTAAAAAAATATCAGTTCCGTATAATCTTACCTAATCCGACCTGGTAGCTCAATTTGTAGAGCAGTTGCCTATCATACTTCAAATAATCGAATACAATCTGTATTACATTATACAAATAAAAATGTTCCTAACTAATTGTGATATTTTTCCATCTTGTTTTCAGAATCTTTGTTTTCTTTGGAATCAACGAGTGCTGAATCAATTGGTAGCGCTGCTGCCCAGAAACCCGGAGACGGACAGGAAATTCTTCAACAGATGAAGGCAAAATTTGATGAAACATCTGACAGAAACGATCGATATAGGATTCTAACTTCTCTCCCCAAATCCTGGACTGCATACAAAATTATGCAAGAATTCGGTGTTTCGCAACGAACTGCTCAACGTGCAAAGGAATTACAGATTGAAAAAGGTTTTATGAGCACACCGGAGACCAGAGTAAATATGTTATCTTTGAGCGATGATACTCTAACTGTAGTTAGGGATTTTTATAATAGTGACGAGATAAGCAGAGCATGTCCTGGGAAAAGGGATTTCGTTATTGAAAATATGGCAGAAGAAAAAGTGCATGTTCAGCGCAGGTTACTTTTATACTTTTTAACCTTCGTTAAATTTATTTGATTTTCAAAGAGCAATATCCTACTTTTAAAATTGGATTTTCAATGTTTTCCAGCAGCCGCCCAAAAACTTGTATTCTGGCTGGTTCAAGTGGAACGCATACTGTCTGCGTATGCATTTATCATCAGAATGTTAAATTAATGTTTAAAACCCTTAAGGATAAGAAACTTATTCCTAACCATTTAAAAACGTATCATGACTTGTTTTTTTTAAATACTATGTGAAAATCCTACAGAGAAATGTTGGTTGAAAGCCTGTGATCATTGCCTGGGTACGCAGACACTGGAGAATGACCTGATGAATCTTCTTGAAAATATCGATTCCTTAGAATTTAAGCAATGGAAGCAAACAGATCGTTGTCATCTAAATTCAATGCGAATGGATGCAGAAGAGTTTGTGGAAACATTTTTAGAAAAATTAAGCGAATTATCTCCGCATAATTTTATTGCAGAGCAAGAAGGTAACTACTTAAAACAACTAAAAATTAATTTGGAACCAACTGACTGCATTATAATTGCTGACTTCTCTGAAAATTACTCTTTTGTTATTCAGGACGCTATACAAGGTTTTCATTGGGCAAACGCTCAATGCACAATCCATCCTTTTGCCATATATTACAAGGATGAAGCTGTTTATAACAAATTGTGTGAATTTCATTAAAAAAAAGCTACCTCACCTGAAAAATATCCATTTTTTTCTGATGGATCAGGCAGTCAATACAAAAATAAGATGACTGCTTTGAATTTGTGCCACATGTACAAGGACTTCGGTCTTAATGCAGAGTGGAACTTTTTTGCCACTTGCCATGGAAAAGGGCCTTGTGACGCTTTAGGGCATCTCCAATCCTGATGGGAAACTGGTATAGATCTAAATATTTAGATCTGAAGTGATCTAAAATCATGCACCGCAGCGTTCTATATTGGCTTTTATACCACAATCAGATTAAAAATTTTGCATCTACCAAGAAAACTGATCCAAATGATGCGTGTTTTGGATCACTTTTTTGCCTTGATCTATTTTCAGTAGTAGTGCTGGCAACAATGCTATAAAAACAAAAAAAAATCGCGTTGTCTGTCAAAGCCGTCCTGTCCTTTTCATTAAATTTTGTCCGGGAAAACATTTCCATTTGTCCGAGCTGCTCGCTTATTTGTAAACCCGTATCCGCGCTATCAGCATCAAAAAAAGTTTGCATCGCGTTTCTCGGTAGCGACAAAGACGATAGAGAAGCCCTATATGTGGTGTCTTTCATCAAAAAATGCTCTAACAAAGCCGGTTGTAATTCAGCGAAAGTGATCAGCGCTGCCATTCCTGCAAACATCGAAAGTTTCTCGGGTTATCTGACGGAAGACGAGAAGTTCAACTCAAATGGAAAGGAAACGACCATGCTCTGTCGAAGGAAAACTACAGCTGTATCCCAGAAAGTAATCTTACCATCGGTATCATCATCTGATCTATTTCGACAACCCAGTAAGTACATGATTCAGCCTAACCAATAATTACGAAGGCTATAGCACCAGAGACGCAGATAGGAGACAACAAATGATGCACTGGTGCAAATCTTTCGCAGTTATTCCCAGAGCTTCAGAAGCAAGTTCTTCGTAGCCGGCGAATCATATGGTGGAAAATATGTTCCAGCAGTGTCGCATGCTATCCACGGACACAACCGCAATGCAAAGGTCAAGTTCAATCTTAGGGCTGGCCATAGATAATGGACTGTGTGATCCTTTCCATCGAGTTGTGTACGGTGACTACCTTTACCAGCTGGTACTAATTCCACGAGTACAAAAAGAAAACTCCAAAAATGTAAGTAAGGTCCGTTGGCGTTCGAAGACATTAAAAAAAAATAAAAATTTCCGGGGGGGTTTTTAAAAAAAATTTTTTTTTTTTTTTTTTTTTTTTTTTTTATTGTATAACTTTTAATTTTTCCCCCCCTCTTTTTTTTTTTCTCCATACAACTATTTATTTTTTTTGTTGTTTTATATAAAATGTGGGGGGGGGGGGGGGTGGGGGCGGGGGTTTTTTTTGTGGGGGGGGTGGTGGTTGGGGGGGTCCCCCCCCCTGGGGGGGGGTCCTCGGTTGTTGTTCTTCTCTATGGGGGGGGGGTAAAAAAATTTGGGGGGGGGGGGGGTGGTGTTTTATTTTGTGGGGTTTTTTGTTTTTTTTTTGTTTTTTTTTTTTTTTTTTTTTTGGTTTTTTTTTTTTTTTTTTTTATTAAATCATTTATTTGTACAGGCTCAATCGAATCAACTTTACAGAGCCAAGTTTTCATATTTATATACATCAATTATCTTAAAACTAATGTTAAGGGGATAGAACCGATTACTCGCGGCCGTCTCGAGGTTAATAGGAATAACAATTGTATGGATGGGAAGATAGGCGGGAATTTGAAGTGTGGTTTACAAAGCACGTTTATTTTAAATTCGGAATTGGATAAAAACTTATAACTATACAACTTTAGGTTTTCTTTTGACTTTAACATTTTTGAGAATGAGAAAAAAAAACACACACACAAACACAGAAAAAAAAACTTAAAGTAAACATACAGGTTAAACTAACTACAATCTAAGGCTAATGTTAGTCAAAAACACATAAATGAGTTTCATAAACTCCAGATCACGTATAGCCAAAATATCTCGAACCGGTACATTGGGTTGTCTACCTCGAGCCCGAAGGGAATCATAAAGCTCAGATCTGACTCCACGATGCTCAGCACATGACCAAATAATGTGATCTGCGTCCTGGTAACCTTGTCCACATTCACAGAGATTGCTGTCGCTCAGCCCAACACGGTATAAATGAGCGTTCAAAGAATAATGATTGGACATGAGGCGAGACATCACACGAATGAAGTCTCGACCCACATCCATCCCTCCAAACCAAGATTTCTTCGACACCTTTGGGATGATAGAATGTTGCCATCGCCCCAAATCTCCTTTACTCCATTTATACTGCCAGCTGACGAGTGACTGTTGACGAAAAATAGTAAAAAATTCATTAAAGGCGATTTGTCGATCATAAATATCGCCTTCTATAGCGCCCACCTTTGCCAGCGAGTCCGCTCTCTCATTGCCCAGAATTGAACAATGAGATGGGACCCATACAAAGGTGATGATAAAATAACGCGAAGATAAAGCACTTAGAAGCTCCTGTATTTTCATGAGAAAATACGAGGAGTGCTTTACCGGCCTCAAGGAGCGAATAGACTCTATAGAACTGAGACTATCCGTGAAAATGTAATACTGATCCGGTGTTAGTGAGGCAACAATTTCTAGCGTAAAGTGTATTGCCGCTAATTCAGCGACATATACGGAACAAGGAGCTTGAAGTTTACGATTGGCGCTATAAATTTCATTAAATATACCAAAGCCTGCTGACTCCTCTATCAAAGATCCGTCAGTGAAGAACGATTTAGTGGAATCAACTTGGCCAAACTTTGCAGCAAATATCACCGGAGCAATCATAGGACGATGATGCTCTGGGATTCCATGAAGCTCCTGCTTCATGGATAAATCAAAATGAACCGAATTATCGAAATCGGAGAAGCAAACACGATTGGAAATGTTCGGCGAAGGGCTGACATCCTGTGTTATGTACAAATGGTACAAAGTCATGAAGCGAGTTTGAGGATTCAACTCGAGAAGCTTCTCAAAATTTTCGATTACCTGGGGGTTCATTACTTCACACCTGGTGAGGAGCCGGAGAGATAACTCTGTAAACCGATCCGAGAGTGGCAACATGCCGGCCAGCACTTCAAGACTCATGGTGTGAGTCGAGTGCATGCAACCTAACGCGATACGAAGACACCGATATTGAATACGTTCCAGTTTTATGATGTGCGACCGAGCCGCTGACTGAAAACAAAAACTACCGTATTCGATAACCGACAAAATCGTTGTCCGGTACAACGTTAGAAGATCTTGCGGATGCGCTCCCCACCAGGTCCCGGTAATTGTTCGAAGAAAGTTGATCCTTTGCTGGCACTTTCGCTTCAGATACTCAATGTGGGATCTCCAGGTGCACTTTGAATCGAACCAGACCCCAAGATATTTAAAGGACATTGAATGAGTTATCGGCTTACCCCAAATTTGAAGCTTCGGTTGTGCTGGGTTATGCTTCCTTGAAAAAACTACCAACTCTGTTTTCTCCGTAGAGAATTCGATACCTAGCTCTAGAGCCCAAGTAGACAAATTGTCTAAGGTATCCTGTAAAGGTCCTTGCAGATCGACCCCATTGGGTCCCGTGACAGACACTACGCCGTCATCCGCAAGTTGTCTCAACGTACAGTTGTCATTTAGACAACTGTCAATGTCTTTGACATAAACATTATACAAAAGAGGGCTTAAACATGATCCCTGGGGGAGACCCATGTAGCTAAATCGGGAAGCTGTAGAGGTTCCATGAGAGAAGCTCATATGTTTCTCTGACAGCAAATTATACAAAAAATTATTCATTAATGGTGAAAAGCCACAAGCGTGGAGTTTATCTGATAGAACTTCAACAGATACTGAATCAAAAGCCCCCTTTATGTCCAAGAACACAGAAGCCATTTGCTCTTTTTTAGCAAAAGCTAACTGAATATCTGTGGAAAGCAACGCGAGACAGTCGTTCGTTCCCTTACCCCTACGGAAACCATATTGAGTATCTGAAAGCAGGTTATTCGTCTCAACCCATTTGTCCAGACGGAAGAGGATCATTTTCTCCAACAACTTTCGAATACAAGATAACATCGCGATGGGTCGATAGGAGTTGTGGTCAGACGCGGGTTTACCAGGTTTTTGAATGGCTATAACTCTCACCCGTCTCCAATCATCCGGTACAATGTTGAGTTCCAGAAACTGATTAAACAAGTACAACATGCGCCTCTTAGCGACGTCTGGGAGGTTCTTAAGCAAGTTGAACTTGATCCTATCAGCCCCTGGAGCCGTATTGCCACACGAAAGGAGTGCGAGAGAGAACTCTACCATTGAAAAAGGTTGGCTGTTCTCATCTATCGAATTCGTGGTTTCGCGAGGAATCATCCGTGCCGGCACAGAATCTGGACAAACTTTTCGCGCGAACTTGAGGATCCATTGGTCCGAGTACTCTTCGCTCTCGTTGTTCGTAGTTCGGTTACGCAATCTTCGCGCCGTGTTCCAAAGAGTACTCATCGACGTCTCGCGCGATAGCCCGTCCACGAATCTTCGCCAGTAACCGCGTTTCTTGGCCTTGATGAGACTCTTAAGTTCGCGTTCGAGAGCCGTGTATACTTCGAAGTGCTCAGGTATTCCACGTCTACGGAAAACTTTAAACGCGTCGGCCTTTTTACGGTAAACCTCGGTGCACTGTTGATCCCACCATGGAGAAGGAGGTTTCCTACGAAATGACGTTCCTGGAACTGGTCGAGTTTGAGCTTGAAGCGCGCTGTCTAAGATCAGGTTGGAGAGGAAGTTATATTCCTCCAGCGGTGGAAGCTCTTCTACCGTCGTTACGGCTTCCTCTACTGCTGTCCTGAACTTTGTCCAATCGATGTAACGGGTAAGATCATACGCGACGTTGATGGATTCCGACGGATTGAACCCGGTGGCAATCGAAATTTTTATGGGCAAGTGATCACTACCGTGGGGATCTTGAATCACATCCCATGTGCAATCCAACGATAATGAATTCGAACAAAGTGTGAGGTCTAATCTACTGCCAATTGAGGATGGACCAGCCAAACGTGTTACTTCTCCATTGTTAAGAACTGTCATATTGAAGTTGTCACAGAGGTCATATAACAAGGAAGACCGGTTGTCGTCGTACAGTTCTCCCCAGCCTGTACCGTGAGAGTTAAAATCTCCCATGATCAACCGCGGAGCAGGAAGAACCGAACAAATATCTGAAAGTTGTTTTTGGTTTATTGAGGCTCTAGGAGGAATATAAACGGAAGCAATGCAAAGGCTTTTATTTTTAATAACAGCCTGACATGCGACAACTTCAATACCTGGAATAGGAGGAAAATTCACTCTATAGAAGGAGTAGCACTTTTTGATCCCCAAAAGTACTCCTCCTCCACGTGAATCCTCACGATCAAGACGAATAATGTTGAAATCATGAAACGGAAGATCGATTTCGGGAGAGAGCCATGTTTCACAAATAGCAAATGCATCACAACCGGTATTGTGAGCCAAAAATTTGAAAGATTCCAATTTAGGAACAAAACTTCGACAATTCCACTGCAGAACAGTGATCAAATCCCCGACCTCATTTGGAAAATTATCCATCGAAGGAAATGATAGCTGCAAGGAGGGGCCACTTAATTGTCAATTGCTTCAAGAAAGTCTTCACTGTGGGAAGCATTGCCAATACAATGCTTTTGAGAGGGTCAGAAATTTCAAGGTACTTGAAGATACCTTCGACAATGTTATCAAATGAGAACAGCCCGCTTGAGGAGGGGGCTTCTGTTCTTAAAAGCGGGGCATCAGGGCTTTTGGATGTCCCCGGGAGAGATGGAAAGTCCTGGGTGTAGTTAGTACTACGAAAACCAGGAGGAATTGGATTTTCCTTTTTCCCACCTTTTTTTGAAGTAGGCATGCTGGTCTCGGGCTTCTTTTCAGCAACTTTCCGTGGGCGGACGCGTCTTCGCTTCCGTGGGGCACCTTCCGGAAAACTGCACGATGTTCCCTCTTCAGCCAAATCAAAGTCAGACTCGTCATCTGACAGAGGAGCAAAGGGATTTGTATTGGCATCGGGTGATGGTGTGGCTTTTTTCACCATTTCGGCGAAAGATTGCCTGGAACGCTGTTTTAGCGAGCGTTCCAATTGTTCCCCGCGTTGTTTGTACGCCGGGCACGACGAGAGAGCATGAGGAGGAGTTCCCTTACAGAAAGCGCATTTTGGTGTGCTGTCTGCGCAGGCGCCATCCTCGTGTTTCTCCCCGCAGTTGGAGCAGCGTGCCTTATTGCCGCAATGGGAGGTCGTATGTCCCATCTGCTGGCATTTTTGGCAGGTCATGACCCGAGGTACGAACAACCGCACAGGTAGTCGAAGTTTTCCCAACTCGACGTATTGAGGGAGGGCTGAGCCAGAGAAGGTCACACGAAACGAGTCTGACGGTGTAAACTTCTTTTCACCCTTAGTGATCGATACTGTGCCAAGTCTTATCACATCCAGTATCTTCACTGGAGAAAGCAGGTGGTTCTTAAATCGACCAACCCCCTGTTTCAGCAGGATCTCAGGGTTCACACTCGTTTCGGTGACCACACCTTCAATTTCAATACCCCGAGCTGGGATATACACCCGATACTCGAGTGTAAAAAGCTGAGAGACAGCAATCTCGTTAGCTTGCTTAAGGTTGGACACAACGACCCGAAGTTTATTCGGTCTCACTTTTATTATCTCGGTCACGGCCGAGAATCGCTTCGTCAGATCGTTGGAGATCTGATATACGTTAAGAGGTTTCGTTTTGGGCTGAAAGAAGACAACCCATGGACCAGCTGAACCATCTGGATAAGCACGTGATCGGGTAACCTTATGAGCTACCCCATCATTTCGCGCCATAGATGATTCGTCTTCCGACAAATCATCCATGGCTCCCACGTGGGAGTTTATGACGCTCAAACCCTCACGCAATTAAAAATAATCAAAAAACACAGAAAAACAAACTAAAGCTAAAAACACTCTCTCACACACACACGCACTCACTCAAAATTAAATTATAATGTATTCAGGAGAAACAAAAACTTATCTTATATGTATCACTGATCTGCTGCAGCCGGTCAACGAATGTGCTACTGCTGCCGAGCGACGATGTGTGGCCGCTTGTACGGGCTAGATGTGGAGCTCAGCGATGATGAAAATGATGACGATGATGAAGACGCTGGTCGGTGGTGGTTGGCAGATGAACGATTGCACGCTACACACGATGGACTGCTGGTGTGCGTGCCGTGAATAGATGCGGAGCAATATGGCTATTCGATTGCTAATTGCAATTAATAGCGTCGTTGCACTGATTAACACACGTTTTCTTCTTCAGAAAAAGCAAAACTCGATATCAACTGCGATGAGGACACTATCGAGAGAAAAAAAAAACTGCACTTGGAAACAACGCGTGACAAACTTCCAAAGCAACGGAGAGCGTACACAACGAACCGCACCGTTCGCTTGTTCACTGGACAATGATCTTTGAATGGTTCGTGAGACTAAAAATATTGCAATTGTAAATTACAACCAAAAAATAAAAAAGAATGGGGGGGAGGGGGAGGAGAAAAAAAAGGGTGAAAAATTTTTTTTTTGATAACAGACCTACGGTTGGGTTGATACATGCCTATGTCCATCCTCTCAGTTGTTTGAAATATTAAGGTTCGGGATACTTTCTAATTGCTTCAATTTTTTTCTTGTTTGGTTTTATACCCTCGACAGTTTTTATATAAGCCAGAAATTCAACTAAATTTTGTCGAAACTCTGATTTGTATATCTAGACTTTGAGATTAACTTCATTTAGGGTTTTCAAAACAATTTCCAAATGTTCGAGGTGTTTTTTTAGTGTTCTTCGTACAACAATTACAGGAGTTTTTTCTGCTGTACGTAGATAACGTGTTGCTTATTGGTCCTAACTAGAAACTTCCCAGGTAACCTCCATAGCGGCTTTACGGCAGCCTATCAAGCAATTAAGTCACCTTAAATGCAACATAAATGCCGCTTTTGGCCCAATATACGTCTGTTTTACTGCAATGCTATGATAATGCATCATTTGTTGATCGCATTGCAAAAAATCATGTGTCGGACACAGATATTCAGGGTTATTCTGAGTGGCGTGTGAGGTGAGACGACTCGCTCTCACATACGAGGTGACTCTCCATTTGATTTACAAGGAGTGTCACCTCACACGAGGTGAAGATTGTCACCTTCACCAGGTAACCCTTTACATATCGTCCCGTTTTATCATCAAGTGACTTTCTTTCATGATCAAATGATTGAAATCTATTAAAAGTTGAAAAACTAGGAAAATTTAAATTAATACTGATCAACACTTTAAAAAAAAACTGAAACACTTTTTTAAACTATCACTAGTAAACGCGAGCAAATTCCGTTAAATTCCACTACAGATAATATATATTACTAGTGATAGCACTAGTCGGCAGTGTTTCACTCCCTTCAAGTATATATGTTGAATTTTATAGATTTCGCCACGCTGAATATTGGCTCTGCCCTTTGCAAGTTGGACTTGGATTTTATGGAATGGACCTCCCTGAATCCATTCGTGGACACAGATTTTACGTAACACGTAAGATTGATGAAATAAACCGGGATTTCATTCACAAAATTACGAATTTTCATAAAAATCAAGATTTTCTATTTTGAAAACATGAACTTTAGCTCCGCCCTTTGAATGTTGGGTTTGGACTATAGTTTAAAAAAGTGTTTCAGTTTTTTATTTTTTTTAGAAAAAGTGATCAAATGAAGTGTTAATTTCAATTTTCCTAGTTTTTCAATTAAAATCGTTCTACTAACACGCTCGCAAAAGTGTTTTTTTTTTTTAAAAGTATAGCATTAAAAGTTATTTAATTCGGTTGGGATTGGCGCTGCTCGATTTGTCTTCATTCTAATGCTTGCAATTGCTCAGCATCGTTTTGTGCTTTTGGCCCTTAGCCTTTCCAACGACATCCCTGTTCTGAACACTACCACCACCACCACCACCACCTGGTGCCGGTAATCTGCCTCTGGCTTGAAACTTACTGCGTCGTCTTTCCTCATTCCTCTGGCGAATCAGCTCGAGATTCTCCCAGCAATCAAATGCTTTCTTTCCAGTTCATATTTCGTCTTATCTTCCACGCCATAGAAACCATCACATCTGGGTCATCTCCGTCGTCACAACACTCAACGCTCCGTCGTCACAAATAATCATCTCGACCCACACAGCGCGTGGAATAATCACAATTTTAAGCCTTTAGCTTTCGGACAATTTAAAATATAAACTCAAGCCACCATAAAATGTTATACGAATATAAATTATTTGAAAGGCACTATCTGATGCTCAAATGTTACCTACGTTTACAAATATGCTTCATGTTCATGTTCATGTAAAAAATGGCCAAGCGTTGGGACGTACGGCTCGCTGTGAACCGCGTCAGCCAGATCCACAGGAAGATTCCCTCCCAGTATAGCTGCAATTGCTCGTTCAGCATCGTCAGCTGCTTCTCCGTAGCTTTCGTCCTATTCAGAAAGGTTCCCATCGCCGTGTCCATTTGTGAGCTCATTTTCCTCTTCGCCAGCCGTTCCGCCGCAGTAGGAATTCAGAAAAAAGTTTAACATGAAGCTGTCCACTTGGCAGGTTTGTTTTAGAATATTCAGATCACGTTTCACCGGATAATGGCGCTGGTGATCGCACGAAGATCGGATCCGAAAGAGTTTCGGGTAGAATGCAGCTGGCTAGGATGTTATCGATTTGGTCCGTTTCGATGCGCTGATGGATGGTCTAAAAATTAATGGAAATATACTTAGGGGGAATCGTAGGATGTTGAGAGATACTTACATTTTACAAAAAACTGCAGCCCAAAGTCGTGGTCCTGCTGGTGCTTGGACTGTAACTTGAAGATCGTTTGCAGCATCAAACTGAGTATCCCTCGGTTGTCCTGACCGTAAATCGGTAGCAAGTCACACAGTAAAGGAATCGATACCAGATTGTTTTTTTGTAAGCTCCTTTTTTTCGCATCTAATTTCAACAAAATACGCAGCTAAACAGAACGCCGAAATATTAACAAAACAAGATGGCGTATGACAATATCGAGTTGCCATCTACATTGCTTTAAATACATCAATACGATTAAGATCAGCGGTGGGGAACTCTCTATTTTGATCTAAAATTTACTGATCCAAATTTTTGAATCCGATTCATTTCCTCAAAAAATAGATCAGAATATCCATCAGGATTGGAGGTGCCCTTAGGAGGTGTTCTAAAGCGAAACGCTTCAAAAGCAAGTTTACAAGGCCATCATATTACAACTGCATACGAACTTTACTCTTGGGCTGTTTCTAAAGTAGATTCCAAAATATATTACGAGTTTTTCTCGGAAAAAGATTACAATGCAATGGAAAAGAAAATAAAGAACCGTTATACTCGTGTAAAACAAATCTCTGGGACACAATCGTTTCATTACTATAAGCCACAAAGTGAAAATTACATTATCGTGAAACGGTTTTCGTTTTCAGATGAAGAAAAGTGCGTTAAATTGTAAGAATTTTGCTATGTAATATTTTTTTTGATGAATTATGCAAAATCAAAATCATTAAATAATCAAATTAAATGCTGAGTTTTAATTGAAGGTAATCTTAGAAAACCCTTGCTTGTAGTCTAAAGCTTTGAGATTTGAGCTCCAATTCCTTAATATAGCGGAGCCTGGTCCAATCCCGACCCTGTGGCCAATTCCGACCTCCCAAGATTCTCTCAGACAGCGCTTGTTGCCAAATTTGGAAAATGATGCTCATTCCATGTGTGCATGGGCAAAAAACTTGAAATTTTCAAAAAAATTCAACTCAAAAATGGCTCGATGAACATTTTAGATTTATTGATATGTTATGTAAAAATGTTTGAATTTTGATAAAAAAATATAAAAATAAATAGTCGTTGTGGTCCAACATTTCGAAAATCATAAAAAACAAATACTTTGACCATTTTAGCAAATTTAAGTACATTAATTATTTTAATCAATATTTTTAATAAAAACAAAAAATAATGAGCTCTCTATTCATAGAAAGACATTGCAAATCGAGCTAGTGGTTCAGAAGTTCTGATTTTATTTAAATATTTTTTTTTGAAAAATGTCGATTTTTCTGGTAACCCTATATCAAACATGGTCATCCTAATAAAAAAATAAAAAAATACTGGTCTTATTATTTTCGATGAAAAACATACCAAGCGATTTTGAGCAAAATCGGACAACTTTTTTTTTCAACTCTATTCTTTTCCCGTGGAATCGTTGTAAATATATATAGATATAGATATTTATATATATAAATATATATATATATATATATATATATATATATATATATATATATATATATATATATATATATATATATATATATATATATATATATATATATATATATATATATATATATATATATATATATATATATATATATATATATATATATATATATATATATATATATATATATATATATATATATATATATATATATATATATATATATATATATATATATATATATATATATATATATATATATATATATATATATATATATATATATATATATATATATATATATATATATATATATATACATTTATAAATATAGATATATATATATATATATATAAATATATATATATATATATATATATATATATATATATATATATATATATATATATATATATATATATATATATATATATATATATAAATATACATATACAGGTCTACTCCAGGTTCCCCGGGGTCGTTCCCGTGGTCCCGGGAGCGGCCAATGTGACCAATGGTCTTTTCGAGTATACAAAAACCTTGTTTATGAAAAATCATGATGATAGAGCTGTCACACGGCATGTTTTCGCGTCAATATGTAATTGGCCAATGTTACAGGTTCCCCGGGAACATTCCGGTGGCCCCGGGAGATGCCAATGTGTCCAAATGTCCACTTTAAGTTTAAAGAAAGCTTAATCATGAAAAAATAAGAAGAAAGAGGTGCGTACGGCATGTTTTGGCGTAAAAATGTAATTGGCTGAAAAATTGGATGAAAAATCATAAGATCAAAGTAGAGCTGTCGCACGGCAAATTTTGGTGCAAAACTATATACATCGGTTCTGTCGTTTCTGTAACATGGAACGTGAAACCTTGGAACATCTGCTTTGCAGTTGTGATGCTTTGTACAAGAGCAGACTTAAATTTCTGTACAGTGGCTGTATGCAACCTAAAGAAATTTGGACTGCAAATCCTGGAGAGGTGGTGGGTTTTATAAACTCAATTTTGCCTGACTGGGAGACGCGTCTTGGGCTGGTCACTTGACAAATGGTGATCTAGCTTTAAGATGCGAATTAGAATAGTAAACAGGGGTATACCACAAAAGTTCAACTCAGTGGACGCAGTGGTTCTACGCCCCAACAAAAAAAAAAATATATATATATATATATATAATATATATATATATATATATATATATATATATATATATATATATATATATATATATATATATATATATATATATATATATATATATATATATATATATATATATATATATATATATATATATATATATATATATATATTAGGGTGCCAATGGCATGTATGGGAAAAAATTGACCATCGAATTTCAAAAACGGGTAGTGCTCAAAAGTTTCGTCTCCTCAAAAAAAGTCCCCATGCAAAATTTGAGCTCAATCGGACTTCGTTAAGTGTTGGACCAAAGCGGTCAAAGTTTGACATTTTTGAAACACGAAAAATTTCCCAAGGGGGGGGGGGGGGGGTACGTGAAAATTCCGAAATCGATTTTTTGTTTTTGATGCCAAATGTCTTAGAAATGCATGAAACGTCGAGATCTGGTGTTATCTCGAAAAAAAATTTTTTGAAAAAAATTGACTTTTTGGGACTTAGAAATTTTTTGAGGTGGAGGAGTGAAATGAATTTGATATGGAGGATTTGAATTCAATTGCTGAGATATCCATGGCAATAGTACTGAAACATGTCTTATATCATCGTTGGCAACTGCTAGCATATTATATGTGATATTTCATTAGGGTGGTTCACTTGTTTTGCATTAGGGTGGTCCATTTTATAGAAAAATAAAAAAATAAGATAATAGTATCAAAACATCTCTTATATAATCGTAAGCCATTATCAATATTAAATATATGATATTTCATTAGGGTGGCTCAGTTATTTTCCATTAGGGTCGTTAAGAACAATAAAAAATATTTCCAGCAAATTTAAACGCTATTCGCATTACATGGGCCCGGCGCGGGGCGAGGCCCGCCCGGGTAATATTTTGAAATGATTGCTTGGGTTTTGTATGTGAGCATTCTCACTATGCTGGCACGGCACGCCCAGCACGGCACATCAGCGTAGTGAGAACAGTCACATACAAAATCCAAGCAATCATTTCAAAATATTACCCCGGCGGGTCTCGCCCCGCGTCGGGCCCGTTGTAATGCGAATAGCGCTTTAACCAGTCAATATTTTTCGTATAGGTTAAAACCATTAAGCTTTCTCACGTCTATCATCTTTCTCTTCCAAGCAGGTAGAAAGAATAGATTGTTTACATACGAAAAAAAAAACAAAAAACGTATGAAAACAATCCTATTCTTTCTACGTGCTTGAAAGAGAAAGATGATAGACGTCAGAAAGCTTAATGATTTCTCACAAAACTTTTCAATATTACCTATCTTACAATGAGAAATTCGCTTCTTTCGTTCTTTTTCATTAATTAGTGCATCAATATAATAATTTCAACCGATTTCTATCCACAGACTGTAAGATTAGCGTACGGACTACCAAAGAGAATTATTTACTAGAGACGCTCTCTTTGTGGTCCTTTTGGAAACTTTTGCGAGACTTACATTCGGAATGCGACGCTTCTTTAAGGTGAAACAGATCGGTGCCCTCGTCTAATACTAATCTTAGAGATTAAGCATTGTGCATCAGTGAGTTTCTTATTTCTGTTTTGCACCGTCGTTGCAAGCTAAGATTAAAAATTTCAGAGTTATCTATCCTACATTTACCGAATATTGTAGAGTGGGAAGTCTTCGACTGCAACCTAATTAACAATTTTGACCGAGTAAACGTTTATTCAGCTGTTTATATGAGAAAGAAGAGTTTAGTCAGCTAAAATTGTTTGTTGGACCCCTAAGATGGGGAACTATCTCATTAATACGGTATTTGCAGATATAACTAACCTTTTCAATGGTTGTGACAAAAGACACGTAACGAAAGGGAGGGAACGGTATTGTGATATTTCCAAAATTCATGTTGCTAGGTTTTTGGTACATTGCATCGCATATATTTTCTTAAATTACATCTGATTTTTTTGAACTTTTATACATTGTTCGATGTTCTTCAACTAAGTGCAAAATAAACTGTTTCTGATCTTCATCCGTTGACAATTTCGAATTATATGTTTTGATTAATGCAATACCTCGTTCTGCATTGTCATTTACTACTTCCAAGCTTTTAATTCGTTTAATGGCATTTTCATATTCTTGTTTGCTATTCCACTGCGTAATATCAGTTTCCAACAATGATTCCGGAATCTCTAGAGCACATAACAAGTTTTTAGTATGCTGACTGCCTTGAACAAATGAGTGCAGCTGTAGTGTTGAAACGTCGTTTGATTCGACTATGGATTTAGCACACACATTTGTTTTGTTAGCTGAAAATAAAAATATTGTTAGAAATATAATGTTCTGCGTACATCGAATTGAACAAAATAATTACCTGATGTATGTAAGGCTTCAATATATTTTTTTATCTGCGATATCCAACGTTTCATCAAATAAACACAATCCGATGAGATTGCTATCCAAATACTGCAGATGTTTCAAGAACCCTTTATATACTGCTTTGGCAACTTCTTCGTCAACAGCTTCGTAGATTTTAAGCGATTTTATCAAATTAAGGTCATTGTTTGCAGACATTGCAGCACACGTAGACAGAAACCAGTTTTTCAAATATACTTTTACAATGAATACATTAAATCGTGCTAACTGTTGTTGAGTTGCCTTAGGTAACGCAAAAGTGTGTCGGTAAAGGAACATTTTTAGTGAATAAATAATTTTTGCCATCCATCTTGCATTATGGAAAGCACCAGGAGCTCTAATTTTAAAATGTTCTTTAATTTTTCCACCCAAAAATATAAGCGTAAGCTGAATAACTTCGCGATAATCTTCGCGGTGATGTTGTTCTTTTAATTGTCGCTCAAAAAAATTCAAGAGATCCACCCTCTCGTTGGCTGTTATTGATGATTTAACGAATACATCATTAACACCAGAATGGTATGAGCTCTTTTCTAAACGGTGCCATTCCGTCTGAAACCGCTTAAAAATCTCAACATTTGGAGATTGTGCAGTTTCAAATTGTAGTGCCTTGAATGCCTTGCCAACTAACAGCTCGTGTATGTGATGTCTACAGGGAAGTCCAATCAGCTGTCTTTTAAACATTTTGTCAAGATGTTGACACGCTCCTTTCTTTCGACCAGTGTTTGACGCAGTGGTATCAAATGATGTAAACATAACCCTAAAACACGGAATAACGGTATAATTTAAAAATTATCAATAATAATATTGAAACTAATAGAAATTACCTGTCTTCAAGATCCCAATCGACAACTGCATTGTACACCGCTTCTGCTTGTTCTATTCCTGTTGAATTTTGGATGGGAGGAACAGCTAACAGCTTACGGATGCCTTCACCAGATACAACTATAGCCAATCGTTCAGTTTTGGGGGTGGCTTTAGACGACAATATACTAGGAAGCAGTTTTGAATCCCAATGAACTGTTAAGTTAACCTGTGGCTTAAATGTTGCTCTCAGCTCGTTCTGCTTTTGCACACGAATTTCTTTTCTTGAATTCCTAATGGACTCTTTGTTTAACACTAATGTTGAAACGTCGTGCCCCAATGATTTCGCTATAGATGATATTAGAAATACCGCATTTCGATCACTCACTTTGCAGCGGTCCAAAGCAGCAGCCACATCGACAGTAATGACATTTTTTAATGGTGATTTAGAAGTTGAAGACGATTTGGAAGGACCTAGAAGAAAATTTAAGAATCAATCGTTTGTTAACCACGAAAAACATTTTAAAACATATTTGAAATTAATTCAATTTACACTTACCCGGTATCTGAAAATCTTCGCCGATAGTACTGATAGAAGGAACGGACTCACTCTGGGTTTGAGATGAGGACTCGAAATCACTAGCAGTTAAATTTTTTCTTTCCTGTAGACTTGCTTCTTCCTGCTCACTTGTTCGTGGATTAGTCTCTGTTGTCGCCTCTGCTGTTTCTTCCTCCTCAAAATCACTACACGAGATAGTTGCCGTTGGAAAAGACTCACTTGTTGTTGGAAGAGTTAGTTCTCGTTGTTCTTGCAAATACCGATATGCTTTTCTTTCTACTTTATTCTTCGGTTTATACCTCTTCCCGATATCGAAAAGGTTCTGCAATGAATCAGAGAAATCCTTTCTCTTCTCAATTTCTCTCGCCGACATTCTTAGCTTGCGCTTCTGCAAGATTTTCCAAGTTTCGTAGTACCGCAAGATTTTATGTTGCACTGTCCTGTCGTCGAGCAAATGGTTCAAATGCTTTTTATTCCATGATACTTTCAAAGCTTGTATTGTTAATTGTGCACTTGGTTTAGTCTTTTGCTTCTCTGCTCGCAAATGAAACATGAATTTCCGGAAAACTTCGTTGTATGTAGGCAAATTCGAAGATTCGGGGAACAAAGGTAGGTATTTTCCAACTAGCCGAATATCCTCCATTTTGAAAAACAAAAAACTGTTGACTAGACCGCGGTTCCTCGTTCAAATATAAAAAAAAAAAAAAGGAAAAACCAAAAAAAAAAATTTCCATATATTATATATGTGGGGCTTTGCCTACTCAGTCTGTCTTTAGTATTTGCTTGGTGCGGACTTGGTCGTTGCGTGGGGGTCGGGTATTTTTTGTTTGGATCGCACAGCTCAGAACAAAGAAATCAGAAGACGTGGTGGCGACGGTGGCAGTGCCGAACGCGGGTAGGAGGGTAGTTGGGTTGTCACGTCCTGTTGCTTTCCAACTTGTGTATCTTGGTTTCTTGCAGTTCAGGGACAAGGAGCAGCCTAGGTTAGAAAAACTAAATATTTTTGTTGGGTGTAGTAGAACTTGTCTAGCAATTGGTGTAATCATTAACAAATTATGGTGGTGTAAATGCCGTAGAAAATTCCTAATTCGTGTTTTACTGTAGTGGCTGAGATATGTAAACAACTAAAGCAATGGAAATACTAGTTTTCACCCTCATTAAACCTGTGAAAATTGAATGAATAAAAACCAACCTTACACCAAGAAAATGGCGTCTATCAAGGCAAAATACGTAACGCATGGTCGACGAAGACTGACGATAGGTTTGAACACACATTGCTCGCGAGCGACAAAAGGATTTATTCGCGAAGCCTGAGAGGTTAATGAGGCAAAACAGGAGTGTTGGTTTCTATTACAGATAAGTACTCCTTTTTTTCTATTTCCTATTTTCTTTATCTCCACGATGCTCTGCGGTGATCGGATATCATTACCCGACAAAGTAGGACAATAAACCATTACAGGTGTTACTTTGCAACTTCAACAGTGTTAACTACACCATACCAATACGACTATATAAGGTTCGACGCATCAGGCTAGTTGCTCGTGTCGAAGAAAACATAATAAGAGATAACAAATATTGTCCGACACATGAGTACCATAGTATTAAAATCCTGATGGATCGAACTCCACAATAAGGACATCGATACCACACAGCTTCTTAAAATTACACTTCAATTCTCAAATCATGAATACATCAGCTAACAAACGAGAACACAAAACCTCAATATCAAGACATTTATTTAGATTTAGATTTAATTTTCAACATGCCAAGCGAGAATCACAACCTTCACAAAAACTGATTACGTCACTTTTCTCATTATCATACAAAATACACTGCCAAACCTCTACCAAGACTAATACAGAGACGATTTGGTGATAGCTTACGAAAAATGCATTCGTGAACACGGATGTATTCATGTTAACAAAATATAGTAATCATAACATCCAACACAATGACACAGTTTCTCAAGGCAGGCCGTTAGCTATCAGAAGATCTCATACGAAACGAGAGGAAACGGTACATATCAAATCAATGCAAGATAGCAAACCAACACACGACACAATCCCCACACATGACCAGATTTCAACAAACAGTTCAGAAAGTATTGACCCGCCCGGTGATGTAGAACTTCTTAAAGAACAAGATATGCTAACAAAGGGATATAAATCCTATTGGAATATAGGCAATAAGAAACCAAATTGGACACACGTCTAGATGAATTTTCTCACCTGTCATCGCTGCTTCACTCCGGTGAATATTCATTTTAATAACCTAGAGATAGAACAAAAACTAATATGTAGAAGCGACAGGAGTAGCAGAAAAAATCCGCTACCTAAAGTGCATACAACAGTGACAATATCTTAGCTATCACTGGCAGCGAATTAGTCTTGAGAAGGCAAACCGTCTTCGAGTTCTCAGCATGTATACCTATCGGTAAGTCAGATTATTTCACTTTCTAATGGGACACAGAAAACCGAACAAACCTAAAAAGGAAGAGGGGGGAAAATACGAGACTGTCAACACGGTAATAATTGATTGCGTTCTTCTCTTCGTTCTCTCGATGGTTCCTAGAATATCAGACCGTAGTTAGCTCTAAGAGTAGACGTCCTGTTTTGGGTCACATTATCCCACTCTCCATTTGAGAATCAATAATGTCCTACTTTCTGAGATCCTGGATGCTTGATTACACCGGATACTAGTTTACCATTCATTTATATTAATCTGTTTCATTGATAAAAAGTAAACATGTTCTCTTGTTACGTTGACAGTATGGTATGCGTATAAATAATAATTATAAATCCTTTTCTCTAGCTTCTGAAAACGCTATGCAATGCCCCACGCTGTGTTGCGTGGTATGAAGTATCTTGATATGTACTACTTATAGCGAAAACAGGAAAAATTATTGCTCATGTCGAAACGTTTTGTATCACGCGGTATAGATTAAAGGGTGGCTGAAGTATTACGATATCTTAAAAAAACATAGCCACAAAAATATCATACCATTAGTCCCTATCTCATCTGATAATATCTCAAAATCCTTGGCAATTGAAATTCATGACAACTGACTCGTTACTACAGTTACTGAAATTGGGCAAATGTCTGGTGAAGTAACACCTGAACTTCCTGATGACAAAGTTTTCGAACCCAGAAAGTACTTAGTAGGCTGAGTTTTAGAAGTCATCACTTACCGTTGCTTAGCAATTCTAGATCGCCTGCCTCTGCGTGCTGCCAGATTATATTGGAAATATTTGGTCTAAAGAATGATATATCATTTTTTATATTATAATTGTTAACTACAGTTGTAAGCATACACCCAAAACAATAATAATAATAATAATAAATATCACACTTGCTCCTACAAATAAATTCAAACTCTGCAACACGAGATCTCTTTATTCGCAAATTTTGTTCAAGTGCGCCGTGGATCGAGCCGAAAGTGAACTGTTTTTAGTGAATTAGAAGAAATTATAGTACACCTTATCGAATACCAAAAAATAAAAATCCATGGTGAACTTGCATTATTTTCTCGAGAGACTGTGGCTCGAGGCTATTGGAACACGAACGTTGGTTCTCACGGGACGCGCAGCTAAGGGATAGCCACTCTTAAATTGTTGCACCTACAACAAGCTGAGAGCTGCATTTCATGGTTGCTCGCTCGATGAGTTATTGCTTACAGATTTTGGGTTTATAGCTATAAAGTGTGATCATTTCCAGTTTAACTCAAGTGCAACCAAAACGTAGAAACAAAATGGTTAAAAGTGCAGTGGTGAAAAAAAAAACTTCGTACGGTGCGCGCACAGTTTGGATCAAAACAACCCCCCCAGATGGAAACTGTCTGCCTGCATCGATTGTCTATGCTCTTGAAGGCAAATTTACAAACCAAAACAACTTTTCAAGAACAAATCTCTGTTAACAACTATTATTCACTATTCGGACGATTAGGTTTTGAATTCGGGACGCCGGAACATAAGGAAGCTATACACCTGCTTCGAAAAGCGTGTGTTAAGCACATTCGTGAACACATAGACGAGTTCCATGTATTAATAATGAATGAGATTTGCGAAATGAAACAAATAACCATGCGAAACATCAAGCCGGAAAGGCAAAGGCTGCTAGTCAACGAATACATCTCAGACTTGCTCGTGAACAACAACTGGTGCGGCTCAGAAACGATTATCTCTGTAATCCAACTCTTCAACGTTAACATTAATATTTACACTGAGGATGCCCCACCGTTGGTTTTTGAAACTCCAAACGGTATAGGGTCCAATATCAATCTTTTTTATGGTGGATACCCAGTCAAGAATCACTACGATGTAGTCATCAACGTTCAAAGCGAAGAAAAAAATCAGGTGATTGGTTCTGAATTGCATACAGAGAACGAAACAAGCACATCCACTTCAAGAATACAATCACATATTGAGGCAGAAACGCTCCCTACATATGCAAGCAGTGCGTGGCTGACAAACTCTCCACCATGTGGTGAGTTACAACAAGCAAACACATGTGAATACACTATACCATATCAAAATAACAACATACTAAAAGCGATCATGTATTGCCTAATACAAGTCGATCCCATGGGATGGGAGTTTCAGATGAACGTCTTGAATCTGAGGAAAGCAACGCTGAAAGAATTAAAAAGGGAAATAAAAAGTTACGCTAAAGAATTACGTATGTCAATAAATAATCTAAATGATCTTCTGACACATTGGAATGAAGTTGAAGAGCTTGATAAAGAAGTTTGTTGTGCTATCTCAAACGTAGTGCATACGGATATCTACATATACGACAACAACGGAATCCGGATATATAAAGGAAGGCATAGCCAAAACAACCGTGCAATAGTTATTGAACAGAGACTCAACTTTTTCATCCCTAAGCATAACCATTGGAACAATGACATACCCGTAAGTCAACTGGAACAAATGATGATAAGGTAAGATAATCATAAATTTATTATATTATTTGCGTAACGAATCGAAATAACCAACGAATCAAAAACATATGACGTAGACACCACACTCCAAACGTAGCAAACACACAGAAGAAGGATGAAGCAACCCCAACAATGAATGGTAATCAAGAAATAACAGAGAACAATGCAGAACATAACTGCGACTTAAAACTTCAAAATGTTTCTAAATGTTTCTATTTTCTATTTTCTATTTTCTATTTAATACAGTTTTTCAGAGTAGTAGAAATGAGGCGGCTCGGGGAGACAGAACTAATGTAAGAGGACTGGTTAGTAGCGAGGGTGAAAAAGAAAGGCAGAGCTGGCTTAGACGTTGCAGTGTTTCCAACCAATTAGAAGAAAACAATGACGCTAAAGAAGCTAGACAAGAGTTCATCGAGAAAAATAAATCAGATACTCATCCAGAAAGCTGTAAAACACAAAACAACGTATCGCTACCTATCAGCCAGTATCAGGTTTTCTCATATTCCGGGGAAACAATCATGAGAATTGCATTCGCTACGGAAAGGAAGGGCGATCTAATATATGCTGTAGCACATCAGCTTAACTTGAAAACCAGCATAAAAAGTATCAGTCTATCAGAGGTCGAAAAAATCGAAAGCCTAGTCAAGCGCTTTATAGAAAATAACAGTGAAACACTGAAAAGTAGGTATTCACATGCGCCCCTCCAGCTCTCCGACCAAGAATTCTTAGTATTCGCGGCTTTATCGAATGTCTTGAATGTAATCATAAACAATTACGATAAGAACGGAGTATTCATCAACCGATTTCAACCTTACGGCAATAAGACACAAAACACCAAACACGTAAATCTACTTGTGATTCCAAATAATCTAAACGAAATCCAGTTCGGTAGTATTACAAAGTTTTACAAACAACCGGAAGTACTTATCAACAAGGATATAAGAATGGAAATGAACGATACCATATCAGAACTTCCTGCTTTCTCCAGTTGGAACATTCGAGGATGCTGCATGAAGAACAAAAGAGACGCGATAAATGAAGAATTACTTAGCAGAAATATTCACATAGCGTGCTTGCAAGAAGTAACGCTGGAGGCCTCCTACTTATCGAGTAAAGACTACGTTTGGCATGTGTCTAAACATAAAACTAACAAATCAAGAGGATTAGCTATTCTGATTCGCAAAGGCCTAAACATAGCAATTAACAGAATAGATGATCACTTAGAAAACATACAGCTTGCAGAAATCTCAATACCTATTCTCAGTAGATGCCGTAAAATACATTTAATAAATATACACGCACCAAATAAGTCATATGTTAAGTTTCTTGGAGACTTGGGTTATTGCATCAACAAAGCCAATAATATTAAAACCATGATCTGCATGGGTGACACGAATGCACAAATCGGATACGACAACCTCTCTGACAATGAAACACTGTTGATAGGAAAGTTTGTCAAACACACCCAATCAAACGCAAATGGTGAACAACTTAAACTATTTATTCAAAGATACAATCTGGTGTTAAGAAGCACTATGGTAAATAAAACATTCATGATAACCTGGGCATCTGGAAACAAAGAAAGCCAAATTGACCACATAATGACTCATTTATCTTCACACATTTTCTTCAAGAAACTCAAAGCTCAATGGGTCCGCAATGTGAACACGGACCATAAATTGATCTGGGGAAAAATCAATGTGGTAAAGGCAAGTCAGCAAACCCATGGCGAGTTTGAAAGAACAACTGACCAACATCTGGATTGGGACATTTCGCTTTTAAAAAACGAGGTCTTCAAAGACAAATACCTATCAGCGGTGAACGAAATTGCAACCGATTCTGATATCCTCAATATATCGGACACATGGAAAGCATTTTCACATAAACTAAGAAAAGCAGCGGGTAGCACCATAGCCAAATCATCACAGATACCACTATCTCCCAATCGAAGAAAAGCGATGGCAGATGTTAAAAAGTGGACCTGCAGAGCTAAGTTCGATCCTTACAATAAAAATCACATAAAGCAACTAAACAATGCCAAAGCAAACTTTAGCAAACTGTGTAAGGAAAGCGACAAAAGACGACAAATGGAGTTCTTTGAGAATCTAAGTAGTTGCAAATTAGGAGAGAGAATTAATCGCACATTCCAGTACATGAAAAAACACCGAAAAAGGAAAGCGGCGCAGAAAAACCCGAAAATAGCCTTGAACAAATGGATGTCAACATATGCGGAGGAATCCTTACTCCCACAACAAATCTCAAGTCTACCGGATGATACGGTACATCCCGATGCAGAAGCGATAGACGTTATCATCAAAAATAGTAAAAACGGCAAAGCCCCCGGACTTGATGGCATACAAATTGAACTCATCAAATGCGGAGGACCTGGTGTAATTGAAGAACTAAAAAGCATACTGAAGAAAGTATGGGACGAGAATGAACTCCCAGTGGACTGGAAGCGCTCCCTTCTTGTTCCCATATCAAAGATACCTCACCCCAAGAACCCCGGAGACTATCGCCGAATCTGTCTAAGTAGCATCGGATACAAAATCTACGCAGCTTGGATCCTTCAGGAGACCTTTAAACTTGCAACGCCTATCGGATCCCATCAAGCTGCATTTCTCCACGGCAGATCAACGCTGGATCACGTTTTCGTTGCCAAAAGGATTCTTGAAGAAACATGGAACGCCGGAGATGACCTACATGTCATGACTCTTGATCTGAGCAAGGCCTTCGATAACGTATCTCTGAAAAGTCTACCTAAAATGCTAAAAAAAGAAGAACATACCAGACTCATTGATATCTCGCATTATAGAATGCATTAGAGAGGAATCATACCAAACACTTTGGGAGGGTCAAAAAACAACATGGGAAAATAGGAAAATGGGCATAAAGCAAGGCTGTCCTCTCTCTCCATACTTATTCGATATTATTATTGAAAATGTGCTAAAAAACGTAGAGAGCGAGTTAGTAGATCTCTTTGTATTGGACCAAACATGCAGAATTAGTTTCCCAATAATATTAGTCTACGCGGATGATATCCTAATAATCGCAAAATCAAAGGAGCAATTGGAAACTATTTTGCCAGTTCTCCAAAAACATTTAGAAGCTGTAAACCTAATATTAAACCATTCCAAATCTAAACTTCTTATAAGAACACCCTTAGGAAATGCACCTAAACAAATAATTTTAAATAATGTGGTGTATGAAGTCTCCTCAGAACTAACGTACCTTGGTGTTACTATCACAGATAGACTGTGTAGACCAAAGACGGCGAAAGCCAGGTGTAGAAAAGCTGTTAAAGCATCAAAAGCATTGCAAAGTTTCATCAAAGAAAACAACCCGTCAATACAAGTCAAAAAAATTCTATACGATACCATCGTTGCCCCGACGATGTTGTACGGAACCCAAGTATCAACACTTACAAAAAAATCAAGAATCTCATTGAGGAAATATGAACGTCAAATCGTAAACGAGCTCAGATCCAGCTGTACGAGTGAGGAAAATATCAGTCACAAAGAATTTTTGAAAGGAAAAACCATCACAAAAAAAATAAGAGCCCTACAACTGAGGTATTGGACTCACATCTTAAGGATGGATGATACACACCTACTAAAATTAGCAGCTAACTATAAAAAAAACTATAAAAAAAGAGGGCGACCTGCCTTTACGTTTATAGATATTATACAACAAAACATGAATAAATTTGAAGAGATGAGCTCTGAAGATTGGGAAAGGCTTGCATTAGATAGGAAAAATGTAACATTAAAAATAGAAGAAATCTACGGAAAAGAAGAATCCATCGATTCAGATAGCGAAAACTAGAAATAAGTAATAACAAATAAACTTGTACTCTAAAAGAATGCAATGTTGTTGCTGCAACCAAAGAAATTTGATACGTTTTCTCTTACCACCGTTCCAATATTCTCAGAAATTCTTCTCTTTCCAGACATTCGACATTCTTCTCTTCTCTTCTCTTTTCAGAGAGCGAGTCATGGCGCTATAACCATAAGCCATAAAGAGCTAGGACTTTAGTTAATGCAAAAGTTCCAACCATCTGAAAATAAATGGAGCATCACTTAACCCTCTTAGACTAGATGCTCCCAACGACCTTAAAAAAAAAAAAAAAAAAAAAAATGCTTTGTACACCAAACAGGGCAGTCTGTCTCACTATTCTCTCCGGCTATTCATTTCCTTTTCCTTTGATATCTACTGAAGGCTACGTGGGTTCCCCGTGTCTTCTTAAGGTAGATACCAAAACCCTCCCTATCTCCAACGGTTGCATGGACGTGGCCAGGTGAGCGATCGAGGAATCTCTTTGTGGAGATTACTGTGTGGAGAAACGTAGCAATATCTGGCTCCGCCTCATGGTGACATGCAGTGTCTTCAACGAATTATTCCTCATCGTAGCTCCATCCACGAGGTGTGCAAACGTCCATGCTAATGCTAATGCTAAGTGTGGAGAGAAAACCAGGACGAAGCCGTGAAGCATTATCGTCTGTGCACCATGACGTACGGTACGAGCTCAGCACGGTATTTGGCCATCGAAGCGATGAAGGAAGCAGCAAGACATTACAGCACGGTGTATCCAGAGGCAGCACAGTCGATCATCCTGGACACGTACGGTGACGACTATCTGTCCAGAGCACAAAGCAAAGGAGAAGCAATGCAGCGGCGAAGTCAGGTAGTTGAAATCCTCAAATTGGCAGGATTCAACTTACGTAAATGGTCCAGTAATTGTCAGGAGTTCTTGCAGAATGTGGAAAAGTCGAAGCAAAATCCCTTGCACGTAAAATCGGCGGAGCCCTCGAGTACCGTAAACTCATTAGGCGTTCAGTGGCTCCCTGAAGAAGACATCTTTAAGTTCCAAGTCCACCTTGAATTGGATAATGTGAATACCAAACGGCAGTTGCTTTCAGACGCGTCGAAGCTTTTCAACCCCTTCGAATGGTTAGCTCCTGTTACGGTGAGCATCAAGATACTGTTTCAGCAGCTGTGGGTCAGTGGAGTGTTTTGTGACGATCCGCTTCCTCCAGCGATCGAGAAGTCGTGAAATGAGATTAAGCAGAATTTTAAAAAGATGGAAAGTATCCGTATTTCACGTTTCGCAGCGAACTACAACGGCAAAGCGGAACTCCACGGATTTGCCGACGCCTCTTAAGCGGCTTTTCGTGCGGTGGTGTATACCCAGGGTCCGGACGGAAACATCGTGGTGAATTTACTAGCAGCAAAAACGAAGGTAGCACCGATTGACCCAGTTTTATTGCCACGACTCGAACTAAGTGCGGCGGCTCTGTTGACCGAGCTTATGCAGCGCATCACGGAAGCAATACCGCATCTTACGGTAAAGCACTGGGCGTGGACGGATAGTACAGTCGTTTTCCAGTGGCTCTCTGCGCATCCAAGTAAATGGAAAACCTACGTGGCGAACCGTACATCAACGATTCTTGCCTACCTACCTCGTGAATGCTTGAACCACGTGCGGAGTGCAGATAACCCGGCAGATTGTGCTTCTCGTGGTTTGACCCCCGATGACCTTGTGAAATACCAGCTTTGGTTCAACCGGACCGGAGTGGTTGCGTATGGATGAGGAGCATTGGGAGATTAGTCAAGACTTTTTGGAAAATGTTCAGCAGCCACCCGAGGAGCGCAAGGTGAAGGTGATGCATACTGTGGCACAGTGGTGCAACAGCTACTACGCGGAACGGATCATTCTTGAGTGACGTTCCAGCTTTACTCTCGTGGTACGTTCACTGGCATTTTTCAATAGATCGCTGCAAGCCTGGAAGGGAACGAAGTTCGACTCCGGTCTGACACCAGACGAACTACAGGCGGCCAAAGCAAAGCTGGCACGATTGGCCCAGGAAGACGTCTATAAGAAAGAAATGAATTTGCTAGCGAGAGGTGTTGTTCTCCCAGCCAAGAACATGTTGGCTGCCTTGTATCTTCTTCTGGATAACGAGGGTACGTAGGGTAGTAACGGAACTACTTCTGCGGGATCTTCATCAGCGCAACATGCACGCCGGTCCGACACTTTTGACAGCCACCGTGAATCAGCCATAAAGGATAATCGGATTGCGAACAGCGGTACGGCGGACGGTGCAGAACTGTGTTCGTTGCGTGAGGCTCAAAGGCCGAATGGCAAGTCAGCTGATGGGTTCATTGCCTGTGTCGCGAGTGATGGGAACTCGAGCGTTCATGAACGTCGGCGTCGATTACGCTGGCCCTTTCCCGATTTGAGCGTCATGTGTGCGTTGCGTTAAGACAACCAAAGGATACCGGGCAGTGTTTGTGTGTATGTCTACAAAGGCAGTGCACCTGGAGGCTGCCAGCGACTTGTCAACCGGTATGTTCATCAGTGCCCTCAAGCGATTCATTGCAAGGCGAGGTTACCCGAGTGAGATATGGTCCGGTACCAACTTTGTTGGGGCGGACCGTTACCTTCAAGATCTCCAACTAGCACTGAAAGTCAGCAGCAAGCCAGCGGAGCAGTTCCTGGCCCACTTGGGCATCCGTTGGATCTTCAATCCGCCTTTCGCTCCTCACCGAGGAGGCATTTGGGAAGCGGCGGTGAAAAGTGTCAAGGGGCATCTTTTTGCAGTCGTCGGTTCTGAACCTACCACCTACGAAGATTTGTCGACGATTCAAACACAAGTGCAGGCTTGTCTCAACTCGCGGCCTCTTTGCGCACTTTCCAACATTCCCGACAGTTATGATGCGTTGACGCCAGGACATTTTCTGGTCGGTCAGCCACTGAATCTGATTCCGGAGCCCGACGTGTCTCGTATTCCAACCAACCGGTTGGACATGTGGCAGCAGATGCACAAGCAGACCATCGAAGTTTGGCGGCGTTGGCGCGACGAATATTTAGCAAGCCTGCAGCCACGCACCAAGTGGCGCACATGCGAAGACAACATGAAGGAGAATCAACTTGTACTCGTGAAACATGATAATACACCGCCTGCTCAGTGGGAGTTGGCCCGAGTTGTTAAAGTACACCCAGACTCCAATGGCGTCGTCCGTACCGTCACCCTACGACGTGGACAAGCTGAGTATCTACGGCCGAACCAGAAGATCTGCCCATTACCGACGGATTGAGGCATACTGCCTCACGGTGAGGGATGATGTTTGGGCAAACCGCCCAATGCTGTAGCGCGTAGCACCGACGCGCCCCCCGGCGCAGCATTTGAATTCGCGCACTTCGTGCAGCAAGCCACTCGTTGTGCATAGAGAAAAAAAAACAGTTCATTCCAATCACCAATCAAACAAACACGTTGTATCCTGTTTTTCCTTTCCAAGTATAAATAAAAGGTTATAATAATTATTCCGGTCTGAGACGAGTTTTATTTCGGTTTTCCTTCGTGAAATTCTGTGGTGTTCGCCGGTTTTTAGTCCAGGGTCCAACACAAGTAAACAAATGAAACATGACAGTCAATCGCACAGCATGCTATGATGAATACATTAAAACCAGCACAAATTCACGCGAATAACGCAAATGTACGTGGATAGCTCATTCCTTAGTTCATTCTTGTACGATAAAGGATCAATCGTTTCTTTGAATAAAACATAATTTTCAACATAATTTGCAAGAAAAATATGTGGATACCTTATTTTCGATACAGTCCTTATCGTTCAAAATAGGGCACGACCGGCGAGTGGTCCGAGAGCTCAAGTATGTATAAATTTTCATTTCTGTTAGTGTTTACGATACGCAATAAACTAATTTCCAATTTTCGTTATCGTCTGTTGTTTTTTTTTTTCTTCAAGGCTGCTAGCCGGAATGCTTGGGGTAAACGTTGGGAACATCTCTTTTGTCCGTACTCCAACTCACACCGTGAAGAAGGCAGCGGATTGCCAATTTCGGTTCAGTTTGGACGGTCTGAAGTTGGTGCCTCTTATTTTCACGCACTTTTATCGATGATTATGGGAAGGGTATCGCAATAACTATATATTAACGAAAAGCAATGAATCAGTTTGTTTTACTGAGTAGAAGGTGGACATTCTTTCTCTCAGCCAAATCAGTTTTATGACGCTTTATTCGGAATGTTCAAAGCAGCTGAGTACATTCTCTGAATAATGAAAAACTGAATCAGATTTTTTCATTCTCTCATTGCAATGTCGCTGCGTCAGTCTAATTACGAAAGATGAAGCATTTCCTTACAACGGAAATGAAAATCCATGCAATCCAATTACGCAATAAGTGCAGAGACTTGTGAAGAAGTACCTCATTCACTGTTACAATAAAATCCGAACCGAGTTGCATGCATTTGCGTTCAAATCCAATGTGTAAAAGTATAAAGAGTTAGTCATATAATCCACCTTTGCCATAACGGTTCAAAGGGATTTTTTCTTAACTGATCTGTTAAAGGCGACGCACTTAGAAATGAGAAAAACAAGTCGCATAACCTCGGTCACAGTATTTACGCTTACTGCTTTCTATGGATTCAACACAGCGCAGTATTGCTAGATTTTCTCAACGATATTCGACGAGAGCCTCCGGTGCAGATGCAACAACTGATGCTGTAGCAAGTAGGTACTTGCTTTGTTCTTGACTAACTTTTGAACGAGCTCAGAATAGGATAAGCAGTCCGGTTAAGTTCTGCTCAGTACACTCGACATAACATTCTGCTTGGTTATGACGGAGGACAATTTTATGCCTTTATGTATGTGCTAATTAGTTGCACATCCCCCTTCGTGAATAGCAAAAATAAAACTCTCAACGATCAAGCTTCCGTGTCATAATCCAAGATGACTTTTGACATTTGCCACTGAAATCCATTCAGCCGGGTATTAATCAGCTTCACGCCCACCGACAATCCCACCGGAGGGAGAGGAGGAGAGGGGGTGGATCGTAAAAATTTCAACCAGCACGCTTCCACCTGTTTTCACGTTTCCATCGAATTGATTTCCCGCGAGGCTTTATGGCCAAACCAAGCAACACCAATGTAACTCGAAAAATGCAAAGTTGCGACGGACGGTCAAGTGACTTTCTTTGTGGTAAGAATTAAAGGAGGCCTTGCGTGGGTGGGTTTCAACCGTTACCACATCAACTGGAGCTATGGATTGATAGTGGAAGGTTATCTCTTTGTCTCCAACGTTTGACATTGTCAAAATTAGATGGACTTCGGCATTTTTAAGTTTGGATATGGTTTGTAGAAAATGTCTAATTTTTTGCCTTTATAATTTAGAACACTTAAAAGTTTGAACGCATTTGCGAGAAACGACACCTATGAGTCAACGTGATCATCGATCATCAGCAGCCGATCCGTTGATCAACGGTTACCGATTGGACGATACAACAGATAGCTTGCGTTTTTTTTGACGCCTCTTCCGTCTTCCGTCAACGGACATCTATAAAAGGAGCCTTCGTAACAAATGAAACCCTCTTTTTTACGTTATCAATCGAACCGACAGGTGGAGTCCAAATCATCATCGACGAGCAGTGGATACGAGAAAATTTGATAATCGTGAAATTAATCCAGTGTAAAGCAAATGAAGTAATTTATAATTAAGTGAATTAGAACGGTAGAAGTAAAAGTTAATCGAATAAATAGTTATATTAGCGTATTGAACAGTTATTTAAGAACCGAATTTGAGTTTAACGGCGAAGAGTTGAATTAAAAATTGTGTCTCTTATTGCTGAGCAAATCGACAAAGTTATTTTTGCAAATGACCACAATAACTAACGAGAATAGATATGAGGGCACATATTTAATTTAATAATTTTTGTTTCGTGCTCCTTCTTCTGTGTTAATAATTGAGATTTCATTACATTTATCAAAAGTACTAATAACTTGTTGAAGCTTAACAGACGTTATAAAAGATTACAGAAGAGAACCTTGGTAAAAGTTGAGCAATGATTGCTCGAATCCTGTTAACTTTGTAAAATTTAAAGGTGAAACGGCTCAGAGTCCAATAATGACCACAACAAGGCTGACTTTGTATTCTTATAGCCAAAAGTATCAATAAATTTACAGCCGTTACCTCAGCTTTTCTTATTTTAAGTTTGGTGCAATGCAGCTAAGTTAAAAAATGATGATCGCGGTTGTAATCGGTTGTATTTCATGCTGAGATTAGGGCGTCTTAAATAGTGAGGTGGTAATGTAGGACACCTCATTCAAAAGCCTTTATCCCTAATGAAAGTAACGGGAACGAAAAATTTGGACCATATCTCAATTTCAAAAAATAAATAATGTGTACTTTCCTACGGCTTCATGACACTTTTTGAAACTTAACTTCATTTTAAGCATGACCATGAGCATGATTAATCAACCGAGGATGCTATTCCAATAATTTCCAGACAGCTGTAGTTACTTAGAGAACTAAAGATGCCATTTGGGGCTACAATACATCTATCTTCTTTTGTCATTGCATTTCAAACTTTGATTGATTTCACAATCAGCTTCTTATCTGGTCTTAACATAGTATTGTAAACATACTTCCACAGTTATTGATGCCATCGATTGATTGTTAACAATGCCATTTATGCGTTAGTATTATTGTGTGGAAAGTACTATCATATCCTTCCAGCACGAAAAATTCCGAGACCACACTGGAAATCGAACTTATCTACCTCCAGCATGATATCTTTGTTACTGCAACTTTACCAACAGCTAAGGGAAGCGCCATACATACATTCTCAACGTGCAAAAATTGACCCCATACGAAAGAAGATTTAATAAACAAAAAGTGGGAATGTTTTAACGTGTGCAACATCCACGAGAAATCACTGGAATGTGGCATCAAATTGTTGGGTTGGCAGCAAAGTTCGTTTTGGTAAACGATCTGTGGAATTCGCGTGACGTCTGAACTGAATTGAAACTGAACTGAAACTGAACTGAAACTGAACTGAAACTGAGCTGAAACTGAACTGAAACTGAACTGAAACTGAGCTGAAACTGAACTGAAACTGAACTGAAACTGAGCTGAAACTGAACTGAAACTGAACTGAAACTGAACTGAAACTGAACTGAAACTGAACTGAAACTGAACTGAAACTGAACTGAAACTGAACTGAAACTGAACTGAAACTGAACTGAAACTGAACTGAAACTGAACTGAAACTGAACTGAAACTGAACTGAACTGAAACTGAACTGAAACTGAACTGGAACTGATCTGAAACTGAACTGAAACTGAACTGAAACTGAACTGAAACTGAACTGAAACTGAACTGAAACTGAACTGAAACTGAACTGAAACTGAACTGAAACTGCACTGAAACTGAACTGAAACTGAACTGAAACTGAACTGAAACTGAACTGAAACTGAACTGAAACTGAACTGAAACTGAACTGAAACTGAACTGAAACTGAACTGAAACTGAACTGACTGGATTTTTAATAAAACTATCTTTTGATCTTCGATTTGAACCGATTTATAGCAGCAGTAAGGATGTTGTTGAAGCTTTTCTTCAAGGGTGTCAGCTTTTCATGAACCTCTCTTCACGCATAGAGTTTATGGATATATGAACGAAAAAAATTGAAATAAAATCAGGGCTGCCAGTTTTCCCGGAAAACTCCAATCTTAATTTTCCGATATTCAGGGACATTATTTATTTCAAAAATGTATAGTTCAAGAACGCAGCATCGTAGAACATAATGTCTCGTATAATAAGAATGTTTGCTCAAGAATACGAAAAACAAATAATCTGAAGTAACTTTCCCAATTCAAATTTTCATGGTGGAGGAAAACTGTAAAGAAATACTAGGAAAAACTATATTCCTGATGCCGGAAATCGAACGCGATATGGAAAGTTACTGTCTAAGGTAGTTCAGTTGGTCAAGGCCTTCCGCTTGGTGGATAGTAGTCCGGAATCGGTTCACAACGCGGCACTAGTGTACATATGAATATCTTGTATAAGCTGTATCTCGAGATCCTTTCCATCTAGGAAAATGTCGTCTTCGACGAAGTTGTTCATGTGGCCACCTGTTCGTCGCTGCCTGTCGCCAATTTGTTATCCACGATGGCGGCTTCTGATATCGGAAAAATGGGAAATACTTAATGTCAAATATCCTGCAAAAAGAGTGTATCAAAAAGTAGTTAGCAACGTTCAAACAGTAGTTCTTCTTAAATGGCCTTTTTTTAGTGTGTTTTGCGGTAACATGTTTGTTTACATGTCAATAACAGTTGTGCAATCCATTAGTTACGGTACAGTGGATCGTTTCAAAGATGAGCCGAATTGATCTGGACACGCGAAAGAAATTTCTGCACATTTGATGCTCGGAGAAGCGTGTCACGTTCAACCAAATTTGCCCCGATCCAGCAGGACACCGGGTCCCAAGCCGGGACTTGAAAGTGGTTGAGTACATAAGAAAAACCCCTTCGCATCGATGCGAGATTAGGCCAAGCAATTTAACACCAGCTTCGAGATGATTCAGTAGATCAAAGCTCGGAACTCCCTGATAACGCACAAGAAACAGAAGGTGCCGAAAAAGTCCCTGGAGCAGCAAACCCGGGCCAAAACAAGAGCGTGAAAACTTTATTACTCGATTCTGGAGAACAAGACGGATGCATCCTGATCGATGATGAAGCCTACACCAAGCGCGCAAGCGCTCCCCGGACAGCAGTATTATACGAATTCGATGGACCAGGACCTGGACAACGCTGGTACCACGGGGGCGATGGAATAGTTTGGGCAGAAGGAGGCGATCTGGCTAGTTATTACCACCTGTCGTTGGCGGTCGTCGATTTTATTCATGAGTGGTACAATTAACGCCAAGGTGTACGAGGAAGAATGTTTGAAGAAGAAATAGCTGCCACTGTACAGAAAGCATAAGGCTCCTTCTCTATTCTGGCCGGATTTGGCTTCTACCCCCAAAGCCAAGTCGGTTCTGAAGGAGGGTACAGTATCCCATAACATGCAGGAGTTCCAGAAAAACTAAACAGCAGCCACCATGAAAGTCACAAAAGCAACTGTGCAGAATTTAATGAAGAACGTCAAGTCCAAAGTGCAAGCGTTTTACAGAAACTAAGACTTTTATTAGAATAAACAGTGAAATGCAACAAAAGGTTTTTTTTTTTCTCCAATAAATCGAAAACTGAGCTCAAAATATGTTTTTTTTTTCACTCTTTTATTCGAAAATGAATGATGCTAACTACTTTTCGATACATTCTTTAGATATGCTCCTGTGAGTTGAAAATTTAAGATCACTTTGGTTTCAAATGATGATGTAAGTCATAAAAAAATAGAACCAGAATCAAGGTAAGATTGGTAAACAATTTTTGGTTTAACCTTCAGTTCAGTATTAGGGATTTATGTTCAAAATAAAACAAGTTTTTTCTGAAGCATGTAATAATTTTTGATGACAAAATGAAGGCAGAAATGAAAAAGGCGGCTATCCACTTAGTACGTCACGCAAATTTGGCTAAAAATAGCCACCATAGAAATACCATCAATGGATACCTTACCCCATACTCCAGCTAATGTTACTCCAGCAAACTTAAAATTCGAAAATGGGTTCGATTCCCGGTCTGGTCTAGGAACTTTTCGTAAAAGAAAATTTCTCGACTCCCTGGGCATAGCGTATGATTGTACTTGCCACACAATCATACTAATGCAAAAATGGTACTTGGCATCGAAAGCTCTTAATTAATAACGGTGGAAGTGCATTTAGAACACTAAGTTGAGAGCAAGCAATAAGCTAATTGTTTGAGCAATAAGCTTTAAATGCTAAAGAAGCAGAATGAATGAATGAATGCATAAAAAATTAAACTTTCATAACGCGTGCCAAATTGTGTAGCGTTAGCCACAACGCTTGTGCTCAGTGATATAAATGATAATAAGTGAAATCCAGCCAAATTCAGTACAATTTTCAGTAATATTTATAAATATGCAGCTTTGTGCTTCAGTACATGATAATTAAGATCGAGTAAAACGATTTTATTTATATTTTGACACATTCTCCATGCGACATGGGCATTTTACCCAGGGGCCTGGCAACTTTTATTATTTAATCTTTCAGCAGTGGGGATGATAATTCAAAGCGACATTGGTCCACCGTTCCAAAGCGTAAGTTTTACGAGGACAAATGAGGTGAGACCCAATGAGCGTTTTTGTATCATATTAAGAAAAGGCGCAAAGGTGGTGTTGATGAGTGAATCTGCTTCTTCTGATCTTGATAATAAAAAAAAAAAATTTCATTTGACGAAACTGTGATATCATCACAACCGATTGATTCTTGTCTCCTTGTTGCTTTAGAAGTACACGGACAGGAATAAATAAAAACGGCCAGAGATAAAGCCACTACACGTTCGAAGAAAGTGTTGTGAAGGCAGTGCTGTACATTTTCATGACGGTTATAAGACTATGACCATCATCTTCTCATGATCATTACAACTCACGAATGATGGTCAAATACTATGTCACTCAAAAACAGGTTAATCTCATTCGACCATTTGTGACAAAAGCCTTCATGGCTGCCCGAGAATGTGATATGAAGGGAGTAAAGAAAATCAACCACTCACTAATTATCTGTGAGAACGATATGCAAGACAAATTATTTTCAGCATAATAGGTGTCACCCTCTGTGTATATTAAAAAATACTTTATTTTATGTTGTCATTTTATTAACCTTATCCATTATTTCCATTTTATTAACCTTCCTCGGGTATTAAAAAAATTTACACAAAAGACTAGAGCGTCAATATAGACCCGGATTTTAACCCTTTCTAAAATTATGAAACTTCAACCTAGACACAATGTTTACACCCCATTTGAAAAGTTATGGTCTAAAAAATGCATTGGTGGTGAAAAAAACCTGGTTGCAGTAACATTGGCTATCGAGAATCTGCTACACAGGGAAGGAGCTTTTGATTTCGATGTGTGAACCAAATTGCATACAAAACATTCCAGACTAGTTGTAGAGAGTTGCCGCCTTGGGCAAAGTTTCTCAGTAGGTCATTTGTCGTCATCTGAAATTATCATGTTAGTTCCAGATCATGACACAGAGATGGCGCTGCAGTCTATCTTTGTCAAATGAAGCGTTAGAGAGTTGTCGTCTTGAGCAAAGTTTCTCAGTATGCCATTTTTCGTCTTGTGAGATTATCATATTATTTCATAATCTTGTCGCAGAGATGGCACCTCAGTCTATCTTACATTTAAATTACGCTCTATAGAGTTTCTGTTTTCTGCAAAGTTTCTTAGAATCTCATTTGTCGTCTTTTGAAAACATCATATTAGTTCCAGATCTTTCAGCAGAGATGGAGCTGTAGTCTATGTTTGTCAAATGAAGCTTGAGAGAGTTGCCATCAGGCATAGTTTTTCGGTATGTAATATGTCGTCTTTTGTCATTATCATGTTATCAGATTTTGCCGCAGAGATGGCGCTGCAGTTTATCTTTGCCAAATGAAGCTCTACAGGGTTGCCACAGAGAACAAACATTGATGTCTATATACCTTTTCTTGAAAAACGTGTGTAAAAGTTAATATGGGCAGCCGTTATAAGAAAACAGTTCAGAAAAAAACAAACAAAAATGTTCAGGTTATGTGCTAGGCTTTTTATTGCTGAACATTTACATGACAGTTATCGCACAACTAGCGATCAATTTGATGAATTCTGATACCCATATTGCCAGGGGTTTCTAATGAAAATGTTCATGGCCACTCGAGACCTCACGGGACCCGTTCCGGTAAGACAGGTCCGAGGACATATCATCAGACCACTAAACGTTGAGAAATATCCTACTGGCAAAATTTCATGAATTTTGATACCCATACTACCAGGGTTTTCTACTAAAAATGTTCATGGCCACTCTAGGCTCCATGGGAACCTGTTACAGAATGGCCGTTGCAGGAACAAGTCGGCATATGGCCCACAATGGAATAGAACTAGTTTCTAAGAATTATTCCAAAGATTTTGACATCCATTCCCGGAAATTCAATAGATGTTTCCAAATAGTGTCTGCGTACCGGACCACAGCTCCGGAAATCCGGATCTACGGGAATCAGATTAATTCAAATGGTCATTACTGATAATGTCCCTGAGACGAATGAGTTTTTAAATCTTAAGTTGCCAAAAGAATTCAAATCGGTCAATAATAGCCAGAGTTATCTTTTGAATTTGGTACCCGGGTAACCTGTCGATCACTTAATAGTGTTTTTTGTTTTATCGAACACATAATGGTTAAACTGATTTTAAAAAAAAATATGTTTATGCAATAATGAAGAATTCCATAAAATATTAAAAGTCAGAAAATGTCAGCCCGATTGGTTTAAAAAAAAAAGATCGTGTACATTGATGTTGCGCCATGGGTCTGAATTGACCCCAATATCTTAAGAAGGTTAATAAACATTATTATTATTACAGTATTGATATTCAAAAAAGTTTAACATAACTCAACATTCAATCAACTAAATCGTGAAGCTCAAGCTATGGACACACCGCCACTGACGGGGTGGTGTCTGCCGGTTTTGACGGCGGAAACATCGGTACTAACGATGACCATCATGACCGTCTGTATACTAAAGAAGTAAAATGATGGTCAATTTCCATGCCGGTTTATTTATTCTTGGCGATATGATCGTAACACATAACACTTGTACAAGATATAAAAAATGGGTGATAATCGCGAGCGAAAAATATCTCTCGGTTGTTATTTCGTGTTGATGAGAAGTTCGAGATAGAGAGAGACTCTTCTGTTGCTTTGATTGTTATTTGCAAGAATCTCATTTGTCAATTCTAACGCTGTCAGTACCGTGATGGAGCTCAGCAATGTGCGAAGGTAAGGCAAAATGACGCATCTCCCGCAACTGAAAAAATATTGAGTAAACGACTTTTCACAGCGGATGCTACACCCAAAAAAATATTCACATAATCAGTGGAAAATATCCACTAGAAATTCACTTAGCTTTCATGTGTTTCGGGAAGTGGAAAATGCTTTGCAACATCATGCGAATCTTATGTGTCCTGTGAAATGTAAATGATTAGTCAAGTAGAATTTCATTTTCTATGTGATATTCATGTAAACGTCACTTATTTTAGTCTTGGAAAATATCTACATGTGTTTCCAGTAGTAGCTAAGGGAAATATTTTTTCAGTGTAGATTTGTGATTCGAGAAATCAGCGCCAACATTAGATTAGGGCGAATCTGCTTTTGTAAACAATGGCTTTCGTAGTCATTTTCTCTTGAACAAAAGGTCACAAATACAAATTAAGCCCTTAATCACAGCTCTATCCGATTATATATTAAATTTGAAGGAATTGTGTTCAACTCCCGATAAATTATCAGAAAAAGTGTTTGTTTACAAAAGCAGATACGTCCTAATCAAATGTTAGCGGTGAAATAACTATGCTCGGTAAATAAAAAGGGCCAAGCGATGGAACCTGGATTGTAAGTGAGTGATAGGAAACTAGTTGGTTTCCAGTAAAAAGCGGGGGAGAGATGGAAATCAAAGAATGAAAAGGAGAATGAATTCAACTTAACTAAAAGAGATAGAACGATCAGGTACAGTAAGAGTAATTTCGAATTGAAGGAGATTCTGGCATTCTTGTGACGATTTTTGAGACAAACGGTTGGTTTTTTTCTTTCCTAAATAAATAAAGCCGAGTTCGGAAGAAAAAAAATTTAGACCACAAATACAATAGGGTATCCCAAAAAGTTTAAGCACGATTTTGATGCGCCCCTGTTGCTTCCAGATGACGTTTAAAGAGCTGATCATTACTGTGTTTCTTTTTTTACATTGAGTCTCAAGGGCCGGTGCATTTACTTTTCATCAAAATGCAAAAATGGAAGGTATGAGCTTCGGAGCAGTTCGTAACGCGAATTGGAAGTATGGTGAGAAGTCTTTTTTTCAAGACAAGAAAAAATCTGGACGTTAATCGGGCCCTGTGGACCAAAACCTGGTCCGGAAAATCTATGCAAGCATTCACCCGTTAAAAGGGTACTTCCGTTCGAGATGTGGCCAAAAAGCTGAGAACTTCGAACAGTAACGTCGACCGAGCAAAGACACGAAATGTTCTATTCATAAACCACGTAGACTTTTCTTGGGGGAAGGGGGGTCTGTCCAAAGTCTACGCTTCATACAAATTTTCAAAAAAATGTATGAAAAAAGTCTACAAGGGGGGGGGGGAGGGGGTCTCAGATTTTCAGAAATGAGTCTACGTGGTTTATGAACAGGCCCTAAGGACTTTCAAGAAGCTGAAGAAGCCAAAACGAAGTGAAAAACAAGCAGCATTTGTCAAACCAAGGGCCCATAAATTATACGATAAACTGCTGTGTGGAAAATCGGCATGCGTAATTGGGGTTGATGAATCGTACGTGAAATTTAGACGGCGCTTAAGACGCTTTCGGGTGACCAGTTCAACACGGTCCGCGCTGGTCAAACTACTGGCGATGCCGATGTGTCAATTTTTACCGAAAAATTCGGTATAATATCAATGGTTTGGCAAGCAATTTGTAAGGGTGGAATGCTTTCAAATCCGTTTGTAACAACCGATAAGATGACTGCTGATATTTAGGTTATGGAATGCTTGGAGCGGCACCTGTTCCCCACGATCCGGAAACATAATAATGTTTTGGCCGGATTTGGCATCAGTGCATTACGCGAAGGACGCGGTAGCCTGGTTCAAAGCCAACGGAATCGAATTCGTACCCAAGGAGATGAATTCTCCAAACTATCTTCAGGCAAGACATTTTGGGCTCTGACAAAGTCATATTTGCGCCAATATGTTAAGGCAGCGGATTCCTTCAAAACTTTAGAAAGAGACTGGAAAAAGTATCAACGATCATTGGCAAACAGTCTGTGCTGAAGCTATAAAGCAGTGTCAGATTAAAAGTCCGTTCTTTGGCGTACGATTAAATGGATGTCGGAAATGTCACGTTGAACTGTAGAAGAATATTGTAAAGAACATAAAAGTGTAAAAATAAAAACTCAGTTTACTTAAAGACCAAATCGTGTTTAGTCTTACTGGGACACCCTTTACCTTTAGTCGGCAGCCCCCTTTTCTATTCGGATATCCTTCCATTTGAACTGCATGTGAAAAAAAAAAGTTCTACTATAGCCAACGAAGACAGTAGCATTTTAAGGTGTGTGTGGTTTACTATTTATAGCATCCCGGAATGGCTCACTATTTGAAAGGTAATCAAATTAAAGCTAAATAACCCAGTTATCTTATGAATATATTCAGTGAAGTGCTTTGATGGAAGGATACATAGAATTAGTGGTTTGAAATTCCGTTGGCGAGAATAGTCAACATTGCCGAAGCTAACATTTCCACTAATATGTGACGAACTTCAAAATGGAATTTCAAAACCCCACCATGAAATTACCTCTCCGCCCTGAACAGTCCACCCTAATTTGACAAACCCCTCCGCGTTGACCCTAATAAAAGCGGCGACATGTCCAATTCGCTCATTCAACAAATTTAATTTCTCGCAGTAACCTAACGAGACCACCACCACCATCACCGGCATTGACCGACCACATCAAACGCATCGCCCAGTTTACGATGCAGTCCCCCCTCGTGACGCAAAACAAACGTATGAACCATGCAGAGGACCTTGAACGAGTCGGAGGCAGATTCCAATCAGCGCATTTCGCTTTCTCGCACATTGCAACGAATTCTCTAGCATCGGGCTTTGACAGATGATGACTGATCACACACAGGCACAGGCACCAGGATGGTATCAAATTCATCCTCGCCGAATAAGGCGAATAGAAGCATTGCACATTAAACAAAACAAAAAACCCTCCCAGTGCTCACTTGCACGCGCCATTCGATATTGATTACATTCCGGGCGGCCCAGTTCGCACATGTGACAGCGCTTTTCTAACATCGACGGGGCCATCTCTCACTGGACCTGCATGTCTATACACAGTCATGATTATGAACAAAACTGAAACCCGAAAGCCAAAAGCGACTAGCTGTTGAAGTTTTGAAACTTTCTCACATTTCCACTCGCACTCACTGAACGGGAGAGTGAGCGAACACCGAAGCTCCACTTTGCGCAACCGCTGGAAGCTGCTCGAAAAGCTCCCGCTTCGAGCAGTGGAGATTCAACGGTGCACCTAACTTTAGGAGCCGCTTCGTCGACCAAGCACTCATCATAACTCAAAGTTTGCATGTTCAGATTTTTTTTATAAAGTCGGTCATTAGACCTACAGCCGTTCCCCTCGGGCTCCGATTTTATGCTTTGTAATGTTTGCCGTCATGTTAACTGGTGAAAAGTTTTTATGTTCTCGCAATTTAGAAGGGTGAACCTAATGGCTCGGCTCGGAATCGATACAACATTCGCAAAGGTTGACGAAACAGTAAAGAGCGGAGGTCAGAAAACTTTTCCACTTTCCTTTTCAACGTCCGTGCCAGAGACCCGTAGCAAAGAATCTCCGAAAACTTCCTTCTATTCTGTACAAAAGCAGGATAAGAGAAAACTTTTCTCCCCTCTCATGGTTGGGAACACGGAAAGTTGTGTGACTGTTGATGACATGTCTGGACTTTCGGGTAGTCTTTAGTTCTTCCTGTATTCAGGGCGCTTTCTCAGGCGGAAACTACGTCCCAGTTTGCCCCGGTGCTGACGTGATGATCCGAAGGGGTACTCCTCGTCGTCGGTGAACCAAATCGGAGGTTTTCTCTGAAGCGGACAGCATTTTTCATTTTTGCGATTGTAACACTTTATCGGATCGCAGCCAACAACGCCGCCGAAACTTTTGAGCGAGTCATTTTTTCTACGTCCCAAGCGTTAACGTTCGAAGGTACGGCAGGAAGTTTTTCAAACCCCTTGTAAGAAGATTAATTCGTTCTGCTACGATTGCCGACAAATGGAAGTTCTGGGAGTTTTTCGGAAACTTTAGAAAGGTTCGCCGTTCCGTGTGGCCCTGGGGAGGAAATGAGACTGTTGTTTACAATCCTAGATGGAACGTATTTTTACTCGGTTTGGAATCGATTCACTTACTTCCTAGGTAGTGTGGGGGGAAGTTTGTGATTTTTACGAGTGATTTTCAGGAGTAAACACCAAGTTATTACTGTGGTGATGAACCGGAACATATGTGTTTCAGATTTTTATTATTATTTTTTTGTTAATGATCAAGTGTGAGTTTAATTTTTTTAGTTTTACAATTAGAATCATTCTAGTAGTTCACTCGTGGTAGTGTTTTTTTTATTATGAATGAATTTGATGTTGTTTTTACTAAGGGACAATTAAGATCTGTAAAACAAAATGCTAGAAATGCAGGAGTTCCTAGACAATTTCTCTAAATACAATTTAAAATGTTTGTACCGTAGATTGATGGAAATTTGGAAATTTTTGCTTAATGATTTAAAATCGCGTTTTCAACTGCACCTTGAAAAGAGTAAGTTCATGGGTCCTTTGAACCAGATTTTAACTGTTGCGCAAGCAACTAGACAAATAAATAAATTTCCAATTTAATAACACCGTTTAATTCATTATGTAGGATGTTATAAAATTTCTTTAAAATGACATGCAAATTTGGGAATTAAGTGACTGTTGATAGGTAGTTTATAAAGGAATACAGTTTCTGCTGAAACCGACAGTAGAAAATCCAGATAGGTATTGGGCAAACGTGAAACGCGTGCTGCTTGTTAATTTGCAGTCAACTTAGTGACAGTTTATTCTCAATGGCTTCTTCACTTGATATAACTGACAATCAATGATGGTAGACAGGTTGCAGAATATTCTTAAGGTGAAATATGAATCTAAGGTAAAACACCATCAGCTTTCCCTCCACCCTTAATAGAACTGTGCCCAAACATATTTCAGCTTAAATGGTTAGAATTGTTAGTCACATGGTTCATCAGAGGTCTAGCCGTTTTGGTGGCTTCCGAACTCTTGTCGATCTACGAGGTGTTTCATTTTTATCTTGTGCGGACCGGTCTTCGATCTGGGCTCTTACTCGCGTTTCGCTCGAAGCCCTTTCGTCAGTCACTTTTGAAGATGAATCTCCCACCGGGCTGGAATGTTGTACGGATCTGTTTGTTGAAGAGCATCCTAGTAGCACACTTGTTGGCATTCAGTTGAGAGAACATAAATATGACTTGCTTAATCATTATCAAGTTACTTCAACTTATTATGATCGTTCTGAGCTACTTGGGCAGCCTCATATTGTACAGTAACGCTGGTTTTAGTTTTGGTGGGCTGATTGGACTTATCACTCATTGCATCCCGGCGGGGTCTATAGAATTGCTCCGGCCAGGTGTCAGTTTCGGTGTTCTGCTTCGAAGGTCCTGCCTCATCTGATCCACGTGCCGCTTCCAGATTCTGCCGTCGCCCAACTCAATCATATAATGCAGCTTCTCCATCCATTCAACCACTGTGCCGAACAGCCACTTGAATGATCCCAGGAAGTCTTGAACAGCTACTCTTTCGTTTGCGGCAAAACGTCGAACACTCTCTTCATCCCCTCGAGATGAACCTTCCGATACACTAGCTGGAACCAACAAGTCGAGCCTGGACTTCATTGGTCTGCCAAACACTAGTATTGATGGTGATTTTCTAGTTGCTGGGTGTACAGTTCGCTGATATGCCATCAAAATTTTATGAAGCTCGAATTTGACATGTTTTCGTTTGCATTTCAGAGCCTTCAGTTTATCTTTGAATGTCTAAGCAAACTGTTCGGCCTGGCCATTCGTAGATGAGTGATACGGAGCTCCCATTTGGTGTGCAATGTGATTTCGTTTCATGAAAAGCTGAAACTGGTCCGAGCTAAACTGGGCCCCACGATCACCGACGACAATCGACGGAACTCCATAGGTCACAAAATACTCCCGCCTGCGGTCGATGGTTGTTTTCGTTGTCATATCGGGGATAACCTTGACCTCCGGCCAAGTCTCCTTTGGTGCATTCCGCAAGTTCTTCGGCTGTGACAGGCAAGGTTTCCCCTTCGAAGACCGAAACCGTATCTCATAATCAAACGATTCGAGGAAGACAGTATATTTCTGCAAAGCACGCAAGGCCGGAAGCAGGAATGCCAGATAGTTTTTCAAAGTATCTGTAAGAAACATTGAAAAATGTCTGTATTTGTCTGTATTGAGGATTTTGTAAAAAAAAATATATGTGAGGGGTGTTTTTTATTTGCGAGCAAGGTGAGGAATGGTTATTTCGCAAAAATAAGGTAAACTCATACACATTATTGCATTGGCTTCGAAAGCCCTATTCATTTACTCTTTCTGTTTTACAACTGTCATAAACTTTCTAGAGAATTCATTATTTTTCAAGCAGTCTTGGCCTTTTCAAAGTTACACATATTTTTCAGGGCCTTCTCATTTTGAAGCAATTAACGTATGCATTCATAATGGATCACGAGACCTACTTGAAGCTGGACAGCAACGACCCACCAAAGCGTTGACGTCAAATATATCTTCCATTCCAAGTTCCCGAAGAAGGCCTCTCTGTGGCTGACGGTCACCGAGAAGGGAATGTCCAATTACCTTCTTTTTTCATCGTGTCGTGCAGTGAACGAGAAGATATACTGTACGAAGCGCCTTCCGGATATTGCCTCCTTCATCAAGGAGTATCACACGAAGGAAAATGTGGTGGTTTGGGCATACCTGGCCTAGGTACATTATGCCAATAGATCACTGATGGACCAGATGAAGATAAACGTTGTGTTGAAGAAGTCCAACACTCCCAACGTCCCTCAGCTGCAACCGATAGACAATGTTTGGTTGGACCTCAAACGGAGGATCTACTCCAATAATTTCGTAGCCAGAACGAAGAAGCTAAGACCAACTACCGAAGTCTATCTTTGTATTGGTCATGTATGAAGTTTCAGTCAATTGCTGTATGACCGCTCGGCAGATCGTCGAACCAATTTTGTAGAAAGCTCTATAAACGTAGGATATAAGGAAACTTTGTTCCATTGAATTAACTTTTGTAGTTTTTTTTTGCATCGCCATTCGAAATATCTGAACGTTATCCAATTTTTTTGGAGTACTGGGGTTCTTTAAAATAATGTTATATCTTAAGTCTTGGAAAGTTTTTTTGTTCTTATTCTCAGAACGAAATCGAAGCCCTCTTAAAAGTTTAAAACAACTTAAGACCATTCGATGCTTAATTTAAGCTCATTTACAATGCCTTCCATAAATTTGCTTCGTATTTAATTTTGCTTTTTAAAACTCATATAATTATCGAAAGTTTTCCCGAGTTAAACTTTTATTTAGTTAAAGTTTTTTTGTATCCGGTTGCTTTTACTTAGAAGTTTTTATCAAGTGATATGTTTAATAATTTTATTTGGGAGTTTACCCTTAGAATTCAATAAAAGATTTTGAAAGCCACAGTGAATCAGGATTTTTAATGTTAACATAAAAATCCTGATTCACAAGAAAATCGTCTTTTAATATTAGCAAATATTTTACAGAATCACTTCAAAAATTACTTTCATTATTTTTAAAATTCAACTCAACTTTTTTAAACTCAAATCGGCTTTTTTCTAATATTATTGAACTTCTGATTAATTCCGCAGATCTTCTGAAATTTTAACAGATGTGTTTTTAAATTACTCGGTACGTCAAGTAAGATAAAATCATTAAGAGTTCTTTGAAAATAATATTGGATCCACAACATTGCAAACAAAATCTTCAATTCCTAACGATCCGATAAGTTCCCCAAATTTTTATGAGATTTTCCAGTAGCATGATTAGATTTAAAGTTTTGTTTTTTTTTTTTTTGTATTGAATAAACTTGCTTTGAAGTTAACTCAACACAAATAAAGTTCTAAGAAATTTTAAGAAAATTTTGCAAAATAATTGATACTTCTGTAAATTTTCAGGGATTTTTTCAATGTCTGAAGCGTTAATTTATATAAGCATATCTGGAATTCTTCCCTGAACATCTAATGATCTTAAGCCTGGGGATTTAAAATTTATTTCAATTCCGATGTAGCCAAAATTTAATAACATTATTGACAGCTTATGAACCTTATAATATTTTTATGAAACTTGACTTATTTTTATATTCAATTTATTAATTATTGTTCCTTTGTAACGTAAGTTTTTACTAAGTAGTTAACTTAATATAAAACGACAAAACACGTGGTTTCAAAGTTCATCGATTTGATGGATTTTGATTAGGTTCATAAATCAATAGTAATTTTCGAAAATATTCTATTTTGTTCTGATAAGTACACTAGTGGAAATTTCTGTTTACGTTTGAAATTTATCGACGTTTAATTTTTATCGTCTTGCTTGCTTATTTTTATTGCAGTTTCTTTTTCTTATTTTTATTGCAGTACCATACATCAGCAGATACAAGCACTAAAACTTTTTTTGAATGAGGCCTTTCTTAACATCAAGCAATTATGAATTATTTACCTATACGGCACTGAAAAATAAAATATGACAACTTTTGTTCATCTTTAGGAATACTAAGTATAATTTAATGGGTTGGCATCTTTAAAACAAAAAAATTATTAATCGAGTTTTACAAACAACATTCTCTACAATATTGAATAACTCTTAAGTCTTGTCATTAATTAGCAAAAAAAAATCTTAAGTCATCAGTCCACTATCAATCAATCAACTAAAAAAACTTTTCGCAAATTTTCAAAAATTTAAAAATAATGAAAACTTGACCTCTCATTGGATATTGAAAGAGCTTCAAAACAAGGATCTGTAACACCTGGGAAGTGAAACAATTTTCTGATAAACTTTTTATAAATATAGAATACTCGTCAACAAACAAAACATGCCAAATTTATATGGAAAATAAAATCGTTTCAGAACTATTTTCATCTTATCAATGTCTGTAAGAATCTGTTACTTTATCGCAATATCTGTATAATGTCTGTAGTCTGTATGACGTCTGTATGCATGATCAAATGTCTGTATAAATACAGACTTGTCTGTATATCTGGCATCCCTGGTGACAGTTTATATGCTCTTGCTTCTTGATATAAATGACAATCAATGATGGTAGACAGGTTGTGGATTACTCTTAAGGTGAAATAGGAATTTAAGATGAAACTCCAACAGTTTCAATAAATTTAAATAACAGTAAGGCCTGTACTCGAAAAAATGCACCATTTTTATCCGTGTATAACTATTTTGTCCGTGGGTAAAAATTGGTGAAAAGTATAACTAGTTTGAAGTGAATTGTTTACATGTGCAAAATTCCATAACATTCGGTTCAGTGGTTATTGAGATGTCATCGATACAAGAAGAAAATCGCCGGAGTATTTTGCACGCCGTCATGGAAAATCCGACTGTGACCATGAGATGGATCGGAAGACAACTGGGAATCACCCATACAACTGTGTCTCGGGTGGTAAAATCGTTTAAGGAGTCCCAGACGACCGAGCGCTGGGCTGGAAGTGGAAGAAAATCGAAGACAGCTGACCCTGTGAAGGCCCGGAAGGTGTTGGATTATTTCAAGTTTAATCCGAACCTTTCGATTCGCGACGCGGCTCTGAAGGCAAAGTGTTCCGCCTGGTTCGTTCAGCAAACCATGAAACGAGCTGGGCTTTGTGTATTCAAGGACCGCAAGGTACCGAACCGGCGTGATCAACAAAACACGGCGGCCAAATCCCGCGCAAGGAAGCTGTATCGAGAGTGGTTAACGAAACCGATGTGTGTGGTTATGGATGACGGAACCTACATCAAGGCAGACGCAAAGCAGATACCGGGGCTGGAGTTCTACGTTGCCAAATCACGGTTTGATGTTCCGGAAGACATAAGAAAGAAGAAAGTGGACAAATTCTCCAAAAAAGGTCGGCTCCACCATGGCACAAGATGTAATGAGGGGTCTTAAGGGAAAGGTGCGGGCTTTCAGCGATGGAAAAGAAATTGAATAAAGTGATTATGCCGAAACATAATCCATATTTATTAATTCATATCCTGAAAGTTTTAAGACAATCCGACTTAAAATAAATAAATGGCGAACACTTTTGTCTGGAACATTTTTTTTTTTCGAGTACAGGCCTCACTTCTACATTAGTACCTATTATTCGCTTAAAATTCCAAAACTGTGTGTACGTATTAACTGACATATTTACTTCTGATATCGTTCATAAGATTCGCATACACTAAGGTCTTTTTTTTAAACGAGGGATACGTTCCACTTTTACTATGAAACAATTGATCAATTTACATGCATAAACATTTTAAATTGAATTATGGAGAGTGTGAGCTGTTTAGTGGAATACCTGTAACTAGAAAATAAAAAGAATGATTAGTAATTTTCATTTAATTCCAACTACCTTTATTGATTATCTTGACAGATACGCGTATTTCGTCTACAATGTGCAGACTTCTCCAGTGTCGTGTACCCAGTCGAGTATTAGTATGAAAATTACTAATCATTCTTCTTATTTTCTAGTTATTTTAAATTGCTTCGATTTTGTTGGCACGTGTAACCTTTTCATGCAGTGGTCAAACTAAAGTTTTTATAATTTTGAGTATTTATACCAAAAATTGTGGTTTTTTTTTGAAAAACTGCCATATGATTACTATTTGCCAAAAACGAACAATGTGATTCGAACAAGGTCGATAAGTTGGTCCGTTCTGGAGTTATCACCGAAAACAAACCACGTAAAAAAAACTTGTAAAAAAAGACCTTAGAGTATACATACCGTGTCCAATATATTCTCATACACTTTTTCCTTGCATTGGTGTCGTGAAACTACTCAACATGCTTCACGTATGTGTTGGTGTAGTTTTGCACTATGTTTAAACAAACGCTCTTAGGTTATGTCCGATTGTTTTCATTCCGTATTTATCTTTTACCAGCGATGAAGGAGTTTCGTGCTGTGGTGATAAAAAAAAGTTTTTGAAAGGTGAGCGCCCGGGCGCTATTTTCAGAAATTTGAAAAACCTCGGAGTAAAGCGGGATTTTGTGTACCGAACCATCCGAAGTTGGATGACCGGAATCCTGCTCGTTGGATGGCCGGAAGAGATCCGGTCGTACTCGTACGGTGCGGACTGCACGAGTTGTTAAAGTGGTCAGGGAACGGATTAGACGAAAATCACAGCGCTCTGTACGTAAAATGGCCGCAGATCTGAATGTTTCGAGACCGTCAATGCACAATATACTGCAAAATGACCTCGGATTCCAAGTTTTCAAGAAACGTAAGGTTCACGGAGTTTCGGAACCTTCCAAGCAGAAACGACTCGAAAGAGCAAGTCTGCTTTTGTCGCGGCACGGTGGGGTTGGAGATTTTATCTTTTCCGACGAAAAGTTATTCGCCTTGCAACAATCCCACAATGTCCAGAACGACAGATTGTGGGCTCTCTCTTCGAGAACTGTTTCAGAGAGAGATAGGAATATTCCACGGTTCCAAAGTGCTGCGTCAGTGATGGTTTGGGGAGGAATTTGCAAGCGAGGCAAATTACCACTGGTTTTCATCGAAAAGGCGTTAAAGTGAACGCCGTGTATTATAAAACGGAAGTTTTGGAGAAAGTTGCCAAGCCATATGTACAAGAGGTGTTTGGAGATGATCACGAAGTGTTTTAGCAGGACGGAGCGCCATCGCATACTGCAAATCTCGTTCAGGGCTGGTGCCGAGAAAATTTGACCGATTTTTCGGACATGACTGAATGGCCTCCCAGTTCACCAGATCTGAATCCCTTGGATGATTTCGTATGGTCATACATGCTGACGAAGGTAAAAAACCACAGGGCGTCTAATATGAACCAATTCAAAACCGTAATCAAACGAATTTGGGACGAAATGCCGATGGAAGTCGTGCGTGCCCCGAATGTGACGGGGCACAACGAAAAACGAAAAGACGAAAAACGTCTGGAGCTGGTCAAGAAGGTTAAAAGCGGTGGTGTTCCAAAACATATGCTGTAGTTGATCAGTATTATATTGCAATATAATGGGTAAAGTTATCAATAAAATCTGGATTATTGATTTGAAATAAAAAGAGTTTTATTTTGTATGAGAATATATTGTACACGGTGTATACTAATTATTTTACTGTATTCTGTGTATATTTTAAGATAACTATAGGAATTAAGAAAACTTGGCCTTTACCACAATAGTAGTAGGCAAAACACTTTCCGCTAAACTATGCGTATTATTTACCTACGACGTCACTCGGCATCGGGGTTGACAGTTCGAAACCAATGGTCGAAGGTTAAAGGTCTGCACCATCGCAGTAGTTGGATGTGAGGAGCGAAGCAACGAGAAGTTGCGACATTACCTAATACACAATATCCGTTCAACGCTCTCGATTCATAGCTGCTTCTCTCCAATCCCGTAGGCATCATGTACACCCCTAGATCTAGCAGCCCGTAAAGGTTGTACGGAATCAAATTGCACCACTTTTCAATGGCTGTAACTTTCTACCCGTTGGGTATTTTCTATTGAAATTTTGGGTGGAATTAGTTCAATGTGTATTTGTTTACGTTGTGTAAGTTTACCTAGCAGATGTGCAATCGTTGCGAAGATGAAGTCGGAAGAACAGCAGCGGCGCAGAGAAAATTTGCGCACGTATCTCGAAAATGTGGATCTTCCTCATCGTGCCATCAGCAGGGAGCTGGAAATGGTACATTCTACGGTGTCTCGTGTTTTAAATCGGTATGACGAACGTTTGACCAGAAAAAACTTTCAAAAATGGATCTCCGTATAGTGTTAAGGATCACAAGCGGATAGTTTAAGCTTTCAAGAGGAATCCCAACAGTTCAGTTCGAGATGTGGCGAAGAAACTGAATCTAACCAAAACTTTCGTGCAAGATGCGAAAAACCAAGTCCAAAAGGCGCCTAATCGCGATGAACGGCAGAATACGGTAGGTAAAACACGTCCACGGAAGCTCTACACCCAGACGTTGACGAAACCACATTGCCTCATTATGGATGATGAGACGTATGTAAAAGCAGATTTCCGGCAGCTTCCGGGCATCCAGTTTTTCACTGCTCATCATAAATTCGATGTCCCTGAGAACGTTAGAAAGCAAAAGATGTCAAAGTTTGCCAAAAAATATAAGATTTGGCAAGCAATTTGCTCGTGTGGAAAGCGGACCCAAGCAACCAAAAGTTCGAATTTTACTTGAGATGAGAACTCAGAAGTTCACATTCAGTTGAAATTTAGTTCCATGGAACTTTTTTGCTGAATAACAAGACACTTAACGGACAAACAGAACTTAATTTTCTTTAAAGTGTCATTAATATTAAAAGGAACTTAAAAGTTCGAGAATAGTTTTTTCTTGCTATTCAACCCAACCTTCAAGTTCATATGTTGATAGTTGAGAACTTGATTTGAACTTCAAAAAATCTCTAACACAAATTTCAATAAAAGTACCAACCGTACTTTTATTCAGCGTAAAAGTTTACAATACATCTATGTAGGAACTACTTTCCTACTTTTCGAAGTACACGTAAAGTTCTGAGTAAAATTTTAGAAAATGTAAAAACGATTGTTTACATTTGAAGAGTGATCTGGTGTTGTACTTCAAGTTTGACAAGATACAAGAGCAAAGAATGGATTTTTCAAAAACATTAAAAAAACGGCTTATTTTATTACCATCGTAAAAAACTTTTAGCTTAATTAACGGTTGGATAGTCATGAATGAAATGAATATATTTTTTGGCTCAGGAAGTACTAGCACATCGGTCCCAAGCTCGGTCCCAAGCTTAATCCCAAGTAACTCAAAGAAAATCATCATTTTAGAATGAATTATAATATTTTGTTCTATGAATATATTACAAGTGTTTTGCAAAATATGTCACGTTCTGAGCGGTTTGAATCTTTCATATTTTATAAGATCAATGGGCCAAACCAGTTTTCTCTGACTATGATTAAGCTAAAAATACTTTTTTCACTGCTGCGAGTGATTTATTCCTTATAGTTGTTTGTTAAAACATTGTTCTATACATTTATAAAACATAAACAGGGCAAGATTTTATAGATAGTATAAAACACTGTTGAAATAACATTTCATCAACCATCTTTTGCAAAACATATTTTGTGACATAAGGATGGATTTGTTGTTCAAGATTGTGGTTTCATAGATACTAAGAATAGACTTTTCAATAATCGGAATTGGTATAGTAAAGAAGCTACAAACCTTTCACGCCAAGGACTAGGGTTCGAATCCCATACCTGGCGCTGTTTTATTTTTGTATGAGGTTTTATTTTGTTTCACCTTTTGTTTTATAAGGCTGCACATTTTGTACTTTTTACGTCATATTAAGGTATGAAATGAAGTTAATTGCTTATTAATTGCATGTATTTGTCATTGGACAGTATTTTCAACTTGTTTATAACAAACTGTGTTGCTTGGGATGATTCGCCCCTAATAACGTAACTCACACCAATACACCCTCAAATATTCTGTCAAAACAACATTGAATGTTTTTTATCCTGCTTTATAGGAAAACAATAGCCTACCATATCACAAAATGTTTCAAACGAAAGAAAAATTGGGACCGATTACCCAAGACATACATCTCCGTCCGAAGACAATTGACCTGAAGACGATGACAGCGAAATGGAAGATTTTCAGGAAAATGATGATGACTCATTAGATTATTGATATTCATCATTTGAAATAGATAAATATAGTGCTGCATTGGATTAAATGGATTTGAATGAGTGCATTAGGCAATCACACGAATCCATTAATCTAATATTGGTTATTAACCCTAATTAAAATCAGATTAAAACTACGATTGAATCTATTGAAGAAGAACATATAAAAGAATGGTAGATACTAAAGGCTATATTGTTCTCAACGATAAGGTAACACTTAAAATTATTGTTTTCCACCATAGAATCTATTGTTGATGACGATTTTACAATTGAAATGCAGGGTTATTATGTATCGTAACAATTAAACAGTCAAGTTTTTCTCGAACAGTTTCAAACAAAAACCATTTATTTTATTGTCTTTTTACTGGTACAATTTTCGCTACAATAGACTTTATTGTCTATGAATTATACTGATAATAGTGTCGTTTTAGTAGAAGTATACATGAACAGTATAGTTTGCAGTTCAACAACAAAACTAATTATAAATTTATGGTTTTGTACTATAATCCTATTGTAAATTTTTATTCGGGAAAAGGTTGCCCAGTTCCGCTTATGAAGACATCCTGGCAAGCAACTTCCGAAATTTTTAAAGTTGCTGGAGGACAGTATTGGTACAAAGGTATTAAGCAGTGTCTGATTGATTTTGTTCGGTAAGACTCAATATAATCCTATTTTGGCTACTTATTTGAATTACATGGCTATATTCCCAAACACTCAAACTGAGGAGTCGTTACATAGCGTGATTCTAAATTAATCAAAACGATGTAAGATTATAGGGAACAAAAAAGTACTAATGCATGGAATCAACGCTTCGAGTAAAATCATAGCATAAACCACCCAGTCCGTATGGCACAGTGGTAAGTATCCCGGTTTTAAAGAGGAGGACTCGAGTTCGAGACTAGCTAGTAAGTATTTATGAAAAATTTAATTTAACTAAGAAAATATCATCAAATTGAACTCAATCATCATTTCATTACACACAGCACTCTAAAAATAAATTTTCGGCAGGATTAGAACAAAAACAAGAACAAAAATGTCGAACACAAATGTCTTTTTTTTTTTGGTTTTGTTGAGTTCGTTTGAGGTACTTTTTAAGCTGAATAGCATTCTCTACAACCTCTTGAACGAACCTTCTGTGAACTTCAAAGTTTTCTTTAGAAGTTTATAAGAATGCTGCTAGCAGCTTAATCATTGAATGCGAACTAGAAAGTTCGGTTAATTACTTAAAAAGTAAGCTGAATAGAATTCTCATCATAATCCTTCGATTAGCCGGTTAAGCCAAAAACACCCTTTTATCAGAACTTTTGGTTGCTTGGGGAGCACCCCATTCGTGACAACTGGAACGGTCAATGGGCAGGTGTACCCGAAGGAAAGCCCCCCAAAGCGTTTTTTCCTCCTCCTGTGGTCACACGATGGTCCTACGATTTTCTGGCGGGATTTAGCCTCGTGGCTTTAGTGGAAAGGGGTTGGGGGGGTGCAAGAAGGGGTGGGGGAGGGGGGCTAATTTTCGCGGCAGCGGCCCAACCCCCCAAACGCACCGGAACTGCGGCCAATTGAAAAGTACTTGGCCATCATGAAGCAGGCACTTTGGAAACATCCTTAGGAAGTGAAATCGGTGGAAGATATGAAGAAAAAATGGATTTCCACGCAAAAAAAGTTGGTCGAAATGTTGTACAGGCCCTTATGAGTAGTGTAAAGAAGAAGGTTCGTGCATTTGGATAGGGAATTGAATTGAAATTGAATAAAACAAATATGGGAAAATATTAATAACATGTTTATTTTTACTCCCTGAAAGTTTGAAGATGATTGGTTGAACGGGCGAATTTTGCCGAATATTTGTGTGTGTCGCAATTTGATTCCGTACACCCTTTAGCTAGCGAGATGATGGCCTTGTGCAATGATCCGCAAACTACTCACCATAGGCAAACTGGTGAGTCTGTTGTGTAGAATGTAGCCAAAAAAACAAAACCTAACACTTAAGCAAGTAGTGCCTTGAAAATTGTGGATGATTTATATCCGAAAGTTGCTCAATCAAAAGGTGGTCTTCGGCAAAATGGTTGATGGGAACATTTATCGTAGAAAGTAAACGTTTACATATGTCATTCTGCCGAAGAGCTGGAAATATGAGTGCAAAAAGTTTAATTTTTCCATAGTTATTCTCATAAAAACTTCAAAGGGCTCGTGCAGTTCGAGTCTACAGCCCAAATTAGCCCAATAATTTTGTTTTTCATTGCTTGTTTTTGTGTGTCTTCCGTATGGTCATAATGAAAAATTATGCCGGATAAACTTAAAAACGCAGTACTCTTACTACCACTGATCCCAGTTATTGTTGATCTATGTTTCGGTGTAGAATAACCGAGACATACCAACCAGCTAACAGCAGAATGTTGGATTTTTCGCTGCACCTTTCCCCGCTCTGGCGGCCGGTGTGAGTTCGCTTGTCGATCATGTCGATGATGCGTTATCAAGTGAAGCACCTCAAATCCGCCGGCCAGCCTCCCGGCCAGTTATTTACGGTTATGCTCGATTGTCGGTCATCTCTCCGGCTACAGCAAGACTTTCGAGGTTCCCCGAGGGCTTTAGGCTTTATAAAAAGATATGTACCGGATTAGAACGGTACTCTTGCTTGTTTTTCTCCTACTTTTTCTTCTTCTGCAGGGTGGCTGTCTCCTCCAAGCTGCCACTGAAGCCGTTCGCTGATGATGGGCGAGCGAACATAACGAGGAGAGTTTTGTTCGAATGCGAATAGGAAGATTGGTTGTTTGACTTTTCTTTTCCGAGTTCGTGGACGAGGGGCGGGGGTGGTTGGTAGGTAATTTAAGTTTCAGCCCAACGACGGTGAGAGGAGGTACCAACGCTCGGCTACCTGTGTAGTGAATGCCACCGTATATGCTATAAGGCGAAACATATGTTTATGACATTTTGATGTTCTCGTTTTTCGGAGTTTACCTTTCGGACTCTTTTTTTTTTCGCCTGTGAGTGCTACGTGACGTTTCGGAAATGGCTTTCTTTCGGTCGTCGTCGGTCTCTGTGTATGGTTGATGTTTGCACTGTTACTCATGTTCAGGGCGGATGGTGGGAGTGGGGCAGGCGTTTTTGCATTTAAGTAAAAGGCTTTCAACGAGAAGAATTATGTTATTTCGGCGGGGCTGAACTGAAATGAGGGTTCGGGGTTCGTTCGAAATGAAAATTGAATTTAGTTTTTCCTTTTATTTACTTGCTATGCGTTTATGTGAACCCTTTTCGAAGAAAGTTATAATGGGGGCAATGTACTTCTTGGATCACTACTTCAACAAAATGAGTTATTTGGTTTTCGTTTTTTTGTGCATATTAACTATTGAGCCACCAATGTTTTTTTTTTTCACGATACAATCGGCGCTGACAAACAAAACACTGAGCTGATTGTATTCACGATGAATTGGGCAGCGCCAAATGTTAAACCCATAGAAATAGAGTCCATTCCCCGGAGGTTATACACGTTCGATTCCAACTCGGTTGCCAGCCCACCAGAACTGCAGTTCCATCGTGGATCTCTATACAAGTACGGTTCTAATCGATGGGATTATTGGAAAACATTTTGCCGTCTAAGAGACGACTGGGATTCCCGGAATATTCCATCCCAGTGGAGTCAACCCGAAGCAGGCAGCCTTTCTCGGCAGAAACTAATTCCATTTCAGATGTGACTACACCAACACATATGCCTAGTTTCAAGTTGGAAAAGGTGGTAAGTGTTGACACGGTACGTTATTACGGAACACAGCATCATGATGGGGTACAGCTGCAGGCATGTGCATAGTTCCTCGTTGCTCTGTTCTCAAATGTCCATTCTCTAAATAATTTTCCAATTTGGATCTGCAATGGTGGCGGTGGAAAATGGGGGTGATTATCCGAGACCTAGTCATCAGTGAAAGACCGTAACAGTTCTGGAAGCGATGACCATGATGACGATTGGAGCCCGAGGACCACAGGTCAGGTCCCGTTCAATTACGGAATGGTAGCGTGTAAAATGCGAAAAATAATTGCATTTGTGTGACAATATAAGCGCCCATCGAAAGCGTTGCTTCTGCGAGGGGCGCTCTATTGATGATGCTAATTAATTGAATTAAGTTGTTTTCGGGTTCGAAAGGGATTAAGTAACCACTCGGGATGTTAACGTTCTGTGCGTTGGTTCTCCTAAGGGGTAGTCAATGTGGTTGGCGCATTTGTGGTCGAGAACTGAATGTTGTTGTGTCATTGTCGTTACCCGGATGAGCAGTTATATTGAAACTGAACGTTTTGAGATTTGGAGTCGCTGATTTGCAGGAATCATTAAAGCGACCCATCAGTAACGCAAATTATTTATCAAAATGATCAAAACAATTGTCCTATTGTGGTCTAGTTGTTGTTGGCAAGTTGTTACTATCGAAACTGGGCCCATCCTTCCACTTAGTAGCTACATCGGCAACGTTGAGTTTGGATGGCACGTAGTTTCATTTGTCCACGGTAATCGATGTTAGAATCTCTCCTACCCGAAAGGCCACGAGGGTCGTACCGGTGGCTGTCAGATCTCAACCAGGAAAATACGGTTGACGAATCGGACCAGAGGAATCGCTTCGATACCAGCAGGTCTAAGGATGTCAAAACGTGTTTAACAATCTCATTTCAATCATCGCAGCTTGCAGTTCGAGTCAAGTCAAGGATAGAGGCTTCAACGGTGCGATTTTACGAAAGCGCAGGTTGATCAAAGTAGCATTACCGCTGCACATGCCTACTCCCTTGCATCGACGAACAGATGGACCGCTATATCTCCAAGAGCAGAACTGGGCAATCCGTTGAAGAAACAAAGAGGGACAATCCAGACCAATAATCTAATTTTTCTCGAAGTTCTTCTGCTATGAGTTCATTCCAGTATGTTCCGGATCCCCAGATCAGCTGCATTAGAATTTTTCCGTGCACAACAAAATGGGAAATCAGCCCCAGCGGATCAAACAGCGACATTATGCTTCAGGACTTGCCGTTTGGTTGGTGTGGTGGACCCTGCAATCAGCGCTTTGACCTCGTTCTTCAAGGTACTCAGGTCAAAGGCTAAATCGTCTACCGTCGGCCTCCAAACCATACACAACACTCGCTCCGTTTCCAAGAACTTCTCCATATTCATGCACACCGTCGATGGTGCTCTTTGTTCTTCAATTTCAGCAATAACTTCCACGGAATTAGATCAAAAGTTTCGGATTTCAAAACCCGCTTGTGAGTGTACGCTGTCCAGGAAATCATCAACGTAGTTGTTCTCTACAATTGCCTTTGTCGCCCTGGGAAAGTTTTCAGCGAACGCTGTTGCGTTTTTGTTCTTAACTAACTGCGTCAGACTAGGCGAACAGGTCGCGCCGATGGTAGCTACGTCCATCACGTAGATCTGGGGTGGCAATTTTGGAAACAACGGAAAATGAAACCGCTGCGATTGTTTATACAAGTAGCGAATAAGAATCTGGTGGAACATCTCCCTTATATCACCAACTACCGCAATGCTGCTTTACCTGAACCGGAGTAGATCCGGCCCGTTCATCAGCATATCGTCGAATGAGACTCCTCCTGCTCGTGCTTTGGCATCCAATACTAGCCGATTTTTGTCGGGTTTCATCGGGCTCTGTACTACGCCCAGTGGTAAGTAGCAAACCTTGCCTGGGTCCGTCGACTTGTGTTCCTCCGGAGTGATCCGGTACGCGTATCCCTTCGCTTCGCCTACTGTTCAATCGTCACTTTCACGTTGACTTCGGGACATTGATCATTGCTTGGGGTAGCTATTCGGAAAGGTCATACTTCCATAACACGTTTCGGTGTCTTCCGGTTCACTCGCCGGGTGGTGGTTTCCATTATTTCGCGTGCACGTTTGTCTTCTTCGGCTTTCGGATTGACGGTCTCGCTGAGACCCATTCCTCCTCGCTCGAAATGTTGCCTGTCCAACTCAAACAAAAGTTGTCGGTTGGCCCAGTAATACCTAGCGCCGTTGCGATACCAAATTTAACGAGAGTAGACGACTACCCATCATCAAAAGAAAATTAATTTCCATGGATTTAAACACGCAAATACTGAAACAAAGAATATGTAATCGAGGAGTGGAGATTTTTTTGCATAGTTATCCTTGAAATTATTCGAAAAGATCGCAGCAAACCGTGATTTGAAACTGATGTGTTTTGTTTTTGTGGCGTCATTTTTGCGAAAAAAAAATCAAACAATAATTCGTAATTTAACTTAAACTAACAGTGAAATCATGAAATATCCGCGTGCTTTGTGTAACACGTAATGAATACAATCGATTCCCTCCAGAAATGTGTGAGTGTCGGTAGTATTTCACGTTTTTTTTGTTTTTTTTAGCTTCGCCCTTGCACCCGGAAGAAAAGTTAAATCAGCTTAATTTTGTTTAGTAAGGGGCTATTCATAAGCCACGTATACTTTTCTGGGGGAGGGGGGTTCTGACCAAAGTCTACGCTCCATACAAAGTTTTAAAAAAATATATGGAGAAAAGTCTACGATGGAGAAGGGAGGTGGGGAGGGGGGGGGGGGGGGGCTCTGAGATTTTCAAAAATGAGTCTACGTGGTTTATTAACAGGCCCAAATGATAGTACTGTGTCACTCGGATATTAAAGTGTTTTTCCGTTTTGTCGCGAGTAAATCGATGATTATTAGCAGTTTTGATGTTCGTATAGAGTCCCCTCATAGCGGGGATTTTGATTATTGGCAGAGTGTGGAGTGTAAAAAAAAGAAGACCAGTGCAATGTAGAAAACTGCCATTTACTGGTCAGAAGCAACAAACGAAGACAACGCATGAAAGGCTAACACATAATTTCAGATGTGTTTACCACGTGGTGTACAGGGTTTTCTTAAGCAGGTTGCATACCTAACGGGCGGCTTAGCAACGTTAATTGATGCGAAAACTTTTATTTTTTATTCATTAAGGCAGCCATGGGTGAGATCTATCTGATTAAAACTATATAACAATAATCATATTTTTATATAATACTTAATACGTTCATGGTTTGGAAATTTAACATTTCCAAATCTAGAAGTGTGTTGCAGTGCCTTTATCCAAATGATATCGGTAATGTTAACATGCGGGGATTATTGTATTTGAAAGTAACCTCGGAATAGGCGTGACTCTTCCAGACATTCTGAAATGGGTTGCCGGATCTGCAGTAGAGCTATCACTTTTGAGGAACCGAGTGCCGTTCAATAAGTGCAAGATTACATCCCCTACCACCCCCTCCCCCCACACATACAACTTCCTTGAAATTATTCGTAAACTGCGCCGTACTCACTGTTTCCACTTTATTCTGCGAAATATTTCTTGCTGAATGCAGCTGCTTGTGATGATGAACTGTGCAGCTTTTTACGCCGCACACTTTGTTGGAACGACAAGGCCACTTTCGATGCGGTATGAGGCAGCTTCTGCACTAATTGCAGTTAAATCGGAGCTCGACTGCAACGCTGTGAATCGTGTGGATTGTGACAGCCTTGGATTGTTCTGTCGCAGTTTTCCCTTTATGTCTGCTGCCTTTACATTCAGCCAGATAGCAGCCCGGAGTATTACACTTGGCACGTGGAATCAATCAATCAAGCTCAACGTCTTGTCGATCCTTATGATATTTTTGTATGCTTTGGAGACTACAATGAACCAAATTTAATCTACAAATTGATGAAGAGATTCTGAGATACATGCCAATTATCGCGTCAACTAAACATGCTTTACTAAAAATTGACGCTCACCGTAAGCCGTTTATTGTAACTGTGGACGCCCGTTCTGGTGAAGAAGAATCCCGAGCAGTCCTCATAACACAAAACAACTATGATTTCGCCCGCTGTGATTACCATGCGGTAAATGCATGAATCGCTTCCCAGGACTGGAATGAACTATTGAACCCAGATTCTAGTGATGTTTTCGTGACGGCTTCCTACAGCAATATTGATCGAGAAATTGTTCCCGTCAAAGTTTACCGGCCAACAAGGCAGTTCAACCAACCTTGGTGGACACCACAACTCCACCATCGCTTGCGAAAGATCAGGAAACGTTTCTTTCACAACAAAACTTCTACGAACATGAGAGATGTTAAGTTTTCTGAAGAGGAGTACAGCCGACTGCAAGATGATCGTTTCTGTGGGTATATTGATCGCATCCAAATGAATTTCCGACAAGACCCTTCATGTTTCTGGACTTATATCAACAAACGAAAGAGTTCGACCATGATTTCCGATAATGTTACGTACCAATATCGTAGCTCTTCCTCAACAGACCGTTCTTTGCTGAGTTTTTCCGTTTCGTACACGACAACTCACCTCCACTGTCGCAGCAATACTTGGAAAGCCATCCGTCGTATAATCTTCAGCTCCTTTTGGTCACTTTTAATAATGACGATATTATCGATGCTCTCAGCGCAGTCGATTCCGCTTTTCTTAATCAAACTGTGTGTTCAGTCGTTATCTTGTCCCGTTGCTACGATCTTCAATCGATCCATGACGGAGCGAGTGTTTCCTGACACTTGGAAGCTGGCATTAATTACTTAAATCCACAAGGCTGGAAATACAAACAGCGTTGAGAACTACCAACCAATATCAATCCCGAACTGGCTAACAAAAGTTTTCGAGAGTCTGTTACATGACGTGATGTTACCTGTTCTACGGTCAGTGATTTCTGTGCAACAATATTAATTTTTTTTTATTTACATGGCATAACGTCACGATACTATAACATAGCCTGATACACAGTATCCCTCCATAATGCCCGATTCGTGGCTGCTCCCCTCCAGTCCCTGGGCACCTTTTACGTATCTCCTAGTTCTTGCTCCACCTGGTCTGACCATCATTTTTGTTGCGCCCCACGTCGTCTTGTACCAACCGGTTTCCCGTCGAACACCATTTTTGCAGGATAGTTGCCCGGCATTTTTGCAACATGTCCTGCCCAGCGCATCCTTCCAGCTTTTGCCACCTTATGAATACTGAGTTCACCGGCGAGTTGCGCGAGCTCATGTTTCATCCTTTGCCTCCATAGTCCGTCCTCCTGTACTCCACCAAAGATGGTTCTTAACACCCGTCGCTCAAAAACTCCAAGTGCTCGCAGGTCCTCTTCAAGCATTGTTCACGTCTCATGCCCTCAGAGAACAACCGGCCTTATTAGCGTTTTGTACAGGATGCACTTCGTACGGGAGCTAAGTCTGTTTGACCGTAGTTGCTTGTGGAGCCCATAGTAGGCACGACTTTCACTGATAATCCGCCTCCGGATCTCACGGCTGTTATCGTTGTCCGCAGTAACCAGTGAGCCGAGATAGACAAATTCATCGAGTACCTCGAACTCATCGCCGTTGATCTTTACACTGCTCCCCAGTCGGGTCCTGTCGTGCTCGGTTCCGCCTGCCAGCATGTACTTCGTTTTGGACGTATTAATCTTCAACCCAATCTTCTCTGCTTTGCGCTTTAGTCTGGTGTACTGCTCTTTTCCCTTTAACCAAGAACCTAATCAATCTAACCTAAAGCACAAAGAACAGACATCCAGGCTCAAACATGTTTTTCACAATTTACAGTGTAAATTTTTAAAAGCAAACCGTTGGAAGATCAGCGCCGCCTAGTCTAGGTTTCACCAAACTAAAATTTTTCAAAACGAACGGAAACAATCTGTAATTTTAAAATGACAGTAACAGAAATTTACACACGCTGGGCACTCCAGCTTGGATGTCTGTTCTCTATGCCTAAAGTATGTAAAACAATCCAACCAATACACAACTGTCAATAATGGTTTCGATTGTGATTTAATTGAGTCACAGAGCAGTCACCTTTACTGGGTTGGAACAAGTTTTTGGGAAATATCTCTTAACCTGTAATGTTAGTTATGAGATAAGCATTGATTGCTTTTTCCCCCATTATCTGAAAGTTAAGAAGCTATGCTCAGTTAAATTTTGAGTTCTTGGTTAATCAAAAACCTGAATATTCAAACCAATGCCAATTTCTGAACCCAAATTTTACTAGATTAAGAAACATAGTTGATAGTAAAAGAAAGAATATCAACGAAAAATTGTCATTCGAACTATTCATTATATGCGCCAAATAGACAATGTTACCCCGCTGATCAATGTTACCCCGTTTTACGGTACTATAGTTTAGTATTATTGAGAATATATATTGATCATATCTTACAGTTTGATTCAGCGTGTGAGAAAGCAAGACAGCAAGCTAGTCAGAGCGACAAGTTGCAGTTGTCTTATGCTATTCAAAGAATTTATCCGTTTTTATGAGCATCAGCAGGATAATTAGCACGATTGACCGCCCGAGGTTGTTACTCCGTTACTGCCAGATCAGCTGTTATAACACAGAGGATCAACAGATCCTCATTAGAGGATATTCAAAAGAGGATCATGCTCAATGTGTAAAACTGGTGATCCCAAACTAGGGCAATACCGGCGCTGGCCTCGCCCGAATGCAGGTAAAATAAGAAAAGGGTAGGAATGTGTTGAAGTTTATGTGGACGTTTTATTGGAAGCCGAGACCACCGCCGCACTCCCACGAGAAATCACTGGGATCCCAAGTAACATTGCCAAAACCATCCAGCTTTATTAAGTTTTATTAAGGTTTTATTAAAGCCACTAGAAATCAAATTTGGTTTTATTTTAATCAGGTTTATGAGAACCTACACAGCTTGTTTAAAACGATCATAAAACCTGGCTTTCTCAAATTCCTTTTACTCCTATCAAAGGTTTTATTTCGACTTTATGAACTCATAATATGCTGTTTTGAAATGCCGTTTTATGACTCATTCATATTATCTTATTATGGCGAGTTGAAAAACCATTTTACTTCCAGTAAATGCATGAGGCGGCAATTTGGTATTGAGGAAAACCACCGAAGAACGAAATAGTTTTAAAGTAGTCATTGCGAAGATAACTTGGCTTTATGGAAAAATTATGATTTTTTTTTTTAAATCGCCATATTGAAATATTAGAAATAATAGAAATGTGGGGAAATAAATGCACCAAATTTTAAATGTAATGCAAATAAACTGTAGATCAGAGACCAATTTCTGCATTGTTTTTAGATAACCTTATTGAACTCCATCAGTTTTCATGAAATTCATGATTAATTTATGGAATATATTTATTTTAATTTTGTGTTTCTTGTTGTGAACTTGCATAATTTCCGAGGCGCATTAATTTTCGGCTCTTATCGTGCCTACATTCACCACAAAATTAAATGCGTATATGATTTGGAGCATGATACGCTGTAAAAAACTGAATTTGTTTTGAATATTTTGCTATCAAACAAAATTTCCCGCAACACTTGACCTATTTTCTTCGATATTATTTACTGCTAAATGAATCAGAAGAGCAGAGAATCGAACAAAGCAGAACAACAAAAACCAACCACGATATCACAGTTAAGTTTGACAGCAGTTGCCATTTGGCCGCATGCTGGTTTTCATGGCAGCCAAAAGGTTTTATGAAGGTTCTCAAGTGGTCATAGCATCTATCACTAGATTATTTTCAAAATCTTTATGGTCTTATAAAGATTTTATTAACTTGTTTTCACAACCGTCTATAGAGTGGGCCACTTTGTACAAAGTGCATACTAATTGGCTGCAGGATCCTACATCGTCGAAGCATTTAAATAAAAAGGAATTGCTTTTGTATTCATTTCACTTCACTTCAATTAACTTTTGTGTAGTGAATGAATCCTACTTTCACCGATTCACTCCCAATTCACTTCCTGTCAAATGTGAGTAAGCTTAAAATCATTTGCGATCCAGCCACCGTCAAAAGCGTTTCAATTGAAATCCAGGCTCGCTTCCAACGACGTGGTGAACGACCGTGAATCAACTCAGTTGAAATTTATTTGATTTTATCCTTCCACCCGAGCAGTGGTTGACGAAACATGCCTGCCAGTGTTGCTAGAAACATTGCCATTTGACGATACACGCATTGCTGTAACTTTGCTCGACAAACAGCTCCCCAAGCTGCACAGATGGAAAGAAACATTGAATTTTCTGCGTTATCTAATGCACAAAAAGGGAATGCTAGATTTGGCAGAAAATTATGGAATATTTCAAGTAAATTTTAGCCCAATAACGCCTGAATCTAGCCTGTTGTACAAAAGATTGCAAACTTTGTTGCATGGCGCATGAAAGATTGCAAACAATTTCGTTGTTTACGCCTCCTTTGGCTTGGAATTAAACGAGGGAAAATTGTACACGGTTGTTAAAATTTTTTTTTTTTTCTGTGTGGCAAGCGCGTTTCCACACTGCGCGTTTACTGCGGTGACTTATTGAAATTGCATTTCTCGAGTACTTTTTCAAATAGACGTAAGTAACATTTGGACGAAGATGAGAAAATTAGCATTGAACTTAATCGAGTTTATTTTTAATCCTATTTGAAAACCGGGCATGTTTATCCCAATTAAATTCCACTAAATGAAACATTTGTAAAAGATATTGTATCACTGTGCTTAAAAACTACACTAGGAGTGAAAAATCAAGCTTCATTTAGATGTTTCTTACAACGGTCTGCAGTCGAACAAGATAATACGTCATTTTGATAAGTCAGTATGATAGATGACATGTTACTTGCGTCAAAATGATACGCCATTCTGCGCCATTCTTTTTAAAATGACGTATAATTTTTTTCTACAACAAAACGTTGTAAAAATATTTTTGCTAAAAAAATTAATAAAGACTTTTACTAACGAGTCGTTAAGAGGCATCCAAATGATATAATAATGTTTCGCAGTTACTTTTCAACACAAGCGACGTGTCTACCATTATTCCCAAAGAGTGCAAAAGTGATTTTACACCGTTTTGAAAATAGTTGGTTAAATCTTCAAAGAATAATCCATCAGAAACTTCATCAAATAAGGGCATACATACATGATTTTGTAATAACATGCCATGAACAACGCGTTTGTTTACATTTTGTGACTTACGTCCTTTTAAAAAAGTACTCGAGATTTGTTACATTTGCACTGGAGCTATAAATACAGCAGGAATCGCCTTAAAGCAACATAAATATCAGTAATTTCAACTATCATTTCGTAAAATGGTTGATTATTGTTTTCGGTGATACAATTACTTTATCTGATGGTACTGTTTCTAGTCTTCAAAATAATTAATACCCCAGAAATGAATATAAATCCGAACGTATTGCATGAATCACAACTGTCCTGCTTCATACTAAAATAAACACCAATGAATGAAGGCTTAGTCGAAAATGTTTGTTTGAAGATTGTTTTGCTGAAGCTGAAGCTGAGATGTGGCTGTCAAAAGAAGATAATTTGTTTCACTTGAAAGGAATGAATGTTAGGTTCATCGTCCCACGACGATTTTCAATTGAAAGTGAAATTGTATGACCCTGATTGGTTGTCCTTGATCGTTCCATACGTGGAATGTGCTGATTCAAGTCCTTTGGTGTGTGAGTATTGTCGACTGATGTTCACATGGTAACGTAAATTCAGTAAATAATACTGCCGGATGATAGAGATAAGACAAAATATGCTTAAATGGATGCTTTTCCACCGTAGCAAAGCTAATTCGCTTAAATTTTATTTATTGATTATCATAACACTAATTAACACCATTGTGTGAGAAAATATCAAAATATATTGCAAAATCGTGACTTGAAACCGATGTAACAAAGTTCGGTTTGAAACAAATATTCACATCCGTTATAGTGACGATACAGTCACGCTTCAGTTACTCGCAAGATAGTTCATAATTCGCATCTTTCCCATGTTTCGGAAGATTGACAGTCTCATCTCTCTCTTTCTCTCTTTCTCGTCGAAGAGGAACAAAAATAATTCGAAGGCTCTTCCAAAGTGAAGGGCCAAGCTTGAACTTTCCATTTCGATACACCAGGCAATCCCCTGTGAACATTCTCCAGGATATAATCTACTACCGAAAGATGCACCTTTTCCCCTCAACAACGCATGCACATTCAAACGAATCACATCATCCATCAATCTCACGGAAATGATCACGCAACGCTCATTGATACAATTAACAATTCATAATCGTGGACTCCACCACCCTCTAGAAGCGTCTCAATCACTCACATCCCTTCACCCCGTAGTAGCTCACACTTACCGCAATTATCCCATTTCTCCCGCGATTCTTCTGCTTGCTTTACACCGGACACCGGAATACCTCCGATCGATTCGTAATTACTCGGCGTGAGTTCTCTCTGGAAACCACTCTCGCCTAGCCAAACCTCCGTTGAATGCAGTATGCACATTTACATTCACACCTGCCCAGCTTAACGCCACTCGCCGAACCAGATACGAGATCCCCTCACGCAACCGCACCAGCCAGCCAGCCAACCAGCCGCACTGAGCACCGAACGCGATGTTCTCCTCTCCAGTTAGCTTCGGAACGTGGTTGAGCTACGACTCGTCGAAGTGAAGTGCGCGCGCACGCTCGATTCAACCCGAAACGCGTGTTGTTTGTGTTTGTCTTCGAACAAACAGGTGACTCATGTGCCTTTAACTCGGTCGCGGTTTATCAGTACCACCGTTCGCAAAATTTTGCAACCGCAACAGCTGTCAAGGCTGTAATTAGGTCTGCACCAGCCAAGTGGTTCAAATGCGATCGAGGAGAATGTGAGGTGCAATATTAAAGCAACATCGAATTATTTCGGCTGAATCATCTTTTAGGTCTGTGGTGTTGTGAATGAGTGTTTGCAAACGAAGCACCAGAGTACAGTAGCGCATCTGGATCGGGTTTCGATCCATCTCGCTTCCAGCTACATTCTGTTACAAGTTGCTACTAGTGCGTTCATCGAGAGCTCAATTAAGTGCGTTCTTGAACAAAGTTGGCTTTGGAAGAGGTAGAAGAAGGGGTGAAGTTTCGAATGTAGGAGATCGTTTGAGAGTGCAAGCAGTGTGCGGTGTGTTCATGAAGATAGCAGCAATTATGTGTTTCCTGGATCAAGTTAATAATTAAGGATCCTATGGAGTAGCAGTGAAAGAAAAGTTCTCAATTTAATTAGTGTTCATCAGTGAGAAAGCGGAGTGTGAGGCACGGTTTGTGTGAATTCCAATAGTTAATCCAATCAGGGTCGCTGGAATTCTGTTCATGAGAGGATATTATTGTGGGTGGAGCGCCAGGCAACGGGAGAAGTTCATTCGAGCTCCAGCGTCTCTCCCATAAAAGGTAAGTTGATTCTGTGCCCTTTTCTTGCGGAATGTATACCAACCTACCAACCTACCGACTGATGTTGCCTGTGCGAGTCTCTATGTGCACTGCATTTCAAGCAGGTTATTTGCATTCCGCTCACTTTTATTCGATTTTTTGCTCGGGCTGCGGTCCGTTTCTGCTAAACACACTGCTGATGTTGGTGCCAGCGCGCCGGGGCTGCTAGTGAATGACTTAGTAACGGGGAAACACCTTGCGACAGATTGCTAAACGCCAACCTGCTCAGAAGGATGCTAGTTTATCGGGGAATAACCACAACAAATTATCATTGAAAGTGTGTTTTGATTATTTTTCGATTGTTAAAAATCATGCACTTTTAAAAATCAGTAGAAAAAAAAAGATATGTGATTTGTACACATGTGGAATATTATAAACTCCTTTTTCCCATAACCATTAGAAAGGATCCACTGAATTCATCAAATGAAATAACCAGATTTTGTCACCCTCTTTTTCAAACATATTTTTCAATATTCTGCAGACCCTAGATGCTCTTTAGTGATCTAGTTACATTGAATATACAGCTTTCAAATAAGTGTAACAGATTTGAAACAACGATAACCTGTAATTAATGAGACAAAGACATTTGATGCGAAAAAGTGTTTTTCACCACTTGGGTCATTAATACAGTAAAATAAATCATAAACTTTGCTTATAACACTTCAGGAAAATATAAATAAATTGAAAGTTGATTGTTGAACGGTTCATCTATTACTTAACCAACATTTCCCTAAAAGGTTACCAAAAGTACGTATTTGTTTTCTTTGAGAAAGATTAAAACGTACATACCTCAAAACCTTTGGTATTCTCATACAAACAAGGTACTATTTATTATCGCCAGTTCACACAAAACTGAGCATTGTTTGTTTTCCAAAAATACACAGTTGGAAAAAATCGTGTATTTTTTCCCGATTTTTCCAAATTAAACTTTTTATTGATACCCGGTTACGCAGCGAAAGACACGGAGTTCATTCGCTTATAATACTTAATAATAATAATTTAAGATGAAGGAATGTGATATGTATCCTCTTAAGAAAAAAAAATCATATAAATTTAAGTCTATTTGGATGCACATAAAAGTTTCGGTCCGTAAGACATACATTTTCGTCTATTATTTTGTATTATCGTATCTAATCTAATCGAATGTAATGTAAGACGCAGATATAACTCCAAATATCCAATGTGGTTCATGTAAGGCTATGATGGTGAAACATTGTGTCGTAGGTACGGTCCTGTAGAAGGTACATTGGACCAACAAAAGTAAAAGTGAAATTGAAAGATTTTAAACTTTCCAGCAATTCCTTGGATCTTTCAGAAGTTCTTTGGATTGTCCTAATAGTTGTATTAGCTTCCTGGAAGAACTATTGATTCCAAAAACTTCTCAGAAGTTTGGTTAGCTTTTCCAGGACTGCAAGAGTTAAAGAAAAGTTCTACTTCAGAACATCAAAAAACATTGAAAAAGTTTTACGGATTTTCTACAAGTTATTCGAATTTTGAAAAAGTTCTCAGAACTTTCAGAAATTCTTTATGCCTCGAGAAGCTTCACGGATTTCCTTAAAACTATACAAACTTTTGAAAGTGCTTAATATATAGGTTTAAAGCTATTTGCGAACTCTTCAGAAGCTCTAGTGGTTTCCAAAATAACTATTGGCTTTCTTAGAGGTCAAAACACTTACAAAAAATTCAAAAAACTTCACAGATATTTTACGAAGATACCAAAAATATTGAAAACTGATCAAAGGTTCTACGTTACACCCAGAAATAGAATTCAAGACTTCATCGTACTTTCAGAAATGACTTCTTCTCGGAAATTATTTCAATTTATATTGAATGTTTTATGGACTCTTTGTAATTAAAATATTTACCTGTACTTAGTAATTCAGAAAAAGCACCAAAAAAGGATAGAAGTGCCACTAAATCATTTAGGCCTGTGCCAACAAATAATGTGTGATCAGCATTAAAAATTCAGGAATGAGCAATAATAGATGAGAAAAGATCTTCGGATAATCTAATTGTGACCGGTAAATCTGTCAAATAAAGCAACAGCTATTAGTATATGTGCAAATAAATATGGCTTGATTTCCGCCAAATGATGTAATTTGAGCACTAAACTACTCGCATATGTCTTGGATTTTTATTTGATTTTCCCATAAAAATAGTAAAATGAGCAATAAATAACTGAATAACCACAATAAAAAAAAACTCAAATGTCCTAGGTAGTAGATACAGTTACCCATCTTTAAATTCAAAAATAATTTGATATCGTGAAAACTTTCCCATGAAATAATCAAAAACACCATTTGAAAACTGAATGGGTTCCAGAGAGCAGAAAATAAATGCAGGCAAAAAATTGGGAATGAGCCATAAAAAGTTGTGATGTGTTTTAGGACAAATTCAAAAATTTCATATGGAAGTGGTAAAATGAGCAATGAATATTCAATAATGTGCAATAGACCATAATATTTTTGCAAAACGACTAATGAACGTATACATTCCAAATAAGAGTTGTTGAGCTTCTACAATTGATATTTTTATCAAATGATATGTTGAGTACCAATAACCATAAGAGGAGAGGAAAAAAAGGGAAGTAAGAATAAGGGAATATAAAGGGAAAAAGAGCCAAGGAAGAAAAAAAAGGAGAGGAAAAAGAAGGGAAGGGTTAAAAAAAGAGAATTATAATATAAAGAGATAAAAAAGAATGCCTAAAAAAGAATTCATTAGATTTAATGCTGAATCTAGGAAATTGGATCATTCAAACATCCTTGAAATAAGATGTTTTACTCATCCACCACACCGCGATTAGACACAGTTTAAAGTGGATACCAATGAGCTGTCTGACTTTGAAAAATAGTGCAGACGATCTTGTTATTTGGAGAACTTCAACGGAACCCTAACTAGATTGTTGTGCTCGTGGTATCTTTCAACTGTCAGATAGCGTGTAGTGATGTATCACACATTTAAAAATATTCGAATAACATCTTATTCATCAATATATCATCCAATTTACTAGATTCAGCATTAAATCTTATTCGAATCAACCTGTACACCCGGATCAAGTTTGTAACGGCTTTTTCTTCCTGACATTTATGTTCCTTCACCTTAACAGAACGCCAGTTGCTCATAACTTTTTTATGTTCGATAAAGACGCTTTACAACGTTTGCAGTGCACCGCAACTGTGAAATCGTAAAATGTTGGAAAAATAACCATTACTAACTAATTAAAATTCACATGTCCTCATTTTTGTACTTTCCTTTTTGGCATGATACATTTTTCAACCGTATTTATAAGTAGTGACCACATTAAACGATCTTCTTGACCAACAATATTTTTTTTCCATACAAGCGACAGTCTTATGGTTATTGGTAAACTCAACATATCATTTGATAAAAATATCAATTGTAGAAGCTCAACAACTCTTATTTGGAATGTATACGTTCATTAGTCCATTTGCAAAAATATCATTGTCTATTGCACATTATTGAATATTCATTGCTCATTTTACCACTTCCATATGAATTTTTTTAATTTGTCCTAAAACACATCACAACTTTTTATGGCTCATTCCCAATTTTATGCCTGCATTTATTTTCTGCTCTCTGGAACCCATTCAGTTTTCAAATGGTGTTTTTGATTATTTCATGGGAAAGTTTTCACGATATCAAATTATTTTTGAATTTAAAGATGGGTAACTGTATCTACTACCTAGGACATTTGAGTTTTTTTTATTGTGGTTATTCAATTATTTATTGCTCATTTTACTATTTTTATGGGAAAATCAAATAAAAATCCAAGACATATGCGAGTAGTTTAGTGCTCAAATTACATCATTTGGCGGAAATCAAGCCATATTTATTTGCACATATACTAATAGCTGTTGCTTTATTTGACAGATTTACCGGTCACAATTAGATTATCCGAAGATCTTTTCTCATCTATTATTGCTCATTCCTGAATTTTTAATGCTGATCACACATTATTTGTTGGCACAGGCCTTAATAATTTAGTGGCACTTTTTTCATTTTTTATTGCTCAAATCTTTCTTTTAATTGATGATTAATTATGCTGAAGTTATTTTGACTCTCTGGCAGTTCTCACAGTACGTACAGCATCCGAAAAATCCTCAGAACTTTATAAGAACCCATAAGACTTTAAGAAAGTCCGGAGTGCTTCTGGAAATATGAAGCACTGTCACAAAACGCAAAGATCTTCCAGACCGCTCTTAGGGCTGATTTATTGATCTTAAAGGAAGCGCGTAGATAGCCTAGAAAAATCATTCCATTTAAGTCAGCAACTTCCTACAACCTATAGTTCTCCAGAGAGTCCATAGATTTTTCTGGGACGTCAATAAAACTTCTAGAACAATATAGTTTCTAGAACTCCTGATAGATTCGGAGAATTTCTTTAAGTGGCATTTTCTGAAAGTGCGTGAATTTTTTAGCAATCCGTTAGATTTTATGGAAGTTCTTTATTTTTCTCAGAAAGAAGAAGTTCAGTAGAATTTATTGAATTTCAAAATTTTTAAATTTATAAATTTAACCGGTCTCCTAAAAGTTTCACGGACTTCAAACAGGTGTACAAATTCCATGGAAAGCTACAAATTTTCTAGTAATGCTACAGAAATATCATTAATTTCAAAAATCGAGAGCAAAAGGATCACAAAATTTACTAAAAATACAACTCTAGTGTCAATCTGCAAAATTATCTGAATATCTGTGATCAGCTAATTCAGCTATCAATTCCGAATTGTATAATTTTAGAACAGAGAGCAAAATCAAATAATATCCTTAACACTTTTTCAAGTATGTCAGATCAAAATTTAAATCAAACAACTTCTCTTCAAAAATGCATCTTGATGACAAAAACGCTGGAAAATCCTGGTGAGATTTGTGACTTGTTTGCAAAGTTTTTCCAAGAAATTTACACAATCGCAATCTAGATTATTTTTCATTCTTTCCTGCATCTTCAAATGACATAAGAGTAAGTCAGGTACATGTTCTAGACTATCTTGCTGGTTTGAAAAATCTTGATGCTGCGAAAGGTGCGGGACCTGATGGAATCCCACCAGCATTTATGAAAAATCTTGCATTTGAACTAACTTCGCCTTTATTTTGGCTCTTCAATTTGTCACTTGATTCAGGTCAGTTCCCAAAAATTTGGAAAAACTCATACCTAATACCTATTTATAAGTCAGGAAAAAAAAAATCCGATATTCGCAATTACCGTGGAATTGCTATTATGTCTAGCATCCCAAAGCTTTTTGAAGCTATCGTCAATAGAAAACTGTTTAGTCAAGTAGAAAATGTTATAACAAATTCGCAGCATGGATTTTTCAAAGGACGCTCAACTTCCACAAACTTGTTAGAATTCGAGAACTATTCATTGAACGCAATGGACAACGGCAACCATGTCGAAGCGCTGTACACTGTTTTCAGCAAGGCCTTTGACCGTATTGACATTCCTCTGTTGCTCTATAAGTTAGGAAAAATAGGATTTGAGGATAAATTTCTTAAATGGATACAATCGTATTTAATAAATCGGTAACATGTAGTCAGTTTTAATGGGGAAAAGTCACAAGCTGTTCATGTAGGAGATCTACTTTTTCTTTTGTTTGTTAATAATTTTTCTAACATGCTTAAGCAGCTCAGAATTTGACATCTATACAGACGACATGAAACTATTTATGGAAATTAAGAATTACCAAGATCATGTAACTTATATAAACGAAATATTATTATTTGACATATAAAGGGTGTCCACGATGAAATTGCCACACTATGAAATTGCTCTAACTTTTCAACCGTTGGGTAGAATTTAATGAAAATATGGGTGGATTTAGTTCATAGTGCATTATTTACATCCTGCAAGTTTTAAAGTCCTGTGATCAAAACTCGCGGAGCTCGGAGTCGAAAGAACAGCTCGTGCGTGATAAAATCTTGCGCATTCATCACGAGAACAAGGATCTCTCGCATCGTTCCATCGCTAAAACGTTGGGAATCACGAATTCCACGGTGTCGTGAGTGATTAGGCGGTTCGAGGAACGGTTGACCACCGATCGGAAGCCCAGAAGTGAAGGAAAAGTATTCCGTACAACTTCCAAAATCACAACCGCGTAGTTGAGGCCTTCAACCGAAATCCGAACGCCTCCGTTCGGGATGTGGCTAAGAAGTGCACCTAATTGCCGAAGTTTTGTCCAGAAGGCCAAACTAAGGCTGGGCTTCGAGCGTTCAAGGTACAAAAGGCCCCTAATCGCGACGAGAAGCAGAACAAGTCCGCTACAAAACCCGTGCCAGGAAGTTGTACCTCAACATGCTGACGAAATTTGAATGCTGCATCATGGACGACGAAACATATGTGAAGGCCGACTTCAAACAGATCCCCGGCAACCTGTTTTTCACGGCCAAGGATAAGTTCAGCGTTCCGTGTTGAAAATTTTTGGAAGGGAGGTGGAAGGTTGGGTGGATTGGAGTGGGAGAATGGATGGGGGAGGAGTGTCGGAATAATTTTTTGAGGAAGAAGGTATTATTGTATTTGAGATAAGGGGATGATGGAATTGGGGTCCGTCGGGGGATAAAAAAGAGTTGTAGGGTATTGTGATGGGGGTGAGGGATGATTGCAGGGGTGGGTTTTTTTTTCAAGAAAAGGGTGGTGTAAATTTTATAGATAGGGTAACGGGATGTAATGTTAGCCTATCACCTTCATTCGGCCTATGTACCAAATATGTCATTAATTTAGCGATAATCAACAAAATCATGTTGCTATTAAGATGACCGATGTAATCCGAAGCAATTGAGACAATATTAATCAACTTATAGTTGTTCACTTCCGCATAATTTTCGATTTCTTGAACTTTTGGGGCATCATGATTTCACTGGTTAAGTTGAACAGATGATCTACACGATCTTCAAGTGATCTAAATTTGGCTTAATTGAATCGATAAAGCGAGTAATGCAGTCTGGATGTACAGAAAATGGTTACACGTTACAAACTAACTGTTCACATAACTAAAATAACAATGACTTTACAAGAAAATCGTAGACCCAATGTTGGGGACATAATTTTTTGTATGTTCCCAACTATGGCCTGTTGTACCAATAACGTAGTAAAAAGGTTGTTATTGGTAAAATTTAAAGTGGAAACGCATGAGTTTGCAGTTGTTTATATTCAAGTGGCTCATCTAAACACAAACCGAAGTAACAAAATCATTGTATAGTGAATTATAATGTTTTCATTATTGAATGGCTGATAAATCATATATGAACATCACTTAAGTGTTGCGAAGCAGTTTTATTTTAGTTTGTTTTGTGAAATTCTATGTTAAGTAAAGCGAATACATCTGACAATGCCTTAATTCATAAAATTAGAAAAAAAAACCGTACAAAGACTGCATTTAGTAATAAATCCATCGAATGGGACGAAGTTGCATCCATGAATAGACCCAATATGATGCTTATAGACCGACATTAAATCCATATCCCTCGAAAGTTTCTGACTTCATAAAAAGAGTTGTGTAACTTTTCGTGATACATACTACCAAATGTCTTATTAAACTTATCTTAGCAAGTGTATAACTAGTTGAATCTCACTTACAGCTTCAAAACTTTATGAGTTATAATAAAAAATGTAATCGATGGTTGCATAATAGGCTGAGTCAAGGGACACATACCCTATATTGAAAACAATTGGCATAAAAATATTTTGCGAGGTTGAAGGAGCAAAGGGAGGAAGTCCATAATGAAATGGACGAAGAAGCCGAGAAGAACTTGAGGCGTGATTTGTAAATACGTTTTTATTGTTTATTAATAATCAGGTATATCTCACCAAAAGTCGCCTGAAAAATATCATTTGCTTGTTTAGCCGCAAAATTGAAAATTTTCTATGCTAATTTGTAATTAAATGCCGTGATTGCAAAAAAAAATGGCATCAAACTCAATTCACTTATAGCACAGCTTCTCAAAAGGTACTATACTACGGTACCGGGTGGGGCAATGCCTCAGAAGCAAAAACAAACGTTCTAATATGCAATACGACCACACGGTGTCAGCAGAACGCGGTTTCATTCAAGATATAGCTCTCCACATAACAGCCGAATGAAAAACTTATCCACTAGTATGCAGTGCCTACTTCGATCTTCTGTTTTCCGAGCGTCAACATTGACATAAAATTGATTCATAACAGACAATCGAATTTACATGACATGTTTGTTAACCTTCTATCCATTACGTTAAATGTAGGTTCTACTTCATGTAAAATCAGTTATTTTCCAACTAATTGAAGAGTTGATTGGTGATCTGTTGAGGCCTATGGTGATTTTGATTTTACTAGGTTGGTTTCACAGAATCAACAAATGCATATTTTTATTATCTTGGGTCATTCCTTAGTTCATGCAGAAACAACTACAAATCAAGGCCATGCTTCTAGTGGCTGAAACAGTCAGTTCTAGAATTTTTTTTCTAGCGGACATTCTGGGCATAGAGTAGGATTCTACATGCCACCCCATCGAAGTAATGTAAAAAAGTATATCGAATGATCTCAATTGATAACTGTGGACGTCCATCTAGAACACTTAATTGAGAAGTGACCTTAAGCAGAGTCTGCTAAGCAATAAGCTTGAAATGCCAAGAGAGGAAGTTTTTTATAAAAAATATCCACAAAACCTCCAAAAAAAGGGCGCTTTTTTTTTTTTTCTTCTCCTTTCTATTGGGTTTCAAATTATATCTTTGTTCTTTTGTTTATTAATGTTCAAAAAAACATAAACATATTATTTAATTAAAATCTTAAAGCATAATTTCTTTCAGTATCGTTCCATATAAATCCGGACACCTTCAAATCATTGTAACTTTTGAAACATTGCAAGTAGGAATGGAAAATTTCACTGTGGTATAACTGAGAGTCTATGATGAAAAAGACTATGATTGATTTTTACATTTCATGTTTAGTATTCAAGATGGCGACCAAAGAAAAACAAGTGCGCGAGCGAATTTTGTACTGGCGTACGGCAAATCCTGACTTGTCAATACGGGACCATGCAAAAACATTGGATTTGCCTAAATCCACTGTTCACGATGTGCTCAAATCATTTTCGGAACGTTTGACGGTGGAGAGGAAACCGAGAAGTGACAAAAACATTGGACGCGCTGATCTTGTCATGGACCGAAAGGTGAAAAGGATATTAACGAAAAACCCAAATCTCTCCATTCGAACGGTGGCTCGTAAAATAGGGATGTCGCCTGGTTTTGTCCAAAAATCAAAACAACGTTTGGGACTTCAGTCGTATAAGGTAAAAACAGTTCCAAATCGCAACGACAAACAGAACTTGGTAGCAAAATCACGGGCTCAACGTTTGTACTGCGAATATTTGACGAAGTTTTCATGCGTTGTTATGGACGATGAAACTTATGTCCTGGAGGATTTCAAGCAGCTTCCAGGGCTGGTTTTTTATTCTGCTATGGCCAGAAATGCTACAGCTGAGCATTTCAGGACGAAGAAGGCATCGAAATTTCCCAACAAATACCTTGTGTGGCAAGCAATTTACACGTGTGGCAAAAAGAGTAAATCATTCGTCACTACATGCACAATCAACAAGGAGATCTATCAGAAAAAGTGTCTGCAGAAGCGATTGCTACCCTTGATCAAAAGTCACAAAGAAAAACCTTTGTTCTGGCCCGATTTGGCATCATGCCACTATGCTAAAACTGTAATGGAGTGGTACCAAGCAAACCAAGTGAACATTGTACCAAAAACCTCAAACCCGCCAAATTGCCCAGAGCTACGACCAATCGAGAGATATTGGGCTCTGATGAAGTGGAAGCTTTCTCGAAAGAAGCTAAGAATCAAAGACACCAAACACTTCCAGCAAATTTAGACAAAGACGGCTTCTACGATTTCTGAAGAGTCTGTACCGAACAACTATGTTTTGTTTTCACGAATTGTTAAAACACATCCCATGAATCTGAAATTAACAACTACGACGGAAATATAATGCGAAATTTATGTTTTATTCATGTTTTGAGGTGTCCGGATTATTGCGGATACAGACCTTATTGCACACCTCACGCCACATCGATAAATTTGATATGAAATTTGTAAAACAAAAAAAATAATAATACAAATCTGATAGTAGAATAAAATCATCAAAAAATAAAACTACAAACCCCCCCCCCCCCGGGGAAGATAAAAATAAGTTATCGTTATATGGTGGCGGAGAGAATTTGGAAATGGCAACTACTTTTCTCCCTACAATGTCTCATCTTTTCTTCGCGTGTGTTCATTCTATCGCACATCAGAGAAATCAATTCGGGGGGGGCGGGAGAAACGACACGGAGGCGACACACACACATACTCTCAGAACAAAAAAACAAACCCAATGCAGAAAAACAAACATTTATTCGCCGGAAAAGTTGTTCCCGTTCCGTCGCCATTCTTGCAACGACTCACAACAATTGGGAAAAAAACCCGTCCACCGGGGGTGACCGAGAATGTGTGCAGTATGTAATTTAAATTTAGCTCATACATTCGCATGTACCTGCGGTGGAAATTATCATCATACTGCACCGGCTGAGCAACGGCATTATCACACGCGTGGAGCCATAAAAACACACGTTTTCACAGACACGTGGTTTACAAGCTCCCTTCCTCCTCTTGGCCGATCGGTGATCCGCCGATTCCATCGCAGCGGAGCGGCGGGGGGGAATTTGATTTAGCCGCAAATCATACGCGAGCAAGCATGAATGTTGAAAAATCACTCGACTATGCGGTGCTACCCCTCTCTTCGCCCATTTCACGATGGTTCAGCACAAAAAAAAATAATAACAATATCCAGCATAACCGCACTTAATAAAAGTCCCACCAATTGTTGTTAATTCCTGTGGTAGGATTTGCGATGTGCAGTGTGGAAAAAAAGTCCTCGCCGGCAGGAAAAGGAGAGAGCTAAATAGAATTGCAAGGGAACTTAATTGCGCGCAAAGAAAAGCCTCTGCAGCGGAAAAAAGAAGAAAACTTGAGCTTTTCAAATCGAGAACAATTTTCTACTGCGCTTCCTGCCTTTTCAGGGTTTGTGTTATTGTAAAATAGTTGTAAATAGTCGTTTATAATTGCATTGGGGTCTTAAAGGGGCTACCCGAGCAAAGGTGTATAACAAATTGAGTTTATATCAGACTATCATTCTTTTATCACTGAATATGTCATTTTGGACTGAATTAGAAATAACAAAAAAAAAATACTAATTGGATATCATCATTAGATAGTTACTAGTTTAGTTACAATTGAGTTAATTTTGAGAACAAATCCTGTTATGTGAGCAAATTAATGTAAATTATTTGTAATTTTGTTATCAATATGACATCAAATTCATATGCTAATAACTCTTACAACTGAACTCCAAATTCATATGCTAATAACTCAAATCCACAACAGACTGCGACTACTCGACTGCGTATCAACTGACAGCTCACCATCAACTGCTTGACTACGAAACCTTTCTTCACCTCTAATTATCTACCTATATATATAAAAATGGTTTTTTGTCTGTCTGTCTATCTGTCTGTCAAAACCTAATAAACTCGGAGACTACTGAACCAATCGACGTGAAAATTTGCATGCAGGAGTTTTTGGGGCCGGAGAAGGTTCTTATGATGGTTTGAGACACCTTCCCTTTCTGTAAGAGGGGGCTCCCATACAAATGAAAGACAATATTTGTTATTTGAGACCCCTCCGCCTTCTGAAAGGGGAAGGGGGGGATCTCCTATTCAAATGAAACATAAATTTATGCATAACTCGAGAATTAATCAAGCAAATGGAACCAAATTTAGCATATGGAGGTCTTTGAAGGAGAGAATGGTTTCTATGGTGGTTTGAGACCCCTCCGCCTTCTGAAGGGGGGGGGCTCCCATAAAATGAAAAGCAAATTTCTGCATATCTCGAGAACTAATGAAACAAATGGAACCAAATTTGGCAGGTGAAGGTTGTTGAAGGAATGAAATGTTTCTATAATAATTTGAGACCCCTCCGCCTTCCGAAAGGGGGATTAAAATACAAATGAAACACAAATTTGTGCATAACTCGAGAACTAATCAAGCATATGGAACCAAATTTGGCATGTGAAGGTTTTTGGAGGAGAGAAATGTTTCTATGGAAGTTTGAGACTCCTCCGCCATCTGGAAGGGGGAGGGAGGGGAGTTTCCAAACAAATCCAACACCAATTTTAGCATAACTCGAGAACTAATCAAGTAAATGGAACCACATTTGACATATGGAGGTCTTTGAAGGAGAGAAAGGTTTCTATGGTGATTTGAGACAACTCCGCCTTCTCAATGGGTGAGAAGGGGGGGGGGGGGGGAGTAGTTGCTCGAAAACAAATGAAACACAAACAACTCGCCCTCTGAAAGAGAGGGGGGCTTCCGTTCAAATGAAACACAAATTTCTGCACAACTCCGGAAGTAATAAAGCAAATGAAGCCAAATTTGGCACGTGGATTTTTTTGAAGGAGAGACATATTTCTATGGTGGTTTGAGACCCCTCCGCCTTCTGAAGGGGGGGGGGGGGGGCTCCCATAAAATGAAACGCAAATTTCTGCATATCTCGAGAACTAATGAAGCAAATGGAACCAAATTTGGCAGGTGAAGGTTGTTGAAGGCATGAAATGTTTCTATGATAGTTTGAGACCCCTCCGCCTTCTGAAAGGGGGAGTTAAAATACAAATGAAACACAATTTATTGCATAACTCGAGAACTAATCAAGCAAATGGAACGAAATTTGGCATGTGGAGGTTTTTGGAGGTAAGATACCGCAAGCAGTGGGAGGGCTCTCATGCAAATGAAACACAAACTTTTGCAAAACTCGAGAATTATTCAGGCAAATGAAACCACGTTTCGCATGTGGGGTTATTGGAGAAAGGATTTTTTATATATATTACAATGAATTTCTGTCTGACTGTCTGTCTGACTGATCGGCGTGAAAATTTGAATGCAGTGGTTTTTGGGGCTGGGGAAGGTTAGTATCTCGAGTAATTCATGATTAGGGCCTGAAGGCCATTTGTAAACAATGACTTTAAACAGTGATCTCTCACGAATCCCACTATATCCAGCTGCTTCATATGGTAGAACTAACATTCTGCTACCAAATGCTGCTTTTATTTCAAGAGAGGGATTTAAGATTCAAGACAAATCGGGGTTTAAAGCCATTGTTTACAAATGGCTTTTAACCCCTTAACATGAATTACTCGAGTAATGATTGTTTGAGACCCCTTCCTCCTTCTGGAAGGAAGTGAGGGCTCCCGTACAAATGAAACACAAGTTTCTGCATAACTCGAGAGCTAATCAAGCAAACGGGACCATAGTTGGTATGTGGGGTTTTTTGGAGGCAGGATTTTTTTTCAATTTTGGTTTGAAAGAGAGAGAGAGAGGATGTCTCTGGAAGGGGTGAGGGCTCTTATACAAATGAAACACAAATTTCAACCAAACTTGATAATTATCCAGGCAACTAAAACACAAAATGCGTATTTCTTGGGAGATGCTGCCCTGCTGTTGTGATAGAAATTTGAACCCTTTCTTAATAAAGGATAGGGAATGTTGGAGTTATTCTCAGTGCTACATTATGCACAAGAAGTTAATCTAAGGTTATGCAAGAGAAAATTACGTTTAAACTGAAAGGATACGGCGTAGTCTGAATATAAATGTTTTGTGTATGAAATGATGCTACAAAGAAAAAAAAAGAAAGTATGTTAAAACACCGAGTTTGAGGATTTAAACCAACAGTAAGGATCCCGTTGGGGCCACTCTTAGGTGAGGGTGGTTTATTTCAATGGAATACAAAAATACGTTGAAATATCCAATTTGACGACCGATTTAGACCAACATCACAAATGTGCGTGGTTAATAGAAGAAAAAAAAACTCCTGCTACATAGCAGTATCACATTCACACTACCTGGAATAACAAAAAAGATATAATTGAAAAGGAGTTAAAGACAATATACACGACACGAGTGGCACGATCTTCAGGAAGTCTGTCCAACTATTTGGCTTCACCGACGACGTTGATATCGTTGCACGTAACTTTGAGACGATGGCGGACACGTTCATCAGACTTAAGGCTGAAGCTGGTAGGATTGGGCTTGTGATTAATGCGTTAAAAACAAAATACATGAAGGGAAGAGGCTCACGAGAAGAAAATGTTAGCCTCCTAGCACAAGTTCAGATCGACGGTGATGAAATCGAGGCGGTAGACGAATTCGTGTATCTGGGCTCATTGGTGACCGCCGATAACGACACCAGCAGAGAAATACAAATGCGCATTATGGCTGTCAATCGTGCCTACTTTGGACTCCGAAGGACGCTAATATCGAACAAAATTCGCCGAACCACAAAGTTGACGATCTACAAGACATTAATTAGACCGGTAGTTTTGTACGGCCACGAAACATGGACATTGCTAGTGGAGAACCAACGCGCCCTTGGAGTCTTTGAACGGAAGGTGCTGCGTACGATCTACGGTGGAGTGCAGATGGAAGACGGGACGTGGAGGAGTCGAATGAACCACGAATTGCACCAGTTGCTGGGAGAACCTCCCATCGTACACATAGCAAAAATCGGTCGACTACGATGGGCTGGGCATGTCGTAAGAATGTCGGACGACAGCCCTGTGAAAATGGTTCTCGAAAACGAACCGACAGGTACAAGAAGAAGAGGCGCGCAACGAGCAAGGTGGATCGATCAAGTAGAAGGCGACCTGCGGACCCTCAGCAGACAGCGAGGCTGGCGAGGTACAGCCATGGACCGATTACAATGGAAACAACTTCTGTGTACAGCAGAGGCTACACCGGCCTTAGTCTGATTGGTAATGGTAAGGTAAGGTACTGTTCGCAACCGGCAGATTCTTTCATACACTATGGTCACTTTTTAGCAGCACCTGTCCGGCACCTAATCGATTCGCCAGGCGGGACGGATTTCACGAAAAATTTGGACACTTTTTCTCGAACTCTTCTCATCGACGTTATTTTTTCACGCCTTTCAAGGATCCACTATTCCCACCCCGAAAAACCAACGCACTAAACCACTACTGACTGTATTTTTCTCAAGGAATACTTTTAAATTTCAAAACTTTTAAAAATTGAAGGGAATGAAGGAAAAATCTGACACCAAAAATTCAACACGTCCGCTCTCGCTCAAAGCTTACTTCGATCATTTTCAAGTATTTTGAATTCACAGATAACACACAAACATCATATATACGGTTATTGGGTGTAGAAACAGTCGAATAAAAGATGCAAGACACGGAAGAAATCTGCACACTGCACACGGAATTTCCGTATCTATAAAATATAAAAAGAAAATAGTTGTGGAATCGAGAGAAAACTATTAATACTGCTCTTGACTTTGCTCTCATTGTGGCATCTTTTCTGACAGAAGTAAGTTACTAAGATTATGCAGCATCCCATTATTTCAGTCATCACACATAGCACCGCATTCATTCCTTGCAGCAACTCAACCATGAGATACTAAATGACAACGCCGCAAGTTGTACGGGTTCAAACCGTGCAATCCGGGTTGCCACATTATTTTTCTTTCCCATCTTTAATTTTTGCCAAAAAAAATCTTTTTTATCTGTGTTTAACTACAGAAATTTTTGGTAAAAATCTTTACTTTAAATTTTGTGTTGTTAAAGGAAAACAGATCAATTGGGTGTGGGTAAAAATAATGAAATTTTGAATAATACTAGTTTATGTGTGCAAAATTTTATTGCGATCTGTCAAGTAGTTTTCAAGACGCATTCAAAACAAGAAGAACTACGCCAGCAAATCTTGGGCGCGGTAATCGATAAGGCTTGGAATCCACCATTCCACCGTGTCCCGCGTTGTGAAGATGTTCCAGGAGACGAAGACCATCGAGCGGCGCGCTGGAAGCGGCCGAAAACCGAAAACGGAATACCCAGAGAAGGCGCGGAAGATAAGGCAGTACTTTAAGAATAACTCGAACCTTTCCACACGAGACGTGGCCAAAAAGGTCAATTCGATGAGGTGGTTCATCCAGCAGACCATGAAGCGGGCTGGGGTACGTGTTTTTAAGGTCAGGAAGGCGCCAAACCGGACTGACAAGCAAACACGGTGGCCAAATTGCGTGCGCGGAAGCTGAACCGTGAGTGGCTGGTCAAGCCAGGTCGTCATGGACGACGAGACATATATCAAGGCGGACACCAAACAAATCCCCGGCCTCGAGTTTTTTGTCGGTACGTCATGAGCAGTGTTAAGAGAAATGTACGAGCATTCAGCTTGGGGCAGGAAATTCAATAAATAAATTAGGCCAAAACATAGCGAATATTTAGTTATTAAATCCCTGAAAATTTGAGAAGTATCCGATTCAAAATGAATTTTTGGTGATCATTTTTGTGTGTCTCATTTTTTCCGAGTCCAGTCTTTATACGAAAGATTCATGTACTGTGGGGAAATCGATCATTGCACTCTGACAGACCAGTTTTGACATGATAATGAATCATGAGGTATTTGTTTTGATTACATAAAGTTCCTTGATAGGTGAACAAAGTCGGAAGGGAATTAACAATCAATTATTGTTATGATCCGTGTACACTTATTTGTTGAATTTAGAATTTAGTTCTGATGTTAATATTAGCTGATCAACTCCTCCTCTCCTCCTTTGGCAGATTGTATTCCGAAAAAACTCGCTTGACTCCTACCAAAAAAAGCGGAACTAGTAAAAAGTTCGCAATGAACTTTCTTAGTAAGTGAAAAGCCAGCTTCCCATCAGACGTTTTCTTCAACAAGTTTCGAAGTCTTCTGATTCATCCACCTCGTTGTCGTTGCAGATGGTTATCGTCCTCAGCTCACGAAAATCATTTTCAATGGCCTGTTCCTCACCGCTTTCAAAGAAATTCGGATATTGTTTAATAATCGAGTTGAACTCCTTCAAAGGGCGCAGCTTCGCCATTATACATTTCTGACTTCTTACGAAGATGTTTCTCGAAATCTGAAACTCCTAAATCCGTCAGGTGTTTTAGGTCCCAACAAAAATTTGCAAGGAGCTCCATCAGCGAGAGTTCAGCTGATTGCACATGTTCAGAAATTCCATAGCTTTTGACTGGAAGATTGGATTCGGTTTGATGATAAGAGACAATACGTAGCTTAAGAAGAAGAGAAATGGCTGCGTCATCGGGTCATTAAGCTCCGAAAACCGTTCCATATTCCATTTGACAACTGACTTCAACGATAGCCATCTAGTGGCAGATGGATGCAGAACTGTGTCATCTGGGATTTCTTGGATCGTTTGAGGCTGCAGGAAAAGTAACTGCAGATATAGCGCATCATTCATTCCAGGTACAATGGCAGTTTTCTGCATGCGTTACTTGCATAAAGGGCCAAAACGTGACAGGTACATTTTATAATTATCAAATGAGAACAGTCATGTTTCAGCAGCTTCTTGATGGATCGGTCAGAACCCATAATTACCGAACCTCCATCTGATCCAAAGCCCACAAATCTTTTTTTTTGTAATCGGTGCAATCGACCTGCAACTGTTTATCAATTGCGCACAATATTTATAGGTTTTTGCACTGCAAGATTATATTAAAGATATCAAAAAAACACGTACGGAATAAATATGCTTCATATAGCAAAAATTACTATGTTACTCCTCGAGAACATTATTCGAACTCCCCAAAATTCTTCTGTATGAATGCTTAAAAATACTGCTACATTAGAAGAATAGTATTTTTATAGAAATCACTGCAAGAAATTCTGCCAAAATTTGTGGAACAATCTCTTGCGGAAATTTGAAACAAACACTTCTTTAAAGACATTTACACCGTCTTCAACTCTAGGTTGTACAGACTAAACATTAAACAAAGAGCGAATTACAACGGACACCTTAACCTAACACCCAGTGGACCAGATTGGATATTTTCGTTTTGCGAAAAGTTCCACAAGCTGGAGCGGGAATTGAACCCTCACTTCATGGCAATCGCTTGAACGACGGCAGACGCCGCTAACCGCTTGACCACGAAGCCCACTTCTCCTCCGGAATACCTGGAAAAAATATTGTAGTAATATCTGGAGAACTATGAGTAAGAATCCTTCCAGGCATTCCAGACAAAATTTGAAAAATGATTCCGATTTTTTGCAGGAAAACATGTTTAGTTTTTGTATAGTTCTTTCAGGTGTCTCCAGTGATTCCTTTGAAATCACAAAACTTCACAAGATCAGGGATTCCTTCAATCATTTCATCACAAGAAAGTTTTGAAAAAAACTGCCGATGCAATGTCAGTAGAAACTCATGAAAGAATCCCTGGAGAAATGCCTGCAAACGCCTGAAGAATACCTATAAAAACGCAAGAAGGAATATCTAAAGGAATGTCCGAGAATCTTGGAAAATTTTCTTCAAAAATTATCAAACATCAAATAATCAAAAAATTGATGGAGAAATCATTTAGGGCAAACACACAAACTGACTTTCATAATGCCATCTGTCACTGTAGTGTCAGTGTCAATTGTGTTATTTTGCTGCCTAAACAGCATACTGAAAGTAGTATTTATAAGAAGTTGGATCCTAAACTGTACTCATATTTTGAATTTGAGGTTTTTGAGAGGAAAGACAATTGCCAAAAATCTTAAAAATCTTGGTTTTTCTCAAAAATCTGTAATCTTCACATACAGATATCTGTATGAAAAAAATTAAAAAAATCTTTGTCAATCTAGGTAAATCTGTGCATGTGGCAACCCTGCATGCAACGCCAAAACCGGGTACCGCTATTTCACTTTATCGACATCATGACTCATGACTTAAAAAGACTCTCCACACACCGAAAGAAGAACATGGAAGAACAGAAGCCGAAAAAGAAACATCTCTGCAAAACCCGTTTCCCTACATAGTGAAGGCTGGATCGTTGAAATTGAGACGAGACGTGGTGCAAATGCCATAATTCGTCAAAATGGCCGTGGAATTGCCCAAAACAATTAGTCATCCAATTCTTTTTCGTTCCCACTGCAGCATCCCATTTGAACTTGGTCTGGTTCGCCTGTTTTACAAATTGATACAACCAGCCGAGCAGTCCAATTACGATGCTTTCCTCAGCATCCGATGCGCTGTTCGTCTTGGATTGCCCGAGGCGTACGTTCACAGCATAAAGCTAGCTAGTTGACGCAAAGAGGCTTCAATTATCTCACGTGGAGTGCCTGCCGACCGAAAGTACGCCCTGTCTGTCTGTCTGCCTGTCTGTCGCTTCAACCGTCTCAGCAGGTTTGATGGCCGGTATGTGATTTCACGAGTAACAAGTCCCGTTTTAATTCCACTGCCAAGTGGACCGGCCCACCTTACCGTATCAATGTTTGAGGAAAACCGTGCAATCTGCCATCGACAGCAGTCAGCCATGCAAGCGAAGTACGATGGGTGTGTGTGTTAGACAGTACTGGGATTGATTATCGGCTGGAGATAATTGTTTGATCTTCGCTTGTCCAATGTCTCGGTTGCTGCCTGGATCGGGGTCATTGACAGAGCTGCGACATAGACTACAAGTTTTGCCAGTTCAAAGAAGAATTGCAATCATTGAGAACGGCTCGAAACTTTCGATTATTTTGCTTTCAGAACCCACTAGTTTCACTCAAGACAAGTGGTTAACTAACTTCAATCATGCAAGGTCAGAATTTCGCCTCCAATCCCCAACTTTAATACCCCTCTAATGAACCGTTTTAATTGCCACCTGACCGTTTCGATGATGCCACATTTGACCAATCAATTATCGTCATTGAACATGGACTTAAATGTTTGGACAGCGGATTATGTCATTATACACCTTTTTGGCATCTCCCGTTCGCTGTTTTACGACCGAAACGTGTTTTCAATGCCATTGCCGCCGCAAAATGTTGTGTTTGTTGTTTGTTTCCCATTCGACGACGGCGATGATGATGATGATGATGATGGTCACATTCGTTGCACTTCCAAAGAACAGCGCGCTGTGTACTAAATTTGTCACAATATAGCCTTTACAAATCGTCGACATCGCATTTTCGTCGATGAAATATGACCGTTGGGCCAGCTTTTTCCAGAACATCTCACACGCACGTCATCAATTATTATTTATCGACTCCCGGCTGGACAAAGGAGCGAAAATATCTATCCCCTGAAACGACGACATTCATTGCCTACTACGATGATGGTGGCGTTGCGTTGGCTGAAAAGCACAATGTTATGCGTCGGTACTACACTGATTGCTGATGCTATCAGCTGTTATCTGTTGTCGCCATTGACGCCTTGCGAATGAAACTACCTGCCATTTTCGGCCTCACTTCCCAGAAAACCTTGTCCAACCCGTCGTGATACATCGTATGGCAATTTTATGGCGGGGAGAGTATGTTTTATTGATACGGGAGACGCCTTTCCCCTTTCGCTGTACCGGCCGATGGACCGACCGACCAACCGACCATGCTTTCACATTAAGCAACGACAATTCAACAACTGTATTTATAACCAAATACCCTGGAGGTGTTTATGTGTTTTTCTGATGGTGATTGAGTTTACTGCCGAGAAACAGCAAAGATGCTTGGATTCTGATATCGTTTACTTCGAACCTTGGCAATACGTTGAAAAATGCTTCCTTAGCTCATTGAGAACCAATGGAAAGAGGCTTGTGTTTCTTTGAAGAGTCTGGTTGACCTTTGAAGTGGGTGGCCTCTATGCAGCAGCTACAGAAAAAGTTGATTTTTTTTATTAAGAAGACAAGGCTGTTTGATTTTGTAGAACATTATTGTGTGGGCGTTTGTTGGAATGAATTTATAAAAATAAGTATCACCTGGGAAAACAGCATCAGCGTGGTAAAGTCGTGAATTTGCATACATGGCTGAATAATTTTTTTTTCTGTTAAGTTCCTTGTGAGTTGTAATATTTTGGGTGTTACAGAAACACAACTAGATATAAAAGGAAGTGGAAAAATGGCATTAAGTACGCTAGTATATTTACGTTTGTTATTGCAAAGCAATTGATAAACTTAATCATTAAAGTTTGTTTGTACTAATTGGCAAAAAGTTTGTTTTAATTGAAAAATACAGTAACCTACCTGCTGGATTATCTGGGAATGTTATCCGAGATAATCACTTCGTTTATCCTTTCTTGTATGAACTTTCGGCGTTCTTCTAGTGTTTGACATTCAGCAAGACTTGGAACCTAAAAAGTCCAATGTGGTGTAATGGGTCATCTTCAGGATCGCATTTCAATTTAGCATAAACTCAGCATCGCTTATTCAAGTTGCTCGTATCATAATCATCGCGAGCAACATAATTCATACAGGGTGAGTGGAAATTCCTGGCATTATTCGTTTATTTTCCGTCGCCCAATTTCCTCACAACGCACATTGGCACAATTCTGAAAAAAGACGGTCAAAAACCTTTTCACTCTTTTTTCATCATTTTATCGACTAGGTGTCTTCAGAAGAGTTGCTCAAAATGTTATTCCGCATCTTTTGAAAAAACACACGCCTAACCTTTCATAAGGGCTTAACTACGCTTTCAAATTCTAACTTTTTTCAGCTTCAAGATAACGGATTATTGTCTTGGACAAAGTTATGAAGCAAGTAATTTTAAGAAAAGTTGCTGAAAACATTAAGTTTCTAGAGCCTAACGTTAAAGATATATAATTGGTTTTCTTTCAGCACTACCTTAAAACCGTTTTTTTTTAGATAATTAGAACTTTGTTTAAATTTGTCGATTTCAATATGTTCTAAGAAATTGTAGGAATTATTGAGATATTCATTTTTGCTGAACACTCCAATGCTCTCTGGTGACCACATTTTGATATATGGTGATTCAAGTGTCTGTGTGACGTCATAATCAACCGCCTAAAAAAGGGTAGTCATAATCAACCGCCTAAAAAGTGTGTATTTCAATAATTCCTACAATTTCCTAGAACATATTGAAATCTTCAAATTTGAAGAAAGTACTAATTATCTCAAAAAAAAATCAATTTTAAGGTAGTGTTGAAAGAAAACCAATTATAACTCTTAAACGATAGGCTCTAGAATCTATTTGTTTTGAGCAACTTTTCTTAAAATTACTTGCTCTATAACTTTGTGGAAGACAATAACCCGTTATCTCGTAGCTGAAAAAAGTTAGAATTTAAAAGTGTACTTAAGCCACTATGAAAGGTTAGGCATGTTTTTTCAAAAGATGCGGAATAACATTTTGAGCAACCCATTTGAATACACCTCGTCGATAAAATGATGACAACAGGGTGAAAAGGTTTTTGGCCGTCTTTTTTTTCATAATTGTGCCAATGTGCAACGTGTTGACAACCACCGACGACAGGAATACGACTCCACCACCTGGACCCTATTTATCGCACTCATCATCACATGAGCCGGGACCGACGGCTTTACTTCCCTTCCGAAGGAAGACGTGACCAGATTTTTCGCCTCAGAAAAACCACCGACCTCGACTGGGATTGAACCCAGACCCACTGGGGTGCCAAGTAGCAGTCACGCTTACCACTACACTGAGGATTTGAGGATCTGAATTTTGATTATTGATGCACGGGTCACTTAATATCAGTATACCATAGATTGTAATTCACACTCATCAACATGGCCTAAACTATGGTTATCAAAAGGAGGTCTTATTGTTTTGTCGTAGGTGGTGTCTGTCGTTTCTGGTGAATGAAAAATTATGAATTTATTAAAGATGAAAATTCAGCTATTGCCAAAATTTCAGTTCGATTACTTCACGGGAAAGTGAAAGACAAGCCTCCAAGCATGACCATTTTGTATGAAAATCGGGCTTTGGTCTTATTGTATTGTCCGTCACTGTATGTAATGCCTGTTAACATACAACATTGATCGTAATGAAATTTTAGCAGTAAATTGCGAGAGAATTCAAGAGAGAATTAAAAAGAGAGAATTAAAAAGAGAGAGAGAGAGCCAGAGAGAGCCAGAGAGAGAGAGAGGTTTTTTTTTAAATATTGTTGTATTCTGCTGCAATAAACCACCCACACTTGTGAGTGGCCCAACAGCATCATTAATGTTGGTTTAAATCGGTGCTAACTTTTGAATTATTTTAATGTGCACCTCTGTTCAGAGAATAAACCGAGAACATAGTTAAATATCTTATTCGCTGTTGACGTCCAACGTCCCAGTAATTTCTCGTGGAAGAGCAGAGGATTTCTCGGCTTCCTTCAAAGCGAGTATCGCGTCAACATATTCTTACCCATTCACTACTTGATTATTAGGGCGAAGCCAGCGCCGGTATTATTTTAGTTTGGGATCACCAGTTTCTACACATTGAGGATGTATGCTAGTCTCAAGCAACATCTGTTGGCTCTCTGTGTAATAACAGAAATTACGGAGTAGAAACCTCGGGCGGTCAATCATGTTCATGCTCATGCTCGAAATGGGATTTGTAGAAACACACAATTTTGGAGTGCACAGGGAAGAGGGTAAATATTTATAGAATCAAGTAGCACGGGGCAATCGGTTTTCGCTGTAAGAATGTCGGAAACCAACATTGCATGCACACTTAGAAATTTTGAATTTTACACGAGACGTAATTCATGTTCTTAAAAAGTCGAAGAACGTAAAGAAAGATTTCATTTAAAATTATGTCTCCTGAAACTGATAAATACGCAATTCGACGATATATGTGTTTGATTGAATTTGTTTTCTCATCTCTTTCAACTCATTCTTATGTCTAAGGGACGCTTGCATGTGTCGACCTCAGGGGACAGAAATGGCATTTTGGTAGTGTGTGGGATAAATCTGAGCAGTCTGCGATTTTCATAGGTCGGAAGATGGTGTGGATTTCTCCACGGTAAGCGCCGCAGAGCAAATGTATAGCTTCTATCCTTTCAACATCGTTCAAGTAGTTAGGATTCCAAATTCCAGAGCACACAGTAAAAACAGCGTTCCCGAATATGAAAACGGACCGTGAGCTAGTTCACGATTTCCGGATTTTTCCCTTTAAACGTTATTTAGTTCAAGATTACGTGATTCAGTTCACAGTGTATTTTTGCTTGTTCTAGAATTCATGACTGCAGTTTACGGAGTGTAGAACCTACTAGGAAGCAGTAGAAAGTCTTTATGCAATACCCAACAAACATCAATGCTGAAAAACAATTTGTTCTGGAGAAGTTATTCAGCTTTTTCTCCTAGAAAGCTGAATAACTTCTCCAAGTTTGTTTGAACAAGCGGTTATTCGACACTGATGTTTGTTTGGTAGATATCTTCCAAATTTTTGGTCATCTTTATAAAAAATCCTAAACTTCGACAACGACTTAGCGACAACGAAGTTTATGTGCTGTGAGTCAAAGAGAGCTCCAAGATCTTTAACACAGGTTTCTCTTTTAATCCATTCTTCGGCAAGGTGATAATTATAACATATAGAGTCTTTTTTCCTGGTGAGCGAGATTGACGAGATCGAACACTTGCTTGGATTCAAAGCCATCCTGTTCATATCACACTTCCTGACGAAGACACATAATTGACCCTGAAGGTAGGACGGACGGGTCGTCAGCATTCCTGATACGATAGTAGATTTTCAAATTGTCATCGAAGCAGAGACTGAAATTAAAGTACAGGAAGTGAAATTGAAGTACAGGAGAAAGATCGGTGGACCAAGATGGCAAACCAAGATGTAGCGGCAAATTTCCCAGAGATGCAGCTCCCAATCCTCACGGCTAAGAGACAAAAATACTCTTAGGCATTTTCGGCGACTACTTATTGCTGTGTTCATTCTTTAGTTCACAGCCAATGGAACTCAAATCTTAGGAGATGTGTCAGAACTCGATTTTTGAACCACCCTAATGCTGACACTACTACTGATTTTATAGCGCACAAGTGAAAATAAGCATCAGCGTTGCGTCGGTCGGCATGTCAGTTCGAGCATGATTGACCGCCCGAAGTTACTACACCGTTGTTAGATCATCCTAAATTACTCAGAAAACCAATAGATGATGTTTGGTTCTAACAAACATCCTCAATGTGTAAGAACACGTGGTCCTAAATTACGGCTAAACTGACCCCGGCGCCGGTGCCTCGCAAATACATGTTTAATAAGGCAAGGGTATGAATATGTTGACGTGATACTCATTTTATTGGATGCCGAGAAGTCTTTTGCACCTCCACGAAAAATCACTGGGATGATAGATAAAAAAGTTTGGTTGACAGCAGTCGTCTTTGTTTTCGGATTGTTCTCCATTTAGTTGGTTTTGAGGAGATGCAAAAATATACATTAAAATATTAGTACCGATTTAAGCCAACGAAGAGAATGGCATTGGGTCACAAAATGTGACAATACTTTTTCATTGGGAAGACAACGTATTTTATTTAAACCCTTGAGAGTCGATTTGGACTGATTTAAGGTCTGTATCCGCAATAATCCGGACACCTCAAAATATGAATAAAACATAAATTTCCGTCGTAGAAGTTTATTTCAGATTTATGGGATGTGTTTTAACAATTCGTGAAGACAAAACATAGTTATTCGGTATTTGCATAAAATTTTCGAACTTTGCGCTTAACTCCGTCCATTAGGGTTTGTATAGACTCTTCAGAAATCGTAGAAAGCCGTATTTGTCCAAATTTGCTGGAAGTGTTTGATGTCTTTGATTCTTTGCTTCTTACCAGAAAGTTTCCGCCTCATCAGAGCCCAATATCTCTCGATTGGTCGTAGCTCTGGGCACTTTGGCGGGTTTGAGGTTTTTAGTACAATGTTCACTTGATTTGCTTGGTACCACTCCATCACAGTTTTAGCATAGTGGCATGATGCCAGATCATGTCCCAAACGTTGTTTTGATTGGACAAAACCAGGCGACATCCCTATTTTACGAGCCACCGTTCGAATGGAGAGATTTGGGTTTTTCGTTAATATCCTTTTCACCTTTCGGTCCATGACAAGATCAGCGCGTCCAATGTTTTTGTCACTTCTCGGTTTCCTCTCCACCGTCAAACGTTCCGAAAATGATTTGAGCACATCGTGAACAGTGGATTTAGGCAAATCCTATGTTTTTGCAAGGTCCCGAATTGACATGTCAGGATTTGCCGTACGCCCGTACAAAATTCGCTCGCGCCCTTGTTTTTCTTTCGTCGCCATCTTGAATACTAAACATGAAATGTAAAAATCAATCATAGTCTTTTTCATCCACAGTGAAATTTTTCATTCCTACGTTCGATATTTCAAAAGTTACAATGATTTGAAGGTGTCCGGATTAATGTGGATACAGACCTTATGTCCACAGTAAGAATGCTGCTCAGAGCGCTCACAAAATGTGATGGAGGATTTTATCTGGAAATGTTATTGAAAAACGTTCGACGACCGATTTGGACCGATTTAAATCAACAGAAAGAAAGCTGTTGGGGTCACTCACAAAATAAGCTGGTAGTTTTTATTTACTGATAATGACGACGAAGATTTCAATCACGCATGGGAGCTGATTTGGACCAATTTATATCAACAGTAAGGATACTTTCATGGGGCCTCTCCCAAAGTGTAATGATGAATATTCATTGGACAAACAGGCCAATTTAAATAACTCTTAAGGCCTAACTTTGACCTATTTCAACAGTGAAGATGTTGTTGGGGCCACTCACAAAGTGATTATCGATGTCCTACAATACTGTAGATTTAGCTAAAATAAACAACTGCATTGAGGACCCCAACGGGCTACATCAAAAGGACTAAACAGATAACGTTCCGAATTCTTCAATAAATTTGACCACCCCAATATGACACACACAAAATACACAAGTCCCCTCAAAAATACGTCGTAAAACAACGGTTCAAGCCCAATCTAAACATCAGAATTATGCAGTGTAGTACCTCGAGAAAAATTGAACCATCCGCCAGACCATCAACTGTATGTTTGAGGGGAGCCCCGCAAGCGTTCGATCGGTTTGCGGTCTTCGAAAAGGTATCTCTCAAAGTTAAATCTCCTATAGGAAAGCAACAGTGATCTACAGGGGGTAGACAAAATAAGTAGGATAGGAAAATATACGGCCGTGCGACAGCTCTATCTCATAATTTTTCATAAAGAATGTTTTGATATACGTAAAAAGACCATTGGGCACATTTATTATTACTCCCGGGGCCACCGGAATGTTCCTGGGGAACCTGTAGCAGGGGCCAAATTACATTTTGAGGCCAAAACATGCCGTGTGACAGCTCTATCTTCATGATTTTTCATAAATAAAGGTTTTGGTATACTAGAGAAGACCATTGGCCACATTGGTCGCTCCCCGGGACTGCCGTGCGACAGCTCTATCTTCATGGTTTTTCATAAAAAAAGGTTTTGGTATATTAAAAAAGCCACATTTAAAAGAATTGGCACATTGGCCACTTCTGGGAGTACCGTAACATCTCCGGGAGAACTTGTAGCAGGGGACAATTACATTTTTACGCCACCTCTTTTCTTGTTTTTTTTTTCATCACAAAGCATTTAATGATCGGACACAGTAGGGGGAGATCCCTTAGCTGCCGGACATCCGTCCATACCGGACGTTTAAGATTTTCGTGGTTTCAACGGAAAATCAGGTATTGAAAAATGTCCGGCGTTTAGCGAAAGGTTTTTCCGTATTGGAAGATCCTCTCCCTTTTTTGATTTATACATTATTATATTTGCCCTTTTTTGAGACGTTTCTGATCAGCTTATTATTCGACTTATGAATGAATTTTGACAGTATACAGATACACAACAGCTGCGAAAGGCAGCATCAATATGGGGCCGTACATAAATTACGTAAAAAGAGGTCGGTTGGGGGGGGCTATCATTTTCATACAACCCATACAATATGTTTTGAATTTGTATGTAACAAATTTCACAATGGGGAGGGGGGTCGAGAATTACATAAAAATGCCTTACGTAATTAATGTACGGCCCCTATCATCAAAATTTGCGCGACCTTTGCGAAACCTGTCATTTCGCAAAATTCTCTACTGCGTCTTAAAAATTCTCAACTGCGTCATAAAATAGTGAACGCGGAGCAGTGAACACGCACGTTGTTTACATTTCATCGTGACCGAATTGTCGGTGCTCGAGAAGCTGGAGCTTCGATATCCGAGAAACCTTCAGAGGAACCTGTTCCAGGAAAATTGCCATATCTCGGCCATTTTAAGGCCGATTTTTGAGTTTAACTAAAAAGTTTAACTAAAAATATTTCTAAAAACGTATGCTGTACAAAATTTCACCCGAAAATTGACATGTGAAACGTCCCCTCCGGAAACCAGAAATATCTCAGGTATCCGGGAACCATAGCCATTCCCATTACTGCATTATTAGAAAAAAACATAAGTTTACCCGTTGAAGAAAAAGATGAATTAAAATCGGTCAATATTTCGTGAAGTTAGAGCACTCCTAAGTTGACCATATATTTGCCTATCCTGGTTATTTTGCCAACCCCTCTGTATATCTAGGAGATTACTGGGTATCCTCTGGAGACTCGTCTAAGTAAACGTAAGCTCGGCAACATGCCAGCCAGCAGTTCAAGACTCATGGTGTGAGTCGAGTGCATGCAACCTGACGCGATACGAAGACACCGATACTGAATACGTTCCAGTTTTATGAGGTGCGACCGATCCGCTGACTGAAAACAAAACTACCTTATTCGATTACCGATAAAACCGTTGTCCAGGACAACGTTAGAAGATCTGGCGGATGTGCTCCCCACCAGGTCCGGGTAATTGTTCGACGAAAGCTGACCCTTTGCTGGCACTTTCGCTTCAGATACTGAATGTGGGATCTCCAGGTGCATTTTGAATCGAATCAGACCCCAAGATATTTAAATGACGTGGAATGAGTTATCGGTGTACCCCAAATTTGAAGGTTCGGTTGTAGCAGGGGTTATGCTTAGTGATAATTGTTTTAAAAATTTAGGAAAGAAAATGCCCGGAAAACGGGAACTGGTGGTGGATCGAATGCTAGGACCAATAACGTCGATATTCTCGTGTACGATATTCTTGGCAAAGAATCACCAGTTCTCGAAGGCCTTGGAGTTCCGGAAAGCATGGATGAATTGGCGGAGGAAGCATTTCATGAGGCCGAAAATTAGCTATGCACATCCAAACAAATCCTCCGAAACGGCCACCGGAGACTCAGGCAAACAATCGGCACCGAAGAAGAGGAAAATTGGTAAAATCTTTATTATTCTGTAGTAGCCTTATTCATAACCCTAATTATTTTAACTATATATTCTTATTTCAGATAAATCTATGTCTAATAAAGAAACGTCAGAGCATGCCGATCTAATCTGTCTTAAGCTGCAATTGACAATAGAAATTCTTGAGAAAGCACTTGAGCTGAAATCATTGGAAATCGAGAAAATGCGCAAGGAGAGCCACTACATGAACTTAAAAATCTTTGATTTTGAACTCAAACACGGCCTTCCAAGATCGAAATTTACAAAAAAAATCTGGGAAACGTTGAAAATGATGATGGAGATTCAAAACAACCAATGCAGAAAGAGTACCTTTTGCTTAGCGATAATCTAAGTGATGAAGAATTTGGTGATTATGCCATTATTTAAGACGTTTTTACAAATGTAAAATAAATGCACCAATTCGTGATTTTACACGAGTTCATTGTAAAAAATTCCGAAAATTTGTAGTGCTCACATTTCGAGAAATTCCGGAGGCTTTATTCCTTGGGAGGACTACTTATTTGTTGCTTCTTAAACCTAGTTTGTGACGTTTCAGCATTAATGACTTTACAGAACGAGTTTTTTGTAAGACATTCCGAGAGTTTTTCCTAGATTGCAAAGTTCCTAGATTCCTAGTAGATTTGTAAAGGTTGGGATGGGATAACAATTTTTAAAACATTTTTTATTAAAAGATTTTGAAAACAAGATATAACTAATATCGCTTTCACAACATTGATTGGATAGTTTGCAACTGACGACTACGAGTATCAACTTCTATGTGATCATCATTTAATTCATAATAATTATTCTCATCCTCATTTTGTAACGGCAGGTTATCGAAATCAAGGTCGTTCTCCTCATTTTCCCGGGATATGTTGCTTAATGTCGCACAACATTTTATTATTTGGCAAGCAAAATAAGGATTGACTCTTAGGTGGTTCAAGCATGGAAATTTTTCCTTGATAACTCCCAGTCCCCGCTCTACAGTTTGTCTTGTGGATTTTAATCTGTTGTTGTATCTACGCTCACCCTCGCTTGTTGGATCATTGTTAAGTGGCCTCATTAACCATACCTTCAAAGGATAAGCTGAATCTCCTAATATGACTCCATTAGGGAAAATGTTTTCTTCCTCCATACGCCGAAACAAACTACTCCTACGCAGAACTCTTGCATCATGGACACTTCCTGGCCAATTAGCGCTTACATAGAAAAACTCGGAGGTTTGGACCACAAACAACCATACAGTTGATGGAATGGGAGCCTGTCCTGTCCACCAAGGCTTCTTCATTCGTTGTGGGTGCGTCAATTGGAATAAAAGATCCGTCTATCACTCCAATCACGCTTGGGAAGTTTGCCTTTCTATAAAATTGCTCTACCACTCCTAGAATGATGGAAGGCCAACAAACTTTACGCTGGAACGATCATCTGATGATTGCGGACACAACGCGATGGATTGTCCTTCCCACAGTTGTTTTATGGATCCCGTGACTTAGCCCGATAGCGTGGTATTGACTTCCTTGGCCGAGCCAATGTAATGTGGTGCACAATTGTTGGTGAGGCTTTAGTGCTCCTCCACGATTAGAAAGTTGGATGTCAGGACCAATAATTCGAAGTACATCCTCTGCTGTCGCTGGAGTCATCCGAAAAGCTTCATAAAAATCAGCTTCATATTGGAAGGCGAAATTGATTCTTGGTGCGTAATATTTCACCCTCCGATATCTTCGGATGTTTGGCAATCCACTTTCTTCATCGTCTGTGTCGCTGAAAGCGTTGAATCGGTACATTTTTGCAGCTTGTACAAGAATTTAAAAGAACTTTTAGATAAAATTATGGTACGATTCAGATTTGTAAACAAAAGTACAAACCAAAGCTAATAGTTTCTTCTTGTAATTTAATTATGCAACAGGCACTTGTTAATTTAACTAATAATATTAGAATAAACAACTTGTAATATTTGACTAGTAGAGTTTTACTTGTAGGTTTATTATGCAACGGAAATTTACAAGTTACAAGCCACAAGACTAATATTAATAGTAAAATTCCCATTATGCTACAGGGCCCAGGAATACTTTTTTTCTCTTAATTTTATCGACGGATTTACAGAAAATCGACTTTTTTCGGATGGATGGTAAAAAAGAACGGAAAAATATATTTTAACAAACCAAATTGAAATTTATTCATTAGGAATTCAAAACTTCAAATTGGCCCAGAACTTCTCTATTGGGTGGAGCTGGGGCACGTTGGGACTGTTGGCATGCTTCCGCCATACGAGAACCTGCTGGCCAAATATTTGCCGATGACCTTGGTGTAAAATTGCGGTCCTGGCAGCGTTCTAGAGTGATCATGTTTCCTCATCGATCAATACGAAAGAAGAGTTTTGGCTCTGGATTTCGCCCTGGATTTTTACTCAGTAATTTGTTTTGCTATTTTCAACTTCCTATAAGTTCTCAGGTATTTCCGCTTCTTGATTCTTTGCACCATCCCGATGAAGCTTCTTTGGTTAAGTCACGAATCGACATCACTCTGTTCCGAAGGATGAGGTTGACTACGATTCTTGACAGCTCATCGAACGAGTAGTATTCCTCGAACTTGTTGATGAGAGATTTTACACTTTTGTGATGAATTCCGAAACGTTTCGCTATTTTGCTCTTCGAGACATCCTTCTCTCGAAGCAATACGTCCACCACTTGAATTTTAACACTCTTTTCGGTTCGAAAACGATCACTGTTCAGGAGCTGTTCAAGTTGTTGATAGATGAACGCGTCGAGTTTAGGTAGGCTCAGACCGAAGTCTACTGCGTGTATGTGTGAGCGCATCATAAGCGTTGCCAGTTTATTTTCGATACAATACTAATGTCAAAGTAGTCAGAATGTGGTCCACTCTGATGACCGTCAAATTCAACAATTAAAATTTTAACCAGTTCAATGGTAACGTTTACGCGAAAAGATGTACGAGCATTTGCAATTGCAAAACACGTCGGTATAGGAGCGCGGTCTACTTCGATTCACCCTTCTATCCTTCGCGTCGGTCAGCTTGTGGATCTCAGAAGAACTGAAATCCGTGCTATTTAATTACATTAAAGGTAGTTTCTTTATATACAGCCTACGAAGCAAGGATTTGAAAGATGCGTTGTGTGTGTGTGTGTGTGTGTGTGTGTGTGTGTGTGTGTGTGTGTGTGTGTGTGTGTGTGTGTGTGTGTGTGTGTGTGTGTGTGTGTGTGTGTGTGTGTGTGTGTGTGTGTGTCTTTGCTATCAATCTCCCACTGACCGGCAGTGCTTTTATGGAAGAAACTTGTCTGCATTTCTTCAGTGATTCATCTGTGATCACTATGTGCAAACATTTTTAGCCCTGGAGATTGAAGGTGACAGCTCTATTGAAAATCCAACGACCCATTTCAAGAATGCCCGTTCATACTCGTTAATTCTGAGGTCATCTTCATATACAATAAGCCCCGCATGAAAATCTTCACATATCGAATGGATATGTGAAGAGTTTTCACACTTCCATAATCAAAAATGGAAATTCTTGATCCTGACGTGCATATAGTTAAGGTATATTTTTGATAATATGAAACGACCTCACCAATGTTCCTTATCTGATGCTGGAAAGCTCGTCCGGATGCGGGAGCGGGTCACTAGAAACACAAAAACTGGGTAAAAATAACCCATCTTAAGAAACACGACCATAACACACTATGAGAGGGATTCCATTCACAACGTCCTACGCATTCGAAAAAACTATAATTTCACCATTTATTTTAGTTGAATGAAGGAATATTTTTGAATTTTATTTCGGCGAAAACGGCGCAGCAAAAGCAAAACACGTCATTTTCAAACCACGGCTTACTGCGAATCAAGCAAGTATTTGAAAGATGCGTGCAGCAAAATTGGAACTATCCCAATTGAAAATCGTTCAAATTTTAATCAACGCACACGAAATTTCGAAACTTTCTCCCTATTGTTAGGCCCAAAACATTCTCATGGTGCTGCTTGAATTCCACTGCTGCTGCGAAAAACAAAGCCTATACCGCCTCTTAGCTGCCAGAAGAACCATCGTCAACAGCGACGCTCACTAAATCAAGTTCAAAGCCGTTTTCAGTGCTGCTTGAGCTTTAGCACGTGCTCGCAAATTTGGGCTAATGAAAATTAAAAACCGTCTTTGTTGTCGGCGAAAAACAATGGCCTAAAGATTTTAACACTCTTTGGATCAGTGCAGCGTGGCAGTAAGTCAAGTGAAGTAGGAGTTTCGCACGCTTTCCATTTTTCTGCATTGTCCCTCCCATGGTGGTGGTGGTCAGTCAACTGGGCGTCATAACGACTTAAGATGTTTCCGTGAAATCATAACAAGCTCACTTCATTAATATTTTATTTCGCTTGAGTCCAATTTCGGGCGAGTAAAGGTATATGCTCTTTTGTTTCTGTTGTTGTCGCTTATCTTGGCATAGATAAATATGAACCTCATTGGCGGCATGGTTTCTGACTTTCATGGCGAGATATCCGAGCACCACGGTGGAAACCAACCTGCCGCGATTTAAATGCAAATAAATATGGCGCTTTAGATAACACTACTGTGTCGGGGTGCGATTTTCACACAAGTTTAACGTCGCATATCGCGGGCGTCCGCGAGTTCTCAGTTATTTTACAATCCTGCACGAACGAGTGTTTTTAACAAGCCGAGGCACCCGGATTCCTCGCTAGTGGACTATTTGCTGGCTGGCGATAAGCTTCTGCTTCATTCCAGCGAAAGATAACGGCGACGCTAAAACTCACGCGCACTGGGATCTTAAAAAAAAAAACCATAGGCAAAACAATTAGTACATTTAAATTTGCTCTTTTTTACAGCAACATCGAAAGTAAACGGTAAGCTTCCTGCCATATTCACATACCGTCACCGAGCGCCATCGTCTTCATAGCGTCGAACGCCCGGGATGGCTTGTGCCGTGTAATTATTATTAAAAGAAACTAAAGTGGCTAATTTGCATTTTAGATTGTATTCAGTTGGGCGAATCGCTTCATTAGGTATTCATTTCCCATTGCATCACAAATTGTGCCCAGGTAGGAACCGAACGAACCAAAGTCGCTCCCATCTTGGAAACGTTTTCTGCTCCACCGAAGTGGCAGTAGTTCCGAATCATCAAGTCATGTTCGCCGGAAAAGCAAGCACTGCAGATTCCACTCACTCGTTACCATTTCAAATGTTATTTACCGAACAAGGTCTTTCCCTAGAATGCTACCAGGTCGGTTGGTCATTCGCTTTGTTTACCTTTTCCCTAGAATGCTTTCCTAAGCCAAATGAATGCACTTAGAGTAGTTCGTCGGAAAGTGACTCAACTGTGCACGTCAATTCCCCTTCAACCAACCCTACTACCCCCTTCTATCAATGCATTCAATTCCATCATAAATCAGCTGACCCCGACCACAAATCAAAAGGGGTCGGTCGAATGGTGTAAATAACCGAAATCAGAGGAAATCATCAAGTCCGCTCATGGTGCGACGTGTAAATCACAGCAACCTGATTCCGACTCGATGAGCAGGTGGAATTTCTTGGCTTACTTCCTCCCATAATACATACAAGATGACTACCGCATTTTAGCAGCCCGCACGCCCGGTAGAGGCTGTTTTCTCCAATTATTTGTGATTTTCCCACTGCCTTATAGCACGAGTGGCTAGTCGAAAACAGCATTGACTTTGGGGCTAATTTTTGCTGCTTGTGTTTTGATTCAACTGTTCAACTGCTAGCACGTGCGCACACGAGTCTTGGCGTCGTCGACGAGAGGCGCTAGATGAGGTGATATTATAATGAGCAACGCTGGCACGTTGAATGGCGGGGGCAGTTTCGCGGAAGTGTGAATTTGAAAGTGAGAGTTGAAAATGCCTAATCCAGGTGCCTAATCCGGAATGTTCGAAGAGAAGGAAATTTGCAATCCCCTGCAGCTCTAATGGCTTTTCCAACCCGTCATTCAGAATTAATTGGACCGGCAAGATAGGAACATTTTAGGGGGGCTCTCTTAGGTTAGTTGGTAGAGGTCGAAGCTGCTCATAAAGGCCATGCTGTAAATGATAGGTTTGGATTGTTGGACATAATTTTGCCATGTCATAGTTAATCTTTGACAATGATGAATTTTGAAAACGAGATTATCAGCCCCTTGGGCTGAATCATCTCCCATCGTTGTCACCTTAACACCTTTTGGGTGTGATCCCAAGTAACAATTTTAGTTTTATTCCAGCCGTATAGCACTTCTCTCGGCTTTGTTAAAACTACATTCTTCAACTGTTTTGTCTACCAACACCTCCGAGCCAAAACCTAAAGCCGAGATTTTTACAAAGTGCACTTTATAGACGGTTGTGAAAACAAGTTAATAAAACCTTTATATGAGCATAAAGATTTTGAAAATGTTCTAGTGAAAGATGTTATAATACCTATTGGCTGCCATGAAAACCAGCATACGGCTGAATGGCCACAGCTGTCGAACTTCACTGTGATATCGTGGTTGGTTTTTGTTGTTCTGCTTTTGTTGGTTTTCTGCTCTTCTGTTTCATTCAGCAATAAATAATATCTAATAAAAAAGTTCTAGTGTTGCGAGAAATTTGGTTTGATAGCAAAATATCCAAAACAATTTCAGTTTATAACAGCGTATTATGCTCCAAATCATATGCAGATTTGATTTAATGGTGAATTTTGGCACGATAAGAGCTGAAACTTCATGCGCTTCGGAAATTAAGCATGAAATCAATCATCAACTTCCTGAGTATTGATGGAATTCAATAAAGTTATCTAAGCGAATGCCAATATTGGTAACAGATCTACAGATTATTTGCATTTCATTTAAAATGTGATGCATTTATTTTTCTAAGTTTCAATTATTTCTTATATTTCAATATAGCGTTTCGAAAAAATCACAGTTTTGCCAAAAAGTCAATTCATCTTCGCAATGACTACTATAAAACTATTTGGTCATGTTTTTTAATGTTTTGAAATCACATTGAAGCTTACATAAGTTTTGATTTGTTTCCTACAGATGGCGTTTTGTTTAGATCACGATTTTGTACTATCCTTAGGGTGAAGCACTACTTCGTCACAAAATAATTCACTTTGCCGGGGTTGTGGTTGGGTGTGTGTGTGGGGGGGGGGGGGGGGTGAGGTGTGTTTGTAATCGGCCAAATCGTCTGGGCCAAAAGACGTGAAGAATCTTCTAACCGAGAGTCAGACAATTTGGCCAACAAACCCCCCCAAGACGAGTAGAATCATTTTGTGCCGAAGTTGTGCTTAACCCTACATATTTTTGTATTAATCACGGGGGTCTCTAAAACTCCCCAAAAAATGTGAAGTTATTCAGAAAGTTACTTGATTGTTACTTTAGTGATGACTTACCGAAACTCTGAATGAAGCCGCATATTTGTTCCCGGGTAGATGCATTTGCCTGTAATAATATCTCATTCGATCTTAATTTCATTCTTAAATATGGTTTATCTGGTTTTTATGTTTCTATTGTTTTTCCTTTTTCTGTATATTCTCAATTGTATTCATTTTTGACTGTTTTCGTTTTCCTATTGCGTGGAAAAAATTTTCTTCGTCGTCTTCGCTGTAGCATACTTTGTAGATTTCTTCTGCTTTTCTTTTTAGATTTCCCTTTTCCTCTGCTAATTTATTGCACTGCTCTATTTCCACTTCAGGTAACATTTTCATATCCTTCTTGATGGTGTCGTTCCATGAAAGCCGGTCTTCCCAGTTTCCTGTTGAAAGCTTTTAATTTCATTGCTTTTTTCAGCGGATGATCTTCTGATCTTCTTTGGATATGTCCCTAATAGCATATGCGTTGTACTCTAGCTCTTTTAACGACTGTTTGTCCTTCTAGCAAATCCGCAACTGAAATTTCCCTTGGAGGTTTGTCTCTTGAGTATTCCCAAAGATCTCTCATAATTTGATGTTCATATCTTGCCATGGAAAATCTGTTTTCCTTTAATATTGTCGCCGTTTTTGTCCCATATGTAATAGCGGGCGATATGACCGTTTTAAAGATCAATTTACTCATCTTCCAAGGTGGATTTTATCGTTTCACAAATTCTATTATCACTCTCGCTGTTTTCATTGTATCCTTGCATCTTTGTCGCGAAGTCATCGATCTGTCCAGACATTGTGTGTGTTGTGTATTCCCAAGTATTTAATACTAGACTTCACTGGGAAAACCTCATTGTTCAGTTTAATTTCCGTTGGTATACTACGGTCATTCCTTGGTTCTCTAATAATAATATTGCTTTTTTCTGCATTTATTTCTAGACCAACATTTGCTAGTGATTCCTTTAGAAATTTCAATATGATTTCCAGCTCTTCTCTAGATTTAACTATCACTAAGATGTCATCCGCAAATGCCAGTAATATCGGCAGTCTTAAGTGTTTCTCCTCCAGCAGATTAAGGTTTTTCACCTTCTCCTTAACCTCTTTTAATACCTCTTGCATAACCAACGTAAAAATGAATGGTGACATTGGACACCCTTGTTTTATTCCTATACCTTTAGCTTTTTCGGTCGTGCTTACTCCTTCCCATAAAATTTTTGTCCTCTCTGCGTTGATTGCATTGCATATCCTCTGTATTAGATGATGAGGCACATTCAGTTTTTGTAATATTCTGTTAATACATTTGATATCTACTCTATCAAACGCCTTCTTAATATCAATCGAAGCGATAATCGTCGTCTTTCCTTCATTCCATCTTTCTTCTGTTACTCTTCTGGCCATGTATATCTGGTCGTCCGTCGATCTGCCTGGTGTAAATGCCGCTTGGTGAATCCCTGGATCTCCTGTATGTTGTTTTAATCGCTCTCTCAGCCATGTTGCATAAATTTTATATCCTATTTTATATGTAATACGAAATATAATACCTATACTCTATAAAATGACATTTTTACCTATATTACACAACGTGATGCGTCGGAATTCATCCGCCGTTTTAGCACCTCTTTTTTTAGGTATTGGAATTTGTATTGATTTTTTCCATTCATCAGGTATGTTGTTGGTTTCCCATACTTTTCTTACGATCTTCCACATCTCCTCAATTGTATCATTATTTGCATATCTTAAGAATTCGTTTTTAACTTTATCTGTTCCTGTAGCTTTTCCGTTCGCAAGGTTCTGTATTATTGTTTCTATTTCTTCCTTCGTTGGACCTGCATCTATTTCTTCTATGTCTTCCTCAATAGTTATTTCTTTACCAATAGTAGCCTCCAGCTGTATTTCCCATTCTGCCATAGATATGCTGGGTTGTGAGACGCTTCCTTTTGTTTTAACATATCTTTTTAGAAAATGATGTGTTCTTTTTATTCTTTCTCCTGGTTCATATACCGACAGATTGTTGAAAAAGGTTATGATCTCTTTTTCTCTGTGATCTCTCACTGCCAGCTTGTACTCCTTTCGCCTTATATCAATATTTGTTCTTGCAATATTTATGTCCATTCCGTGTTCTTTAGCAATCCTAGTTCTCTTCTGTTCTTTTCTTAATTTTTGAAGTGCGGCTTTTCTTTTAGGCGTTGTTGGTATTCCTGTTCTCTTCAACACATTTTTTGCAGCCGAGTTCATTTTTCCAACCAGTTGACTGTACGCTTCATTGGTGTCCATTTCATCCACCGGAACTTTACCCTTTTGAGCTAATTCGTCATGATATTTTTTCTTTGCTTCTTTAAATTGCAAATTAGAGGCGTTTACTATTGCTGAGACTTTAGAATCTGGTTGCCGATAGTTATTGGTTAGTTTAATTCCAAACATAACTATTTTGTGATCTATGTTGAGTTCTGTCCATTCTGCTCGTATGTATCTTATTTTAAATTTACTTGGATATTGGGCTGCTATAACATGGTCTATCTGTGATGATTTGGTCCCATTGGACCAGGTCTTCAGTAAAGTTTGATTGTATTTCATAGAGTAGCAGTTCATTCCTTGAATGTGCAAGAACGTTTTCAGATTCTCACCATTTTCATTGCAAAAACTATGTCCAATGAAGTTGCCTAGCCTTTCCATGTCTCCTTCATCTAAGTCATCCTTTCCAATGTGTGCATTAAAATCACCTAGAACTAGCATCGACTCCTTCCAATGGTTATTTGCAACATAATGTCCTAATTTTGAAAAGAAAACATTGCTTTTTGTGTTTGGAGCATGTACAGCTGTAATCATAAACTCCGCTGCTGTTCCTTCCAATCCTATTATTGCCGAAAAGATGTTTGTATCTATGGTCCTAATATCTCTTATTCTAATCCCACTCGATTTGTTTATTAAAATCGCCAGTCCACGGGTTTTGTTTGCATCCTTCCTGTTGGATATGTACCATTCAAAAGATTTGGTAATTACTGTACTTGATATTAAATTAACTTCTTGAAGAACTGCTACTTTTATCTGGTGCGAGCTTAAGCACTCATCTATCTCTTCTCGCTTCTTTAACGTACAACATCCTAGAAGCTATTTTCACTACTTCATTACTTTTCTGCTCTGTGGTTTGTGTTGACTCTTCTTTGCTTTGACCTACTTCATTTTGACCATTTCCTTTTGTCATATTATTCCTGTTTCTATCCGAAAATGCCAACAAGCTATCATATTGTATTAAATCGTCATAAGTGTATCTAAGTATATTACAACTTTTCTTCATGCTGCAATCTTTTTTTGGATTCACTGTGACATATTCTCCTTCTTTGTTCCAGATGTTGATGATATAGTTCGTGATGTTCGCTATTATTTTGATTGTTTCCATATCTCCAGTGCAATTGTCTCTCAATTCAGATCTCCCTGTGTGTTTCAGGTGATTATTAACATCCTCTCTCAGTGCTCTCGGCAGCTCTTGAAATTCAGTACTCACTGGAGAAATTTCGCTAATCTGGTGACTTATTGCCGCAAATAGACAGTCATGGTTCACTGGCATTCTTAAGATTTCGTATTCTTTCAATCTATCCGTCGTTGTCTCTTGTCCTTGCATCTGTTGATTCCCTTTTTTAATCTTCTTTGTTTTTATTATGCTTCCAATAGTATTATTCTCCTTATTCTCGTATATCATCAGTGAGCTACCATTGCACTTCACTTCAGGTTTTATTAAAGTCTTGCTTTCCTTGTTAGATAAAAGTACTACTCTTCTACCCGTTGCATAGGCCACGTCTAATATTATCCTAATTATTTCCTTTGGCTCTCTCATTCTCTCCTTATATCCAATTGCCTTCTCCATTTCCTGCCTTGATTTCCATGTGCTCAGTTTGAGTTTGTCAATTTGGTCCCATATTACATAACTCATAAATTTCGTTGGTAGCATATTTTCAATGTAAACCATGAGATTTTCTTTTTTGATACTAATCCAGTCATTTAAAATCTCTACATTACTATTTTTTATATTCTCATTGTCACGGTTTGTCTCGTCCTCACAACTATCCATTTGAATTTGTTGAACTACTGGAATCGACAACTTATTATCTGTATTGTTGAGTTTCTCCTTCTCATTTTTTTTCATATGTCTTATTTGATCTCTGGTTCGATCCTGAATATCGATGATACTATCATAATGCATTGATTCATAATACAGCTTTATGTTGTTGTGCTGCATTACTTTCACCTTCTTCCCCTGAAAATTTTACTACTGAGCAGTTTTCCTGATATATCCAGATATTTCTTTTCAATATCTTGGCTGCTGCTGCTATACATTCTGACGATACCATCTGCTTATCTTTTCTTATAGCTATCAAATACGCCTGCCAGTTATCTGGCGCGGTATCCAGCCATACCCCCATCTCTTCAATATTTTGTTCCAGGTAGTCGACAACTTGCTGCTTCAGGACCCTCGCTTTGTTTACAATCTCTATCTTGATCTCATTCTGTAATATTTGATGTGCTAATGCGTAGAAAAAACAGTTTCCATCTCCTTCCACTTATCTTATAGTGGTTTCCAGTAAAGGTTGCTTCAATGTCTTCTTTATAATTCTCTCCATATTTCTATATTACTTTTCTATATTCTCGCCGCATTCCATATTACATCCAATTTTCATTCAAGATGGAAGAAAGAAAGAAAAAAAAAAGTTGTTTCCGCTCAAGAGAGGAAAAAAAAAATCTCTTCCCTGGCCCTACCCCCGCCGATCAAAGGTACTATGAAAGGTCCATTAATTATGTCACGTAGTAAGGGGGGGGGGGGGGGTAAGAAGACGTGATAATCCATACAAAGAAATTTGAAGGTTCATAAAAAAACGTGACAAGGGAGGGGGGGTTATAAAAAGTCACTTTTTGCGTGACACAATTAATGGACGTTCTCTATGCAAACAAATAATGTCATCGAGCAGATGAAGAATTCTCCTTCCAAATGGCATAACCGACTTTGCCTCGACCGCCGGGGCCACGGTCTTTCAGTGTCCGTTTATCGAAGCCCACACTACCCCAATCTGTGGCTCTAGAATAATGTCATTATGAAATTAAATTACTTTTTATCGGGTTGATTTTGAGCAGCATCCCCATTTTCTTACATATGTTTAAATATATATAATAAAACCTCGACTTTGGCAACCCACCTGCTTCATATATTGATAAATTTGATCCGATTGGTTCCCGAAGCGAATTCTGATAATAATTAATTCAAAAAGGGAAAATATGAAAGAAAAAAAAACAACGAAATAAAATTCGAAGCTTTTAGGATAAGCTCTGAGGCGTAAACAGATCCATTCACCCAATGTTCTTGAATAATGGCAGAAAGGATATAAACTTAAGAGTTTCAATAGTCAAAAACTATTTAAATATCTGTTTTCAATAGAACTGCAACACAACACATGTATAAAAAAAAAGTGATAATAAATAAAAACCTAATATTGCTGGTATATGCTTGTGCTGTTAATTATTCAAGTTCATTTATTGGGCTTTTTAATTAAAGGTTCATGCTTGCATAAGATTTATGGGAATACCCCTCACTCCCCTATAAAAAAAACCTAACAAATTCTTTCATCCCCTTATACTGCTCTAAGTTCATGTAATTTTTGAGTGTCCCCTTTGACAAAAAACAATGTTGCCAAAATCGATTTCCATTTGTATATAAATTTGCATATAATTTTCTTACCTCCGTGAAGACTATACTCATACATTCCTCTTCAATCATACAGTAGAAACTCGAAACCACTTTTTATAAATTAGGTAGTACTGCTCCCAATGTTAATCAAATTAAAGCGCAAAAAAAAATATTCAAACAAAGCAATACGGCTTCTGCAGTTATCCACTTCACCTATTGTATTATGCTTCTTTCACTCCTGATTTAAATTTACTTCAAATAAAAATACTCAAGGTATTAAAGATTCACTGCTAACCTATCCACACTTTTCTTCAATAATAACACTACTTATTATTTTTTTTCTCAATGGCTCTCTTCCCTATTTTACCAGTTTCTTCATGTTTAAACTTTGCTTCATAATCCTTTTTCTGTTTGAAATTTAGCACGAACCCATTTATTTTTCATCCACTTATTAACATTTTCCAGCAAGAATACAAGGACCATACATCAGTGCGCACATGCCAACCCTGTATGTTCTCAAATTAATATGCGACTTCTCTCATAAGAACGGTTGAACGAGAGAAACGGTCGTGGATGTCTATCCTGCTACTATGTAACACTTCAACTTAATGTGAGGTGAAGAAAAAAAACACAACACTCCTATTTCTAGCTGCTTATTCACCCAGACAATCCCGTCCGCCATAGCATAAATAACACCAATGCACTCAACGACACCTCTACTAATTTACCGCAATCACCAGCTACAACTAACTTTCACCATTTTAACCCTACGATACCAGATTTTTCTCTTCTTCTCTTCTCGCCTTCCCCTGTAACCGAATTTACCTTCCTCGCGTCATTTCCGCAAGCGTATCACACTCACACTCCCGGCTTAAGGAATCATCGTGGTTCCAATAAATGTCCTAGTAGTAGACCATACACTACATTAGGATTTTCGACCTGGAGGAGCTCAACTAGCTCTTGTTCCGTGGTGTTAACAAGGCAGCGGGGAACTGCCACTTATCGGTCGGTTGGCTCTTCTTGACACAATGAATTGGTCAAAATCATATATTTCTTGGCAAACTTTGAAAGTTTTTGCTTCCTTACTTCCTCCGAAACATCAAACTTGTGCAAGGCGGTGAAGAACAGTAGCCCCGAAAGCTGCTGGAAGTCCGCCTTGACGTAAGTCTCACGAGACAATGAGGCTTCGTCAGTATCTGGGTGTACAGTTTCCGAGACCGTGACATTCCCACTGTATTATGCCGTTCGTCACGATTTGGAGCCTTCTGCACTTTGTACGTATGCAATCCTTTCCGGTCCTTGGCTCTCTGAACGAAAGACTTGGGCAGATTCAACATTTTGGCCACATCCCTGACCGGCCACATTGGGATTCTGCTTAAACGCTTTCACGACACGCTTGTGATCCTGATCACTAAATAATAGAACATCCATTCTTACCTTCCGTTCGATGCTCAGAGTTTCGTAGTAATGTTTAATCACACGACTCACCGTTGACTGCACGATTCCGAGTTGTTTTACGATGTCCCGATGAGAGAGTTGAGGATTTTCCAGGTGCTTGCGCAAAATCAATACGCGACGTTGCTTTTTGGGTGACGCATTTTTTTCCAATTTTCGAAAAACTGACAGCGATAAAAAACCAACAAAAAAAAATACCCTAAACTACCTCTACCTAAATTTTCAAGAAAGAATACCCAAATACAGCGTTTTTTCCGTGATGCAATTTGATGTGGGACACCCTTTACATCGTACGCTTGAACGTACATCAATTGGTCGTAAAAGTGGAAGGTGTGATACAGATAAATAAACATAATATCCAAACAACAACATCAAATGAGTCAGTTAAACGTGAAGCAATTATGTCATTATAAGCTTAACTTCATTATCCCGCTTCCAGCAGCTTGTGGGCAGTATAATAAGCTCTGCCTTCTGCACCGCGCATCCATTTTTCGGTTAACATTTCCAAATGTTTGTGGTCTGGAAAGCTTGCTTATCACGTAGGATGGCATCAAAAAGCGAATGAAAAGTCGTGCCTTTTATTTTGATTTAACCGCCATATTTCAACCCATGACCAAAGAGGTATGCAAATCATCCGAAATTCGTGGGGGCTTGGCGTCAAAAGAAGAAATGAGAGGGCATAATTAAAAATAATCAAATAAGCTTGGTTATTTTCTACCGAAGCCGTCGGATGCAGCTCACCGAATTAAATTATGATCCGCGAAGGCAACATTGAAGGCGTTTAAAAGGAATGGCCACCATCTGAAATGAAGCGCGTTGACGTTGCTCGTTCTACTGGCTGATGTTGCCATGACACCGTGCGGACTCGAACGAGGGATGGTGACAGAGCATTTATTGGATCGAATGACAGGTGTCGAAGATAGGGTTTCGAAAGCGATCGGATTGATTGAAGGATGGAGTTTATGGCCTTTCGCGTGGAACCAGAATCGGTTCGACGGCGTAAAATTGCCGCTGAAATTCGTTGTGGATTGGCAATTGTAGGCGATGCAGTTCGAAATTACTTAGTTTGGATCCAGTCCAATCAAACATTATATTTCAATTCCATTCCACAACAATAACTATTCATGTGAACATTTCAACGGATTAGCATTGATTCACTTGCCCAACTACTGCAAATCCACAACAAATCATTATCACCACAATTCCAATTACGGAACACTCTTTATTACCGGGCCTACTTTGTTCGGAATCCGTTGTTATCATTCCGCGCCGGTGTGCATATTCATTAAATAGGCGAAATTAATTGAACTGCAAATCAGAAATGCTATGATGTTACATTGTGTTATGATTTGTACCGGGCTTACCGGCGGCGAAGCTCTCCAACCATGACGTCGAATCACTCCGGAGGACCAAGTGCTGCAGCCCCATATGATGATCCGATCCGAGCAGCGTAAGTGCGGAAACAGAAAGTCGGTATGCATCAAGGGTTCGTTAGTTGGAAGCAGATTTTGAATCGCGTTGTACAGTAGTAACAGGCATTAAATTGAAATCAGATTAAAATGAATTGGAATCTACCAGCACAATAGCGGACACTAGAGAGAAAACATTTTCGAATCAGTAGCATATCTATTGGCATTTTGAGGTTTGATAATTTCATAACTTCAAATGTTATGCATGTGGAATTCAGCCATGCCCGATTACTATTTTATAAAACTATTTTCTTCGCATTCCAAAATGGGATTCGTTTGATGCAGAATCCCGACTTACAGTAAGCCGGAGAGGATGAAATGTTAATATTTCATTTGGGATGCTCCTACCTTTGTCTTCCAGACAGATACAACTCAGTCAGTGTTTGTTTGAAAAAGATGCATGAATATTTAAAACAGCAAAAAAAAATCGTTCATTCATTTACCTGCTATTCTGCCCAGGTTGGGAATCGGTGCAGGTGAAAGGGAATTTTACTTACTGCTCTAGTGTCGTGTCTCGGTCGACTTTCCTTTTTTTTTTCCTCCCGCTCGGTTGCATGCATACGAATGATAACTAGCTTTATTTGATCGTTCTTTTTATTTTTACAGCTTTGCTTTTGCCTCCGACTCTCATCCATATGTGATTATAGCTTTTGTATGTGTGTATGTATGTACGTAAGCTTGTTTTAGCCATTTTCATTTTCCTCAGATGCCCGTTCTGGCTAGTGCCTAGGCATGAAACTGTGCCAAGTTTGGTTGTAGACGCGGAAGACCGGGAAGTAGTGTGGCCTGGCCACTAAACGATTGCCGCACGAGTAAACTCAGAGCTGGGATTTTTATTTTACTTTTGCTAAAACCAGCGACAGACACTGGCACTGGGTAAAAGGCGAACATGGGCAAATATTGGACCGCATGTGATATGTAATGGAAGTTGGGTACGCGTTTCCAGAACACCGGAAAGGGGCAGCACAATGTTTACATGAGGCACGTGAGGGGATTAGATATGGAGGTACTTTTTTTTACGTACAATTTGCGCATTTGCCATGCGGAACACATCGGTCTAACCGGAAGGCAAAGGTACGCTGCATAGAAGAGATGCCATGCGGGTGAATTGCCCTGGAGGAAGTAATAATGACTTCTTATACTGGATGCTATTTTTCCGTTCTCGTTCTAGCTTGACGCAATGCAATCAGTGATTGCAGTGTTTTTCAAATTTGTTTTCGATGGCGGAATTTACATGGTGACTGGAAATAATAAACAAATGAAAGGTTGTGCTAATGGAGAATCGATTCAGTGTTTTTACGCTTCAAGGCAATTGTTTTCCAGCTGCCCAAAATCTCGGTAAATATTACCAGATATTAGTTTTTATACAATCAATCTCCCACTGACCTTTAGTGCTGGTATGGAAGAAACTCTTCAACAGTTCTTTGATGATTTATATGATATAGGGAAGATGTACCAATACAGGGTGCGGCAGAAAATAATACGAAAATTTGTTCTATTTCTTTCAAATCCCATTTTCAACTAATTCAAGCAATAATATCAACATTTTCGAGTGCAGTTATCTTCATAAAGTCCTTTTAAACAAATATATTCAATGTGTCCTCCATTTTTATTAATAACATTCTCGAGCCGACGCCGGAAGCCAGAGCATGCCTTTCGGACGTAGTCCTCCGACATTGACTGCCATGTGCGTGTTATGCGTGAAATGAACCAGTCGGCCACAGCATCGATGCTGAAAAGCTTTTCGTCGGAGAACAGGATTATAACTTTTTCCTTCTTCAACAAGGAAAGCAATCTCTTGGAACGAGTCACTCGTAGTTCCTTGACCCGGTTCGTAATCAAGTGGCGTTTCAATCTGGCTCTGGAAGATGCATGCAGGTCTTCTTTGATGATTCTCCGCATGGATTTCTCCGAAATATTGGCTTCCTTTGCAAGTTTTCTTATGGAACGCACCGGGTTGCGAGCAATTTTTGCACGGACCGATTTGATCACGTTCGGCGTGCGTTCAAAGCGCGGACGTCCGCTTCCCAGCTTCCGCTGCTTAGGACCATCCTGCAGGGACTTTTTTATGCGGTAAACTGTTGCCAAATGGCACCCTACCACCTTGGCAATCTCTTTCGGTTTCTTCTGGGCGAGCAACAAACTGGTGATCACTTCTTTCGCGAACATTTTGACGAATTTGCTATAAAACAAATAAAATGTTTGGATGCAGCACTTGAAATTAAACATAAACAAAAACACTTTCGAAAGAAACTAGTCACTAGCTACACGAATTAACCCAATACTCAAGTTTGAACATTTTCGCATTATTTTCTGCCGCACCCTGTATTAATCTCATCACTTTGCAATTCATCCTACTAGAAATAAAACGATATACACGTGACAGGATTAGTTAGTAATGTTTGTTGTAGTTATTTAACGCAAGCAAACATTATTAGAAAACGAAACCGATCCTTCAACTGCCCAATTGTTTGATTCATCGTAGGATCCTTCAGAAAAATCCCACTGACCTCAACTGAGATTGAACCCAGAACTACTGGGGTGCAAAGTAGCAGTCACGCTTACCAGAACACCGGCGCCGGCCTCATATGTTATCAGTATATGCAAACAGATTGAAGGTAACGGCTCCATTGAAAAACCCAAGGAACCATTTCAAGAACGCCTCTAGAATATTCTACACCTTCGTTCTGACGTCATCTTCATAATCAATAAGCTCCACATGAAAAGCATCTAATATCAAATGGACATGTTGCGAATATTTACACTTCCAGAATCAAAACTTGACATTCTTGATCCTGGTGAGTGAATAGTTAGGGTATGGCAAAGGGTAAATGCACCCTTCTTTTTGCGGAAATGCTCCTTAAACTTTGGAAAAATGCTCCTTAGATGCGTTTGCCCGGTATAATGCAATCGGAGGTATTAACCTTCTGCTTAGCGCTTGCCGGTTGTTTTGACGGGTCTTAAGTTTCTTCAAGATTGTATACTTTTGACGGGTCTTAAGTTTCTGAATTTAAGACTCGTCAAAACGAAATTAAGACCCGTCAAAACGAAATTAAGACTCGTCAAAATGAAATTTAAACCCGTCAAAACTCCCTAGAAGATTGCGGAGCGAAACTCCGCTACACAATCTTGAAGAAACTTAAGACCCGTCAAAACAACCGGCAAGCGCTAACCAGAAGGTTAATACCTCCGATTGCATTATACCGGGCAAACGCATCTAAGGAGCATTTTTCCAAAGTTTAAGGAGCATTTCCCCAAAAAGAAGGGTGCATTTACCCTGCTTCCGTTAGGGTATATTATCGATAATATAAATCAGCCACACCAATGTTCTTTATCTGATGCAGAAAAGCTCTCATTTTGGCAGGAAATCGATTATATTCACTTCGACTTACACAGAACACACGCAGATTTGATAATTTCACTTTTTATTTAAGTTAAATAACGAAATATTGTTTGATTTTTTGTTTCGTGAAAATGACGCAGCAAAAGCAAAACACGTCAGTTTTAACGCATGGTTTGCTGCGATCCATCCAAGCTCGATCATATAAGTAACTGGTATCATATAAGTAACAAGTTCTGTTATCCCAGATATCGTTTTGATTTAAGCTGTTATCGCATAACAAATTTTAGTTATTATTGGCTTTGTTATGTTATCATTATCATATCATCATCATATGTTATCATTTTCAACATACAATTTTTGATGAAGATTACTAGCTGAATGCGGAACTATGAATATTATCAGCATATTCGAACAACAAACAATGCTTTTTATCAAAGGAACTCTTTCAGATATAAGCATGAGATTTTCATTTCAAATTGATAACATGATTTGAAACTAATTCAAAAAAATTTCTAAGATCACAGATTTTGTTTTCAAGATGTTCACGGTGATAATTAAATAAGCCATTATTATGATATTCAAAGAGTATTTTTTTGTTATTCATTTTGTTATTTTGGTTGTTTATTCAACCTAAATGATTACATGTTCAGTGATCAAACAATGATAACCTGGTATTAGAATTTTTCATCGATTTGGTATGATCCTTTGCTCGGGATGACATTCATTTCAATTCTAAAGGTTCTGAAACATCTAAAGATTGGACTCCGAAAAAATGCGACACTTTGTTTAGGGTGTAACTTTTTATCGCGTGGGTAAAAATTAATGAACTTTTGAGTAATACTAGTTTAGAGTGTTATGTTTATGTGTGCGATCGCGATCTGTCAAGTAGTTTTCAACATGCATTCGAAACAAGAAGAGCTACGCCAGCAAATCTTGAGCGTGGTGATCGATAATCAAGGTCAGTCGCACAGATGGATCGGCAAAAGGCTTGGAATCCACCATTCCACCGTGTCCCGCGTTGTGAAGATGTACCAGGAGACGAAAACCATCGAGCGGCGCGCTGGAAGCGGCCGAAAACCGAAAACGGAATACCCAGAGAAGGCGCAGAAGATAAGGCAGTACTTTACGAATAATCCGAACCTTTCCACACGAGACGTGGCCAAAAAGGTCAATTCGTCGAAGTGGTTCGTCCAGCAGACCATGAAGCGGGCTGGGCTACGGGTTTTTAAGGTCAGGAAGGCGCCAAACCGGACTGACAAGCAAAACACGGTGGCCAAATTGCGTGCGCGGAAGCTGTGAAATTGTGTAAGGAAGATGGACAAAGCCTCGCCCAAGATCTCATGAGCAGTTTTAAGAGAAATGTACGAGCATTCAGCTTGGGGGAGGAAATTCAATAAATAAATTAAATTGCCAAAACAAAGCTAATATATAGTTATTCAATACCTGAAAATTTTAGAAGTATCCGATTCAAAATGAATTTTTGGTGATCATTTTTGTGTGTCTCATTTTTTCCGAGTCCAGTCTTTATTGCACTCAGCTGTTGAGTGAAACATGCTTAGATTAGCGCCAAGGAGGAGCTTTAATCCAAGAAAGCGAACATCTCGCATTTACGGTTTCTGTTGAACAAAGAAACTGAAATGATCCCCTAATAAAACCGATCATTGCAATTCCTCGCTCTGGACGATACCGCAGTGAGGACTTGACTTGGGCGGCAGTTCCATTGCCGATGGAGTTAATTTCCAACGCTCGCTGGCCATCAGCTGTGGAAGGCGATAGACTTGTCTTTCATGTCCTTTAATGGTGAATTCTGGAGGCTCCTCCTCAAGAGTGCCGTTCTGGAGAGCAATTTAAGCATCGCATTGTCACACAGCCGTTTATGAAAAGTACACCCATTGACCAACAAGGGTAGCAGATTCATGTCTGGAGGGTCTCGCCCATTCCGATGTTTCACCGATGTTCACATACAAAAGCCCCACATGTAAACTTTACCAATATCATTTGGATGAGAGTACTGCCAAATATTTTGAAAACTTATAACTACCAAACCAACCACGTATTAAGATCTATTTAAAAAGTAGTTTTTTGCAATGGATTTAAAATCAAATAGATCTCACCAAAGGCCGTCCTCGAAGTAAAAATAACTTATTCTTTCGTAAAACTTAAGAAAAAAAAAAGCACAAAACGTTGATTCGTAATTAATTTCAGTCCTACGACCACTCGTCAAGGCCGGTATTCAAATTAAGGGCGGCTTTGAATAAAGAAGAGATTGATGCTTAAGTTGCGGATGATTCAACAGACTGAAAGAGTTGGAGATCATCCCGTAAAAGGCTGCTTGAAATGGAAAGGATAAAGCCGGTGCTGCCTAACTGAAAATGCTTTAATATTCAAATTTTCCCTGCCGATCCTGACACGTGAGTGCGGCAGCCGATTTCCACAGGTAATCACACCAAGAGCAAATGCATCAAACTTAAGAAAACGAATAACGACGCGTAAATGTGAAGAATAGTGAATCGAATGTAGTATAATGGGTGTAACAACCGCCTTACCAGCAAAACAATATTCATCCAAACGAGAAAACAACTCTCTCTCTCTCTCTCTCTCTCACACACACACATACACACTCTCTCTTACTCTCTCTCTCTCTCTCTCTCTCTCTCTCTCTCTCACACACACACACACACACACAGCTTTGTTTGGGCAGGAAAATTTATGAAACCATCTGTCATCCGTGGTTTCTACTGTTTCTACAACCCACAGACTTCCAGGAGGTCGCATTTAAACCGGCGAGCTGCACTGCAGGCGTCGTAAAACCAGCTTAACGAGTTTAGCCCAGAATGAATCCAGCTTCAACTACAGCAAGACCGGTCATTCCGGTTCAAATTTACTGTTTTTGGTATCCATGCAGCACAGCCCCTCAGTTGCTGGGAGAACCTATCGTACACATCGCAAAAACGGGGACAAGAGGGGGGGTGGCTTAAGAATGGCGGGCGACAGCCTAGGTAAAAGATCTCGAAAAGGCCCGGGACAAGAAGAAGGGGGCGCGACGGGGGAGGGGGGGGGAAAAGGGGGGGGGGGCGGGGGGCCGGGGAGAGGGGGGGGGGGGGGGGGGGGTAAGAGGAGGGGAGGGGGGGGACCCGCCGGGGGGGGGGGGGGGGAAGCAGCACAGCCCTTCGACTCCGGAGGAACTACCCACATGGCGCGCCTGGGAATGAGTTTCAAGAACATGCAAGAAACGGCTTTCAAATTTGAACGTCAAATAGCTGCACCATGTGTTCGAAAGTCAAACAAACTGTAAATCTCGTGTGCATCGGAGGTTACGTTTCCGTGGAGGATGTTCTAGAAATCGAGTCAACCAACGATAGTAGAACAAGGCCAACATCTGCGTAACGTGTATCCAAGGAAAGCACTCACATGCATCGTTCGCTTGTAGCGACACAAACTGGTTCTGTGAGGACCTCTCAACGGTCCCTCGGTGATGCGACAAGAAAGCTGTTCCTTGACACGCTGGAGACGAAAGATCAAGCACTGGAAGCATGCGAGGAGTTCAAGGCTCACTCCCGAACAGAATGGTATTGCCGAGCGGATGAACCGCGCCATATTGGACAGAGTGCGAAGCATACTGAACGATGCAAACCTGCCCAAAAGGTTCTGGGCTGAGGCGGTCAACACGGTGGTTTACCTAATCAACCGCAGTCTCACAGGAGTGCTGAACGAAGAACCATGAACTGGCAAGAACCCGTACCTGGGGCACTTGAAGATTTTTCGTGCAACAGCGATGGCACAGCAAAGCCCAGAAAGATCCAGTTGACTTCGTGGAGATTGAAGCTACCTAAGTGGATCGAAGAGATACCAGCGAGATTCCAGAACGTGCGACGGACGAGCCGGAGGTCCTGATTGATGTTTTAGTTACGGGAGGAGCAATCGCACTGGTGGATTGATCTGAAAGCAGCTCATCCAACAACGAGCACTGCAAACAGTACAACTAGCGAATCCAGGTCACGAGTGGAGGCGCAGTGGTTGGGAGCCCCTTAGAAATACCTCTCTCGGAAATGGCAGTGTGCAGCATCACTTCATGTTCAAACTTCTGTTAAAACTGATATTTTATGTTCGGAAATGCAGTAGAACTATTGATGAAATACTGTCGATCGTTTCCGGGAGTGTACGTCTTCGAAAGAAGAAAGTAAGTTTCTTCGTCCAAAACGGAACATTTTCCGGAGTATTGGGATTTCAATGGCAGGTTCTTGTCTTCTTTCGCCACTTTATTCCGACTCTTTTCAATGTTTAACGGATGTACTGGTGAGAACAGTTGAACTGTTTTGCGGCGTCCCGTTGGCTCAGCGAATGCTTGTAATTGAAGGCACGAGAAAGAGACCCAAGTAACATTGCCAAAACCATCCAGCTTTATTAAGTTCTATTAAAGTTTTATGAAAGCCACTAGAAATCAATTCGGCTTTATTATGGCAGCAAAAGATGCCAATAGGTTTCAAATTTTAGTCAGGTTTATAAGAACCTACACAGCTTCTTTACAACGATATTAAAACCTTGACTTCTAAAATTCCTTTTACTCCTATCAAAGGTTTTATTTTGACTTTATTAACTCATAAAATGCTGCTTTGAAATGCCGTTTTAATACTCATTCATATTATCTTATTATGGTCAGTTGAAAAAGCATTTTAAAACCATTTTGCTTCCAGTAAATGCATTAAACGGCTAACTGGCATTGAGGAAAGCTACCAAGCGACCAGATAGTTTTATAGTAGCCATTGCTAAAATAAATTGGCTTTTTGGCAAAACTGTGATTTCTTGCAATCGCCATATTGAAATATATGAAATAATTGAAATGTGGAAAAATAAATACACCAAATTTTTAATGTAATACAATTGAACTGTAGATCTACGGCAAATTTCGGTATTCGTTCAGATAACCTTATTGAATTCCATCAATTTTCAGGAGTTTCATGATTAATTTACGGAATATATTTCTTTCAATTTTGTTTTTGTTGTTGTAAACTCGCATAATTTCCAAAGCGCATTAATTTTCAGCTCTTATCGTGCCAATATTCACCATAAAATTGAATGCGCATATGATTTGGAGCATGATACGCTATAAAACAAACTCAATTTGTTTTATATATTTTGCTATCAATCATAATTTTCCGCAACAGTAGAACTTTTTTCTTAGCCATTATTTACTGTTGAATGAATGAAGAGCAACAAAGCAAAACAACAAAAACCAACCACGATATCGCCGTGAAGTTTGACAGCTGTGGCCATTTGGCCCTATGCTGGTTTTGATGGCGGCCAATAGGTTTTATGATGGTTCTCAAGTGGTCATAACATCTTTCACTAGAACATTTTCAAAATCGTTATGGTCTTAGAAAGGCTTTATTAATTTGTTTTCACAACCGTCTATAGAGTAGGCCACTTTGTACACATTTCGGCTTTAAAGATGCATAGAGGAGGTGTTGGTAGATAAAACAGTTTTGAATGTAGTGTCATCAACAAAGCCGGGAGGAGTGCTATACGGCTGGAATAGAACTGAAATTGTTACTTGGGGAACGAAGTCCTTTTGGGAAATTTTGCGGGGGGGTTGGTTTTTGATTTTTGTGGAAAAAATTTCACTCATATATAAGTGAATGTGACTGGGATAGACAAGTCGCCATATCTAAGACACCGACTTAAATCAGATCGATATTACTTACATATTAGTGACTCCACTTTTGACGAAAGTGAGTCAAAAATGATTCAAAATTGAGTTAAATTGTCCCGCCATGTAGCAGAAAGAGGAGAGAGACTCTCATTTTTCTCTAAGCTCGTTTGTTGTTGAGCATAGGGGCCTCGAAAAAATTCCAAAATTTTAGATGCCACCCGTTAATCCTAATGTCGGGAAGTATGCCATGATGATTAGATGTAAAATAGAATTGTTCATTCCACTATCGTTACTAAACCAATCAAGACGTCTTTCAATTCCGATGCAAAAAAAAACATAGAATTTGAACTTTTTCACTCAGTTTAAATTTAGTTGCATGACATTTTTTAGGATATTTTAAGCAGTATCGGGCTTAGTATTGTATGAGCAAATTTAAGCAATTTTGCACTAACGCATTATAAATTCATCAGAAATTACGGAAGTTATAATTGCACTTTGCTACAGATTGGAATTATCCAAGCCATATAATTGCAAATATTTAACTGAATGCACTGCTTGTTGTTCCACAAAAATTAACCTTTACATGTGAAAATGGATAATAACGTATGCTCCATTCAACCCTCTTATTGGGTCACTTTGACGTTGCAATAATATTCATTACAACTACTGTGTTGCTGTGTTATTCGACGGCATTATTTTTTAAGGTTATGTAAATGATCATGACGTTTATTTCGGGACTGAATGAAATGAATTTTTCAAAACGAGAATTGAATCCGACGAGTTATTATTGCACACCATGTCGCTAGAGCTCGAAACACCGTGCCATGCCACGACAGAGAAGAATGACCAAATGATAACGAGCTTATTGCAGCTATATATTATTTAGACATTAATTATCGTAGTAGAAGCAGCAGTGGCAGCAACAGCATTAGATTTGCATCCTCGGTCCGCACCGGTGGACTGTGTGCACTGTTCCTGGAAATTGGAAAGATTTCACTCCTCGTGACAAGTCCTTTGACACTTTTTGACAACAGGTGTTACATGGCCTCGTGCCGTACTGAAGTGAAAATGAATGCACAATGAATTAAATTAATTATTTTAACGCGGATCGGAGCAGAATTTTTTCTTTTAGAAAAGGTATTATCCTGATGAGCAGCCAGCACCGGTTGTAGCTCTGAATAATTCCATAATTGGTTTCATCGTTTGGAAATTCACCCTGCAACTGCAGCGGTTTTCTATGGGCAAAAGTTGTGGCTTAGCCAGAGCAGGAGATCGGTGAATAGTGGAATTCTCCTGACGGGTGGTTGCAATGGAAGTTGTACCCAGTGGTCTGTTTCCGATGGTTGGAACAATGGGGGCGATAAAATTAAATGAATATTAAATCAAAATTGTGCTGAACTATGAAAAGCCGTTTGGAGGCAGAGCGAAGGAAGAAAAAAACTAGCACTAGCAAAGCAAACGAAGCATAGATTCAATTTTTCTTCCTTCCCAAACTAATGGAATTGTCAGATAGCATTTGAAATGTCATTTGTCATGAATGGGACAAGAGCAGGCGGTTGCTTTTCTGGTGCTTGATGAAACTACGAAGATTTCATGTGCAAAACTTCAATAGGATTCATGCATTGCAGAATACAAGTCACCAAACTGTGAAACCTTTGAATTGTGAAAATTCGAAGTGGCGATACTCAGTCGTGCTGGCGGCCATTTTATGACCTTTGGTTTAATAACCTACACCGTATCCAATATATTTTCATACACTTTTGCTCTTCGATGTGGTTGTCTAACTACGCCACAGACATTGTGTATGGATTGGTGTAATTATTCTATTGAGTTGCGCAAATGAGTACGTTGCATGCTTGTTTGTTTTCATTCAGTGTCTTTCTATTGTGGGCTATGGAGGTATTTCGTGGTTAGAAAGTTCTTGAAAGGTGAGCGCAATTTCGTTCATCAAACCATCAAAAGGTATCGTGACATTGTTTCATTGGATGACCAGAGGAGATCTGGCTGACTTCGCTCGGTGAAAGATTCGCGAACGATTAAAATCGTCAGGGAACGGATCCGGCGAAAATCTCAGCGATCGGAACAAAAAAATGGCTGCCGATCTGAATATTTCGAAATCTTCCATGCACAACATTCCGGAATAACAAGATCTGGGACTCCACTAGCCGAATTCCGGGGGTTGAAGAAATCAATAAAAAAAACTCTTCAAGAAAAGAAATTCTCACAATGTCTTTCTCTTTAAACAATTCTCTTTTCTTGACGGCGGATTCCAAGCGATCAAAGAGGAACAGAAAACCCCGATTTGAAGTCAAGAGAATTTATAGTTCTCACAATTTCCACCAGATGCCTTTGACAGCTATTATTGAAAACTTCCCATTTTCCGTAAGAAAACCACTTAAAAAGTGCTTCGGATTTTATTTTTCCAACATGCGATTTTGTTTATAACTACATTGTTTTCATCTAAATACATTAAACTGTCTAATTATGATTTAATCCACTGAATGTCTAAGGAGAAAGAATCTAACAACGGACTCTCAAGGTGCTTTAGGACGTTTTGAAAACTATATCAAGAAAAGTTTGCGAGTGTAAACAAACGGTTTTGTATTGCAAAAAACTTTATTTAAAAAAAAATGTTCGTAGTGAAAATAGGCAGGAAAATAATTGAGAATGGCACCTACAACAGCGTAAGTAAATAAATTGGCCTGTATTAATTCAATTTAACGATAGTGGCATCATTAACTGTAGACTCAAGAAATACCTGTCTGCGGAGCAAAAAAATTCCTAGTGGACTACATGGCAGCGCATTTGGACTTTGCCAACAACTGGTTCTAGTCGATCCGCGGTAAAGAGGTCTAAAACCAGAACCGGGGTGATTTGGGTAATTCACTGAATGCTTGAGAGGGTGCTACAAAGACGCCCGAATAATGGGAGCTTTTGAGGCGAGACCTAAAATAAAAAACCAAAACTAAGTGGTTGGGAATCCAAAATCTCCAGAGTGGGGAGAATGGTTTGGTCAAAAAGAAACGAGACGTTCTTTCGGAGCTCGAGAGGATGATCCTTGCTGTGATGCAAAAGGACACAATGGACGGCGATGGTGAAATCCAGGAGAGTGGTTTCAATGAACCGGTAAGCAACTGTGCAATTATTATCTTTTATTCACCTTTTTACTTAACGTCTCTTCGATTAGACTCTTTCGGTGGATTTGCAATCTAACGGGGAAGCACCGGAACCACCACACGAAGACGAAGACTATCACCAAGCCAACATCGAATTCCTTGATGAGGAAACTCTTGAAGTTCTTGGAAGAATTTCCCTTGAAGTTCTTGGAAGAACTTCCTTGAAGTTCTTGGAAGAACTTCCTTGAAGTTCTTGGAAGAACTTCCTTGAAGTTCTTGGAAGAACTTCCCTGAAGTTCTTGGAAGAACTTCCCTGAAGTTCTTGGAAGAACTTCCCTGAAGTTCTTGGAAGAACTTCCCTGAAGTTCTTGGAAGAACTTTCCTGAAGTTCTTGGAAGAACTTCCCTGAAGTTCTTGGAAGAACTTCCCTGAAGTTCTTGGAAGAACTTCCCTGAAGTTCTTGGAAGAACTTCCCTGAAGTTCTTGGAAGAACTTCCCTGAAGTTCTTGGAAGAACTTCCCTGAAGTTCTTGGAAGAACTTCCCTTGAATTTCTTGGAAGAACTTCCCTGAAGTTCTTGGAAGAACTTCCCTGAAGTTCTTGGAAGAACTTCCCTGAAGTTCTTGGAAGAACTTCCCTGAAGTTCTTGGAAGAACTTCCCTGAAGTTCTTGGAAGAACTTCCCTGAAGTTCTTGGAAGAACTTCCTGAAGTTCTTGGAAGAACTTCCCTGAAGTTCTTGGAAGAACTTCCCTGAAGTTCTTGGAAGAACTTCCTTGAAGTTCTTGGAAGAACTTCCTTGAAGTTCTTGGAAGAACTTCCTTGAAGTTCTTGGAAGAACTTCCCTGAAGTTCTTGGAAGAACTTCCCTGAAGTTTTTGGAAGAACTTCCCTGAAGTTCTTGGAAGAACTTCCCTGAAATTCTTGGAAGAACTTCCTTGAAGTTCTTGGAAGAACTTCCCTGAAGTTCTTGGAAGAACTTCCCGAAGTTCTTGGAAGAACTTCCCTGAAGTTCTTGGAAGAACTTCCCTGAAGTTCTTGGAAGAACTTCCCTGAAGTTTTTGGAAGAACTTCCCTGAAGTCAAAATTATCATTGATATTCGAATGGATGCTACTTTAAAAAAATGTATTGTTCATATTATTTTTTTTTTTTTGTTTTTTTTTTTTTTTTGTTATAATATTTTTAAAAATATATGTGCTAAAATAATAATTGGTTGTTTTTAATATTTTTATTTTTTATAAAAAAATTTTGTGTTTGATGAATTTAAATGTGTCAAATTCTTTTTTTTCTTTTTATATGTCAGAAAAAGTCTTTTGCAATGTCACGGGAATTCCAAAATAAGAAAGTTTAAATAATCTCTTCATAAATTTCTTTTCTTTCAAGACAATTTCTGCCCTGAATTCGACTGCAGGCATTCAAAAAAAAACAACGAAAAGTTCATGGAGTTTCTGGGCTCTCGAAATACGCTTGATGGAGTGATGCTGGGGAGGAGTTCGTCTTTTCCGATAAAAAAATATTTGTCCTGCAGCAGTCCCATAACGCACAGAGCGACGGATTGTGGGCTTTCACTGTGAAAAATGTGCCAGATAGCAGCAGGAACATTCCACGGTTTCAAAGTGCGGCGTCTGTCGTGGTTTGGGATGGATGTTACAAGCGTGGCTTTAAGGTTAACCCATTCATTATAAAACGGAAGTTTTGAAGAAAGTTGTTGGAGTGTTCGGTCAATGTTTGGCCATTACGTCTGTAGAGTGCACTTTGTACTCATTTCGGCTTTAAAGAAGCTTAGAGGAGGTGTTGGTAGGGAAAACAGTTTTGAATGTAGTTTTATCAACCTAGCCGGGAGGAGTGCTATACGGCTGGAATAAAACTAAAATTGTATCCTGGGTCGTGTTGTCTGGATAGAAGAAGTTCACGCAAATGCAGCATGAACCAAAACTCATTAAAACAAGTCGGCCCTCAGTTATAAAATCAGACAAGTAGGGAATGGGAAGGAACGTGTTGACGTGATACTCGCTTTGAAGGAAGCCGAGAAACCCTCTGCACTTCCACGACAAATCACTGGGATGTTGGATAGTTGGGGAAAGGTTAGCAGCAGGGGTCGTTTTGGAAAACGATACGCTGAAAGTATGTAACTAGCTTACCTTACCTTACCAATCAGACCAAGGCCGGTGTGGCCTCTGCTGTACACAAAAGTTGTCTCCATTGTATTCTTCTCGCCAGCCTCGCTGTCTGCGGAGGGACAACAGGTTGCCTTCTACTTGATCAATCCACCTTGCTCGTTGCGCGCCTCTTCTTCTTGTACCCGTTGGTTCGTTTTCGAGAATCATTTTAACTGAGCTGTGGTCCGACATTCTTACGACATGCCCAGCCCATCGTTGTCGACCGATTTTAGCGATGTGTACGATGGGAGGTTCTCCCAGCAACTGATGCAATTCGTGGTTCATTCACCTCCTCCTCGTTCCGTCTTCCATCTGCACTCCACCGTAGATCGTACGCAGCACGTTCAAAGACACCGCATTAGACCTCAACTAGTAATGTCCATGTTTTGTAGCCGTAGAGAACTACCAGTCTAATTAATGTCTTTGTAGTTCGGCGAACTTTGTGCGATCTTAGCGTCCTGTGGAGTCCAAAGAAGGTACGATTGCCAGCCATAATGCACCTTTATATTTCTCTGCTGGTGTCGTTATCGGCGGTTCTTAATGAGTAGTATGTAACTAGAACTATCCACCAAAGGCATGGAACCGCTCTAATAAGCAACAGAACATTGAACGCCAGTTGCACCACACCCCGAATGAACCTAAACATAAAATCATGTATGCGAAAACATGTATGTATCCAATTAGTAATATTTATGAATAAACATGATATTTATAGGAATATTTATAAATGTGAAAGAAAAATACATTTAGATGTGTATAATAGTTGAAATTCCACACCATGAAAATTCACTATAATTTTAAATAAAATAAAGGATGTCCACAGTTAAATTGCATCACTTTCAATAAGCTGTAACATTTCGCTCTTTGGGTTGATTTCAACGAAATTTTGGGTGAGATGACCTCAGCGTGTATTGTTTACACTGCGTGAGTTTCATTGTGAAATGTGTCGTAGTTTCGAAAATGGAGTCGAAGGAACAGCAAGTGCGCGAGAACATTTTGCACACGCACCTCGACAGCCCACTTCTTTCGCACCGAGCCATCGGAAAGATGTTGAAAATTTACCAGTCTACAGTGTTTTGTGTCATAAAACGTTTCGGGAACGTTTAACTGTCGATCGGAAGAAGGGGAGTGGTAGAAACAGTGTTCCGTACTGTGTGAAGGATCACAAGCGAGTGGTCGCTGCGTTTAAACGCAAACCCAACTGTTCCGTTCGGGATGTCGCGAAAAAGCTGCACTTGACCAAAAGTTTCGTGCAGAAAGCCAAGAAACGAGCCGGGCTCCGTTCATTCAAAGTTCAGAAAGCTCCAAACCGCAATGAAAACATAATAGGATAGCTAAAACACGTGCGCGTTAGCTGTACACACAAATGTTGACGAAACCACACTGCTGCATCATGGACGATGAAACACACGTAAAAGCGGACTTTAAACAAATTCCTGGCAACCAGTATGTGACTGCGAAAGACAAGTTCGATGTTCCAGAGTCTCTCAGGAAACAGCAAGTGTCAAAGTTACCCAAGAAATTCACAAACGGAGCAAGCCTTTCGTGACAACCTCAACTGTAAATGGTCAAGTATACATGAATGAATGCCTGCTTCCGTTTCTTAAAACACACAACGTTCCTACAATTTTTTGGCCAGACCTAGCCTCTTGTCACTACTCCAAGGATGTTCTGGAGTGGTACAAAACGAATGGTGTCATTTTCGTGCTGAAGGATCTTAATCCCTCAAACTCTCCAGAGTTGCTTGCGAACCTCGTAAGCATCCTAAATTTGTCACTACAGAACAGGAAATATTGAAGTCATGGTTGATAGCGGAAAAATGGCGGTTTAAGCGTTGTACAAAATCTTATGCGTGATATTAAGAAGAAAGTTTGGGCTTTTGGATTTGGTAAAGAAATACAGTGAAATAAAAATACCTAAACCAAGATTATACCTTGTATTTAATTTCCTGAATATTTCATGACAATCGGTTGAGAGACTTGTTTTTGAGGACGAGTTTAAAGTGATGCAATTGAATTGTGGACACCCTTTAAAATGATATGATAAAAATAATACGATGGTATAATGAAATACGATGGTATAGTGAAATACCAAATTTTTAATATAAAACATGTATGTAAAAAATACAGCTGACATCCACTGGTCTGTTTTTGAAAGGAAAAATTCGGTATGTTTTAATAAGCTTAAGGTCCTGAAAAACCGCAAAAACAGAGTAGATCAATACTATTATCATAGATTTAGTTTCAATTAAAAGATGTATGATGTTTTTTTTTTCTTCTGAAAAGCAACAGATTATTCTAAAAGACATCTTTTAAAAAGTATATGTATGTGTGATCGAAGAGCCAATTTTGACAATTTCTGCAATAAATGGCTTATCTAATCATAATACCACTAAACAAATTTATTTAAATATAATCCAACACTGCCTATGGGCTAATGCCAGCCTTTTGAATGAAAATAGTAGTTGAAGTTCAGAAGTGCAATTAAGTTTCATGTTCATGCTGAAATGTTCAAAAACAAATTGAGCCTTTAATTGAGCTCCATGGCATAGTTCTGGAATGCAAAGATGATTCCAAAGCGTGCTGAGAATAGGAAATATACAATATGATTTAGAGGTACACGAACTTCAGTCGCACCCCCTCACTTCGCTATTGTCAAATTGACAACAATGCCCAGGCTACGCCAACCAGCATCTCCATGTTTCAGCTAGCAGTCTTTTGTATGATCAGATGACTCGTGGAGGCGTGAGGTAGGAACTTGTGAGGACCGGAGGTAGGTCGTCACCTTCTTCCTGGTTGTCAACTCACCATTTGAAGCCTAGAAAAACAAAATTAACATACAATTTAAGCACTGTAGAGTGAACTTCCAATCATTTTTCCATAAGCGAAATTGCCTTTCCCAAATCACGCGGCTTTTTCTGGATATAATTGCAAACATTTCCGTGGCGCATTTTTGCCGCCTTTTCAGCTTTTCTGTGTAGGCAATTTAGAACTACAACTAAAATCTCAACTGCTTATGAATCAAAAGATCGTAATGATGCCAACACTTTTTCACTATATTCATGACATACATAGGCTGAGTGAAGAAGCTAGGCTGATATTGCATCCCGTTACCCTAAATCAGTTGAATTTCAATTAACTTTTCATTTCACTTTTTAATCTTTTTGATTCCACTATGCTCCGGGCACTCGTCTCCGGATCTCCGCAAAATATACGAGACCAATTAGAGAGGTTGTGCATAATTTCTGTCGTAAGTATGACTCTTTTTATATTATTTTCTGGTCCAAAAAAGGGCCGTTTGTTTGGCATTTGAAAGTTTTCGCAACGTAAAATCTTTCTTATATGCCTTGTAAATCGATTTAATTGATAACTGATTACCCAAAGGGAATAATTGCCGACGAAAATAATATGCAAGCCATCCCTAGTAGCACACTTGTTGCAAAACTGTCGAAATACCTTCAGTGTAACTCAATTTCTTCACAATCAAGTAGTTGCAACCAATTATGGCAGTTTTGTGTTGCTTGGGATCATATATCTTCAAAACTAAGTCTCTATGGGAAATTTGGTGGCCATGAAATGGACCGTTGGTTTTACTGGCTTGAAACCATTTAAATGATGTTAACGATATAGTTATCTAAATGGGCCCGATTAGGTTTTGTAGTGGGATCTATAGAGAAGTGAATATGTACATTTGATGAATTTAGTACGGAAAACCTTTTTATAAGACATTACCTCTTATGTGTGTTCTTTTTCATAGTTTACTATCAAGAAGACTGTTAATTGCATATTTTATAATATGCTTACGAAGATTTACCATCGATTGATTCAAAACATTGCACAAACAGTTTAATACATGCACATGTTAGAGAAGTTACAATCAAACGAACTCTTTATTTGGGAAAATTGAATTGATTGTCCTGAAAAGTACGATTTCTTAATGGTTTCTATGGTCCACGATGAAGTTTATCTACTCTTCACTCTCCATTACCAGTTGGATGCCGTTATTGGGCTGCTGACTGTCATCTAGCTTTCACCGGACAGCAATTTATTGAATTCTCTGTCGTTGCCCTTTGTCACTGCTGGTTGCGAATTAAGGGGAATATGTGCGATAAGATAGAAAAATCATATCAAACAAACTCAAAATCAGGGAAAATTGAATTTTTCGACCTGAAATGGACGGATTTTAAAAAAATGACCTTGAATGAATCTAAGCCTTCTCGGTCTTCTTTGGAAGCAGATTGTTTCACTACACTGGCTAAGCAAACGGCAGCCTTGTCATACGCTGCCCGGCCGGAGGCTGCTTGCCAGCTGCCAGTATAGCGCTGGTTCCTCACCGCTCCTGTCAGCTCGAAGGCAGCCTATATAAACATATATATATCGTTCGATACTGCATATGAGAACTCAGTCGAATTTGTAATCTCTGATGGGGAAACACTGTGCATTTAGATAAATTCGATTGAAAAGCGTAATTAGAAGACAAGACGTTTAATGTGTGTAAGTGTTATTATCAAGAACAATGTTAATTCAATGTTTCATAAGATACGAAGAATTTTTTTCCAATCGATCGATGCAAAAGCTAAGACATTTAACCTAGGAATAAAGGAGTTATTAACGTTCAAAAGTTGACCGTTTTCGTGACGTACCCAATTTAAGATTTTCCAATTTGTACCCCCATATGTTGCCGAATGACGTTATCCAACATAAAAAAAAAAATCCAAGCGCCACTGAGCGTGTAGAAACCGAGAGGTCCCTGTCGTGATTTCGCCGATCATCGTCACCGGCCGAATCCATGTTGGAAACCTTCCAATATCTAGAACTTACGGAGTTACGCACTTGCACCAGTACAATTTTCACTAGACTGATTTTTACGATCAACGCCTACTCTTTGTGATACTCCTAGCAACGCAAAGTTTATGGAACCACGCAACGCAGGGGGAAAGGACACTAGAAGGGTCGTTCAAATCTAATCAACTAGGAATGTTCATGAAAAGTGGTGAACAATATAAACTTCTTAAAATTTGACAGTATTTCCTGTGGAGTATCATTCCCTTTTTTCATAGATTTTGCTAAGGTATGACTGATTAAATACGTAGTGCATGCTATACTCTCTACAGTCCCCTTGAGCATCATTGGCCCGTTAATTGTTTGTGACATTGAGTTTGTAGAGCACAGTGAGGTACGAAAAATCTATTTCGGTTGTCGAATTACACATTGCAAAAGCATTTAAATTTGAGTACCAATAAACAAGGATCCGTTCATAACAGCGGAACACAAAATCACTGTCCGAGCCAACGAACGTTTTAATTCCATTCCGCCTCAAGAAATTGTCCGCCCACTTGACAAAACCTTTCCACATTACCTTGCGACTTTCGATGCTTTCGATAGTTAATCTCTCTCTCCAAAGAGAGAGGATTTTCCAATCAACATTCCAACCAAAAACAACAGTCATAACATTTTAGCAAACGTTGCATCGTAGCTTCTTCCGCTTCTAATGAATGAACGCCACCGAAGTCGTGAGAAAGTTCGATTCGCTTCGCAAAATAAAACCGAAAACTAAATTTCCTCCGCCTGCTTTGCTGGCTCGGGCTAAAACTACTCTGGAAATATCATCAATCTGAACAATTCCACTGCCAATGGCAGATTGGACAGGGTAAAGAAGCTGCTAAATGCCTGCAGTCTGGTCGAAAATCTCCAGCATTCAAAGCTTTTTTTTTCTTGTGGGGAAAAACCCTCCAATTATTCGAAAGGTCGTTGCTATTTCGTATTTTCTCGAATTGGATGAATTTCGCCCATTTAGCCAGATGCAAATAGCTATAAATTTCAGTACCGAACCGAAAATGGTCTCCTGTGTTTAAAAGTGTATGTGGGCCTAATGAAGTTGATGTTCGGGAAGGTTTTAAATGGTTTCAGTTCGAGTTGAAAGGCCCTTACAGAGCCAGTTGGCCGCACTCGTGAGCCACCAAAAGAGAAAGAAGTAAAACTAGTTACCGCCGCGTTTCTGTAGGTAGGTATTTGTGTTCCCGTTGCTCTTGAAAGTCGAGTTATTGCGATATTTCGCTATAAAGAAAGACAACCGAGCGGTAGTGCACTTGTTGACTGACTTAACAAGTGCGACGAAGAGCCATTCGGGGAAGGGACGGCCGCTCCTCGCCTGTAAAGCGGTAAAATTAAACTAAACGAGATGGAATTAGCGAAGAAATGAAGTGGGTACACTTCCAAGAGGAATCCAAGGTAACGGATTGTGGACCCGGTCTCTCTGCGAATTGCCCGTGGTAAAGGAATTTTCATCGATCAACGGATGGAGCAACGACTCAGAGACACTTTTGTGCCGAAAATTGCCCGGAAGTGAACGATGTACGCAAGCAGCGGTAATTAAAAAAAAAACTCGACCGTGCTAGAGCTGGGATGGTTGCGGATGCCACCAACGCGCTATCGTCGAAGGCCACCGAATCGAGCGATTAATTGAATTCCGAAAGTCAGTTCTTTTTTTTTTGGTTTGCTACTGTTCAACCGACGAATTCGACGGTGGTTGTCCATGGTCTGCGAAATCAATTTCAGAAGAATGGTGTGAAAAATATCTTCATCGTTTTTTTTCCTCCGCTGTCGTCGTCGCCGTTGGGTTTGGATATCGCATGCGACCGTTCTTAATTCAGTCGTCAAATCAACACCCCGGATTTTCTTTTCTTTTTTCGTTTTTGGGAGGTCTTCAGTGATCTTTTTGTCGCATTTTTCTCTGGGTACGTAATTATCGCAACTTTTGGACGATTTTCTTGTCGCCGATCGTGAGAAAAAATTAATATTTTTCTCCCGAAGAAATTTGCTTTACATAAGTTGGACACCACAATAGTAATTTTAAGGTGATAATTATAGGCGATTTAAAACGAAAGGTGTTTGGTGGAACTTCTCGGTGATTATAATTGATGGGGTTGCAAAAAAAAACATTTGAAAACACAATGAAGATCACTTGTAACCTGGAATGTGAAAATTAAGCAACGCTGGCCGTGGTTGCGTTTTGAACATAACTTTTCTTGAATTTTTAAATTATTAGAGAAATGTTCAGCCTAAGCCTATTTCTTCTAATTAGATTCTTTGGGAACCAACTACACGGTGTTATAATAGTAAACTTTGCTAACGACCTACGCTAGGTTGTTTGTATAGTAGAGTATAATAGAAAAACACATTTGCACAACACCCTCAGAATTTAAAGTTATTGGCTAGGTTACCTCATATAACCATGAAAAATTCCGCCATTTATAGACTGCTTTGCATTTTGTTAGGTGTTTTGGAAAGCTGATATGCTAATATTTTTGAATTTGTCGAGAAACGGGGTTTAATGTCAGCCTTGCTCTCATTCAGCCTATGTACCAAATCCATGATCATCATGATGATCTATTTGATTCTTAAGCATTTGAGACGTTCTTCGTCAATTTAAAGTTAAACACTTTGGGATTATCGCTTTCCTTAACTGTTAAGGCGCCATTGTTGCACAGGTCAACCTTAATACATTATCTTCACGATCTTCAAACAAAGTTGAACTTTGATATTGGTATTACTTTCAATGAAAATGAAAGAAAATGTGGTTGTAAATTTTTCATCTGGCATTCCCAAACCAAAACCTTAGTAACAAAATGTCATGTATATTTCTGTCTCCTGAGACCGACACATGCAAGCGTCCCTTAGCACATATGAATGAGTTGAAAGAGATGAGAAAATAAATTCAATCAAACACATCTTTTGTCGAATTGCGTATTTATTTGTTTTAGGAGACATAATTTTACACGAAATCTTTCTTTACGTTCCCCGACTTTTTACCAACAGGAATTACGTCTCGTGTAAATTTCATAATTTCTAAGTGTGTATATAGTAAGAGTTAAGATATTTTAAGTGTGGATTGACCGATAGATCATAAGTCAAAATCGTTTAAGCTTTTATAAGAAGTTTAATTTTAATTTGTTCTGAGAAATTTGGTTTTTGAGTAATACGAACATAGCTTAAAATGAAATGACTGAGGAAATAATAGACGAATTTCACGCCAACTCGACTTCGTGGTTGGCAGCACCCTCCCAGAATCCAATGAAACTTTGTGGGTGTATAGACTACGTCTTTTCAAGCAACTCTGCATACTTTGTTTTTTTCAAAATTTATCCAGACTACCATTTGAAAAGGGCCTATGTTTTTTGACTGATTTTTTAAAAATCAACATAACTCAAAAAGGACAAGACTTACAAAAAAGTGATGTATGGGTGACTTTTAGAAAATCTTCTGAACTTTTATGATAAAAAATGTAAAAATAAAAATTATAAAATCGATTCTAACACGTTAAAAAGGATTTTATAATTTAAAGTCGATTTGCAAAAACAATGGCTATCTTAGAATTGGACGAAATTTTTTTTAAAAAAGGTAATATAATTGTCTAAAAGTTCGCCATACATCGCAAGATGGGCACTTTTAAGGATAAAAAGTTTATCTAACAACAACTTTTTCCTGTCCTATTTTTACCATGTATCAAGCAAACTCGTCTAGTTATGGTCTTCAACACCCCTATAAAATCCAATAAAATGTAGCAGTCATAATGAATGTATTGAGCATCTTTGCAAAAAACAATAATCATCTTGACTAACATTTGAAAAGGGTCATAATATTCAATTTCCCTTTACGTCAGTAAATCAGAACCAAAAATGTACGTTTAAGTAAAAGTTATTCATAGCTGCTTGTTCGGATATTCTTATTTTTAGGGGAGATTCAAATATGGTGTCGTTTATTTGGAGGGGGGGAGGAAGGTCAAGATTTGTTACAGTACGTGTAAAAGGTATGGGAAAACTTGTGACAGAGGGGGGCTGATAAATCCAAAAAAATAGCGGACGTCATATTTGAATCGTCTTTAAATGGATATACATCAAGCCTTATCAAATTAGAAAATTCTAATTTGATAAGACTAGGCAACCTTTTAAAATATGGTTTTATAAATTTTTGAAAAATTTTTTATGTCTAAAAAAAATCATAGATGTTTTGGTGGGTGGGGTTTTTTTTTTTTTTTTTTTTTTTTTTTTTTTTTTTTTTTTTTTTTTTTTTATGTTTTTTTCTGAAAAAAATAAAAAAAAAACAACGTGTGCGGCATGTGTTTTGGGTTGGTGGTTTTAAATTACAATTTCTTTTTTTTTTTTTGTTTTGTATTTTTGTAAGGTGGAGAAAAAGAAAAAAGTTTTTGACGTAGGACTAGTCTGTGTTTTCAATACTGGAGTACACGTTCGAATTGCAAAAATTTGGAGCGTCACGAAAAATATATAGGTTTTGAATGCTAATAACTAAGTCATTCCGCGATTGATTTCCAAAATGTTTACACCAATCGATCGAGACGCTTCGATTTCAATATTTAAAACTATTGATTTTAGACATTCAACTTTTGAAATTAACGCTAATATAAGGTGATGTCTTATAATGCCGATTTTTCAGTGTAAATTTACTAAATGCACAGTACTTTCCTATCACAGACTTCAAATTAAAGTAAGGAACGTCTCACATGCAGCAGTGAACGATATAAAAGGGGGACACCTTCAAATTTCTTTCATTCGCTCGGCAGCCATGGAGCTGTGCAGAGCGGCAATGGGCCAGTACTGCTCTGGCAGCTGGCTGTTACAGGAACCCTGCAGGAGGGTACGCGGGCGAGCTACCAGCTAGAATGATGGCTCAGCGGCTGTCGCTAGCTAGTGGCTGGCTGGACAGCCATTTTTAATGCAGTCGTGTGATATGCCAAGCTCGTGGCAAATTTATCAAATTTGGAGGGAAACATGTATGATTCAGTTGGTAGTCATTTCACGATATGATGTACATGTATATGAATAGATGTAGATGATTTCGAAATAAATGTAGATGATATAGATAAATATATAGATGTATATGGTGTTAATATTTTTATGTGTGAAGATAATATAGATATATATGTGGAGGTTGTAGATAGGAAAAAAATTGGGGGGCGTCAGCAATCCGTATTTCTTATGTATATAGAGGAAGAGAATTTTTTTGGGGGAAAAACCTATGTGGTTTGCGGTCCTGGTTTTCAAATTTGGATATAATTTAAAAAATTATTAAATGTGTTATATAAAAAAAAAAATCTCTTCAGGGCTACTATTTTGATTTTGAAAGAGTGTTATACTGAATTATTATAAGAGTTTGCTCATTGTATTCGCAAAACACCTACCTAATTCGTAAATCCTGGCAGATCCTAAATTTCGTACAATTTCTGTTCGATGAATACCAAATATTTCTTAAATCGGTATGTTTCGGTATAGAAAATAACTCAGGATCGTTTAAAGTTTATTTGCCTTGTGCAATCGCAGCCCGCTGGTTGCTGGCATGTTATGATTTCCTGAGATGACAGACATAATCTTATTATATCAAGTTGTTCAATGTTGGTAATGTTCTCTTCAAAACCCAATCAGTGCTTGAACATGTTTCTGTTCATTTTAGTGCATTCGGTAGAGTCCCTACCTTGCAATAGGAATCAAATATTTATGAGAAAGTGTTTGAAAGAGAAAGTTAAATGTCGCAGAATATGGCTGCGAAGTATCAGAGCAGCAATCGGAGCGAATAAATCTTTAAGCTATTTTAAATAATAGCATGATTTTAAAGTCGACTTTCAAACATTTGGAGAAGTTATTAAGGGTTTATTGAATTCCTGTAAAAAAATTATCGTTTCAAATGATGACCAATTAAAATAATGATTTTAACAGTTAGATATTCTTTAAAGAGACCTTGTATGTACTTGTATATAAAATTCATATTTTGAACAGCTCCTCAACTATCTTATCAACTATCAAACGGTTTAACTTTGTCTACCTAAACCGGTCGTGTGTTATACACTGATTTTCGGCAAGGCTTCTTGATCCAATCGACCAATGCAGCCTCTATTCTAATACAGGCAATTACAAATAATAAAAATAATATTCATTACACATTGCTACGTAGTCAACTTTGCGTACAACCCCATTGGGCTGTCCCTTATAGTTTTTAATACTTTTATTTGTCTGTTCAACTGCCCAGTCATATAGTTCCTGAGGAGTTTTGATTGTGTTTCCATAGTCTTGGGCAATCTCTTTGCCGTTCGCTTGAGAGTACCACCAATAGCATGACATGGACCTTTTCCATGAGACGTTGCAAAGAAGTGCCATTTTGCTCTCAATCCATACTTGGACTTGAAATTGCACAAGCTGGCAAAGTTCTTTTTGTTCTTATAATGGGCCGCTGCTCCATCTGACATGTTTATGAGCAATATATTGAATTTTGTTCAATGAAATCTAGCAATTTTGATACAAACACCTGAACTGCAATTGAGTCATGGGTCAATATCTCAGATATAATGATAAAGCTTTTGTTTTCCAATTTATTGTCCTTCTTGTAATATACTTCAAAGGGTATGTAGTTGCTTGAGCATTCTTCAAACGGTAATCCTGAGCTGCATTTTGAATGATAAAAGAATCATTTTCTGAAAAGTCACAAATTACAATTATTTCATATTTTACGAAATCTTTTTTGTTTTGCAGAAAAGAAGATTGTGCCTAAAAATAAAATCCTGAGTTATAAGCCTACCAAATTTTTCAACAAAATACGGAACAAACTCATCTACAGGCTTTATAATTGTTTCCAAGTTACAACGATCAGTTTTTAGCCACTGCTGAAAAACAACATCTTCTTTGCCATCCCATTCTAATACTGATGAAAGTTCTCTCTCGATACCTTCTGTAGAAATTTTTTTTTTCACATGCACAGATATAACAATCTGCAGTTGTGATTGGGATACTGCAAAGAATATTGTCAATTATTCTTTTTGTGGTTCAAATTTTGCACTATTGGTATTCAATTTATCATTTTCATAGAAAGTGCAAACACATACATTTTGTGTGCCTCTACTATCCAGAAGTATGCAATGTTTAGGTCTGAGCTGAGTGAATGAAGTAAATCCCATTTTTAGGTAATTGCATCTTTCTTTCAAAATCATGTATGCTTCCTTCAAAGACATCATTAATAAACGCTTCTGTACATGTAAGAGAGATTTCAGAGACATAATCATTAGTTCCTGGCATAGCCCTACTGATTTCATCGCTGTCGAAAAATTGTAAAACTTTTTGCCTATCGACATCGCTAAATCAATGACCACTTCGTGATTCAGCAGTACAAATAATACCCTGAGCTCTCACAAGGCTTTTCATTCGTTTCACTGTGTGATGCAATGCATTGAACTTTCTAACGATTTTATTCACTGACCATGACTTGGGAAGTACCGATAAAACTTTTAATTGTTCACTTCTTGTTGTAGTTGGTGAAATGAACTTCTCTTTCAACTGCATCATCATTTCATCGAAAGCTTCCACTTTATCGGCATCGTCTGGATCCATACCAACAAATTTTTACGACCTGCTTTGGAGATTTCTTTGGACTTTTTTAAGCAAAAATTCAAACTCCGTATATTCCTCGACGAAATTGGTGATAAGCTTGAACTATGGAATTGAATTTATTCACATTATGTGCACCTTGCAGCTCATCCGCTGATACGATTGACTCCAATGATTGTACCGCTTCTGTAAAATAAAATAAATAAAAAAGTTATTAGTGACATACAATATGTTCCTAAAACACTTTGACACAGATTAAAATGGTTAAATTATGGAGAAAAATAAAAAGGGCTATTGCCGGGCCTCTTTTTCCCCCCCCCGGGTTTTTTTTATATTTTGGGTGTGGGGGGGGGGTGTGTGGGGGGGGGACGCACGCAATCAAACTTCGTCAGCATCGTCGTGTACAACTATCGTGATCGTGCTTTGGCCGACGTGTTTTGTTTAGCGTCGCGATTTGGAGTCACCACTTTCTTGTAAGTCGACAGTCCAGCTCGTATTTTAGCTCTATCCACGGTTCAAGGCGCCACTCCCAGCTTCTTTGCGACGTCTCGGATGGAAAGGTTGGGGTTCCGCTAGAAACAGCGGGCAACTGTCGTCACTGTGGCCACCGGCTTTCGATTTCCCCCGATCCAGCTTTCCTGGCTGCCGACAAACGTTCACCGAACACTTTTAATACGTTGATAACAGTTGATTTAGCCACATTCAACAATTTCGCCAACTTGGCGTGAGAGTAGTTTAGATTTTCGCCATGCACGTGCAAATTTTCGATGCGTTGCTTCTCTTCCTTCGACGACATTTTGATAACTGAAGTGCTAATCTCAAAATCAAAAAGGAGGCATGATGCTACACGCACACATCTTAAAATGAGGGGTGTGCAAAATTATTTAATGCACGATGAAAGGAAATGCGTCAAGTTTAAGTCGACCAAATTTTGATCGAAATAGCTTTTAGTGGGCTTAAAATTAGTTTACCTATGTCATTATTATGGTAGAACTATAGTGATTTTCCTGAAAATTTACAATCTATTGGTGGAACATTTTGCGCGCTGTTCACAAAGGTAACACATACAATACGGAAAGATGAGGTTGAATCTAGGAACACTAAAGCGTAGATACTGTTTTTTTTTTTGGACGGGATGGAAAATCTGCAACTAGACACCTGAAGAACTCAGGGTGTGGGGATGAGGGTGCCAACTCCTCGACCCACTAAAAACCCACCCGTGCCTGGACCCTCCCCGGGACCACCTTTCGGTATTACTTCGGGAAGGAGGGGGCTATTGTGCTTGTTAAGCACCCACTATGTCTAACTACTTAGGGCTTTAGTAATTAGGTGGTCCCTGTGACCTGCCTTTGGTCGTTTCGCCATTTTTGTTGAAGATCGAGGACGATCTGGGAGGTTGCTACGCATACCGCGTCCCAGACGTCCCGGTCCTCGCGCATCCTGTGGACCAAGTTATCCGGAGTCGTGTCGTGACCCCTTACGGCAATCATGCCGGATCTCGCGCCGTCAAAGCGTAGATACTGTGAAATTGGTGATCTGTACACCTAACCTATAGATCCCTTATTAACAACAGTGATTTCCTCGTAAAACGCCCACTGATTCGTAGTACGATCCGCAAATTCGAAGCTTCACTAAAAATGTAAGTTCATTACGAAAAAAATGGTTAGAGATTCTCTAATTATAGTTTGTTTAAGCTTATAGCTTACCACCATCAAAACCAAGTTTGCTATTGAAGATATCGGAAAATATATCCCCCAAAACATTCTGCGTTATCTAAAGGGTATATTCGATAAAAATGGCACACCAAAATTCTTCTGTAACTTTTGAACCGTATCAGTAAAAACCTCAAAATTTTAGCAAATCTTACTCATAGTGTATTGTTTACATATGTCAAGTTTCATAGTTATTCATACAGTCGTTCCAGTCATGTCGTTGAAACAAGAAATCGTCCGTAAAAATATTATGCGCACTTACAATCAAAATCCAAAGGCGTCCCATCACTCACTCAAAAACGTGGAATTGCAAATACAACTGTTTCTCGTGTGATAAGTACCTTAAAGGAGCTTCTGAATGCCCAAAGAAAGGAAGGGAGTGATGGAAAAAGTGGTCCAATGGACAGTAAAATGGCCAGAAAAGTGGTGCAACCGTTCAAGAACCGTCCAAACATGTCAATTCGAGATGTCGCTAAACAGTCCAAGGTGTCAGTTGGTTTTGTGCATAAAACCATGAAGCTTGCTGGAAAAGTGCAAAAAGCCCAAAACAGGAATGAAAAGCAAAACATTACTGCGAAAAACTGCACCCGGAAACTTTACTCGAAGTTGCTCACCATATCGGGTTGCATCGTGATGGATGACCAAACTTACGTCAAAGCCGACTTTGGTCAACGTTCTGGGCAAAACTATTTCGTTGCCAAGTCTAAGTTCGATGCTCCGGAGGATGTTCGAAAGGATAAATTATCGAAATTGGCCAAGAAGTTTCTGATCTGGCAAGCGATTTGTGGATGTGGTGATACCTATACACTCAGTAGCAAAAAAAAGCCGAGCAAAATTTTGCTCTCATTAACCGTCATTTTCAACCTTCTCTTACTTTGTCAATTATCAATATTTTTGACAGAAATATAATTATTATATTGTTATATCGTTTTTGGACATACCAATTTCAAAAATACGTACTTTTGTGAAAAATTTAGGTAGCATAATAAAAATTTCAGCATAGCCTAAAAAAGTACAGGAAATAATGTAATCAAAATTAGAACTGTTTTCATCAAATGGTTTGGACCACAGCTGGCGTCAAAGTTGACGCACCAACATGAGTATTTCTCTTTTTCACACAGTATTGACCTTGCTGAAATATCGGTGCAAAAAAAAAATTATAAATTTGAATCTTATAAACATGAAATTTTGGTCACATAAGATCAATAGTTATAGTTCTTTCAAAAATTCAGCCAAAAATATCAATAATTGACAAAGTTACAGAAGGCTTAATATGGCGGTTAATGGAAGCAAAATTTTGCTCGGTACTTTTTTTTTTGCTACTGACTGTAAGCGTTCCCTTCATCACTTGCGGAACAATTAACGGTGCAATTTACACGGAAGAGTGCCTTAAGAATTGTTTCCTGCCATTCATAAGGAAGCACAACGGATCAACTCTGTTTTGGCTTGATCTAGCATTCTGCCACTACACTCGAAACCGAGCCAACGAAGTCAATTTTGTGCCAAAAGATATGAACCCACCAATATAATCAGAACTTCACCCTATTGATCAATTCGGGGCAATTTTGAAGACGAAATATTGCAATCATCCTATTAAAACAGAGCTGGAGTTGAAGAAAATGTGGGTGGCAACAACAAAAAATCTGGGAAATTTGATGGGTGAAGTGCAGAGGAAGGTGCAGGCATTCGGGATGGGAGATGAAATTGAATAAAGCAAATTTTGCACAATCATCAGAACTCATTAGTAGTTTTTCATTCCCTTAAAATTTCACGAAACTCCGATAATCGGTTTTAATTTGGTGAGTAAATATGTGTGTTCCATTTTGATCGAATACACCCTTCAATCGACTTGGAGACGCTTTCCTCCAGGCGCACGAAACTACAACGCATACTTGCGTGGGGGCGACCCCGGCGTAGTGATTAGCATCCATACCTCTCACGCCAAAGTTACGAGTTCAAATCTCACCCCCGGACCAATTACGAAAAACACCAGCTCGAGGCAGAACATCTCGATAATACAGAAACAACAAAATGCATACTTGTTTTCAATTTTCTAACAAATCGCATTGATTGTCCAGCACTACCGCAAGCCTTCAACATAAACGTTCCAACACGCACGCTCCGAAGTCACGATGGGCTTATTTTACCAGTTGGTAGAACTAATTACGGCTTTTTCAATAAGTACATGTATTTGTGCATTTAATTCTATGTTCGATTTGTTTGACCTTAATGTTAGTAAAACCATATTTTCAGATAGGATTAAGAATAAAGTTTTAGTTACAGCCTGTACAACAAGACTAAAGAAACTTGAAGAAATAAATAGTATAATAGTTCACGAAAAACCATCGTGCTAATTTTTCCCATCATCCACACCCAAATAGAAGCTGCTTTCCTCTCTCTCCAGTAGCTACAATGACGACGAACGATGCAAGTCGCTTGATGCCATCTGCAATTAAAGCCAACAATGCATAACATTGTTGACATCCATTAACTTTCAAAGTAGTACAAGCATCCCTTTGTGATCGGAATATCTTGTAAATTGTTAATCTCATAAAGCTCGGTTCCGAACGACGCGAGGAAAAAACTCAAACAATACAAAGTTATGCGAAACCCAAAACCCTTACAACCCAGGGGTGCCAATCTCGTATGTGGAAAACAACGGAAACCTCACTTTCTGCTCTCAGAGCTCGCAATTTAATTCTCACCGTTCACCGACATTGTAAGACTCACTGTACAACGCTGTTGCGTCTCGTTTGCTGGTTCGGAATCAAACAATAGCTTGTTCACACGGAGGAAAAATCATGTAAAATGTGCTTATTTTGTGTTGAGAAAGAAAAAAAAACGCTTACTGTGATCCTCATAGCGAACGACCGAAGAAAAGTGTAAGTGAATGTGGTTTGCGCGCTAGTTACCATAGTAGGCCTTTAGTGCTTCCTCCCCGGACAGTAAGCTATTAAGCTAAACGATCTTGTTGTACACATGCTGGGCATCGCCACGCATGACTCCTCATCAATTCCCCCCCCCCCACCCCCCTCTCCGATTCTCTGACAAATGGAACAATGCAATCCGCAGCCCGAAGCACGGCTTATTCAAAGAGCATAGGGCCTTATCAAGTTTACCTGTTAAAATGCTGTGGCACACACTCTCCGATAACAAAAGCTATTATGAGCTAAGCTTACAGCCCCCGACGGCGGCGGTTGAAAGCCACTAGTTCCGACAACAGTATCACAAACAACCCAGAAACGAGAGTAAAAAAAACCATATCATGCTCCCAGGCCAACACTCCAACACTCTTGGTAGTTAGTTTTCTAAAAGAATGAAAATTTCTCGCAATTTTTTCGCTACTTCCTGCCCGCGGGCCATGGCGGTGGGACCTGATGGCGAAAAAACTGCAGAGCCAACAACACCGCGTTCAATCGTGTAACAGTAGTTCTCATAGAGCTTCCTTTCCTTCTTTCTCTCTTTTTTTTTCAACAGGAAAAGGCAAAAGTAATAATCATGTACTACACGTTTGATGCTCGTCATACCATCGTCATCGTCGTCGGTGAGATCCTTACGGTGCCGGGCTCGTAGTCGTTGTCGGTGGTGGTGGTCATGCCATTCCATCCACTATTATCATCATCATCATCAGCATCGCCATCCTGGCTGACACGGATGCATTGTTGGCATCTGGTTGGCAAGAAGTTCCTAACACTAATGGTGGTGGTCGCGCGAAGAAGGTGCTTCAATGATAACAAAGTACACAACACGTGTAATTCCTAGAGGGTAGTGGTGTTCGTTTCGACCTTGCACGATTTCCTCGGGACACGGGAAGTCTGGAATGATGGTAGTAGAGGAACATTTTATCTCTGTTGTTGCTGCGAGAGTTGAGCGAATGTTTCTAACTGCTTCGGTGCTGAATTTGTACTAATTGCTTGTTTTGTCAGTATTTGTTTTGATTGTAGGTTCTCCGATAATTCACCAAATACATTGTTGCAGTAGAGGTAAGTTGGCTGAGGTTGAATTGATTCAACAGGGAATTATTCTCAAATTGGCATTATGGATTACATTGTTTCTCGGAAGAACTTTAACTAATAACTTTGATTAACCAATTTTCTCTAGCATGTGTTTCACGTTTCTTCTGTTGCTTTTTGGCGGCTGTCATAATGAGATTGGTTTTCTGAAAGGCAAATTCAATGATACAATAATGCCCGAGAGGTTCTAGGATATTTCCAAGCCGGCAAATCTTCTCGCACTGACCGGGAGTCAAACCCATCGATTTTGACTTGGTAAACTAGTGCCTTGAATGCGTGCCTTTAAAAGTGCCATTTTGAAAGTTAATTTCTTTGATCGAAACCTGTATTCAAATATAACTCCACTACGGTTGACAAATTTGAACTTCTCTTCTACCAAAAACAACCAAGCCCTGATAGCAGGGTTATCAAATAATTTTCCTTCTGCAGCTTTTAACTACAAGTCAAATTTAATTGGATCACAGCGTAACTATGCATTTCGAGAGACATTCTTTATGATAGATTTTTAGCCGAATTGAAGAAAAGCAAACTTTGTCTTCCATCTAAAGCTGACGATCTGACTCCCGAAAGCCTTGCTATTTTTTTTAAATAATATATTGACGACACATTTTGTCACTATTTTAACAAATAATTTGAATTAGGCTTTGAATACACAACTAACGTTTTAAAGAAGGGGGCGGTCAAGAATTTGTGTAATATGATGATACATACACTGATTACTTTATTATATAAATGATCAATCTTTACTTCATTCAAACTCAATGACTAAAATCTTTCATTCATTCATTAAAATATGCATAAGAACACATTGTTAGAATAATAAATCACAGCACATGTTTATACGAATTTCCATGTTCGTGTATGTATGTCTTATTTCAACCAAGTTTAATAGCCTTTTTGCTCATTCAGCTTTCTGTAAGTGAAGAGGGCTGATGTTTGCGAGTGTGGAATTAAGGGATACCTCCCCTGAATTTGAACCAAAAAATCGATTTTTTTTGGCACAAAATATAAGCCACATATTTGTAGAATATATGTGTAGAAGGATCTTTGAATACGATGAAAATTTATTGAATGGCAGCGTCTCTAACACACCTGTCTCACGTGCGCTGCGGGGGCTTTCTAAAAACTTTGAACGCGTTTTTCTCGAAACCATGTTTTTCAATCTAACTTCAAACCCCGGGAACTATTTGAACTATTATTCCGATTCCCTCCATCAAATAACTGTTTGAAAAGTTATAATTTTTGTACGGCTTGATCTAAAAATTGGCATTAATAATTAATTATTTATAATTTTTGAACACGGTTGAAATTAAAAAAAAAGTAGCAAAAAATTAAACTTTTCAGTTCAAATGATCACTATGCAATGACTTAAAGTTTAAATTATCTGAAATTTCACTATCTTTCAGAAATGATAACTAGATTTTATTTCTGTTCACTACAAAAGGCTGCAGGCTTGAAGTTGTCGCCCCATGTTTTACGCGCAGAGGCTTACGGAAATCGCCATTTTGTAGCTGCCATTTTGAATTTTCACAATTTTTTTATCTCTTTGAAATTTTGAATAATAATCAAATTTAATCGTCACAACCAGAAGAATTCGTATGCTTTTCATTCTCCCACAAAAAAAATACAAACTTTGGCCTATTTTTGCCCAAATCCTGGGGAGGGTCCCCTTAAATTAATTTTGTGAGTACATTTTTTCTCAAATGCATGTCCTTAGACGGAAATATAATGTCATGAAAGTAGAAACTAATCTTATCATGAACAAATTTGACGGTTTAGCATAGATTTGATTATGAAAAACTCCTTGATTTATTTTCGTAAATTAGCTTTCACTCGTTTCGTAAACATGGATTTTATACATAGAACAAATGTCTCGTATATTGTATGAAACATTCATATTGCCTGTTATCTGGTGAAACGCTATCATTATGGACCTGTGCCCCGATCTATTTTGAATCCCCTCAACATTACCTTATGCTTATCCCTTTTAACTGTTTGGGCTTTCTCGTGCACTGTAAAGACTATCACTCTGTAACTCTAAGTCCAATATTTTGATAGAAGGCCCGGATGTCCATAGTGTTATATGACTCAGGTCGATGAATTAACGTGTGTATGTGTGTGTACAAAGATATGAGTCTTAACATTATAGAATTTGTTCATAACAAGTCGATGGGGAATTCGGCTTATGTCCTTATTATTAAACTTAACAAAAACTGTTTTTTCAGCGTTCAGAGTTCAATTGTCAAGAGACGCTCTGCACATTTCGTAATTGTCGTGTACGAAAATAGCTTAGTTTAGATCTTCACGAAGATGGCGAGTCAAGTCTCAGCGCTGGCAGAAATCGAATACGATCTCACGGGAAATCTATTAATAATAAATAAGCGAATGATGATATATTCAATAAATAAAATTTAACTGAAGACATTACAAAGAAATGTAGATTATAAAGTTCTGATTAGACATTTTATTGATTTTGTACCCTGATTTTTGACTGTACCGTAGAAAAGAACACACTTGTAATATAAAAAGCGCATGTCTAACGAGACATCTTTTTAATTGGAAAAAAACAGGAACAATCAATAAATCTGAATATATAAAAAAAAAATTAAAAAAATCAACATAAAATAGGGTATGTGTCCCTTGACTCAGCCTATTATGCAATGATCGATTACATTTTTTATTATAACTCATAAAGTATTTGAGCTGGAAGCGATATTTAGCTAGTTATACACTTGCTAAGATACGTTTAATAAGACGTTTGGTAGTATGTATCACGAAAAGCTATACAACTTATTTTATAAAGTCAGAAACTTTCGAGAGATATGGATGTAATGTCGGTCTATAAGCGCCAAATTGGGTCTATTCATGGATGCAAGTTCGTCCCATTCGATCGATTTTTTATTAAATGCAGTCTTCGTACGGATTTCCCCCTGATTATCTGATTTAAGGCATAGCCAGCTGTATTCGCTTTAACCAACATAAAATTTTATAAAACATACTAAACTAAACCTGCTTTGAAGCACTTAAGAAATTATCACAAATAGTTTACTGGCCCTCGGATAATCAAAACATAATAATACACTCTGCACAGGTTTTATTCCTTGGTTTGTGTTTAGATAAGCCATTTGGAAAATATACAATCGAATTTCGTACATTAACGTTGAAAATTCTACCAAAAACATATTTTTTACTAAGTTATCCAGGCAACAGGCCATAATTGAGAACAAAGAAAACAATATGTCCCTAACATTGGGTCGACGTTTTTCTTATGAAATTATTGTTATTTTATCTATGCAAACAGTTAGCTTATAACGTGTGACTATTTTCTGAACATCGAGGCTGCATTTTCCGAATTATTTGCTCCATTTAGCCTAATTTAAATCATTCGAAGATCATGGATATAATCAGTTCAGCTTAACCAGTGAAATCATGATGTCTAAAAGGTTACGAAAATCGAAAATTACACTGAAGTGAACAACATTAAATTGATTATTATTGCCTGAACTGCTTCTAATTAAATCAATCATCTTGCTGGCAACATAATTTTGTTGATTATTGTTGAATTAATGACATATATGGTACTTAGGCCGAATAAAGGAGCTAGGCTAACATTACATCCCCTTACCCTATCTAATCTAAAAATCTAAAAACCTAAAAATCTAAAAACCTAAAAATCTAAAAATCTAAAAATCTAAAAATCTAAAAATCTAAAAATCTAAAAATCTAAAAATCTAAAAATCTAAAAATCTAAAAATCTAAAAATCTAAAAATCTAAAAATCTAAAAATCTAAAAATCTAAAAATCTAAAAATCTAAAAATCTAAAAATCTAAAAATCTAAAAATCTAAAAATCTAAAAATCTAAAAATCTAAAAATCTAAAAATCTAAAAATCTAAAAATCTAAAAATCTAAAAATCTAAAAATCTAAACATCTAAAAATCTAAAAATCTAAAAATCTAAAAATCTAAAAATCTAAAAATCTAAAAATCTAAAAATCTAAAAATCTAAAAATCTAAAAATCTAAAAATCTAAAAATCTAAAAATCTAAAAATCTAAAAAATCTAAAAATCTAAAAATCTAAAAATCTAAATATCTAAAAATCTAAAAATCTAAAAATCCAAAAATCTAAAAATCTAAATATCTAAAAATCTAAAAATCTAAAAATTCAAAAATCTAAAAATCTAAAAATCTAAAAATCTAAAAATCTGAAAATCTAAAAATCTAAAAATCTAAAAATCTAAATATTTAAAAAAAAAATCAAAATCTAAAAATTTATTTATAAAATCTAAAAATTCTTGAATCATCCTATCTGGAAAATATCTAAGAATTTGACAAAACAAAATTAAAAGTTTAGAAATCTGAAAATACTTAATTCTGAAACTTAAGGAAAAAAATTGAAACTTGGCCACAACATTCTTCTAAAAAAAATAAAAACTAATATATAAAAATTTGGAGATCTCAAAATTGAAGAATCGAAAAGTATCAAAACCTCAAAAACTAAATATTACAAAAATCCAAAATTGGTTTAAAATTCATGTATCTAAAAGCTTAAGGATCAAAAATTAAATCAATTATAAAAAAGTTCAAATTAAGAGCAGTGAAATAGACCGAACTATCAATATTTTTAAAACATTACTACAAACACGTATAAAAGAGAATCCACTGTGCACTGATTTACCGGTTAATTCAGTGGTTAGCCAAGTTATTTGATTCGAGATTTGTCACTTTCATATAAAAACAATGTTTTCCAACGATGGTTTTATTCGGAAAATGTTTTGCAAATAAGGTGTTTCGGTGATATCAGCTGCTGGATAGCCCTGAAGAAAATTAATGTATTTTTTGGCTCAGGAAGTACTAGCACACCGGTCCCAAGCTTAATGATTCGCCCCTAATAATGTAACTCACACCAACACATCTTCAAATATTCTGTCCAAATAACATAGTGAATCAAAACAAAGCCAAAGATACTAATACCGAAAGGTACTGAAAAGCACAAGAGTGTATAGCAAGGTGCAGACAGCAAGGTGTACTTCAGAACTAGGGGTTCTACAACAGTGAACCAATTTCAAATCGCTAGTTTCATATTGATTGTTGGTAATATTAGTGTCGATATATATTAAATTTAACAACACCCCTTATTTATACAGTCGTGACTATTAATTTACACTGATCGTTATAGATGGTGTTTGAACTTTCTCACGACTGACAAAATGCTATCAAGTTGTGGAAATAAACTCTATTTGTTTTAGACACCGTTCAGACTACGAGCTATATTACTTGATGTAAAGAATCTTGATATGAGACGTCAGATGCATTATTTCCAGTGAAAACTAAATTTTCGAACATTGATATCAAGCTAGTGATATAGTTCGAAGTCTGGACGGCACATTACAATTCCTTTTATTTTTGACAAAATTATGAAATACCATTCAGCAAATTTACCGATTCGTTAAACATGAAGAAAATATGAAAGTTTGAAGGCAACCTTTGCCCTACCATATTTAATACATTACTTAAGCATAGATAAATAGTTGTGTTTTATTCGCCAGTATTCACTACAATTTCAGTTTATTTCTCAATTAATGGAAGTCTCATACCACGGGATGTTTTTTCGCTGGATTTTAATCCCAGTGCATGTTAAATGTGGCCGGATTTTTTATTTTCCGTGTTGAAATTCAATCTCACCCCTTTTCAATTACATGAGAACAAAATCCTTGGATAGGATTCCCGCCGGGGTAGGCTATCTTAACCATTTTTAATTTCAGGACAATCGGAGTTTTAAATAAGAAAAAAGTACGCATAGGCATACAGTCTGACGTTACCTTGTTTAACTGAGAAATTCTAAGAAAAAATCATCAATTTCATTATTAATAAAGCTTACTTGCCGAATGTTAACGACCTTATATCCCGATCTCTATCTTCGTGAAAATTAAGACCAGCCTTTTGTTTTGCTTCGATTAGACATTCATTGCACGATACTTTGTCAGAAAGCAGATGATGTGTGAAACCATTTTTGACATATTTTAGTGCACCAAATGTTTTCCACACATTGCCGGTTCGATTGCCATTATTTGTGGTATCAATATGTACACTGGCGCTGGAAATTTTCACGACATTTAAGGCGGACATTTTATTCAAACTCACTTGCGAAATCGCTGAAAGTCGAAACACGAAAATGTACACCAGGGAAGCCAAATATATTTTTTCAAAGTCTGCGATAAAAATTTGAAATGTCTGGGAATGTCTAAAAAAGTCTGTAAATATTTTTTTACAAAATTAGACTTCTTTCAACGAAAAAACGTTGCTAGTTATGTCATTTTCAGTAATTATGTGATTATGTAAACATGTTTGCGTCTATTTCTTATATTGTACGCAACCTTACACTATTGTTTCATGTTTTTAAAGTAACACTTAAGCTTGAAGCATTCGCATAGATGACACAATTTACTAAAGTTTTTTTTAACTAAGTGCCATCCAACAAATCTGTTATTTGAAAGCGTTTTCTTAGTATTGACAAAGCAAAAGGAATTAAAACTTTGATATTGATGTATATATGTATGTAAGATGGTCACTGGAATTTCTGAGACGTTGTCTTGTATGCAGATCCACTTTAGAACAAGATCGATTTGAGTTGCTGGTATTAATTCACAGTAACTTCAAGAACAGTGGAGCGGACTCGTAAGTCGAGACACTCACGTGAAACCCACGAGAACATAGAAATCTCCTTCCAAAAAATACGACAAACTGAATAACTTAATCGGTAGGATAAAGAATATGTTATAGTGCATTCCCTCCTTGACTTCGGTTGTCATATCAATTAAAACATTAATATTGATAAGTCATTGACCGGCCACCTTCCTATCCTGTTGACAATTTGGAACATTCGGTTGGGCTGAACTGTTCACCAAGTTTTGCAGCCCTGTTTTCTCAATATTTTCCCATACCTCCGAAATAGCTGATTTCAGTTCAGCAAAAGGGGCGTACTGTTTACCCTCAGCATAAATTCGGCGCACCAGGATTCCCTTGAGGTTCAACACTGGATTCAGCAAGCTGGTCAGTCAACCAGATCTATTTTGTGATATTTCAACCACTGCTTGGTTTCCTTGCTTGTGTGAATCTCTGTGTTATCTTGCTGAAAAGTGGACTTTTTGTGTCGAAATTTGTACGTGAATGGTACACAGAAAAAAAATAATTAATTTTAACAAGCGTCTCGTTCCCCTCGTTCAATTCCAAGTCAAAGGAGGCGTAAACAACGAAATTGTTTGCAATCTTTCATGCAACATACAACAATGTTTGCAATCTTTCATACAACAGGCTAGATTCAGGCGTTATCTGGCTTAAAGTTACATGCAATATCCCATTATTTTCTGCCAAATCTAGCATTCCCTTTATTAGCATTAGATAACGCAGAAAATTCAATGTTTCTTTTTATCTGTGTAGAAGACGTGTTTGAAACATCTTGTCTAACTTTCTACATCCACATAATCCTGTCCAAACCATGCATGAAAATACGGGTGGTAAAGTATTGTTCTTCTTTCCTCAAAACTTTTTCTCGTCGCTGATGGAAGTAAACAAAAGAGCGTTAGAGCATTTCCACCCCAAATAGCAAATCGAATTGGCACGACCATCTCCGATTGGAATGAAACTTATTGTTAAATATTATTGAGTTCTGCCTAAGATGGCATTTGACACTGAAAAAATTAACTTTGATAAAATTCTAAAATAAACCTTGTTCAAATTCCAAACGCAATAAATATGGCTAAGAACTCAGGATAAACAAGTCTCATACTTTCACAACTTAATGGGTCATGAGAACAATTTTTGGGGCACTACTTGCAAATCCCAATCATTTTGAACTTTCAATGCAGAGTTACGAACTAAGCAGATAAATAAGCACTTACTTCCTCCAAAACGTTGTATCTTAAGAATGGCTTAGAATTTATAAATTAGCATATATCTACTGCACAACATGTTGCTTCATGAACCTATCTGACAGCTCTCAAGCTCCAAGTTCATAAACCAAACTAAAGTGAACGAGCATTCTTAATTGAAAAAATCACCAAATCCATCATCATTATCCAATTCCTCCGCTCCACTTGACAGGCTCCGAGGAATGCCGGAATTCCGGGTGTCATCGGTAGCAAACACAGCACTTCCGACCGACCGCCGTCTATTGTACTTGGTGCATTGGGAGATCCACCACTGCACTACAGGGAACAGAGCACTACCGTCAAATGTGACAACCGGGAGTAGTTGAGGTGGAATAAATAACACAAATATATAAATAAAATACAAACATTTATCATCTTCGTCCCCGCTGGATGCTCCCGTTTCTGCTTTGGTCATCGTTCTTCCCAGTGCGGTGGAACCGGCCGGCAGCGGGGACGATGTCTTGCTGTTTGCCTGCAGCGGCGGAATCCAAAGACGTTATGTGGCAGTGATGCGCGATAACGTTTAAATAGACTTCACTTCCGCTGGCTGCCGCTGCTGCTGCTGAGCGGGATCTTTTTCTCAGAACCTGACGAGCCACATCCTGGCGGGTTCGAGTATATGAGTCTACGTTCACAAATCTAATACCAACGCTCATCTATCATTTCGGTTCGCTCTTTTGCCCTTTTTGAAAAGAATATTTTCTCCACGACTGAGCGTAGCCAAGCGAAGATGAACGCGTGGGCGGATGCTCGCGAAGGGAAAAATAACAGCTAATCATGGTTAGTTTATTTATCACTGCTGGAGTACTCAACTGTCTGTCTGTTGATGCTCCGGTCCTGGTGGCGGGTCGGCTGAATGATGAAGTGTGGATGATTTATCTGGGATACTTGGGCTTCTGTAACGATTGAATTGCCAGCTTTGAACCATCCTGGCTTGCATCAAAACAACATTAAATAATTCACGACGCTAGCGAACCATCGTTTGCAGATCCTCGAAGCAGGTATTCATTCCCGAGAGCCAAACTGGGGCTACCTATTTCATCTGCCGTAATCATCTTTTATCAAGAATGAAAAATTCCTTCCCCCACCTCTCGCAAAACGAAACCGAAACAACACTCAATCAAGACAAAGAGCAACCAAATCAGGTAATTTCGGCCTGGAAGCCTTTGATGACAACGTAACCTAATTAATTGAGGGACCCATTTCAACTCCCCCCGGGATGCCGAGATAGAATTTGTGACGACTTTTTCCAATCGTTCTCCAAGCTGTCGTAGATAGAGAGAACAGAATCCAATCAACAGGGTTGTGCTTTCTTCGCCCAGCGACGGACTCTAGTCACTGTCCAGAGTAAACATGGACTCCATCGGATATTGTTTCATTCTGCGTGGCTGAGATTTTGCAATAATCTTTGTTTGTTTTCAGTTTCCCTGGGGGGTCTTTTTTCTCTCTTAATTTCGTTGTTGTCCTTTCGTTGATATCCTTCCGGTTGATTGGATACACTCTGGAGACGCTGAAAGGAGTTGTGCCTTCCAGTTCTGTTGAAATTTTGATGGAGCATTAAATGAGGAGAACACTTTTGAATATGCAACATTGAATTCTCGGAGAAAGTGGATTTTTGAACTTAAATTAAGGGTTTTTTATATAAACAATGTTACTGGAATACTGATCTTTGTCTGTATAGCTCCAATTTTCAATCATTTAGCACGAAATGAAAGCCAAAAAAATGTTGCATTTACCCGTGTGACATGAAGTTTTTGTCAAAACATCCAATTTTTTTTTGTTATTTATCATTTTGCTGACCACAAAAGAAAATGAAATTTTTTATGGCCATTCTTGTACAACTACCAAATATGAGCATTTGCAAATGTTGAAAATTTCAACAAGCATTTGCATTAGAGACGTCGAATACTGAGCGGAATGTGAAAATGGATGGAAAGAACGTGTTAAAACAGTTCTACTATATGAAAACAAATAATCAAAAAAAATATTTTTTTTAACGCGTATCAAACTCTGAATCACTTAAAAACATTGAAGAATATCTGATGACGCTTACCAGACGACTGTCATGTTTCTTAGAAATATGTAACATAAGTAAACAGAAATTTTCAACTCTGATAACTTATATGCACGGAAAAAATCCGTGCCCAGATACGTGAACTGCAGTCAAGAATTAGAGAAGAAGCAAAAATACACCGTGAACTGAATCACGTAATCATGCACTAAATAACGTTTAAAAGAAAAAATCCTGAAAACATGAACTAGTTCACGGTCCGTTTTCATTTTCGGGAACGCTTTTTTTTTCTGTGTGAATACAAAATCCAAATAACAAATTACAGATTTTATAAATTGATTCTTTTACAGAATTATTAAATTTGATTCTTTTAAAAATAATCAAAACCCTTGTTAACCTTTTATATTGGTGGTTTGTTCCATGGGAGTCGAGAAATCAACAAAAACATTCAAGTGAGAATGCGAAAAGTGAATCGTCAAAGACAATAAAAAAAAAGAAAAACCCTATTAGTATTACCCTATAAGTGTTTTTACTTTTACGAGTGTATTAGTAAGACGATTGTTATTGGAAGACTAGGGGAATTTAAACTAACACTTCACTTGTTCATATAATGTACTGAAACACTTTTTCAAACTATAACATAAACACATTCAGTATACCCCCTCACACACTCTACCTCATACATTCAGGTATCAACAAACTTACTATAAATACTAGACCTACTGTGATGTTCCCTTCAAATCGAGCACTCGACACTGAAGAAGTCTGTAAGTCGCAGACGAAATAGGCCTATCTGTCAAAAGAGAAGCTTCCTATAGTGGAATTTAAAGGAATTTGCTCGCGTTTACTAGTGATAATTTTGAAAAAGTGCTTCAATATTTAATTTTTATTTTTGTTAAAGTGATCATATGAAGTGTTAATTTTAAATTCTCCTAGCTTCCCAAAACTATAACTATCCAACGCGTGAAAATTCCTTTAAATTCAACAAGGAAAAGCTTTTCTTTTGACAAATACACCTACTTCGTATACTCACCGCACTTGAGCACTCGACAGAAGGACTATGTTAGCGTGAGGGCCAAGAAAAACGCAAAACTACGAGGAGGATAAAATACCGGTGGACTTGTGGTAACGGAGAAAGAAATCAAAGCTTGTGGTATTACTTTTAACAATTCAATTCGTACTACTTTATTTCAATTCCAAAGAACATTTATATCCCATAGGGACAAAGGGCAGAAGATCGTTGCCCCCTGAAAGACAAGAAAAAAAAAATGCATCATCCAGTTGATTGTGTATTGGTCAGTTGACGAAGTATGTGAGCACTATTAGTTTTAGATCGGTTTCGATCACGAGTAGGGTATCGACTCTCATTCTCGCGCCAATATAATACGCCCACCAAATTACGAGTAGGAATTTCCGACCCATTTCTTCCTGGAACGTACTCATCGCTGTCGAGTGGGAGCCGGCGAAGTTTTCTGACGTCTCGACGGAAAATACCCTTAGCTGTTTGAACCGATACAACCCGGACGAGTCCATCGTCTCCAGGAAAGAGCTCGAGAATACGTCCTAAAGGCCACTGTAGCGATTTCTCGTTATCGTCGACTAGGATCACAAAATCACCCTCTGCGACATTTTGGGATCTTGCTTGCCATTTGGTTAGGCGTTGAAGTGACAGTACGTACTCAGACTGCCACCGAGCCCGAAAGTCTTGAGCGACCCGTTGAACGAAATTCCACCGTCATTACGAGTTTATCTGCAGTTCGAGATGGTTAATTTCCGGGAGAGCCTCCAGTGGTCGCCCGATTAAGAAGTGAGCGGGCGTAAGAGGCTGTGGATCGTTAAGATCAACCAAGATTGCAAATATAGGACGAGAATTCATACAGGCAGCTACCTGTGAGATAAGAGTACTTAATTCCTCATACGTGTAATTATAATTACCTCCACTTTTGCTCAGAAATCCCTTCGCTACCTTGATACCAGCTTCCCACAATCCCCCGTGATGTGGAGATCGAGCGGGTGTGAAGAGCCAGTGGACTCGTTTGTTAGTGAGAAAATCATTAACCTGATTGCTGTGTTCGATTATTCCAATCTGTTGGTAGAGTTCACGAAGTATTCTCGCTGATGCATGAAAATTTGTCACGTTGTCCGAATACATCTTGCTGGGCACTCCATATCGACATGTAAACCGCGTTAAGGCGGCGAGAAAAGACGATGCAGTTAAATCCGAAAAAGCCTCTAGATGTACCGCTCGTATTCCAAGGTATACAAAGAGAGCAATGTATCCTTTCGATGGTACAGCTCCACGAGTTCTTCGTGCAACAATGTTCATTGGACCAGCGTTAAACAACGCCCGTAATGGCAAATGGTGGAAGTGGCTTGAGACTGTCCGGTGGTAAAGGGCGATACGGTCAAAATTTGGTCAATATCAACTTGACGTATTTCTTTCAATTTTGCATTTAAAAAACCTGAACACCCCTCATTTTGAAGGTGTGTGTGTGTAGAATGTTGCTCCTATTTTGATTTTGGAATTCACTCTTCAGTTGTCAAAATGCCGTCCAAGCAAGAAGAGCAGCGTATCAAAATTTTGCTCGCGCATCGCGAAAATCCGAGCTACTCGCACGCAAAGTTGGCAAAATCGCTAAAAGTTGCCAAATCAACCGTTACAAATGTAATTAAAGTGTTTGGGGAACGTTTGTCGACAGCCAGGAAGTCTGGATCGGGGGGAAATCGAAAACCGGAAGCCGCTGAGACGACAAAGAGAGTTGCCGGTAGTTTCAAGCGAAACCCTAACCTATCTCTCTGAGATGCCGCAAATAAGCTGGGTGTATCGTCTACAACCGTGCATCGAGCCAAAAAACGAGCCGGACTATCGACTTACAAGAAGGTTGTGACTCCAAATCGCGATGATAAACAAAATACGACGGCCAAAGCGCGATCCCGGAGGCTGTACACGACGATGCTGACGAAGTTTGACTGCGTGGTAATGGACGACGAAACCTACGTCAAAGCCGACTACAAGCAGCTTCCGGGACAGGAGTTTTATACGGCAAAAGGAAGGGGAAAGGTAGCAGATATTTTCAAGCACACGAAACTGTCAAAGTTCGCAAAGAAATATCTGGTTTGGCAAGCCATCTGTACCTGTGGCTTGAAAAGCAGCATTTTCATAGCTTCCGGGACTGTCAACCAGGAAATTTACGTGAAAGAGTGTTTGAATAAACGTCTGCTGCCTTTCCTGAAGAAACACGGTTGTTCCGTACTGTTTTGGCCGGATTTGGCATCTTGCCATTACGGTAAAAAGGCCATGGAGTGGTACGCCGCCAACAACGTGCAGGTGGTTCCCAAGGACAAGAACCCTCCCAACACGCCAGAGCTCCGCCCAATTGAGAAATACTGGGCTATTGTCAAGCGGAACCTAAAGAAGACCAAAAAAACTGCTAAGGACGAGCAGCAGTTCAAGGCAAACTGGCTTTCTGCGGCGAAGAAGGTGGACAAGGTGGCTGTACAAAATCTGATGGCAGGGGTCAAGCGTAAGGCCCGGCAATTCGGATTTGGAAAAGCGGAAGCCTAACTGAATATTTTTCCTGAATTTTATACTAATTGAACTTGAAAAAGAAATTTAATTTGATTTTTTAAATAAACGATTTCACCGATTTACACGCGTTTTCCCTTGACCAAATTTTGACCGTATCACCCTTTAATCCCATTTGTCGTGCAATACATGCTGGTTGGATTCGACTGCATACCAAACAGTCCCGACACACCTTTCGGGCGGCACTGCTACCACGCAATAACCAGAATCGTTTTCGGGTGGCTGTAAATAACGACTGAGGGCCACAGTGCAGATGTTCATTGTGTTCGTGAAGTAGTGTAAGTGAAGTCAATATTTAATGACGCGGTAGCAAGATGGGATGCTTGTTATCGTAGCACAAATCAGATTGCTGAAGCCTTCCACCCACCCTGCCAACACCGCTTGCATCAAGAAATGGATTCAGTTGATGTAGTGGACTACAACGTTCAACGCTGAGATCTCTTTGTAGTCGGCTGATTTCTCCGGGAAAATGTAGCTGTTGCGTGTGTCGGATGTATGCGAGCGGTTATACGAAGCAAAAGTTGTAGGTTTGGGTAGTACCTAGCCATCATATTGTCCAGAAATCAATTCTCGAACACAGTGAAACATACGACGGCTGCAGCTCGCTTTTCTTTGTCGGTTTGTCGTTGCTCGTTGGTATCCAAATTCGTTGATAATTGTTTGTCTGCCTCTGATGATTCCCATGTGGGTCCGGGCCACCAGAGTTTGTTTTCATGAAGCTGATCAGGAAATGCGCCACGTGAGATCAGATCTGCGGGATTGTACAGAGTGCCCACGTGATACCAGTTGATGGATGGTAGATAAGTCGAGATCTCCGCAACGCGATTGGCAACAAACGTCTTCCACCTCGCACCTTCCGTCGCACAAACGAGATGGGATGAAGTACTGCCGTTGTCGCTTATGGCTCGAGTATAGATGCAAGTGCCCATTGCCACATCGGATGCGTCGCAGTAACCGTGCAGATAGAGACGAGACCAGTCACGCATGTCGACCATCTTTCGTGGAATCTGAAAAGAGTTGAGAAGCGAGAACTTTTGCACCAAAACTAACCAATCATTGGTTAACTCACCGGGGGGTGCTGCATCCCAGACCACCTTCAGCTCCCACATTCGCTACATAATTTCAGCTTTGCCTTAACTACAATCGGTGCAAGAAGGCCAAGCAGGTCGAAGAGACTCACCATTACATTGCGAGTGTCTTAACTGTACTGCTGCCATTCTTCTCAATAGGAATTTTCTCCTCCAAATCTGCATCCGGAAGGCCTTATAATACCGCAGCGCTATTCGATGCCCATTTTCGAAGATGAAATCCACCGGTTGCAAATATATCAGTGAGTTGTTCCATTAACAACTTTGCTTCTTCTTCGGACGACGCACCGGTGGGAATGTCATCTACATATATACTCTTCTTCGCCTTGTCAACTGCTATCGCGTATAGTTGCTGGTATGATTCTAGAAGCTGCTGTACGCATTTCGTCGCCAAGTATGGTGCACTTTTAGTCCCAAACGTTACTGTATTCAGGCGTTACTCTTTTATTTCTTCGTCTTTGGCCCATCTCCAAAGAACCCTGAGAAAATCACGATCAAGCTCGTTCAACCATACCATACGATACATTTGCTTTGCATCTCCAACAATAACAATCGGGGGAAATCGAAATCGGATTAGTATGTTGATCAACGAATCCTGAACGACTGGTCCACACATCAGCACATCATTTAATGAGAGCCCACTAGTTGTCTTTGCTGATGCATCGAAAACGACTCGACATTTCGTAGTTGTACTGGAAGATTTCACTACGCAGTGGTGTGGCAAATAAACCAATTTTTTTGGCTGTGGAGGTATGTTCAACGAGCGACATGTGACCGAGATCGATGTACTCACTGATGAACGAATGGTACTCACTTTTAAGCTGTGGGTTTCTGTCAAGTTTTGGAGATGGTATTTCAACTTGTTTCTGCTTATGGTGACGTCAACTGCCAGCTGATAATGGGTCAATCAACTGCATGAAACCGTCCCATTCGACGCATACCAGAGAAAGTTGGTGGTATGTGACTAACTTCATGCGATCATGAAGTTAGTCACATACCACCATCTTCCATATTCCGTTCCATTCATTCAGCAAAGAGTAGACGATCCATAGCCACCATACGTTTCGCTACAGTTCTGGACTATTTTTCCGTGGTATCGTCATCCTTCAAAAGGCTATTTTTGTTGGCAGCTTTAGGGTTTCGTTTCGGAATATGACGGATGAAACTGTCAGCTTCCAGAGCTGTCTGCAAATATTTGCAGTTGCTAGAAGCATCGATTGCACATCGACCGATAAAGCCTTCACGATGTATATAAGGAATTGAGATGTCCTGGAATTTCTGTTTCTCTGCAATTAACACACAACATGTTATATTTGCTGTAAATAATGGATTTTAACATACTGGCAAGAGGTGAAGAGCGTTTCAATCCATCTCTAGCTGATTAGGAAGCTCCGGACTCATGATCGTCCATTTTTGGGAAATTAAAAAAAAAATCCACCAAGTGAAATGCTACTCAAATCGAAAAAAATAGGGGCAAATGACAATGATTTTTGTTTTTTTTTCAACTATAATCGGGTGCTACTGCAGCACAATGTATAAACTCACAAAATAATAATGAACAGGGTTGTTCACGTCACACAAATAAAATCTTTTACACTGAAACAAGTTACTAATCAACATAGTTGAGAACAAACTGAAATCCAGACACTGGCTAGATTACATACATAAATCCTGTCCACGTTAAATTTCGGACACCAAAATAATAGCAGCAACAAAAAATACACATAATTCAACAAAACCGATTGTTTATTTCATAATAAAAGACTTATATCTACATTAGAAACAATTGATTAAGATGTTAATCCTTCTTTCTGTAAAATTCTCGAACTTTCTGTGGTACACCCGCCATCAGATTCCGTACAGTATCCTGAGATACGCCCGCCGTGACGATTCTCCATCTTCTCTTGAAAGCATCGGTACCATTTGCTATCTTCTTAGTTTCGAAGAGTTTCCGCTTAACTAGAGGCCAGTTCTTCTCTATTGGGCGAAGTTCTGGACAGTTTGGTGGATTGGCTGTTTTTGGCACGTATTTGACCTCTTGTACCTTACACCATTCCTGGACGGATTTCGCATATTGAAGAGACCAAATCTTGCCAAAACAGAGCTAGAGAGTCGTGGCTTCTGATAAACGGTAGCAACCGCTTATGCAGATATTCTTTGACGTACACATCCTTATTTATAGTGCCGGTAGAGACGAAACTTTTAGATTTTCGACCACAACTGCTTATGTCAAATCAAATACTTCTTCGGGAATTTGGACACCTTCTTTATCCGGAAATGCTCAGCAACGGCGTTCCTTTGCATTGCGGTATAAAAAGCCAGACCCAGAAGCTGTATAAAGTCTTCGAGTACGTATGTTTCGTCGTCCATTATGATGGCAAACAATTGGTGTAAGGCTCCTAAACATGACTTTTTGCAGTGAAATTTTGCTTGTTATCACGGTTGGGCACCTTTTCACTTTGTGCGCCTTCAGTCCTTGCCTCTGCTTCACTTTTTTTACGTATGATTTTGACTTCCCAACTTTGCGAGCCACATTTCGCACAGAAAGATTGGGATTTTTCTCAATAATGGCTACCACCTTCTTGTCCATTTGCCGGGAGCAGACATTTCGATTTATTCCACTTCCAACCTTCCAATCCACAGTCAAGCGCTAGTCAAATGATTTGCAAACACAAAACACGGTACTTTTCGGTATTTTTAGTTTCTTGACAGGATCGTGATAAATTCGGATTTTGCAGCCGTTCGTACAAAATGCGTTTGCGCACTTCCATTAGATTCGACGCCATTTTACTGAATGTTACAAGAATGTACAGATGTTGTACCACGAAATAAAGTGGAGAGTTTCAGCTGCCATATAAGTGAAACGAAGAATAGGGTTATGGCATCGCAGAACGAGTGGTTCGACGAGGAATGTCAGCAGGTGTTGAATGAGAAGAACGCAGCCCGGGCACTTATGCTGCGTCAAGCTACCCGTCATAGTGTGGAACGATACAGACAGAAGCGGCGACAGCAGACCCAACTCTTCCGGGAGAAAAAGCGCCGCCAGAAGGAGGAGGAGTGTGAGGAACGAGAACAGCTACACCGGTCACATGAAACGCCAGAAACTTTTACCAGAAACTCAAAGCATCCCGCAGAGGCTTCGTGCCGCGAGCCGAAATGTGTCGGGATAAGGATGGGAGAATCCCGACGGTGGACCGAAAGGTGGAAGCAGCACTTCGATGAACATCTGAATGGAGTACAGGAAGAGGACCAAGACAGCGATGGAAGAGACGTATTCGATGCAGTAAAAGACGGAGATCTGCCACCCCTGACGATAGATGAAGTTAAGGATGCCATCAAGCAGCTGAAGAACAACAAACCGGTTGGAAAGGATGGAATCGGAGCAGAACTTATCAAGATGGGCCCGGACAAGTTATAAAATTGCCTGCATTGACTGATAGTCAGGATTTGGGATACCGAACAGCTACCGGAGGAGTGGAAGGATGGGGTTATCTGCCAAATCTATAAGAAAGGCGACAAGCCGGACTGTGAAAACTATCGTGCGATCACTGTCCTTAATGCCGCCTATAAAGTATTATCCCAAATCATTTTCCAGCCACTGTCGCCACTAGCAAATAGATTTGTGGGAATTTATCAGGCCGGTTTCATCGAAGGACGGTCTACAACGAACCAAATCTTCACTTTGCGGCAGATCCTCCAAAAGTGCCGTGAATATAGAGTCCCAACGCATCATCTACTATTCATCGACTTCAAAGCCGCATATGATACAATTAACCGATATGAGCTATGGAAGATCATGGACGAGAACAGCTTTCCGAGGAAACTGACCCGACTTATCAAGGCTACGATGGATGGAACCCAGTGCTGTGTGAGGATATCGGGTGAATTATCGGGTTCATTCGAATCCCACAGGGGGCTTCATCAAGGTGATGGTCTCTCTTGCCTCCTGTTCAACATTGCTCTTGAAGGTGCTATGCGGCGAGCGGCGTTTAACATACGAGGCACGATTTTCGACAGATCCGGTCAATTTATCTGCTTTGCCGATGACATGGATATTGTCGGCAGAACATTTGTGGCGGTGGCAGAGCAGTACACCAGACTAAAGCCCGAAGCAGAGAAGATTGGGTTGAAGATAAATACGTCCAAAACGAAGTACATGCTGGCAGGCGGAACCGAGCACGACAGGACCCGACTGGGCAGCAGTGTAAAGATCGACGGCGATGAGTTCGAGGTAGTCGATGTATTTGTCTATCTCAGCTCACTGGTACTGCGGACAACGATAACAGCCGTGAGATCCGGAGGCGGATTATCAGTGGATGTCGTGCCTACTATGCGCTCCACAAGCAACTACGATCAAACAGACTTAGCTTTGTTCCCAAGGACCCGAATCCACCGAGCTGTCATGAACAACGTCCAATCGAAACTTATTGGGCCATGATGAAGCGGGAACGAGAACGACTGTACAAGTTCCTATGGTAAGCGTGAAGCGAAAGTGTTGTAAGGTGGCCAAACTACTTCAATAATTGATCCAATGTATGTGAACTTAGCTCAATACATGTATAAAACTGCCCTGCAAATTTGGTTGTTTTCGTATAAATATATGAGGTTATATATTTTATAATGTATAATATTATATAATAAAAAGATATTGATGTAATGTTGACATGGCGTGGCAACAACGGAATGCGAGTAAACAACAACAAATGTAAAATCATTTCCTTCGGTCGATGCCATAACCCTATTCTCCACGAATACAAAATACAAACGACAACACTGGAACGGGTGTCATCCATTCGCGACCTTGGGGTTATATCGTTAAAACTGATTAAACGAAAAAATAAGCACTATGCTCCCAGGGTTTTTTGTGTATGGGGTTCATTCGTTGCGCGCGTGCGCCACCGTTATCTATGCGTTAAAAAAAATTTGGGGTGGGTGGGCTTTGGTGGGGGCCGGGGGTCTCCATCCCAAGTAACATTGCTAAGACCATCCTGCTTTATTAAGTTTTATTAAAGTTTTATGAAAGCCACTTGAAATCAATTTGGTTTTATTATGGCACCAAGGGGTGCCAATAGGCTCCATATTTAAGGCAGGTTTATGAGAACCTATACAGCTTGTTTACAACAATCTTAAAACCTTGTTTCTCAAATTCCTTTTACTCCTATCAAAGGTTTTATTTCGACTTTATGAACTCTTAAAATGCTGTTTTGAAATGGCGCTTTAGGACTCATTGATTTTATCTTATTATGGTCAGTTGAAAAAGCATTTTAAAACCATTTTGCCTCCAGTAAATGCATTAAACGGCAAATTGGCATTGAAGGAAGTCAACATGAGTCAACAAATAGTTTTATAATAGTCATTGCGAAGAAAAATTGGTTTTATGGAAAAACTGTGCTTTTTTCCAATCGCCATATTGAAATATAAGAAATAATTGAAATGTGGGAAAATAAATGCATCAAATTTTCAATGGCATGCAAATAAACAGCAGATCGGAGACTAATTTTGGCATTCTTATAGATAATCTCACCCAATTCCAAGCACTTTCCAGGAAATTCATGATTAATTTATCGAATATATTTATTTTAATTTGATTTATGTTGTGGTAAATTCGCATCATTCCCGAGGCGCATTAATTTTCGGCTCTTATCGTGCCAATATTTACCATAAAAATAATTGCGCATATAATTTTGAGCATAATACGCTGTATAAAACACAATTTGTTTTGGTTATTTTGCTATCAAACAAAATTTCGCGCAACACTAGACCTCTTTTTTACTGCTAAATAAATCAGAAGAGCAGAGAATCGAACAAAGCAGAACAACAAAAACCAACCTCGATTTCACAGTGAAGTTTGAGAGCTGTGGCCATTTGGCCACATTCTGGTTTCAATGGCAGCCAATAGGTTTTATGAAGGTTCTCAAGTGGTCATAACATCTTTCAGTAGAACAATTTCAAAATCTTTATGTTCTCATAAAGGTTTTATTAACTTGTTTTCACAACCGTCTGTAGATTGGGCCATTTTGTACAAATTTCGGCTGTAAAAAAGCATAGAGGAGGTGCTGGTAGACAAAACAGTTTTGAATGTAGTTTTATCAAAAAAGCCGGAAGGAGTACTATACGGCTGAAATAAAACTAAAATTTTTACTTGGGATACCACGTAGTTCTGACGATCAAACGGGTTCAGAAAAAGTTTGTACAATTTTGCGCTGAGACTACTGCCATGGAACGACTCCGTCAATCTTCCTCCCTATTCAGACCGATGCAGGCTCATAGGATTGGAGCCACTGTCAGATAGACGAGTTACGATGCAGCGGATATTCGCCATCGATGTAATTGCGGGATTTATAGACTGCTCTGAACTTCTCACACAGATCCCGTTCAACATTCCTGCTCGAGGGTTCCGGAATTCTCCGTTATTTGAAGTTCCATGTCATAGAACAAATCACGGCTACAATAACCCCCTGGATTCATGTCTTCGCTCGTTCAATGTTGTCTGTAATGTTTTAAAAAATAGGATTTGTAGTAATATATATGTAGTTTGTAAGTTAATAAATTCAGTCTGTGCGTCAATTCGAAAACGGTGAAATAATATATTTTTAACTGGGTTGTAACTATGTAACTGTTGCAATCATTTCGTGTTCGTTCTTTAAGTAAGGATCGAATATATGTTATCCACATATTTTTCTTTCAAATCATTAATATCAAAAAATAATGTTCTATTCAAACAAATGCATGATTCTTTATTGGACAGGATTGAACTCGGACATTGTGAAGACCGGATGAAATTTATATTATTCTTTCATGAATTTGCGAATTTTTGATCAAACACGTTTCATCGAGTTCCGGACAAGTGTTTCCTCACATTTTTTGAACGCCTTAGCCCACATTTTTTTTTAAACTCCTGCTTATTTTCAGCTGGTTTACCAGTCTTTTTGAATACCCTCTTCATAATCACCCAATAGCGTTCGATGGGCCGAAGCTGAGGGCAATTTGGCGGATTAATTTCTTTCTCAACGAAATCTGTACCCTTTTCCGTGAGCCAATTGAGAGATGTTTTTGCGTAAAAATCTGGTGAAAACAGTGGAGCGGTACTATGCTTCTAATATAAAGGCAGCAACCTCCGCATTTATTGTTCCGGTAGTGTAAAAAATGGTAGTCTTCAAACCGCAGGAACATATTGCTTGCCATATCAGCACTTTTCGACCAAACTTCTCCAATGAATTGACCTGTCTGCATCACTTACATCCTCTTCTACGACGGCAGTGTAAAATTGTGGACCTGGAAGGATTTTTGAGTCCTCTTTGACAAAGGTCTCGTCGTCCATCCAAATACAGCCTTCTGGTTGCTGCAAAACTCGTGAAAAATTTCCGGGCCCTTGTTGCTGCGCATTGCTTCTGTTCTGCACTTTGTTTGGCGATTTTCTGCATCTTGTAGATCTTCAGGTTGTTCGGTTTCTTGATACGTTGATTCATTCCGACGCTGGTTCCCACTTGATTGGCCAAATCACGTGTCGACATAGATTTGTTCTTCCGAATTAGAGCTACCACTTTCTGATCCAGTTTAGGCTTGGAAGATCCGGGTTTTCTGCCTCTTCCTGGCAGTTCATCCAAAGAACAGTGTTCCCCAAACTTGGTTATGATAGATTTTACACTCGCGTGATGAATTTCAAAGCGCTTCGCCAATTGTCGCATACTTACAATCTTTTCACGTAGCCTTAATTTTCACATCATTGAGCGCGACATTTTGAAAACGAAGAATTTAAACCGTGCAAATAAGTAAACAAACAAAAGATGACAGTCAAACCGTACAGCATGCTATGACGAACACATTAAAACCATAAAAAATACCCGCGTGCAACGCAAAAGTACGTAAATAACTTATTTTACATTACTTATTTTGTTACATTACTTATTATGTTACTTGAAAGCTTTGATATTCCATGTTCATGTTTTGCAAATAGCCTTAAATTGGTCCAAACGGTCAAAAAGTATCCCCTATTATATGATATGCATTGTGAATCAATTGAATTAACCATTTTTCGTGGAATTCTTAGACAATGTTTAATTTTTCTGTGATCTATGAGAAGTTAGAAATAAGTGTAAAAACGCTGTCTACTATAAGTTGACGGAATAACTAAACAAATAAAATGTAGAGCTTTTAAAAAGTGAAAACTTTTGTAGAACATTGTTGCAATCGGTTGACATTTCTTTTGAAGCCAGTCAAGCACGAACTTTCATTTTCACCAGCACGCTTATGCAAACACCAGAAACCTCCGGAAAGCACAGCAATACTGCCACCATCTGACCCAACAATCCAAGCTTGTGTTTCCCGAGCGAAGAAAATCCCTCGGTCCGTAGTAGAAAGAGTGGAATGTAAATAAGGAAATGGAACAGAATTGAGTCACTTTCTGCTAAAAACGAGCTACCCTTTGGTGGAAACTGAAACGAAACAAACGACCAAGATCCTCAGTTTCGATAACAATAAAAGAGAAAATTTGTTTCTGACTTTTTTTTTCTCCTGCTTGCTCTATTATTTTCCTACGAAGTTACTACTGCAGGAAGTGAAAATTTCCTCACCACGATAGTTGTCTCTGGAGAACTTATTCCACCGTCACATCTTGATACCAGGCATGGAAAGTTCATGTACCTAGATATGACTAATTGGAACATTCCACTCTTCAGAATCTCATCAAACCAACTAGCAAACATATAATCTTCGGTCTCCCCCAACCGATGTAATCAGCTCACATCTCCAATAGTTCGCCCCAGACCAGACCAATCAACTCCATGTTCGTCCATCGTATGTGATGCAAACTTAGTAGGCTTCTTCCAGCAGAACTCCACACTGCACCGCCCATAAGAGAGCCAATTTAAAATTCAATTTACTGCAAATGTGCAAACAATGGCCGCAATTAGCATTGCCTTGAATTGCTGCTGTTTCCACTCGGTCAGATTGGAAAATTAAAATGAAAGAAAAACCGATTGGCCGGGTCAGGGAGTTGTTCCTGCTTTGATTATCTGGTTCTCCAGCCAACACACCACCGACATCGATGACGAGATAGCTATGCAAGGCTTCAAAAAAGTACCTTGCCTTGCTCCATGGCTTCCTCTCTGTTAAGGCTCAATTATACGCCAGCAAATGCTTGGAAAATTAATAAGCTAATAAATACATAATTACCCTTGGTTCACACTTGTTTCTGCTCCAATCTCGATTGAATTGTTGTGCCGGCGCCATCGTACGTACGTGAGGTGCCTCCTTACGATCGCCACGGAAGAAGAACGCGAGACTAGGAAGGTCACAGCAAGCGGCGGGCACAGGGTGAACTGCGTACGAGCTCGCTACATCACTCCGCGCGATAATGCTTTGACAATAACAATAGCCATAACTATAAAGGCGATAACATAAAAGAGCAAAATGATAAATAAAAGATAGGCTCTGGTGAGAAGCGGCACGAACGGGCTTAGGCTTTGCCGGCTGAATGGGGTATCTACTTTGAGCTTGGGTTAGCTGGAATGTTCGAAGCTGTGGACAGTGCTTCGGGATGGCAGTTTTGGTGGAGAAAAATGTTTTTGTGTCTCAATCCGTTGCTGGGTTGTGGTTTTAAAAATCTATCAATTTGATTTGTGTAGATCATCCGAGAACATTAATACTCTACCTGTGTGAGTTTCCAACCAATAAACCCACTGTGAGCTCATTTACGAAGCTTAAAGCACCGACATTTACCTTGAAATTAAGCCACTACCGGCTTTCTGACTGTTACTCCGGTCTCTGTATGAACGTATACTGAACCTACTTCTTTCGTATTCTGTTGGCAGATTTCAGAAACTGCCTCACACCTAACCGGAGCTACACTCCACTCCAACATCGTTGCTTGATTCTTGAGCTGTAGCCATACGGATAGGATTGCACAGCAGCGATGAGCCCCGGCCATGCCATTCTCTATGGGAGTAGCAACTAACAAAACACCCCAGAATACCACAGTAGCATGGCCATGGTCATTGATACGGTTGAAGCTCCATATGCACGTTGTATATTTATGAATGGATAAAATCAGCGATAATGAATTTATGCAATTTGTATGCAGAGGATGTATGCAAATCACTACTGGGCTGAACGCCAAATGTTACAGGAAAAAGGCACCAGACATTCCTAGCCGAAGCCACATTTCCCAGGATTGTGGCGAAGGTGTTCGGACCCAAATAATGGGGCCATTTTTCACTCCAACACCTTAACTGCAGCTAAATATGGCAAACCCATTTCTGGCAGCTCATCCACCAGCAGAAGAAACAAATTGCTCTACTGCACTTTATCGATCTTTGTCGAATGCAAATCAATTAGTTACTAATTGCTTTCTATCGTTCTGCCTCCCACACATATATCACACACGATGAAAGACAAGAAATTGGATCCTTTCACAAACAAACGCGCACACACGCACACATTGGACGCTGACACACAAAACAAATAGTAATTAAGAGCAGTCAATTGATTTTTCCCTTTCATCTGATTATCGCCCGGCTCCGTGGAAGAGGAGGCTGTAGCTGCAATCGAGCATAAAAGCTCGAAGGAAGAGCCTAATTTATGCAAGAGTGGAGCGAGGGAGTTCGAATTGAATTTGCCAGTAAATTGATTGATGGGTGCCTTCCCCCTCCCCTCCCCGTCGCACTTTCAACATGGGCTGGGTGGTTGAGAGTAGTGAACGAACGGATTGCCTGTCGGCTGCGGCGATAGTTTACCGAGCATATCGATTTTCGATTCCACTATGTACGAGATCATGAAATAATTAAATTCAATTAACGGTTTTAAAGTTTAAATGAGTATCGCTTTTATTATTTTAGAGTGATTATATTGTGAATACCGTCTCGCTTGACTCCGGTGTACTGGTGGAGGCGTCGACTGCTGGTGACGACACGGCGCCGCCACTGCTGATGTCGGTGAAGGATCAGCAGCGTTCAGTTTATTGAGCATGTGTAATTAAATTAATACCTTTCATTATCAATTTGGTGCGATGTTTGGTGCCGGTAAATTGATGAAATGCCGACGACAAGAGGAAGGCAATTCAGAGTGTGGGAACGGACCACTGGTTTGGTGTTTGAGCGTTTCCGCGGGATGGATGGCAGCTCCAGCTGGATTACAAGTTTTTGCGATGATAACTTAATTTGCTCCTAGTTTAACATGTGAATTTCATGGAAATTGATGTATAATTATTGGACCAGATGAATTTCAGAGATAAGTCAGAAAGTTTTGCAAATTTTGCATGTTTAAAAGACTGCTATTCTTTGATTGATCAGAATCATAGTTGGAGAACAACCATTCGTATCGTACAAATTCCAGTGACTTCATATTTAAATCAGTTAGTAATGAAAAAGAAATATTACAGCGAACTTTCCTGTAGTTTTCTTCTTCTTCTTTTCTTGAATTTCAAGATTTCACTGAGCTTTTTCCAATCCTCAAATTAGTATTTTCCCTTCATCCTGGTAAACTCGCATGATTCAATGAGGTTTATTACGAATCACTCAATATACATAACTTTTACATGAACCAAATTCCAAATAACGAACTTATTTCGAAACATTGAGGTTTTTTTTCGAACTAAATTCTACATAACGAGGTTGTATTTTACGATCCGATAAAAAAAAAAAGTTTGAACCACCCAACTTATCTTACAAATCAGACAAAGACAGGGGCCTCAAAAAGGAAATATCCCAAGTAACATTGCTAACACCATCCCGTTTTATAAAGTTTTATTAAAGTTTTATGAAAGCCACTTGAAATCAATTTGGTTTTATTATGGCACCAAAAGGTGCCAATAGGTTTCATATTTTAGTCAGGTTTATGAGAACCTACACAGCTTGTTTACAGCGATCTTAAAACCTAGTTTCTCAAATTCCTTTTACTCCAATCAAAGGTTTTATCTCGACTTTATGAACTCGTAAAATGCTGTATTGAAATGCCGTTTTAGGACTCATTGATTTTATCCTATGATGGTCAGTTGAAAAAGCATTTTAAAACCATTTTACCTCCAGTAAATGCATTAGACGGCCAATTGGCATTGAAGGAAGGCGCCATAAAACCAAATAGTTTTAAAATAGTCATTGCGAAGAAAAATTGGTTTTATGGCAAAACTGTGATTTTATTACAATCGCCATATTGAAATAACACAAAGAATTGAAATGAGGTAAAATAAATGCATCAAATTTTCAATGGTTTGCAAATAAACTGTAGATCGGAGACTAATCGGGTTTCTTTTAATAATCACATCCAATTCCAAGCACTTTTCAGGAAATTCATGATTAATTTATCGAATGTATTTATTTTAATTTGATTTATGTTGTGGTAAATTCGCATCATTCCCGAGGCGCATTAATTTTCGGCTCTTATCGTGCCAATATTCACCATAAAAATAATTGCGCATATCATTTGGAGCATTATACGCTGTAGAAAACACAATTTGTATTGGATATTTAGCTATCAAACAAAATTTCCCGCAACACTAGACCTTTTTTTTACTGCTAAATGAATCAGAAGATCAGAGAATCGAACAAAGCAGAACAACAAAAACCAACCTCGATTTCACAGTGATGTTTTACAGCTGTGGCCATTGCGCCACATTCTGGTTTTAATGGCAGCCAATAGGTTTTATGAAGGTTCTCAAGTGGTCATAACATCTTTCACTAGAACATTTTCAAAATATTTATGTACTTATAATGGTTTTACTAACTTGTTTTCACAACCGTCTATAGAGTGGGCCACTTTGTACAAACTTCGGCTTCAAAGAAACATAGAGGAGGTGTTGGTTGACAAAACAGTTTTGAATGCAGTTTTATCAACAAAGCCGGAGAAGTGCTATATGGCTGGAATAAAACTAAAATGGTTACTTGGGATTCTTCTCCGAAAGTGCGCCGTAAGATAACTTAATTCACCTCCAAAAGATTGCAATATGTTCAGGCTAATGGGGAAAAATCGTAAAACTGAAGGCTTTCATTGCACCACTGGGTGCAGTAAGGACTTTCCACCATTACCAAAAAAAAGATATTATTATTCATATAAGTTATATGTGAAATGTTATCTAATCTAATCTAATCTAATCTAATCTAATCTAATCTAATACAAACGCAGCCAGTACGAGAAAGCATCCTGGAAATAATTGGATTAGAGACGCAATTATTGTTTTGGAATGGTGTGGAAAGAAGGGGGGGGAAAAAGTGTTGGGAATGGGGGGAAAAAGAGGTGTTTTGGGGGGGGGGGAGGGGGGGGGGGGGAAAAAAAAAAAAAAATTGAAAAAGGAAAGGGAATGAAAAAAAGGATGAAAATATGAAAGAAAAAGTATGATTTTATAGAATATTATGTAAAAAGGGGATATTAGGTGTGTGTGGTGGGGGGGATCCCAAGTAGCAATTCAAATGCAAATTGGTTTTATTCATGTTTTATGGTAGTTTTATCATAGCATTATGGAGTTCATCCGGTTTTATCGGGGCATTTTCCAAGTTAAGGTGGTTTTAATTCCTTAACAGTTCTCAAGAGTGATTAAAGAACACTTGAAGAAACCTCCATAAAACTACATCATTTATAAGTGTAATTCACCTTATCAGTAGTTTTATAAGTTACTTGATCCCCCTCTCAAGACATTGTTTCGCAACTTGCATAAAACCTGATAAAAGTTTTGTAAAAGTTTTATGACATTCTTCATTAAGATGAATGTATCTTGGAAATGCTGCCATAAAACTCTCTTAGAACCATTTGATTTTAAATAAGAGCACATATTCTTGAGAAAGAACATTATGTAAAAAATAAACAAACTGTCACAATGGACTCCCACAGGTGGAACAAATTAAAAACCAGCGGATCGTTCAAGCGGAAATTCAATAAAAACCTATTCAATATATTAAACATTCCTTCATCTCAGCCACCAACGACAATTTTTTTTTGACCATTCCATTGGATTCGCAGCCTACTGAGACTAACTTATCAAAAGGGTCTATGCGTTATGCGTAAAACGAATAAAATAAAATGGTGCAATGTGTCGCCAGTTGATTTTATGCCAGTTATGCAAGTTAAACCTAACGTCTCAGGTAGTGCGTTATATGGCGCACCACCGTGGAAATACAGCGCAGTACTTTTGACGTAAGGTTTAATGTGCACTACGATTGTCAAATGTTATGTTAATGTTGAATTCTCCCGAGTCGTGCATTTCAGTTCCCAATAGGCTACACAATATTTATAGTCGTTGCAAGTAAAAATTAGTATATCATCTGAGCGAAAATCGATTTTTCCCATTATCTGCACGTTTAATCCAAAGTCGGAAGCAGTGCGCTGGAATCGCTCAGTGATCCACTACACAGTGCACTTCTTCCAACGCTAGGTTCAGCGTACAGATCAAGAGAAAAATCATCTTTCGCTCAACTGATGTTTCAGCCATCGACGCAATATTATTATCTTTTCTTCTTCCCAAATCCATTGTTAGCATATTCAAGTTAGAGTTTTTTTTTTAAATGTTTTAATCGACTTACGCTGGTGATTAAAAACATCAAATTATAAGCTGTAATTATGAACAACAACTATGCATAGGCACTTTTGATTAGGACGTTCGCATTTTCTTTGTTTATGATGTGCCTTCTCCACAATGATTTTATGGCTATCTTACGAAAGACTTGTTTACCTTGAGCAATTCAAACAAGTTTTATTCAAGCGTTACTCCTCTTTTTCAAGAATAGAACAAGTAAAGATGAACTTATCGCGCTCCTAAAAAAATCTTGTTAATCTTGTGCAAGAAATATTAGTTTTATATGCGTTTTATGGTAGTTTTAGATAAAACCATTGAAAAAATGGCGAGCGTGGCTATTCTGGATTCTCTCCGAATGGTAGCCATTTTCATTTATATGCAGCAAAACTTTCGTTTTTCCAATGCTACGAACAATTTCTGCTGTTTAAAATACATTTTGAAACTTAAAATGGATTGTAGACACAATTTATTCAAGATCTAACAATTTATCAGCCTTGTCACCTAATTGTTGAATTGTCAAGTATTTTTTATTATTCAAATAAATCAATTTTCTAGCAATGATTCCGTGGCGCATTAAAATTTTCGAACTTTTATGTTATAAAACACCAATAAACTGAACGTCGCATGAAAAATTTATCAATTGCAGGATAAAAAACTCAAGCAATAATGGTCAATTTTACAATTAAGTTAAATACGTATCCACTTTGGAAAAGAAACATCATATGTATATCGATGTTTTTTTTTCTCTCTTTCTCCCCATTCAGCAGAACGAATCCAAAAATGGAATCTTCGAAACATATTTGTGACGGACTGGAAGTGTTCTTAAAGAGGAAAATCATAAAACTATAAAGGGTGTATTCGATAAAAATGGCACACAGAAAATCTTCTGTAACTTTTGAATCGTATGAGTAAAAAACCTAGAAATTTCAGTAGCTCTTATCCATAGTGTATTATTTACATCTGTCAAGTTTCATAGTTATACATTCAGCAGTTCCAGTCATGTCGTCGAAACAAGAAATTGTCCGTGAGAAAATGTTGTGCACTCACAATCAAAATCCAGGGGCGTCCCACCGGTGGATTGCTAAAAGGCTTGGAATTGCAAATACAACTGTGTCTCGTGTAATATGAACCTTCAAGGAGCGTCTGAGTGTCCAAAGGAAGGAAGGGAGTGGTCGTAAAAGTGGTCCAATGGACAGTAAAATGGCCAGGAAAGCCGTACAACAATTCAAGAACCGTCCAAACATGTCCATTCGAGATGTCGCTAAAAAGTCTAAGTTGTCAGTCGGTTTTGTGCAGAAAACCATGAAGAGTGCTGGGTTACATGTTTACAAAGTGCAAAAAGCCCTAAACCGGAATGAAAAACAAAACATCACTGCGAAAACCCGCGCCCGGAAACTTTACACGAAGCTGCTCACCAAATCCGATTGCATCGTGATGGATGACGAAACATACGTCAAGGCCGACTTCCGTCAACTTCCTGGGCAAGAATATTTCGTTGCCAAGTCGAAGTTTGATGTTCCGGAGGATGTTCGAAAGAAGAAACTATCGAAATTTGCAAAGAAGTTTCTAATCTGGCAGGCGATTTGCGGATGTGGTGAAATAAGTGCTCCCTTCATCACTTCCGGATCACTAAACGGTGCGATTTACACGGAAGAGTGCCTTAAGAAGCGTCTCTTGCCATTCATTAAGAAGCACAAAGGATCAACTCTGTTTTGGCCTGATCTAGCATCCTGCCACTACGCTCGAAACGTATTGGAGTGGTACCGAGCCAACGGAGTCAATTTTGTGCCAAAGGATATGAACCCACCAAATTCACCGGAACTTCGTCCAATTGAAAAATTCTGGGCAATTATGAAAACGGAACTTCGCAAACATACCAAAACTATAAAAACAGAGCTAGAATTGAAGAAAATTTGGGTAAAAACAACAAAAACACTGGGAAAATCGGTTGTACAAAATTTGATGGGTGGAGTGAAAAGGAAGGTGCGGGCATTCGGGATGGGAGACGAAATTGAATAAAACAAATGTTGTAAATTAGTAGTTCATTAGTAGTTCTTCATTCCCTGAAAATTTCAAGAAAATCCGATAATCAGTTTAATTTTGATGAGTATATATGTGTGTGCCATTTATATCGAATACACCCTTTAATCTCCAGATAAAGTGGAGCCACTCAATTTTTGAATACTTCCACTCTTCACGGAAATCAAGCAAAACCTTGGTGTTTATTTTTGGGGGGTTAAAAATCCTTCGGCTCTTTGGTCCACAACTATAAAACTTTGCTGTCCAAAGCTTTTGGGGTACAAAAATGGCGCCGCCCCCTTGGAAAAAAAAAAAAAAAACAAAAAAAAACACGGAAACAAACACACAAAAAAAAAAAAAAAACACAAACTTTTCTGTGCGAAACCAGTGCTAAAAAACAAAAACCAGAACCATTTTTTTTGTTTTTTGTGTGGTCAATGCAAAAACCCCCGGGGTAGGTTAGGGTACGGAAAGGCGCAGCACTTGGGCTGGGTTGGCACCTGATCGCGCCGGGCACCTCGCCCGCTGCGGGTGGTTGTATAAAAATGGGGGTTTTCACTCTAACGCAAAAACGGCACACCCGGACACTGCACGGTCTAGCGATAAACCTACTCTAGTCTAGCTTAGATTGTCTCAATACGTGTGTATGTACGAACGAGACGGAAAACAGGGAAAATAACCCGGCGTGCTGTTCCGCCTTATAGAAAAAGGTGAAATGAAATCGTCTCTAACGATACGAAGCTAGAGCTTTGAAAGTCTGTTTGGGAATGTTTCATGTAACGCCTAAATAAGATCATATGGCGTAACCTACAATGCAGAAGGGGATACGTTGCACCTTTTTTCTTGCATCCAACATCCTCCCTACTTAACCAAATAATACCATCAGATCACCACAGCATGAAGCTATTAAAAAAAAAAAAAAAGGTTGTACTTATCTGTTTAATGTCCTCTATCCATTACTGTCCCTGTCCTGTCACACGCAGTCCAGAAGTCCACGAAGCCAGATTCAATCTGTTTGCCTTTGGTCATGCGTTTCAACGCATGCACTCGCTGGCCCAGCCTTCTGTCTTTGAAGGAAGAAACCGCTGCTATACCGGGTGCTTGCCGGCCAGCAGCAGCGCTCGCTTCACGCTCCTCTCCCGAGGATTCGTTTTCGTGATACTGCTGCTGTTTTCACTACCGTAGGATTCTTAGGCTCCAAATGCAAACATATAACCCGATCAATTGATGAAAATGGATTCCGGTCAGTTGCTTTGCCAAAACTTTGAAGCACTACATACCGGAGACTTAATAGAAACGAGTGAAAAAAAAATTGACACGAGCTAAAACAAACACGTCTACTTGCGATCAAAGCATACTGCGATCTTGTTTTTCTATGTTATATGTGACATGTTATGTACAAAAATGCTACTCTTCAACCTTTCCAAAAGAAACCCAAGTCCGATCGAGGATTGATAGCTTTTTCGGACGTTTTGGCATTCATTTTATACATGTTAAACATTCAGGATCCTCTTAGAAGCTAAGTTTCTGCCTTTCTTCCGACATTAGAATCATACCTTAAGCAATTGACTGTTTGATGGCCCCTCCCAGCATCGATCATATCTTTCGATGGATAACTCATCGAATCAGGTCGAAGATATGATTACTGTACTACAGTGGAACTGCCATAGTCTGGTGGCTACACTAGACGCGTTCAAGTTTTTACTTCACTACTAAGGATCAAACTACAATAAATTTATGGAAAATGTAGATACACTAACATAGATAGTATATAATAGGACATTTTGAGACATCGATGTAAAGATATCTCAAACACACGGCTTCAATCGCTTAGGGAAATCATCGACAATGAACGTTAGTTCCTCCACAGATATAGCATCCCAGGCATTGATTAGACTGGCTCTTAAATGATCCAACGATGTATGTGGCTTAGTACAGACTCTGGACTCAAAATGCACCAGACCAATTCATTCGATTCAGGTCAGGAGAGTTGGGTGGCCATTAATCTTTGGTTAAATATCCTAGGAAAAGCCTGTTACAGAGGTCCAGCGTCCTTTTTGCTCCATGTGATGATGCTCAATCATGTTGAAACGTCGATTTGTCCTTACCAAAATGTGTACGTTAGAAGCTTTAGGTAGACTGATTGGTTAATTTTGAAGAGCTTTTCAATGGATAATAAGGGGGTGTTTCTGGAAGCAGTTATTCGCGCCTGAACCGAATCTGGCTATATTTATACAGTTAGATGAACCCTTCAGCAAAAGCTGGCAATTAATTTGGAGGCTGTAGTATTGCTCCACAGTGAAAATTTACTCATCGGTGAATAAAATTGTACGATGACGCTCATTATGAGGTCATTCAACAACATCCTTTCTATCCGGCACCGATTATCTTTCACTTTGTCATTAAGGAAGTGGTTCTTTGAAAATTTATAATTATGTAATCCTCAAACCTCATGAATAATATAGATCGTACTGATTTGGGGTCGATTTTCAATTATTTCGGCACTTTTGGGATTGAACCGTCTAGAATTTCGATTACTCCTTTGAAGAAAATGAGAAGAAAGATTAGTAATTTAGTTAATAGTATCTAGTTACAGGTGTTCAACTAAAAAGCTCACACTTGCCAGGATTCCTTTGAAAAAGTATACCTCGGTTCTGAGGGGTGCTCGCAGTTCTTTTTCTGCATCTTCCTGAACGATCCTCCAAATTACCAAACTTTATAGCATCTCGAACTGTTTATATTGACATTTTCAATGTTCTAGGGAAAAACACAGGTGGGTTTTCTTGCTTAAACAGCGCAATCACCGCACTTCGTAATGGATTTGGCTTCATTGTGACACTACGCGTAAAAGAATTCAAGTGAAGCTTTGTGCTTTTGTTTGCAATGAACCAAGGTAGAATACGTTATAAATAAGTTTGGAAATAAAACATGCAAGCAAACACTGTAGCAAATACCTGTTCACATGGAACACTGAAGATCTGATATTTTGCCGGGAAAAGAAACTCAATCCAATATTTTGTCGAGAACTCCTTTCTCCGTAAATAGCTTAACATCCTTTTTGCTCGAGGCATCCACACCTTTTGTTACACTATTCACTTTTCTCAACTTTTCTACCACTTCTTGCAAGGCGTTCGAGAACAAAACGTTTATTATTATTACCTCGGATTTGGGGCCCGCCGAGGATAATTGGGAATCATAGAGTTTATTAATCATTTTCGGTAAGCAATCATTCGACCGAAAGCTTTGTGAATGTCGCACACAATGATAAGCCAAAAAGAGTTTCACTCTCGGCAACTTTAAAAGAGTCAGCACCCTCGAGCTTCACCATAAAATAACTGCTGGTTCGAGCGGATGCGCCAGCTTTTTCCGCTTCTTTGTGCCGCTGACTTCAAATATGTTTGGCCACTTGACTGTCACTTTTGACGCCATGATCAACCGAAAAATTACCACCGCACTTTGTATAAGTCACTCCTTTACCATTAAAAAACTTGGAATCCAGTTTTATGAACTTTAATTCCTCCTTCAGCTCATCGTTCAATACGCCGCTTAGACATTGTTTTACTGCTGGGGGCACTAGGGTTCTTGAATTTTAATAATTACAAGCAACTGCTTAATTCGAACTGTCCTGGAACACCACAGCTGAAAAATTACTCTTTAAATTGCGTAAATCTCTGCCAACAACTTCGCAAATACTAGTACACTGTTTCTGGGCTAAGTGCGTACATGTACAAACGACGAAAGTAAAATGACGTATGTAAACACGCAAGAAAGAAATGGCACAATGCTTGTCTTTTTCTCGAAAGGTTATGACAGCTTGTCAATTGACGGGTTACTTAGCTTTTGCATTTCTGTGCTGACCTCTGCATGAATGCACTGAATGAAATGATATGATCATTATCATTCAATATGATGATTGATATTTGGTCAACTTAGACTCACCCCTTGCTCATACCAGATCTGTTTATTTCTACAGACTAGAGACTGCCCCAGAAAGTATGGACGCATCCAGATTTCAGTATAAATACTACAGATGTGTTGGAAAATCAATTTGTATTAGGAATGCTGTTTACATTAGTGTAGCACATCGGGTTAGTGTTCTCAATGTTTGCAATCTAACGATTGTATGCTAGCTGGAGCACCTTCATGCAAATCTTCCTCATAAGATCGAGCAGAGACTTCTAAGCGACAAGTTTTAAATTATTAAATTATGCCTGCATTTTTTAGTTTTGATCACTATTTTTTTCAAATTTTAGATCCGTGAAGATTGGGAAATTGATCCTGATGCAAATTTTGAAATATTCTCGCACCTATGCTTAATCGATTTCAAATCGTGTCCTCAACAATATCTTGAAATTTTAGCACATTTGATAAGAAACTATCACTAATTAGAATTTTTTGTTAAGAAATTGCGAGTACTCTGGAGAAAGCAAAAACCTTTCGTTCCATAGTTATTTTTATAGGAATTTTCTTAGGTACAGTTTTGCCAAACAATAATTTTAAGAAAAACGTCCAGTAAGAATGTTCTTAATCGTTTCATAAAATATTAATATTCTTTTGGAATGAAGCTCAGTCAGACACACTATATTGCACAATATGGTCGCATATTTGTTGTGCTCTACTCCAAGTGCTAAAAATACAAATTTTGCTTGCTGAGCAGTTGATGATTGAAGAAGGTCGAGAGGTAGAAAGTGGATATTTTCAATATCCGAAGTGTTAGTATAGCGTCTCCAATCAAACGGCTGATTCAAGCATTTGTCCGGTATAATGCAAACGGAGGATATTTTTTTTTATTTAGGTCCGATGAGCGATAGCGAGTTGGACGGCAAGTGTTTGCCCGGAATAATTTTATAAAACAATTCTGAAATAACAGTTTGATCAAGTCTAAAATTTAACCTGAAGCTCTTTATGTGCACGAGTGCTCTTTAACAAATTTAGTGGGAAACATGTGTCGCAGTTGCGGTCGTAAAAGAACGTGAGATCGCAAAAGTAAGTCATATATCTGAAAATTTGGAAATTTTCTTCAACGCGATCCTTATTTTTCAGCAATATTTAAGCCGCATAGCTAAAGGAACGGACATGTTAATAAATCTAAGTAGTAGCGCAGTCAAGAATGAATTTCCCCGCAGCCAAAATTTAAAAAAATTTAAACCATAAATTGGAATAATTCCTGCTTAACTTATGGATCATACATATAATTTTAAATGCATACAGTTGGTTTGCTATGGACCATATTCAGAAGTTTGTCGTTCATTGTTCAAACCTTTTATGGATCAATGGCGATTTATTTATACATTTGTGTATGGGATATTTTCAATAATTTATTGATCATGTTCACACTTATTTTAATTCCAAAACGTTACATTCTAAGGATCAATTTTACAAGTTTTAGGAATGTATTGAACTTTTTATGGAACATTTCGAATATTTTTATGGGTAATACGTACGATTTTATCGATCATTCCCTAGATGTATAACGGTACCTTTGTGACAATTTATTGCTAGAATTTATATAAAGTATGGCTGTATTTTACGAATCATTTTCATTGTTTTATAGATTTTCATAAGAGCCTTATGGGTCAAAAATACTTTTTTTTGGGATTTTTTTTTTTTTTTTTTTGTTTTTTTTTTTTTTGTTGGGGGGTTTTTTTTTTTTTTTTTTTTTTTTTTTTTTTGGGGTGGGAGGGGTGTTTTTTGGGTTTTTTTTGTTTTGTGGGGGGGGCGGCCCTGCCCCGCCCCGCCATACGCCCAAAAACCTTTATATTCTTTTTTCTTGTCTTTGCGGGGCTAAAACACACAAGCATGAACTGTCAAAATAAAATGTTTATGTTTTTTTTATGTTTATGTTTTGCCCTAATACCATCATACTGACTCGACTCTGGATCCCTTTTTTGTTCGGTAATTGCGAGTCGGAGTCAGACCTGACCCAGGTTTTAAACCGAAAACGGCATAAGTAAAATATGATGTCGTTTTCGGATATTGTCAGTGCGGAACTGGTTTCGCCCTAGATCCGCCCTAACAGCTGTCAAAACGTTTTTTTATTCAATCGGGTCGGATCTGGATCCGCTCTGGATCCGACCCAACATCGATGAGATTCGCTCTCAACTTTTTTCGAGGTTCAACTTAGATTCACCAATACACACAAACATGAACTGTCAAAATAAAATGTTTATGTTTGATTATGTTTATGTTTTGCACTAATACCATCATACTGACTCGACTCTGGATCCGTTTTCGTTCGGTAATAGGGAGTCAGAGTCAGACCTGACCCAGGTTTAAAACCGAAAACGACATGAGAGATAGTGACATGTCAAATAGTGACATGTTTTGCATAAGTTTTATAGTACGTTTATAAAACAAGCTATAATCAGTGATTCTGAAAAAGATGATTTGTGTAATACTTGGCTTCCTGCTGTTAACCTGGAGTTCCACATCTGCGCCAATCAGACGGCCATATTAGTGCTGCTTCCAAACGCCTTACATTCATCTTTCAAGATGCCCTCGGGTGTATTTATTTCGGAGCGCGCGGGGGAGGAAGCCCTGGGGACCACTCTTCACAGAAAAAAAAAAAAGGAATTTGACGGGGGGGGAAAAGCCCCCCGCGAATAACAAGGGGAGGGAGGAGGAAAAAAAAAAAAAAGTGCGAATACATGAGCGGCACACAACAATGTTCTGTACCATATAAAACAAGGGAGGCTCGCGCGGGGTGTGGGGTAAAATAACATGAAATATCCCCTTCTTTTATGCCAAAACTAGCATCTCCTGTGTGGAGAAGAGGACGCAGAAAAAATAATGTTTTATTTTATGGGTGGTGTAGAGCATCCTAGGCGTAGGGAGAAAGAAGAAAAATATATTATAATAACACGACCAGGGGAAAAACTATAAGGGACAGCCCAATGGGGTTGTACGCAAAGTTGACGTAGGACTACGCAGCAATCGAATTCCCATACACGTCAGGGCCATCCGCTAATTGATTTAAGTCAGTCCTGAAAAGGGCCAAGTCAATTCTATTGTACACTCTCTAGAATGCATTTGGTGGCTCTTAATTATGATACGGCCCCGGTTGTATTTTCTACGATGGTTGAGAGGGCCACTATCTCTAACGCGTAGAAGATAGTTATGGATCTGTTGGTTCATTGGTTGTTCAACACGCTTTGCTATTTACTCCGGGACGCGGCGTTTAAAGCAATACCATGTTCAGCCGGGGCGCGTTAATGGAAATTTCAAACAGCACAAGAGAAAAATTCATCCAAACGAACTCTCCAGTTGGCAAACTAATTTGGTCGTCCTGAAAAGGACGGATTTAGTTGACGGGGGAGAAACAGTTCGCGATTGAACTTGGGCTTTCTCTCTTGGTTCATCTCACGGGATGATTGATTCTTGACTCGTTGTCACGGGCGGCTTTTTCCCGCCAACTCGTAGGCTTCAGCAGCCATGTTTCTCGCAGCAAGGTTGACGGGAGCATCGGCAACAACAGCCAATCGCACCAACGTCTCTCTGGGCAACGACTGCTCGCCGCCGCCTACTGCGATTCAACAGCCACTGCACAGCTTAACGACTGTCGTAAGACTGAATCAAAATGTTCTGCTAAAAGCTGTTAGGTAAAAGTATCGGATGCTAGTGCACAAAAGAAGGCGGTACCAACGAAGGCAATGTGTTACAAATAGCATCAAAGGGGACGAACTTCAATTATTGCGCCACAATAATTAGTTTTAATTATTACACGCAAGACGGATGATTTTCTTAACCGAACCTTTCCTAATTTGCTTGCCACCGCCAGCAACTAATCCGCTATGCATAGCTAGGAACTACAACGAACTCAACCACATGGTCGGTCTGAAGTGACGCAGTTCGGCTCGAATTCCGTTCATTGGTTGTTCAACCTTCTTTGTCATTTACTACGCGACCCGACGTTTAATGAATGCTATGTTCAGCCGGGGCGCGGTAATAGAAATTAATTTCAAACATCACAAGAGAAAATTTCAACCAAATAAACTCATTAGTTGGCAAACTAATTTCAACCTTTTCAGGGACAAAACCCCCAACCAAAGAGAGTCGAGATATGGACATATATTTCGTTTGTTGGTTATTAAACATGTTTAGCCATTTACTCCGAGACGCGACCTTTAAAGCTATGCCATGTTTAGCCAGTGCGTGGGAATGTAAATGTTGATGAACGCAAGAGAGACTTCAAATTAACAAACTCTTTATATAGGCAAATTATGTTGTTCGTCCTGAAAAGGACGGATTTTAGTTGACGGGGAGAACATGGTTCCAATTGAACTTGGGCTTTTCACTCGGTCTTCTTGTACAGCAGGACAGCCTGAAAAATACATCACTCTGTGAAATGTTCACACCGGAAAAGTTTCATCAGCTCTGCGTCGTTGCGGATGGCCAGCTGCATGTGACGTGGTATGATTTTGGTCGACGCGTTGTCACGGGTTGGTATTTCCTGCCATCTCGAGCACTTCATCGGCCAGGTATTTCACCACCGCAGCGAAATAGACGGGGGCTCCAGCACCAACGCACTCAGTGTAGAGCCCTTCCATAGCAGACAGTGAATGCGAACGAGTGGGAGCTGCAATCCGGTGACGGTTCGTAGCCGAGCACCTACTCAACATCTTTGAGATCGCTGAAAGACTGAAGGAAAATTTCAACGTGTCCCCGTTAAATATCTTTTCCTGATGCATAGGAGACGTTCGTTACTTAAATATGAAGTCTGTGCTAGCAAAGTACTGTGTATTTGGTAAATTTACTCTGAAAAATCGGCATTATAAGACATCACCTCATATTTGCGTTAATTTCAATAGTTGAATGTTAAAAATCAATAGTTTTTAATATTTAAATCGAAGCGTAGAAAATGTTCCGATCGATTGGTGCAAACATTTTGAAAATCAATCGTGGAATGACTTAGTTATTAACGTTCAAAACCTATATATTTTTCGTGACGCTCCAAATTTTCGCAATTCGAACGTGTACCCCAGTATTGAAAACACAGACGTAGTCCTACGTCAAAAAAATGACAAATTTTAATAGCCACGTACCTCGTTCAATAGCAAGACGAAGCAAGCGTAGACAAGGCAATTGTTTGTAATCTTTCATTAAACAGAAACCTGATTAAGGCGACATCTGTTTTATATTTATTTTATATATCCTATAATTTATGGCTAATCCAGCATTCCGTACGAAAATTTCACGTTCCTTCCCAATTCTGTAAGTATCAATATTCTAGATATTGTTCAGGGATCTAATAGGTATATGCGATTTTTCCTCATGCGCAATACACTCAATTGAACGAATTGTTTCATCCGGTGGAAGGGGCTGCTAAGACGGGATAAATAACAAATGCTTCCCAAGCAACACCAATGGGTCCCAAGTGGAAAGACCCAAATAAAGCTAGAGGAATAAAAGGACATAGATGCGTCGAGAACTAACAGTTCGTTAGCGGATGTTGTGGCACGAGCTGCTACCCTCGAAAAACAACCTATTTCAATCCTCGAATGGGGATTTGTGAAGCGATTTCGGTAGAAATCCGTTCAAAAATATCTACTGTTCCGTTGCACTGTTCGGGCCCACACAAAGTAATCGATTGAAATTCGTTGTTTCCCACCCCGGTTCCACACGTGCTGTAATTTATGGTGAATGCGTCACTGGTTGGGATAATTGATTTATGGAGCCCGATCCTTCCTCTAGGACGCCACATAGGCAAACATTTACTCTTTACGTTTAATGCCCTTTCTTCTGAATGATAAAAAGAAGCTCGAAATGGGTTGTTGGATTCGAGGAATAGAAAAAAACCCTTATCCCTTACGTTCCTTGCATGCTGATTTATTGAATTTTACTTAATCATAAAAAGATAAATGGAAAGTAATGTGTTCGGTCTTCGTTTGCGACGACGAGCGACATTCCGCTTCCGCATTGCGTATCGATTTTGTCGAGCGACTTAATTTGAGAAAACGACGTTTTCGGGTTTTCGAATTTGGCAAGCGGCGGAAGACTGAGAAGGGGGAGAACAATGTTTTTGGCATTCTTCCGCAAAGCTATTCAAGCTTTGGGGCGTTATTCACCAATAAATACTTTAAATTTCCCATCCTAAGAGGAGCCCAGTCGGTGAGGCTTTCCTTGCTTGTTGCTATCAAGATCCAGCGTGAATCCGGTAGGTATGGGCCGCATCACTCGTCTGGGGCTGAGCCGTTCGCCAATTCCGAGGGGAGAACCAGAAATGAAGATATTGAACGATACCGGTTGGTAGGAGAGGAACGATGCGGTTCGAGGGAGGAGTCCAGGAAGCTTTTATCAGTTTATTAGCACCATCGAAACTGTCGAAGGGGAAGGTTTACTTTTGAAAGTACCAACCAACGAGAACGATGCGATCGTACGGTGTATTGCGAAATACTGATGGTGAATGAAGAAAAGTTTTGTCATTTTGAAAAGGGTGCCAATTTGGTATGGATGATTTGGCTTCTGCCGTAACTCGATGCTCTGTGACTGTTGGAATGCCATGAAGGGGGGGATGTCTCCTCTTTCTTTCGGGGATGCCCTTGATATTGGGTGATAATTCCGCTTCCTGTTTACTACAATCCTCGGGAGGAATGGAATGCTGCGGAGAAGTTTTGCGCTCCCACCCAGGTTGTTGGAGATTTGTTCGAATGGAAGCTCATGTGAGGGTGTTCCCTGGCAACGGACTTCTGTCGGTTTGACAGAAGCAAAAAAGGGGTCGATTGGCAGTCAACTGTGAAGTAATTTGTGCCTTGCGTCAGTGAGCAACGATCAACAGGCAGATAAAGATCCAATTAGACAACTTTCCGGGACCTCAATGGGAAAAAACTTTCGATGAGCATTTCGTTTTGGGATTTAATGAATTTATGCAGCATATGGCACTGGAGTTTCACAGATGATTCCTGGCAAATGATTATGAGCACATTTGTAGGATGATACATTTCGGGATTCCTTGCGGGAGGGAGAAAAGTTAAGTTTTTATTGTCAATTTGTGTTGTCTTGAGCCCTGAGAAAGGGTTTGAACTCTAATTGGTTTTAATCAAATGTGATCAGTGGAAGCAAATTTGTTGCTGTAATTTATCAAACATTTTGCTGAAGTTCACATCTTTGAATTAAAAACCAGCACTTACTGCAGTCTTTTAAATCAACCACTCTGCCATATTGAAATATTGTAAAACAGCAGTGAGTTTGATTATAATTACCACCCTCCCCCCCCCCTCCCCCTTCCAGAAGGGGTAGGAGTCTCGAACCATCATAAGAACCTTCTAAGGCCCAAAAAAGCTCTTTGGTTTGGATTAAATTTGTGTTTCATTTGTATGAGCCCCCCCTTCCTAGCAGAGAGAGGAGGGGTCTCGAACCACCGTAAAGACTGTATTCGAAGAAATTTGGACACACAAAATAGGTCACCAAAAATTTTCCTTGAGCCCGATTCTTTTCAAACTTTCTGGAAATAAAGTACTACTAAATGGTTAAGTTTTGACATCATTGGTTTATTGAACCTCTTCTCCCAACTCAAATGCCCGCACCTTTGCCTTGACCCCTTTCATCAAATTTTGGGCAATGACTTGCTTACTTACTTTTAACCACACTTTCTTTAGTTCAAGTTAATTTTCTATCAGTTTTGGAGTTTTAACGAGCGTTTCCTTCATGATTGCCCAAAATTTTTCAATTGGGCGAAGTTCCGGAGTGTTTGGAGGGTTGACGTCTTTTGGTACAAAAACTACATTATTATCTTTGTACCAGGGCATAGTGGCAAGATGCCAAATCCGGCCAAAACAGTGTCGGGCCATCGTGAGATCTCAAGAAGGGCAGAAGTCGTTTTTGGAGGCATTCGTCCTTGTAGATTTGTCCGTTGACGGTCCCAGAGGTGATGAAGGGCTGACTCATTTTGCCACATCCGCAGATCGCTTGCCAGAAAAGGAATTTTTTGGCGAATTTCGACAGTTTCTTCTTCCGTACACTCTCCGGAACGGCCAACTTAGAGGTGGCGACGTAGTGTTCCTGTCCTGGCATTTGTTTGGTGTCGGCTTTAATGTAGGTCTCATCGTCCATCACAATGCAGAACGGTTTTGTGAGCCACTCCCTGTACAGTTTTCTTGCACGAGTTTTGGCCACCGAGTTCTGTTTATCGCTCCGGTTCGGTGCCTTCTGGACCTTGTACACATGTAATCCAGAACGTTTCATTGTTTTCTGCACAAAACAAACTGAAACTTTCGCCTTTTTAAACAACATCCCTGATCGAAATGTTGGGATAACGCTTAAATTGGTACAATACAATCCTGGCCTTCTCCGGATTTGATGTGCCACGTTTTTTGCCACTACCATTTTTTCGCTTGGTTGTCTTACGGTCCTTGAACGTTTTGATCACATGAGATACGGTTGAATGTGCGATTCCGAGCTGTTTTCCGATCCATCGATGAGAAGCGTTTGGATTTTCGAAGTGAGTGCCCAAAATTTGTTGGCGCACTAGTTTTTCATTCGAAGCCATCACTGAAATCACTCGACCGATTTTCACGAAACTCATTACACAATTGATACAACACCATGAAATACATTCAGTTAAAATTTCAATAAATTTTAACCCACACGCTAAGAAGTTACGAACAATTGCGTCTGTCCAAATTTCATCGAATACAGTCTTTAGAAACATTTCTTGCTTCCAAAATCCCCACTGGCCAAATTTGGTTCCATTTGCTCTATTAATTCACGAGCTATGCAGAAATTTCAGTTTCATTTGTATGACAGCCCCCCTTCTAGGAGAGGGGAGGGGTCTCAAACTACCATAGAAACAATTTTTGCCTCCAAAAACTCCCACATGCTTTCTATTCAATAAGGTTCAGACAGACAGACAGAAATTCATTTTTCCGTATACAGATATGTACTTGAAAACAAGTTCTCCAAACATGGGAACTATGCATTTTTTTAATTCATATGGAGTCCTAAAAAGCTGGGCAAAATTTTGCGTTGATGACTTGCAAGCTGACTATCGTTTGAATTTTTTAAGGAGATTTTTATGGGAAACAATTTTTAATTTCCATATCTAGAGCCCATAGTTTTGCTCGAGCCTCACAACTAATGATGTTGAAGTACAGTACAGGACAGAAATAGGCCTTCTACTTTTTCGATAAAAATACCATGCTAAAATGCCCCTTGGAAACGTTATAGCTGTTCAAAGGTCCATTGTTCAAGTTACAGTACTGGACAAAATGAAGAACGCAATTCTAACATTTTCAAACTTCCATGGTTACTTAGCTTTTTCGCCACATCTCGGACTGATGCTGGAGGATGACGCTTAAAATAGTCCCTTACCTTTCTGTCGATTGTAGGGTCAGACGGACCGGATTTTCTACCCCGTCTCGGAGAATCTACGAAAGAGCACTGTTGTTGATACTTCCGTAATGCGGTTTGAACTACTCCGACGCTCACACCTTCCTCCTTAGCCAGTTTTCTGATCGAAAGACCACTAACGGTGCACAGTTTGGGCACAATCCGTTTTCTTTGCTCGGCAGAAAAACCACGGAGGTTTGAACCGTGCGAAAAATTGAAAAAATGACAACATCAATTAAACATTTGGATGAAAACAATGTAAGCCAAAAGTTGGTTGAATACTGCACGCATTTTGTATTGACGGTTAATCATTAGTGTATTTATAATTATCGGAACAGTCTATATCCTACACGAAGGATGCCAACAGCTGCAGCAGTATCTTGATCGTTTTGAAAACTAGGTAACAGGAACCATCTTAGCTATTAGATTAGCGTGAAGAAGCATGCTGTAATATCTTTCACAAGCAAACAATCTCCAATCCGCTGGTCAAATACGTTATGTGAGGAAACACTAGAAAGGGTCTTATGCATCAAAGATCTAGAGGTGGAATTAGATCGCAAAATGACGCTTTGTGATCATAACTCTAACATCATCCCCAAGCTTATCAACATCTGGGCTTATTCTTCGCATCTCGAAAGAGTTTAGCAATCAGTGTTGTTTACGAGCTCTTTATTATTCACTGGTACGCTCCGGATTAGAATCAGCATCTGTCGACTGGAGTCCGCACCTTGAAATCTGGATAGAGAGGATTGAGGCAGTTCAACCAAGATTCATCCGGTCTGCGCTACGTTTTTTACCCTGGAACAAACCAAACAAACTCGCACCATACGAGAGTCGGTGACGGCTGCTAGGATTGACAACTCTGGGCAAAAGAAGATGCCACCAGAAAGCTATCTTCGTTGGAAAGCTACTGTTCGGCGAAATTGATGCCCCCTACATACACAGCATGCCTTGGTTTTCTTTGCATGCACGAAAGCTATAATTCATATCATAGCAGGCTGCTTGAAAAAGAAGCCAGTTTCCTTAGTTTGACAGTTGCACAATGACGAAGTGGCAGCTTATTCGTGATTTGTCCCACGCGCAAATGTCGCAAAAAGACAATTCAATCGCCGGTGGACCGTGAAAAGAAAGAACAAATCCGTGAAGGTGTCCACAAGGCGCTCGGATTCCGAGTGTTATCGCTGCCATGAAAGGGAAGATTCGGGCGAATCGGGGAATGGAAAGAGAGATTGTTTATGTGAATAAATAAATCTATTTTTGGAAAGGGAAGAAATTTGGGGGTGGGGGAGAAAAAGATTAATAAAATGTTTTTTTTAGGATTTTTTTTTTTTGGGAAAATATAGGGGTGAAAAATTGGGATTGGGTTTAAAAAATATTTTTTTTGGGGGTGCAACTCCCACGATGAGCATTAGATAAAGCTTCCCTGACATGACAATTTCCACGATGATGACGATTTTCTTTGTACTGAAAGCATTTTTTGCGATTAGCAAGATCAATCGCGATGAGAGCACGATGAAGATGCGATCAGAATAAAAATTATCACTGACAGAATGGAACTGCTCGAAAAATTTGACAACGAGAACTGCCAGAAATAAAATGACATTTCTCGCAAATATTCGATCAGTAAAATTTTCTTCTGACATCGCAAAAAAAAAATGAAGTTTTCAATATCCGTGCTTCGGAGTTTTTGTTTTTCGTTGCCTCCTCTGCGTTAGCTCACCAGGCGAGTCAGTTCCGTATTCCGTCTACGGAAGATCGATACAAAGAACTCTTCATAAACACACAGATTGCCCAAGAAATTCTCCCTAGCACGATCATGTATGATTCGGAGGTCGCTAATTAGTTATATTTTCCAAATCTTACATATTGTTTGCAGTGAGATTTCAGGCAAATTTTTGGAAGAAATTACTAATTTCTGGAGAATGAAGTATTTTTGTATAAATATATTCAGGCAGGTCTGGAATTCTATAGTTTCCAAAGACTGTTTCTTTATTTGAGATTTTTTTCGGTCTGCAGCCGCTAGCACCGAAACAAACGTAAACAAAGCTACTGATTTTATTTCTGAAAACTTGCTTGCTTGGATTCACTTGCTCGAAATAATCAAAACAAATTTCCACACTGTTGCCAGAAAAGAAAAGGGTAGCTCGAATATAAATGTCATGGCTGCCAGACATCACTATCACTGCTCGCGATTCGAGTAAGAATCGGTTACGATGAAACGCGATTACGCGATGAATTTCCCAATTCATAATACTGTTGCGATTAATGGCGATAGGGGGAGCGATGGTTTTTTTTTGTGAATTTGATAAGGATTTGCAGCGATCCAATGTGCAATCGCAAAGTGGCGTACCCCTCGGAATTTACAGTAAACCTTAACTGCACTAGTTGCCGGTAAAGTTGAATGTGAAAATTCCTCAACATGTTTGTTGTGTGGTGGTTCTAGAGTGGTGGAGAAGGGGGGGGAAAAAGAAAAATAATTAAAAGAGGGCTCTCGGGGGAAAAAAGGGAAAAAAAAAAAAAAAAAACAAAAAGGGGGGGAAAAAAGGGGTTGTGGTTTTTTGTGGTCTTAATATAGTATTGTTGTTTGGGGGGGAAAAATAACCCAAAAGAGAGCGGGGGGGGGGGGGGGGGGGAGGGAAAGGGGGGGAGGAACCTTCCATACCAATTCATTTATTATGCGTTTCCCAACCGACACAAGCAACAACACACTCCAACAGCCCCTCAAATCCAGGCAAATAACACAGTGTAGTTTACTTAGTGCACTAACTCACACCTCAGCCAGAAGAAAAAGATCTTCCTCAGGAATAAATTGCTCACAAATACCGGAGATAAGCCTGCACTCCCATTCGTCGTCCAATGCGAAATTGATGCCATTTTTTCTGTTCCCTGTCCCCTGTCCTTCGGATCCCTGCCAACCGACACAGACTTCCTGTTTAGAATGCTGCCGTCTTTGCAACCATGCACGAGTAAGCACTCTCTTCTTCTTGCCATAGGAACCAGAGCTGGCCACAAGAAACCCAGAAAGACTCTTCTGGCCGGATCCGAAAACAGATTATTTATTTACTTTCAATTGGGTGAATAGAGTGTGTCGGTGTAGCTTCTAATGGTGCAGAAGCCGGCTCCGGGTTTGAATGAGTTTAAGAATTTACCACTTTGAAAACGAACCAAGTCCCACTCAAAGCTCTGGGTTCATTCTGTATCTTGATTGGAAATGCTCTTTTCCACTTTTCTCACTAGTTTGTTGACATACATTTATTTTCCACAAGCTTGATTAGATCTCGGTTTTTCCGGAATTATTGGAAACAACCGGCTTGTGGCCGAGAATGTGGGGACTGGTCAACACCAGTTCCGTACGTGCTTCCGTTTGATGTAAGCTGAAGAGGACAGTAATCTTAGTTTATTTTGGATGAATTTTCCAATTTTACTCAAAAAACATCCATCCTCACTCAATCCAGGTCAACGGGAAGATTTCGCGGAAGCAACGGGCTGCGACCAGGTTGATTCCCTTTTCGATTTGCATATGCCCTTGCCTATTGACGGAAGGGAAATTGATCCAATTGTTTTTCGAGAAAATATTGTGTTACGAGATGAGGCACATTTGTTCCACTTGCATCGAGCAGAAGCACATTCCTTGCCAATGTCACAGCCAAGCCACGGGCAGAAAATATCACGTTCTTGCGAGGTTTTACATTCCCATTTCCTCCGCACTAATGCTGGATGCACCGTGCGGCGGAATCGCATTTCCTGTCGATTCAACTATTTTCTTTTCTCTTTCGCTTCCACATCTCAGCGGCAGATTCGACGAGTCGTTCCCGTAATAACTATCAGATTGTACTACACATCAGCAAATAACAATCGATAACATCTTGATGGCTGGTGGAGAGCGCCGAACGTGGGGTGAACACTGGCTGTCAACCGGGGCCACAAGCAAAGAGTTGCGAAATGAGATCGATTGGTTGTGCAATGTGTCTGTGTCTGTGTGTCGGTAGGTGGGCTCCTGCTCTGCTTTCCTGGGGCTTACAAGTAGGGCTTCTCCGGCCGGATGCCGCCGCCATCGTCGAACGGTCGGGGATTGGTGAAATTGAATCAATCAAGATTGAACGGGAAAAAGCAACATACCTGTCAGTTTTGCTGTTGCACGGAATCCTATTCAGGAGTGCCTTTTTAAGCAACGTATGATGATGGCAAAGACATACGACGACAGGGGATGGCGGTTACCGAATGTTGGAGTTTTCAGGAAATGCTGTTTTCGGAGGTTTGAGAAATGCAGAAGAGACAGAGTTTTGCTAATAATTAGACCATATCTCTTTAGAGTTCTTTTTTTAAATAACATAAAAGTTAGGGCCGACAGGTCTCAAATTTCTGCGAAACTATAAGTATAGTATCCATAAATAAAAGAACGACTTTTTTTAAATCAGGGTTGCCAGTTTTCTCAATTGAAATTTTAGGATTTTCTCGGACATCAGCTAATTCAAAAAAAAATTTGCTCAAGAAAAAAGCATCGCAGAACAATATTTCCCAAAATTATCAGAAAATTTGCTATATACATATATAAAAATGAATTTCTGTCTGTTCGTCTGTCTGTCCGTCTGTCTGTCTGTCTGTCTGTCTGTCTTTCTGTCTGAACCATATATAGGACGAACACGATGCTTAGTGAACGCCACACGTACTGCTCGTTCTATCGCCTCCAAGTCAGTTTTGGTCCACTTTATCACTCCAAAGCTGTAGGTCAACAGGGGCACGGCAAACGTGTTAATCGCCTTTTTCTTGTTGCCGGCCGACAGAACACGGTTGACTCGATACAGGAACTTTTCCTGCAACTCCTTCTGGATCGTTGTATGGTGAATCCCGTTTAATTGCAGGAATCCAAGGTACTTGTAGGACTCGCCTTAAACCATATTCCGAATCTCCTCCTGTTCGTTGATGCGAAAACTACCGGTATCCGACACTTTACCCCGAAGAAGATTGACTGTTCGACATTTATCGACTCCAAACTCCATCCGAATATCGTTACTGAACACCGTTACGATCTTAACACCGTTGCTCCGTCAGTTATGTGAAGACATGTACTCCACATGTCCATTGCATGCTGTAATAGCCTGATGATTGCACCATCTACCTTGTACAACTGCAGTGTCTTGATAACGTACGAGTGAAGAACTGAGTCGTACGCCTTCTTGTAGTCGATGCCATGCTCAGGTTTCTCTTTTTTTGGCTAGCTTGGCCTAAAATAAATGCATCGATGATGACCTGATCTTTGCAGCCTTGCGTGTTTTTCCGGCAGCACTTTTGTTCTTCAATGGTGAATGTTCAAATGGGATGAAATTGGTGGAACTTCGGTTTTCCTCCCCACTGCAGGGGGGGTGAAAGAAAATTTTGGTTGATTTTTTTACCCAATGGTAAAAAAGTTATGCCCTGTTGAATGTGTCGCAATAATTTCGTGTTCGCCCTTTAGACTCGAAAACTACTGAACCGATCGGCGTGAATTTTTTTATGGAGGAGTTTTACGGGCCGTAGAAGGTTTTTATGATAGTAAGAGACATCTCCTTTCTCTGGAGAGCCCTCCCATACAAATGAATTTCAAATTTCTGCATAATTCGAGAACTAATCATGCAAAGGAAACCAAATACAGCATATGGGATTTTTTGGAAGCAAAAAATGTTTCTATGGTGGTTTGAGACCCCTCCCCTTTCTGGAAGGGGGGGCTCTCAAAGAAATGAAACTGAAATTTCTGCATAACTTGAGAATTAATATAGCATTTTGAAGGCAGCACATGTTTCTACTGTGGCTCGAGACCCCTCCTCTCTCTGGTAGGGAGGAGGGTCTCATACAAATAGAGAACACTAATTTTAAACAAACATGAGAATTATCCCAAATGTTGGGGCCGGAAAAGGTTGTTATGATGGTTCGAGACCCCTCCCCCGTCTGGAAAGGGTGGGCTCCCATACAAATGAAACACAAATTTCTGCATAACTCGGGTATTAATAAAGCAAATGGAACCAAATTTGGCATGTTGAAGTTTTTGGAAGAGATAAATGTTTCGACGGTGGTTTGCGACCCCTTCTCCTTCTAGATAGAGGGGCTCTCAGACAAATGATACACCAATTTCTGCATAACTCGAGAACTTAGCAAGCAAATGGAACTAAATTGGACATGTGGGGTTTATGGAGGTAAGAATTGTTTCTATGGTGGTTTGTGACCCCTCCCTTATCTGGAAGGGATGGCTCTCATACAAAAGAAACAGAAATTTCTTCATAACTCAAACACTAATCAAGCGAACGGAACCAAATTTGGCATGTGGAGGTTTTAGAAGGCAAGAAATGTTTCTACGGTGGTTTGAAACCACTCCCCTCTTTAGAAGGGGGGGGAGGGCTCCTACAAATGAAAAAAAATTAAACCAAACATGAGAATTATCCCTACTGTTATGAAAATTTTTATGCAGGAGTTTTTGAGGCCGGAGAAGGTTCATATGATGGTTCGAGACTCTTTCCCCGTCTGGAAGGGGGGGAGGGGGCTCCCATACAGATAAAACCCAAATTTTTGCATCAATCGAGAACTAACCAAGCAGATGCAACCAAATTTGGCATTTAGGGGTTTTGAAGGCATGATTTTTTCTATGGTGGTTTAAGACCCCTCCACTCTCTAAAAAGGTGGCTCCTATATAAATGATACACCAATTTCTGCATAACTCGAGAACTAATCAAGCAAACGGGATCAAATATGGCATGTGGGATTATTTGGAGGCAGGATTTTTTTTATGGTGGTTCGAGACCCTCTCCTCTCTTGAGGAGGGGGAGAGGGCTCTCATATTATTGAAACAAAAATTTCAATCAAACATGAGAATTATCCAGGCAACTAAAACACAAAATGTGTATTTCTCTGGTAAGCAGTATGTTCTGATAGAAGTTTGAACCCCCTTTTAATCAAGAATGGGGGATGCTTGAGTCACTTTCAGTGCTACATTATGCACAAGAAGTTAATCTAAGGTTATGCAGAAGAAAATTACGTTCAAACTGACAGATAAATGTTTTGCTTCTACACAGAAAGAAAAAAAAATGGTAGAAACTAACAATCCGAGGGTTTAATCAAAAACACACACCTAAGTTTTATTTTGCAGAAATTACACGCATTAGCTAACGAAAATATTTTAACATAACTCATAAAACCGCCAGTTCTATTTAATTTTCATTCATTTAGTTGCAAGCGAAGCAAAGCTCTCACCGGGTTCAGCTAGAAATCTAATAAAACTTTTTTTTTTCTCTGTTTGGGACATAAACCACTGCAACCAGTAATTTGATCGATTGTAGTGCATGTCGAGTTACTTTATCACTATTGAGAAATGATGAAGTAGTTGTTACAGTTGAAACTGTTTGTTTTGTTGGCAACGTATTAAGTTTTATTGAAAGTTTCCGCTATTATAACCCTTTGAGGAGTGAGAGCACTCTTCAAAGGCGCGCCCCTTTATCAGTCAAAACCGGATTCATTGCAATCAAAACAAACTATGACCCGATACTAACCATGCATCAGAACCCTAGTCCTAACCACTTCAAACTATAGAACATCAAATAGAAAATGAGAATTCACATAAATGAAGACTAACAATGTTTTCCTTATTCTATGCTCATCCTCGCTGGCTTAATCCGAGTATTGTCACTTTTCACAAGACAGAAAATGTAATAAGGACTATTATATGTTCCTTTGACTACAAAAACAATTATGGAGAGTGTGAGCTGTTTAGTGGAATACCTGTAACTAGAAAATAAGAAGAATGATTAGTAATTTCCATTTAATTCCAACTACCTTTATTGCTTATCTTGACAGATACCCGTATTTCGTCTACAATGTGCAGACTTCTTCAGTGTCGTGTACTAATACTCGACTCGAGTATTAGTACACGACACTGAAGAAGTCTGCACATTGTAGACGAAATACGCGTATCTGTCAAGATAAGCAATAAAGGTAGTTGGAATTAAATGGAAATTACTAATCATTCTTCTTATTTTCTAGTTACAAAAACAAATATGCTCCCTAGTTTGAATTAATTCAGACCGAGGCTCGGGGGTAGATCTGATACCCCGTAACGCACGACGAAACGATGATCTACCAGCGTTACGGGTCGACAAAAACTTACATTCCCGATGTTGTTTCTTTTTTCGAGTAATGCCATCAAATAACGGAGATCTTGGAGTATGGCCTGAAATCATTAAATCAGACACTGCTGACCGAGTACCATTTACATTTTACCAAACGCTTACCAACGGTATCATTGCTTTTAAAGAGCACAAGATGCCTAAAGCTCAATTAACCTTCACTCAACAGAATTGTGTGTGTAATTCAACCGTAGTTCTACTTGAATATAACGCTGATCGTTGTTGTGATTGCAACTGATAAATTATGGATCAAAGCCAGAAGCGCAACATTTTTCTTCAAAATAACAACATTTTTCTTCAAAATAATGCAAACACAAACATATCAGTATTTTAAAGGGCAATCTTTAAAGGTATTTAAATCCTATTTCAATGAGTAAAAAACAAAAACAAACATTCTTCATAAGTACATTTGTGTTACGATTTATTCCTACAAAACCGTATAGGCTTCAAACACTCCTATTACATATAAAGGTATTTTTTCTCTGGCTATTTCGTGAAATAAACTCATTCAAAACTTCATCCATGTCCAGATCTTTCGCCATGTCTTTGTGGAAGTGCAATATGGCCTCAGCATTCAGCCGCTGTTGTACCATGGTGGAGCGCAAGTATGTCTTCAGTCTTCGAAGTCCCGAAAATGACCGCTCAGGTGTTGCAGAAGATGTCGGAATTGTAACAAATATATTCAGAAATTTTGCATTGGTCACTTTTCAACACTTAAACTATTATTGAACATTCAGAAGAAATGCAATCAGTGTGTAAATAATGTCACAGAAATTCCAAAAAGTTGCAATGGAAATGGGAGAAATTCCAGTACAGCTGAACAACCCACTTAGGGATGCATTCATATGAACCATCATGAGCGATGTTTGCATTGCAACGAATTCCGAATGATGCTCCAATTCAAATGGTAACCCAGATGCCACACTGTAAACCGAGATCGCATCTACAATGATTAAAAACCAACTCAGTAAACAATTAACTCATCAAAACCTTCAACTCACTATTTCGATAAACGATTCCATCAAATTGTACAACAGATAGCACTCCAAGGTGTAGAGGATAGAGCACACAAAGCAAATACAAGAGAGTTGAGGGTTATGCCATCTCTGACGATTATAAAAATCGAAAGAGCTACGAAAACCATTGCAAAATAATAGGTAAGGGTAATAACGTTACTCACCATTGATTGCACTATTTGAATTTGCCTGAAAAGAATGAGAAATGCATTGTAAAAAAAAGTTTATCATAATTTACCTGGAATCCAGCAATGCCCAGAAACAGATCCAAGCATCGGAAATAATCCTCATCGAAAAATTCGTCAACTCTGCACTGCAGTTCGCCTGTGGTAAGTAAAGTGCGAAAATTTACCATCGTAGTTGGCATGGCGTTTGCGACTGACGATGATGGTGCGAAAGAGGGAATGTAATTTTTGTGTTGCCCTCCATGGGATGACGTCAGTCGAGGTGAATCGAGCTTTGATCCATAATTTATCAGTTGCAAGCACAGCAACGGAGAGTGCCATGGAATCGAAGGGAGTTTTCCAAATTAATAGATGGCAAACAAATTGTAACAGGTGTTGGTTTTTCAACACTGTTTTCAAACAGAACATCGAGGTGAATTACGCACACAGTACCGTTGATTGGAGATAAATGGAGCTTCATGATTCATGTGCTCTTTAAAAGGAATGATCCCGTTGAAAGGCATTCGGTGAAGTTTAAATGGTATTGCACCATTCAATGAATTTGATCCAGCACTCGGCCTTCCGGTTACATTCACGCCTGCTGAAAGGCCACTATAAAGATCGAGTAATCTGAGCGGAATAAGCGCGGTGCGTTATTTGTAAAATTTTGGGGAAATATCTAAACATTCAAGCTTAGTTTCCTAAATTAAATTGAAACTACCCTCACGTACGGTACAATATCTACAAGTTTTCAATGTCGCCACTGTCTCATATCGTCACAATCCGATTTGTTTGTGAATTTCTTATTACAGAATAGAATTTGTATTTTTATACACTGGGTATAAATAAAAGCAATATTTCAGCAACCCATATCAGAATTTCTGGAGAGTCATGCCCATTTTTAGGTTACTTTCACTTACAATAAGGTTCGCAATTAAACATTACCGATATCATTTGGATAAGGGTACTGCAACTAACTTCCAGGTTTGGAAATGTTTAATTTCCAAACCTTGGTACTTATTTAGCATTATTTGAAAATAAGTTTTGTAATATATTTATAATCACAAGATCTCACCCAAAGCCGCCTCCAAAATAACACTTACTTGATCATTCGTAAAAATGAAATTGTTTGAGAAATGAACAGGCTACACACCCTTTGCTGAGTTAGATTAAACCCGGCGTTAATTCAGTATCTGAAAATGACATGGTTTTTACTACTGGATTCGTTTGTAAGTGAAAAAGAATATTCCTTAAACCTAGTTAATTTTCTTAAAAATAAGTGAGAATATATACTTGCTATCGTAAGTAAATTTATTAGAAAATATTGTGAAATTAAACGCTAACTTACAAACTACGCCTAACAGATAACCCAAGATTAAGTATATGGAAGAAAAGATTCCTCCCATATACTTATTCCTACACTAAAATTGTAAGTAAATCTATGAATTTATTGTGAACTATCATTAATAAAAACAACATGAATTCTAGCTTAAAGCTAACACCATCACAAACGGCTGTTTGCTACAAAGATTTGGTGACACAACCCCACACTATTGTCATTTGAAAATGTGTTCACGTGAACAGAAAAATCTTCTTCATTACTTACCTTACCTTACCAATCAGACCAAGGTGAGCTCTGCTGTAAACAGGAGTTGTGTCCATTCTATTCTGCCCATGGCTGCATTTTGCCAGCTTCGCAGCATACAAAGGGTCCGCAGGTCACCTTCTACTAGATCGCTCTACCTCGTTGCGCACCTCTTCTTCTTGTTTTCGAGTATCATTTCAACTGGGCTGTCGTCCGACATTCTTACGACATACCCAGCCCAGTGTAGCCGACCGATTTTAGCGGTGTGTAGGATGGGAGGTTCTCCCAGCAACTGAAGCAATTCGTGGTTCATTCGCCTCCTCCACCCTCCGTCTACCATCTGCACTCCAACGTAGATCGTACCCAACACCTTCCGTTTAAAGACACCAAGGGCGCGATCGTCCATTATCAACGTCCATGTTTCATCCGGTTTAGGGACGATTGCCAGACATAACGAGCCTTTGTATTTCTCTGCTGGTGTCGTTATCGGCAATTAGCCCAGAAACACGAATTCGTCTACCACCTCGATTTCATCACCGTCGATCTGAACTCGTGGTGGGAGACCAAAATGGTCTACTCGGGAGCCAGAAATCAATGTATTTTGTTTTCAACGCATTAATCTCTAGCCCAATCCTACTTGTTTCAGCCTTGAGTCTGATGCACGTTTTCGCCATCGTCTCAAAGTTGTCGTAGCGACGTCGTCGGCGAAGCCAAAAAGTTGGACAGACTTCCTGAAGATCGTGCCACTCGTGTCTATCCCCGCTCTCCGAATCACACCCTCCAATTCAATGATAAATAGCAAAATACCGAATGTACTTGCCGGATCTAGCAGACTGGAAGCCACCTACACCTGACCCAAACACAGGACTAGGAGGACTGAAGAGCGCACGGCCAGGTCTGGACTGTGAAGGAGGGGTAGCTCAGTGGCTTCCATAGTGCTGAGCGTTGTGCGTCCCGGATGAGAAGAAACGTACATAAGATTATGATGAAAGTTTACTGTGTGTTCGGAAAGCGTACATCAAATGCGTTTTTTTTTTTGGATTAGGTTCAAACAGCCGAAACAGTCAGAATACCTTCTGACCAATATCACGGGTCACCGACTACTGCCGAAACTGTTTTGCAAACGGTTAGTTAGAATGACTCAAATGACAGATCATCAATATGATCTCCACGAAGAAAGAGCTTTGTTACTTTAACGAAGGCAGAGTGGGCATTAGAAATGCCCATGACATGTCGCTTAATATCATCTTCACTCTGATTAGGCTTAAAAGGCGTGACGAGTGACTCAATGTCATTAGCATTCTGGAAGTCATACATAACATTAAAGTGATGCACGGTAGAATGGCGGGTCGATGAAAGAGTTGGTTCTGAAGGGCTATTAGAGGAACCATTAACCTTTTTAGACGGTGACACCAGCCTATTGCTAAGGGTCAAGTTATGTAACGAAGCAGCATGTGTCAAGATATTGATTCGTTACGATATTTTTATGTTTTCTGGATTAGTTGCGTGCTAAGAGATGATCCACACGCGTTTGTTGGATCCAAAAGAAAACTTGTCTAGAATATGAGCGATGTATATAGTTTTCGACTTTATCCAAGACCTAGAAAAATGATGTCTCGTATCGTGATCAGGATCGGTCGATTGAGTCATCGACAGTATTGTCCAGGCTGAGTTCATCAATGGTATTGAGCCAAGCTGGTAAGGTTTGTATCCGCAATAATCCGGACACCTCAAAACATGAATAAAACATAAATTTCGCATTATATTTCCGTCGTAGCTGTTTATTTCAGATTCATTGCGGATGTGTTTTAACAATTCGTGAAGACAAAACATAGTTATTCGGTATTTGCATAAAATTTTCGAACTTTGCGCTAGACTCCGTCCATTAGGGTTGTACAGACTCTTCAGAAATGTAGAAGCCGTCTTTGTCCAAATTTGCTGGAAGTGTTTGATGCTTTGATTCCTTGCTTCTTTCCAGAAAGCTTCCGCTTCATCAGAGCCCAATATCTCTCGATTGGTCATAGCTCTGGGAATTTGGCGGGTTTGAGGTTTTTGGTACAATGTTCACTTGATTTGATTGGTACCACTCCATCACAGTTTTAGCATAGTGGCATGATGCCAAATCGGGCCAGAAAAAAGGTTTTTCTTTGTGACTTTTGATGAAGGGTAGCAATCGCTTCTGCAGACACTCTTTCTGATTGATCTCCTTGTTGATTGTGCCTGTAGTGACCAAAGATTTACTTTTTTTGCCACACGTGCAAATTGCTTGCCACACAAGGTATTTTTTGGGAAATTTCGATGCCTTCTTCGTTCTGAAATGCTCAGCTGTAGCATTTCTGGCCATAGCAGAATAAAAAGCCAGCCCTGGAAGCTGCTTGAAATCCTCCAGGACATAAGTTTCATCGTCCATAACAACGCATGAAAACTTCGTCAAATATTCGCAGTACAAACGTCGAGCCCGTGATTTTGCTGCCAAGTTATGTTTGTCGTTGCGATTTGGAACTGTTTTTACTTTATACGACTTAAGTCTTGGGACTTATTTGATTGGGACGTTGTTTTTGGACCAGGCGACATCCCTATTTTACGAGCCACTGTTCGAATGGGAAGATTAGGGTTTTTCGTTAATATCCTTTTCGCCTTTCGGTCCATGACAGGATCAGTGCGTCCAATGTTTTTGTCACTTCTCGGTTTCCTCTCCACCGTCAAACGTTCCGAAAATGATTTGAGCACATCGTGAACAGTGAATTTAGGCAAATCCAATGGTTTTGCAAGGTCCCGTATTGACATGTCAGGATTTGCCGTACGCCCGTACAAAATTCGCTCGCGCCTTTGTTTTTCTTTCGTCGCCATCTTGAATACTAAACATGAAATGTACACATCAATCATAGTCTTTTTCATCATAGACTCTCAGCTATACTACAGTGAAATTTTTCATTCCTACGTGCAATATTTCAGAAGTTACAATGATTTGAAGGTGTCCGGATTAATGTGGATACAGACTTTATAATCGATAGGGTTTGTTGGTTGAGAATGCAGTTGAGATCCATAAAATGTCTTAATCACCTTCTGAAGATTTTCGCCATAGATTCCAAGCCGAACGTCCATTGAATCAGTACGGATCAGTAATTCACGTAAGGTTTATCATTATCGTCTTTTGACGGTCGTAGACAGCTATTAGCATTAGCATTAGCACTGCCGTTTGCACAGCTCTTGGATGGAACAACGATGAGGAATAATTCGTTGGAGATATTGCATGTCACCAGAAAGGGAACCAGTTACTGATACGTTTCTTCGCGTAACAATCTCCATGAAGACACTCATCGATCGCTAACCTGGCCACGTTCATGCAACCGTTGTAGATAAGGAGGATATGGTATCTACCTTAGGGAGGCACCGGGAACCCACCTAGCCTTCAGTAGATCTGAAACAGAACAAAAATTTATTTAAAAACGGTCGTTGAGAGCATCTAGTCTAAGAAGGTTAACCGATGCTCCAGCTCTCTTCAAACGGTTGGAACTTAAGCATAACCTGTAGTCCTAGCATAATATGCCTTATGGTTCTAGCGGCATTACTCGCTCTCTTAAAAGAGAAGAATGTCTGATAATATAAATTCATGTTTACGTTGGCAATTTTGGTTTCTTCTCGAGGTTCTGGAAATTTCACGAAGTAAAGCCTTTTTTTATAAGCATTAATCAAATAATAATACATTTTACCTAAGATTCCGTACCGATTCCAACAATAAACGCCAGCATTGGTTCAAATAGTTTTAGTAAGATGAGAGTGAGACTGATTGAATAAGTCAATTGAAACCCACAGCAAGAATTATCACAAAGTATGATAGTAGCCGGTTGACATTCCACTATTATTGGGCTGAAGTTCCAAAAGCGGCACTAAAACGCCCTCGAATACCCGTTGTATCCTCCAGGAGTTCCACAAATCAGTGTATCAAACCCCGCCACATTCTTGGTAGACTTTCCATCTCACAATAGAAGGGGGGATGTCAGGCCCCAGCGCCCTGACCCTGCTACCCCTTGTCACCCGCACACGGTTTGATTGGGACGTTACAACGAAATTAGAGTAGCAATCTAAGAACCTTAAGCCATGTTGGAGATGACCATCGCGCCCCCGCAGCCCCGAGCCAAGGTCTACCTGTATCATCAACTTAATATTTCAGACAAAACTATTCGGCGCTCACACATATAATAGGTACTTAGCAGTATTCCAGTTAATCCCGCATCCAATCCTAAACAACGAGCACTACCAATCATCACCAGCTATCGGAGACTGTACAGGTGGCGTTTTATTCACGTGAACCTATCGCTCGTGTGACTGGCGACAACGCAGGCGACGACCTAGAAAAAGACCTGCCAGCTGTTAGTGCCAAAACATCACCATTTACCTGTCAAAAAAGACCGTTTTTTATTGGTCGCTGTGACAACCGCCCCTACCGCCACCGTCAACTTATGTTACAAGCAGGCAGTCTATTGTTGGTTTGGCCGTGTTGCTAGTAGACACTGCTTTTTCACTTTTTTCGTTTGCGGTTTATTTTAAATCAGTTTGAAATGAAGAGCAGAGTGATAAATTGTCTCAATTTTCATTGGTTCCCGAGTGATCCTATCGTTCTCCGAGAATGAGTTAACGCCTGCATTGGGAATGCAAGCGAGGAAGACATTCTCTTACTCAAGTTTTCGCCCCACAGCAGAATTTGCAGCGTAAGCATCAATGAAATTCAATGAAATCTCATAAATTAACGTTTAGTTTGATGCAGCTTCATTTCCCGAACGGCAAAAGAAATGCCAATGGAACTTGGAATATTCCGCCGGATGAAGAGTGGCAGGAAATGGAAGTGGTTGAGAAGCATGATGGTGGTGAGAATAGTGGAAAACGCTATGCTGCATCAAATGGAGGATCTCCGGAATTTGAAATTGTTGAACACAATGAACAGGTACCTATGCTGGGAGGAGATACAGTCTAGTCTACGAGGTGAAATTTTTCGTTTGAGAGAGCAAGTTACCAAGCTTAAGTTTTCAGCTTAATTGAATCGCATCTTCTACTTTATATCGATTCGTCGTTAAAGAAGTCGCTACGGCCATCTGGTTGCGCGAAAGACAAAAGATGATTCGGACGTCGTAGATTCGAACTCGTTGGAGATTGCTTGTAAAAAAGTTTCCAGCGACGATCAATTGAAGCTTCTCTCCAAAAAAGTTCGTCAAGTGAAGCAGTAGTAGGAAGCAACGATAATGGATTCGCTGCAAATCCGATTTGCATGTCAGGGTTGTTACGACAAGCTAATAAAAAAAGGCTTTCCACTCCCATCGACTAGGACACTGCTGCGTCGAATTGCAGACGTCCACTTTCCTCCTGGTATTATTAAATCATTCATTGGAATTACTGTGTAAACATATCTGGCAACACTGGAGTGAACCCCGTATCATATCAAACATAAATTTATAAGAGGGCATCTCTTTCTAAGCTGGCAGGTCCTGTCCTAGGCGACGACGAGGAAGAAATGTTGTTTGTTCGATGGAGGAATCTTTCTGGGTCCGATTTTCGCAACCTGTTGCATTTTTTGATAACCACCAATAGCAATACACTTCGGGGAACACTTCACCACCAAAATTGAAAAAAACTTCAAATAAAAATAGAAATAAAACGGAGCAAAAATGACAGGAAAATTTATTCCATGTCTCGCTTCAAGCACCGCACACTACGCTCTGCGTTTTTTCACGGTCGTAGACAGCTGGATGGATGGAAATTCAAGCGACAAGGTCCGCCAAATCAGAACAACCCAACTCAATTATAATGGGATTTAGTCATCCCTACACAGATGAAATGGAAGTTCATACCTCAAGATCCGCTACAGGTAACTAATCTTCCAGCATTCACAAGCGCAAATGAAAAATCACATAATCAGTGGAAAATATCCACTAGGAATTCACTTAACTTTCATGTGATTCAGAAAGTGGCATCGCAAAATCAAGTGACTCTTATGTGTCAAGTGAAATGTAGATGATTAGTCAAGTTGAATTGCTTTTTCTATGTGATGTTCATGTGAAAATCACTTTTTTAAGTATTGGAAAATATCTACATGCACAGATAAAAAGAAACATTGAATTTTCAGCGTGATCTAATGCACATAAAGGGAATGCTAGTTTGGCAGAAAATAAGTGGGATATTTCATGTAAATTTTAGGCTGATAACGCCTGAATCTAGCCTGTTGTATTAAAGAATGCAAACATTGTTGTATGGCGCATGAAAGATTGCAAAAAATTTTGGTGTTACGCCCCTTTGTGTTGAAATAAAAGGGGAAAATATACGCGCTTGTTAAAATTCATTATTTTCTTCTTTGTGTGCTTCCAGTAGTAGCTAATATTTTTCTTAGTAGATGACAGAATGCACTAAACGGACAGCGTTTGATCGAGGTTCGGATACTAATGATGTTTTTCGTAAATCAGCGCGAATTATTTTTGGCGGTTAATGTACACGAATAAAAACATTCGAAATAATTTGCTTCAGACGGCTGCACAGAAAAAAATAATTATTTTAACAGGCGCGTAAAATTTACCCTCGTTTAATTTCAAGCCAAAGGAGGCGTAAACAACGAAATCGTTTGCAATATTTCATGCGCCATACAACAATGTTTGCAATCTTTCACACAACAGGCTAAATTCAGGCGTTATCTGGCTTAAATTTACATGAAATATCCCATTATTTTCTGCCAAATCTAGCATTCCCTTTATGTGCATTAGGTAACGCAAAAAATTCAATGTTTCTTTTTATCTGTGTGTGCAAAGTTCGACCTCTATACAGAAAAACGTCAATTGTTCGTAGCATCATGGAGTATGCTGTTGGTGTGTGATCAGCTGATCCTTCAGTGAAGATTATCCGAAGGGAAAGGGATCCACGCAATTTTGTACGGCATACTTGTCGACTTGTCGACTTGCACAGACGAACTAAACTACAGATGTTATTTATGTTTGACCTTGTTTGAACACTTTTTAAACTATCACTAGTAAACGCGAGCAAAACCCTTTAATTTTATCTGGAAAAAAGATATCCTTTGACAGATGAACCTACACAGATAAAAGGAAACATTGAATTTTCTGCGTTATCTAATGCACATAAAGAGAATGCTAGATTTGGCAGAAAATAATGGGATATTTCATGTAAAGTTTAGCCAGATAACGCCCGAATCTAGCCTGTTGTGTGAAAGATTGCAAACATTGTTGTATGGCGCATGAAATATTGCAAACGATTTCGTTATTTACGCCTCGTTACGAGCTTGTTAAAATTCATTATTTTTTCTGTGTATTTCATCGGCGACTTACAGACTTCTTCAGTGTCGATCACGATTTTAATCACAGCTGTACAAGATCTTTTCGCACACGTTATTTTTTTTATTTGTCGCCCTTTTGAACACTGCTAAAGAATTGTCAGAACCGATCATAGTCTTTTCAAGTACAGACACCCAACTCATGGCTGAAAAATTTCCAAAAATATAGTAGGGTGGGGAACGGCTTAATTAGGGGTCACTATTTTAATCAGTTGTTTGGCAATAGGTCTAAAACTCCCACATTTTCCAACTTATTTCACTTTTAATGATACGATCATAAGCTCTATCTATCGGGCTAAAGATTTCATGTATAAATCAAGATTGATTTCCAATTCATTACTGTCAGTTTGAAGATTTAAAATACATCATCTAGAAAACCATCGGTTTCCTATCTGCTGAAGAAGTTCGCTTAAATTTTGCCTTTGCGCATTTTGCATTTGATCGAGTGTACCCAGAGGGCATGTCTTCATCAGCTCTCTCTCACATTTAGGCTCGTTGCCAGAATGTGATGTTGATAATTGAGTTTGAATATATTTCATATTTAGATGATCTGAAATCACTATTTATTACATGTTTCTTCCTGTCATTTTAGGTTGATCTATGCTTATGATTATATTGTCCATCATCTGGCACTATCCTATGGAATAAAAAAATATGTTTCGGAGCTGTCCAATAGTACTCAACGATAAATAATGCTTCGCTGTTGAGCTGCTTCTATGGCATCACTGCTGCTTTTGAGAGAGCCCATGTTTCCTCTCTTCTTTGTTCACCATGGATATAGCGCACCGGTATAGATCATTGCACGGAATGTATTAACCTCACTTTTTTGACAGTTTGGGGAGCTTGTTTACAATAGAATTTGAACCGCTCAAACTAAATTTGATTCAGGAAATGATGTAAAAATAAGCACTGGTGTCTGTTTTCCGGCAATTTTACTTCAATCGTATTAAATTCTGAGCACAAAATCTCAAACCGATCTTACCGAAAATATTCTAAGTCAACGTAAACAAGCTCCCTGAACTGTCAAAACTGCATTGATGACGCCATCGTGCAATGATCTATTGTAACGTGAAGCCTGCTGTCTCTTACATTTGTTCGTTTATAAACGAAGCATCCCGTTTGTCGTCACAGTCGCTTTGGCTAACATTTGCGTGAGCGTAAATGAAATAAGAAATACACATTGCCAATCTAAAGATCAATGACAAACTAAATGTTTGGTCGTGTAGGTCTCTCTCATAGCCTGCTAGTAGACGAGTTTGTGATCGTAGCAATCGACATGTTTTGGTTGATTGTTTTCGAGAGCGGATGGGTAAAACGAAGGAGCGGGTGGAGGAAATTGACGTTTGCAGCAAATCGTGAACTGGCCTATTTCAGTTTGCCTTCGCACACGGAATCGCACTCATACAATATTGTTAGTTTATGTACAGATTGTGGAGCTAAAGAAAACATTTTCTTGATCAGAAATCAATCCGCATGCTTTCAAAAAGTCCCTGCAATTGGGAACTTTATTCCATGGCTATGAGCTCAGAGTCTAATGCTCGTTGCTGAACGTATATTCCGATAAATCAGAAATAGGCAGAGGGATTAAGGTCTAAATATTGGCAGTTCTAATTATAGATTACATACAGCTTCATGAAATGTCCCAGGTGCTGCACAAACTGCTTAAAACTCGTCCCGTACCCTATTTTGAATGTTTCCCGACTATCGCGATTACAAACCCTACTATTCCCATGAAAACTTTAAACCATTTGGGGAGGCACTTGCCATGAACTAAATGAGTTGAAGCAATAGAGGGCTTTACAATGTACCTTTGAATCACATCACTATGACTTTGGATTAGCTTTTTGTTGATAGATTGTCTATTAATTTTTACGAGCCGCTTATCTTATTTATTTTTCAAAAAATCCCTTTCGAAATCACCGCCATCATCATCTTAGCTATGATCCGATGTGCGATGGACGTCACAGCGCCAAGATTCTAATAGCGGAAAGCAGGAGACCCTCGTGCCTGCTTCAGACTCAGTAATACATACAACAGTAATAAACCGCATCAACTTTAGCATATCGCTTCGCTTATCAACAATAGTGAAGCCTGAGTGGTGCCAACGCGTGCGGTTCGATTGCGTGGCTTTGATTGACATTTCGAATAGATGTCAGATCAGTTTCAATGTGGAATGCGAGCAATCTGCTCACATGTTTCCTTTATGTGAGCTCATATTGTGTAGGAATCGCATGGAGGAGTGGAGAAGACGCAGATTATATCTCTGAAGTCCTGTTTCATAAAATAAGACCAGATTTACGCCGCAAAACCATTAGAACAGAAACACGGCAAGTCTAATTGAACGCAACGAATAATAAAAATAACCTCGCTCCAAAGAAAACCTACCTCGGAACTCAACTCAATCATCAAGCGAAAATTCATTCAGCATTTCCATCACTTCCGCTGCATAAACTGCCATCCAAATATGGAGCACATTCACTGCCATAGTTAAAGTTCTTCTTTTGCGCCTTCTCGCCCAATCCGCTCAAAAACCAAAAAACGGAAACGAAAACAATAACACTTTACCGGCAATAAAAATATTATGAATGTGAAAATGTAAATTGACTTGGCAACACTAAATATGTAAGACGAACGACACCTCCTCAATGGCAAACGCCATCATCCATCCTGGTTATGAAGGAGGAGCCCCGTAATGCCAACCTAAAACGAGTGTAAAATAAATGCATTCAATTTGTGCTTCATGAAATGAAAAATGTATGCAGTGCACACAATCGTTACAATAATGCAATAATGAAGAGGTGCCCGGTAATGATAGCTCTTGTCGCTAGAGCCATACCAAAAAACGGGGCGTTTGCCGATCTATTTATTTCCGGTGGTGGTCTGACAGATTTGCGACCGACTATAATGCGATATTGTTGGCGATTGAACCAAAACCAATGGTTTTAAACTTTTATCGACGAAAAATCAGCACTAACGGCATTATCTGTTATTCATTTTGATCGTAATTTGAGACACTGCTCTGTGCCCCCGCACCTCCCACAATAAGCGACAATCCTACAATTACCGGTACCCGTGTGAGATATAAATAATTTCCAGCGCATTTACATAACCACACTGAAAGGCACAATTCTTCCAGGTTTCCTCGCGTTGGACTTCTTCGGACTTAAACCTCTTTCGGACAGCAGCATAGTTACTGCTGCAGCAACCGACGACCACCACCGAAAGCGCTCAATTTATAAATACACGAGAAAATATTAATAACGATAATAACAAAATTATTCAAATGTTTTTATTGTTTCGAAATCGTACACCGATGCCGTTGTCGTCGTCGACGACATCGTTTCCACCATTATTGTAGAGTCGCTTGCGATGGCTATGAGACAAAACGAACGAACGAACGGGTTGAAAGTGTTATGCTCTTCCTCTCCGGGCATTTCTATCCAGCGCATTTCGCTCGAGGCAGCTTGTTATTATAAATTAATTCAAACAAACAGAAACAGTGCAAAACTAAATGCTGGAGAAGAAAAAAAACTACACGTCAAAAGCGCCGAGCAGCACCACCACTTTGCTGGTCGGGTGTAAGTGTGGCCATCGGGAACGAGAAGTGTCATAAGTTTCCTATTATGACATCGATGGTGCAGAGCATGCCATGCGATAGGGGCTTTCAGTTCGCGAATTGTCCTTAAGGGGTCTTTCCCTTCATCATCGCCCATCGAGTATGGGTGGCGCAGCTCGTGTTATGATAATTTTTAACAGCCTCAACAGCACTCGTTCACAACGGAAGCTGGCTCTCCGTCCGTCTTGCGTGGTTCATCGGGCTGTCCCAAAGCCGATGGCGGAGATCGAAGCAAAATAGAGACGTGCACACGTGCCAGACGAAATGATTAACATTAATTTTCATAATTTGGATTTCCGTGCCCGGTGGAAGGTTTGGCACTTTCTATCTATCCTTTCGGCAGGATGCAGATGTTTGTCGTTGGAGGTATTTCTTAAGTTTTTTTTCTCGTACTATGATTTATCGATTTGTAGAAGTACACTGTTGAAGCGATAAAAGTGATGATATTTGACCTTAGGATAAATCAGTCGTCATCCTAGGTCCACATCCGCCATTTTTAACATTCTTGTTCGTCAATGTTTAATTCACCATTATAAAGAAACTCATTTTCAATGTAGACTACGTCTTATACAAGGATTTTTCGTTCACTTATGGACTTTCGATCGGTGGTCAACCGTTCCTCGAACCGCTTAATCACTCACGACACCGTGGAATTCGCGATTACCCAACGTTTTAGCGATAGAACGATGCGAGAGATCCTTGTTCTCGTGATGAATGCGCAAGATTTTGTCACGTAAGAGCTGGTAAATCTGTCTACTCCAAATCGATGAACGCGAGTTTTGTTCACAGGAGTTCCGTGTATTAAAACTTGCAGGATTTAAATGCACTATGCTATGCACTATGACTATGAACTAAATCCACCAAATTTTAAATCGGTAAAAGGGGGGATTTGGGGGGGTTGGGCTTTGGGAGTTGTTGGGATTAAAAGGGGGGAAAAAAGTGGGAATTTTGGGTTTTGGGGTGGGGGGGGGGTAAATTTGGGAAGTGGTTGTAAGGGGACGGTTTTTTTTTAGTCGGGGTTTTAAAGGGTGTACGGAATCAAATTGCGACACACACAAATATTCGGCAAAATTCGCCCAATCAACCAATCATCTTCAAACTTTCAGGGAATAAAATAAAACATGTCATGAATATTTTCCCATGTTTTTTTTATTCAATTTCAATTCCATATCCAAATGCACGAACCTTCTTTTCTACACTACTCATAAGGTCCTGTACAACATTTGGGCCAACTTTTTTTTGCGTGGCAATCCATTTTTTCTTCATATCTTCCTCCGATTTCACTTCCTTAGGGTGCTTCCAAAGTGCCTCCTTCATGATGGCCCAGTACTTTTCAATTGGCCGCAGTTCCGGTGCGTTCGGGGGGTTCAGATGCTTCGGCACGAAATTGACCTCCTTAGCCTTGTAGCACTCCAAAACCTCTTTCGAGTAATGGCACGAGGCTAAATCCGGCCAGAAAATCAAAGCCCATCGTGTGACCTCAGAAGAGGAAGTAGACGCTTTTGGAGGCAGTCCTTTAGGTACACCTACCTATTGACCGTTCCAGTTGTCACGAATCGGGTGCTCCGCTTTCCACACGAGCAAATTGCTTGCCAAATCATATATTTTTTGGCAAACTTTGACATCTTCTGCTTTCTAACGTCCTCAAGGACATCGAATTTATGATGAGCAGTGAAAAACTGGAGCCCCGGAAGCTGCCGAAAGTCTGCTTTTACATACTTCTCATCATCCATAACGAGGCAATGTGGTTTCGTCAACATCTGAGTGAGGAGCTTCCATGCACGTGTTTTACCGACCGTATTCTGCCGTTCATCGCGATTAGGCACCTTTTGGATTTGTACGTGTGTAGTCCTTTACGTTTTTTCGCATCTTGCACGAAAGTTTTGGCTAGATTCAGTTTCTTCGCCACATATCGAACTGAACGGTTGGGATTCCTCTTGAAAGCTTGAACTATCCGCTTGTGATCCTTAACACTATACGGAGATCCATTTTTGCCACTTTTTTTTCGATCGATGGTCAAACATTCGTGGTACCGATTTAAAACACGAGACACCGTAGAATGAACCATTCCCAGCTTCCTGCTGATGGCACGATGAGAAAGATCCGGATTTTCGAGGTACGTGCGCAAAATTTCTTTGCGCCGCTGCTGTTCTTCCGACTCCATCTTCACAACGATTGCACATCTGGTAATGAAACTTACACATCGTAAACAAATACACATTGAACTAATTCCACCCAAAATTTCAATAGAAAATACCAAACGGGTACAAAGTTACAGCCATTTAAAAGTGATGCAATTTGATTCCGTACAACCTTTACATACGTTGGCTAAATTTTAGGATTAGTTTGAGTAAAATGCTTATTAGAGTCCCAATTTTTGGTTCCGGGGGGGTCTTCCCTTTTTGGCCCGGATTGGCTTCGGGAAATTGTGGCGGGGGGGGGGGCTTGGCCGGCGGGGGGGGGGCTTGATCGAAGCTTTTGGGACCATGTTTTTTTTTATATGTTCCTGGGGAGGCTGTTCTGGGTCTGGTCGTGGGGGAGTGGGGGGAACAATACGTCCATTCGATGGTTCAAACTTTATGATTTTTTTTATAAGTAGTCTACTTCTAGCCTATAAATGGCGCAATAAATACAGTAAAGGGCGATACGTTCAAAATTTGGTCAATATCAACTTGACGTATTTCTTACTTTTTGCATTTAAAAAACCTGAACACCCCTCATTTTGAAGGTGTGTGTGTGTGTAGAATGTTGCTCCTATTTTGATTTTGGAATTCACTCTTCAGTTGTCAAAATGCCGTCCAAGCAAGAAGAGCAGCGTATCAAAATTTTGCTCGCGCATCGCGAAAATCCGAGCTACTCGCACGCAAAGTTGGCAAAATCGCTAAAAGTTGCCAAATCAACCGTTACAAATGTAATTAAAGTGTTTGGGGAACGTTTGTCGACAGCCAGGAAGTCTGGATCGGGGGGAAATCGAAAACCGGAAGCCGCTGAGACGACAAAGAGAGTTGCCGGTAGTTTCAAGCGAAACCCTAACCTATCTCTCCGAGATGCCGCAAAAAAGCTGGGTGTATCGTCTACAACCGTGCATCGAGCCAAAAAACGAGCCGGACTATCGACTTAACCAAATCGCGATGATAAACAAAATACGACGGCCAAAGCGCGATCCCGGAGGCTGTACACGACGATGCTGACGAAGTTTGACTGCGTGGTAATGGACGACGAAACCTACGTCAAAGCCGACTACAAGCAGCTTCCGGGACAGGAGTTTTATACGGCAAAAGGAAGGGGAAAGGTAGCAGATATTTTCAAACACACGAAACTGTCAAAGTTCGCAAAGAAAACGGGGAAGCCATCTGTACCTGTGGCTTGAAAAGCAGCATTTTCATAGCTTCCGGGACTGTCAACCAAGAAATTTACGTGAAAGAGTGTTTGAATAAACGTCTGCTGCCTTTCGTGAAGAAACACGGTTGTTCCGTACTGTTTTGGCCGGATTTGGCATCTTGCCATTACGGTAAAAAGGCCATGGAGTGGTACGCCGCCAACAACGTGCAGGTGGTTCCCAAGGACAAGAACCCTCCCAACACGCCAGAGCTCCACCCAATTGAGAAATACTGGGCTATTGTCAAGCGGAACCTAAAGAAGACCAAAAAAACTGCTAAGGACGAGCAGCAGTTCAAGGCAAACTGGCTTTCTGCGGCGAAGAAGGTGGACAAGGTGGCTGTACAAAATCTGATGGCAGGGGTCAAGCGTAAGGCCCGGCAATTCGGATTTGGAAAAGCGGAAGCCTAACTGAATATTTTTCCTGAATTTTATACTAATTGAACTTGAAAAAGAAATTTAATTTGATTTTTTAAATAAACGGTTTCACCGATTTACACGCTTTTTCACTTGACCAAATTTTGACCGTATCACCCTTTACTGGCAAGAAAAAAGTACACACTCATGTGTTACATTTTCTTTGAAACATTATATTTTAATCTTTATAGTTACAACAATGATTCCTTTGGACGAAAAGGAGGCAAAAGTGCGAAGAACAATAAAACATATAAAAAAAAAATTTAAAAGACTTATTGTTTCGGAGTAGTTCTAAATTCTTTTATTCTCTTATTTTCGCTTGGCAAGAAAAAAGTGCACCGAGAAGAAGGATAACTAGGTCATCAAATTTAATCAAAACTGACTCGAACTCAGTACTTTGTATGATCTCCTTTGGCATTGATGACTGCTTCCAGACGACGAGGCATACTTTCGACGAGATTTCGCAAATAACGCTCGTCAATTGACTCCCAGGTCTCCTGTAGAGCTTCAAAGAGCAGGTTTGTGTTGGTAACATTGGTTTTGTCCATTTTTGAATCCAATATCGACCACAAATTCTCGATCAGATTCAAGTCCGGTGACTGGGGCGGCCATTGCAACACTTTGATACGTGATCCACGGAAAAACGTTTGAGTTTTTACGAGTCATATGTTTTGGGTCGTTGTCTTGTTGAAAGAGGAAGTCATGCTCGTGCCCAACCTTCAGCAAGGAAATCTCCAGATTTTCGAAGAGGATGTCGATATACTTGGACAGAATTCTCCAACTCCTGACCAAGCAAAGCACTCCCACACCATAATGTTGCCTCCAGCGTGCTTTACTGTTTTTCTTAAATTTTTGTCCAGAAGTTCCTCGCCTGGTTTGATCCATACCCTCGGCCGTTGTTTGGTACCAAACAGCTCGAATTTGCTTTCGTCTGTCCAAAGAACCGTTTTCCAGAAGGAAATGGGCTTATCCGCATACTTTTTCGCGAATTCCAATCGTTTGATTCTATTACGTTTACTGATGTGTGGACGGCGTACGGCAAACTTGTTCTTAAGCCCTTCTTGTTCCCATCGCAGACGAACAGTTCTTGCGGATATATTTAGGGACAAGCTTTCTCTGATCGCACGGCTTGTTATTTTCGGGTTACTTCTCGCTTCTCGTAGTATTCGAGCATCTTGCCTGACTTTTGTCAAACGATTTCTTCCTCGGCCACCTTTATCGCTCACATTTCCCCGCTGTTGATATTTTTTCCAAAGCTTATGAACCGCAGAAAAGCTGACTCCGAACGTTTTCGCGATTTTCCTGTATGAGAGACCATTTTCACAATCTCTCACAATAAGTTTTCGCACTTGCAACGATATTTTCATGCTTTCGATCAAACAACAAACTCGAACCATTGCATCTATGACGCAAACACGATTACAAACGTTTGACACTTGCAATGGTTACGTTCAGTATGAGTGGACAAGAGGAGAGTTTATCGATATGGTGTTGTCTGTAGTGATAAAAAAAAATGTCACTTTGGTGTGTACTTTATTATTGCCAGGTTAAATTGTTCAACATTTTCAAAGTATATCTATCACACGTAAATGAAGCACGTCATCCGCAAACTGACACATTAATTTAAATACATATGGAATATCTATAATTTTCTTCAAACAAACTCATGTGCTATACTTTATCATAGTCAACATATAATCAATTTTCTAAAGGGTTTTACAGTGTGTACTTTTTTCTTGCCAGTACTGTATATTGGCCATTTTGGGACAATCCGGTTGCCCCGGGGGAACCTTTTAGGAGGAGACAAATACAGATTTTCGCAGAGACATTCCTTTCGACCGCTCACACTTCATGATTTTTGTTGAGCAGTCTACTTCTAGCCTTGAAATAGATCAATGACCATACTGGCCATTCTGGAACAACTCGAATGCCCCGGGAGAACCCGTTAGGAGAGGACAAAATCGAATTTTCGCCGAAACATGCCTTTCGACGGCTCAAACCTCAGGATGTTTCATGAATAGTCTACTTCTAGCCTTGAAATGTAACAAGGACCATATTCTCCATTCCGAGACAATCCGGATACTAGCATACAAGGGATACAAGGGTACCCCCAGGAGGAGATAAATGTGGATTTCCATCAAAACATGCTTTTCGACGTTTCAAACTTCATAATTTTTATAAGTAGTCTACTTCTAGCCCAATGACTATATTGGCCATTCCTGAACAATCCGGATGCCCCAGGGGAACCGTTTAGGAGGAGACAAATATATATTTTTGCACACATTCAAAACATTCCTTTCAACCGCTCACACTTCATGATTTATGTTGAGTAGTCTACTTCTAGCCTAAAAAATGATCCATGAATATATTGGTCATTCTGAGACAACCCGGATGCCCTGGAAGAACCATTTAGGAGGGGACAAACACAGAATTTCGCCGCAACATGCCTTTCGACGGCACAAACTTCATGATTTTTTGAGAAGTAAACGTCAGCCTTGAAATTGACCAATGACCATATTCGCCATTCTGGGACAATCCAGATGGCCCGAAGGGAAACTTTTATGCCTTTTGACGGCTCAAACTTCATGACTTTTAGTAAACAATCAACTTCTAGTCATTTAATGGACGAATGAGCATATTGACCGTTCCGGGAAAACCCGGATACTCCGAGGGAACCCTTGAGGAGGAGACAAATACAGTTTTTCACCCAAAACATGTCGATGTTACTAAATTTCGACCATGCATGAAGATATTGACAAAGCAGCTATGGTCAATCATTCAAGCTAAGAGTCATTGTCAGAGAAAACCATGTCTATTTCACATTTACAATCATTTCAATTCCCAACATGTGCTGTTTGTATTATTCGCTAAGTTGGTAACAAAATTCAACAATTCAGCTAAATATATCCATGGAGCCGGCAAAGTGAATTCACTTCCTCAACTGTCTGGATAACAACCGGGGTGGAGCACTCCCTCGCCCGACCACGTTACGCCACTGCTCATAAATGAGTAAAAATGATTTACTATGAAAGCTATGTCAATTGGATCGGTTTTTCTTTGATTTTGAAAACTCACGAATTCTATCACCGTATTTTCCAGAAAACGGAACCAATTGACATTGCTTTCTTTGTCTACTATTTTTACATGTTGAAACGTTACAGAATATTTCGATTGGATTTGAGAACAACAAAAGAAAAGCAATCAAATTTACCAGCAATCAGCCCTAGGTGCCACAAAGTTCTCCGATAATTTATTATGGATTTTAGGTGGCCCTGGGGCTCCCTCCACGGCCCTGTGGGGTTCTGGTGGTCTTTGGGGTTGCTTTCCCCCCGCGCCTCGGCGGCCCCGACACCTCCCCCCGGCCCCTTTTCTTCAGGGTCCCAAAAATTTCCGCTACACGATTGGCGTAAAACTTTTGTTTAGCCTGGGACACGGATATATGGAACAAAATTATTTTCGTTCCCTACTGATTTTTGGGAGCCTTTTGGTTCCTATAATAACTGTGCAAAATTTCAACTCGATCGGTGAAACTATATTTTAGCGCTCGCAGTTTTAATTTTCCATAGTATTTTATATGGGAAAACATACCTTTTCAAAGAAATATCTGGCGAGGTGACCCGTTGCCCTCTAAAAATAAATCAATCCAACCACTTCCTGGGAAATTTTTCGAAGAAACTTTTCTTCGAAACCGCAAAGCGATCCGACGCTTGTGGAGAAAGTTATTGAGCTAAAACTGATTGCTATCCAATCGAACGGCTCATTGGAGTGTTTTGTTCTAGCAGCACAGTTCCTCCATGCTGAGTGAACATAAACAAACACAGTGGTTGCTTCGCGAGAGAGGAGGGGAGGAGTGCTGCAAGAGAAAACAGTTCAATGAACCGTTTGATTGGATAGCAATCAGTTTCAGCTTAATAACTTTTTCCACAAACGTCGGATCACTTTGCGGTCTTCGAAGAAAAGTTTCTTTGAAAAATTTCCCAGCAAGTTAAGGGATTGAATTATTTTTAGAGGACAACGGGTCACCTCGCCAGATATTTCTTTGAAATGGTAAGTTTTCCCATATAAAATACTATGGAAAATTAAAACTGCGAGCGCTAAAATATAGTTTCACCAAACGAGCTGAAATTTTGCACAGTTATTACAGGGTCCAAAAGGCTTCCGAAAATCATTAGGGAACTGGAATTTAAATTTTGTCCCAGGCTAATGTGTATCTTTTTTGTCCGTGGGTAAAAATTGATGAAAATCTGGGTATAACTAGTGAATGGGAGTGAATTGTTTACATGTGCAAAATTTCATAACAATCGGTTCAGTGGTTATTGAGATGTCATCGAAAAAAGAAGAAAATCGCCGGAAAAATTTTTCGCGCCGTTTTGGAAAATCCGACTGCGACCATGAGATGGATCGGAAGACAACTGGGAATCACCCATACAACTGTTCCCGGGTGGTAAAATCATTAGACATTATTTTAGCCGGACCTGGCATCATGCCATTACGCGCGATCGACGTTGGATTGGTACAGAGACAATAACGTTGTTCTTGTGCCAAAAACCACCAACCTCCCAAATTCACCAGAGATTCGTCCGGTGGAATGATTTTGGGCAATAATGAAGGCCAAAGTTCGAAAATTGTCCAAGGTGTTTAAGAACGAGCTGGAGTTGAAGAAAGAATGGATGAAAGTGACCAAAAAGGTCGACTTCACCATTGCACAAAATGCAATGAGGGGTCTTAAGGGAAAGGTGCGGGCTTTCAGCGATGGAAAGGGCTTGTTGACAGGTATCGAATCGTCAAACAGCTGCAACCGTAAGTACGCGAACCTCTGAATACCAACACACAGGATACGAGTAGGGGAAAAACAACTGTATATAGTAGGGGAAGAAAGTAGGGTTAGGGACGCAAGGGGGACTCACGTAGAACGAACACAACAGGGAGTGACGTCATAAGCAGGGACTGAGTGATCATCGGCAAGTTCGGTACCGTTGGACAGCTCCGGGAGAACAGCCGACGGTTGATCAGAGCAAAGCTAACTCTCCTAGGAGACAGAGCAGGGCATTGTATAACCTTGTTTGAAAAAAAAAACCAAAAATTTAAAACAAACAATTAAAACTAATGATCGCCAATTTTAAATCCACTAAGTTTGTTTTTACCCTTCCACGGAGAGTTTAATTGTGTTTGTTTTCTTCTTAAATAAAGTATTTTTTTCTCTATGCAAATCAGATAACTTTAACTTATTTGGGTAAATAGGGATTCAGAAAATTTGTGAAACGATTTTGGGAAAAGTATTTGTTATTTTTTGGGATTTGCTTTGGTGGTTGGAAGTAGTTGGAGGTGGATTCTGTTTGCGGGCGTCTATGTTGCTAGCTGGGCAGTTTTGATCCGGAGTTCTTAGCAGACGACCTTGTCGTCTGGCACTTAAGCTGAGAATTTGAAAACCCCTAGCAGGATCCTCCACATTTCCTATAGCTAATTTTAAAATTTAACTTTTATTTCTATAAAAGTATGTTTTCTATATTCACTATAACTACAGAAGCAATTTTTTTTTGAAAAAAGGGGGGGGGAGGGGTTGGTTTTTTTTTTTTCTGGGGAAAACATTTTATTCGCTTTTCGCGCGCAATGGTTTTTTGGCCGCGGAAAACCCATATTCCTGTGGGTGCGTCCTCAAGTGGGGTGTAAGTCGTTTTTTAATTTTTTTCCGTTTGTGTTTATTAATCTTTTTTGCTGGTTTTTTTGTTAGTTTTTTTTTTGTTGAAAATTTTTTTTTTTTTAATCCCCGGGGGGGGGGGGGGGAAATTTTTTTATATCATGCGCAGGGGTGGGGAGTTGTAAAATTTGGGGGGGGGGGAAAATATTATTAATTTTTTTTTTTTTGTGGGTGTGTGGGGTGTGGGGGGGGGGGGGCATGAGCATGAGCATGAGCATGATTGACCGCCCGAGGTTGCTACTCCGTTGTTGCCAGATCAGCTGTTATTACACAGAGAACCAACAGATGATGCTTGGGACTAACATACATCTTCAATGTGTAAAAACTGGTGATCCCAAACTAAGGCAATACCGGCGCCGGCCTCGTCCGAATGCAGGTCAAGTAGTGAAAGGGTAGGAAAATGTTGGCGTGATACTCGCTTTATTGGAAGCCGCGGAATCCACTGCACTTCCACGAGAAATCACTGGGATTTTGGATAACAGGATTGGGTGGCAGCAGGGTTCGTTTTGGTTAACGATAAGCTGTCAAGTGTAATTAGTACCGATTTCCGATTTGAACCGATTTAAACCAACAGTAAGGATGCTATTGGGGCCACTCACAAAGTGTGATTGTGGTTTTTTTTTCATTTGGGAAAACAAGATGATTTTAAATAATGCGAAGCAGTGGTTTTTAATAATGCTGAAAAGCCGATATTATCCGCTTTAAACCAACAGTAAGGATGCTATTGGGGCCATTCATAGAGTGTGATAGTGGTATTCCATTAGGAAAACAAGGTAATTCATCTCAACGCTTGAGAGCCAACTTGGTCCGATCTACACCAACAGTACGGATGCCGCCTGAGTCTCTTACAAAATGGGACAGTGGTTTATTTGTGCCAGGATAGGGCCCGACGAGCATGGCGAACGAATAATTTGGATCCCAATTAATTATGTACCTCACCACCGACCGATCTTACCCGGCGAACCGCGACTTCTGATGCCAACTGATCACTCGCGCAACGAACAATAGACAATCGAAACAATACACAAAACGCTACGCTCGATAGCAAAATATTGCGGAACAAAGTATCGACACAACCGATTCAACCGATTCAACCGATGGTCGACGCAAACCTATTAAAAATTAATTATATTAATATAGATACAATGGATAGCAATTACCTGTCTTGCTTCACGTCCTTGGGAGCACTTACCACTTTACGAGTCGCCTGTACCCAACTCCGGATGTGTCCTTTTTGAGAAATAGAGAAATACCAGACACCGTCCTCAAAACTTGGTAGAAACAAACCATTTCAAGCTGAATCAGACTGCATCAGGTCCCGAACAACACTGAGAGACTCTCCCCGTCGACCCTCTCTTTCATCAACAGCTTGTCTATCAAACGATTTGCTGATGTTTTTGACATATTGGATCCTTAATTACACCTTATATTATTGTTCTGTGCGTTGAAAATACTTGAACATGTTTTTACACAGCCGTAGGAACACAAAGAGAAAGTCGATGAAGAGAGCCTCCCAATGCCACTCAGGACCCAATGCGTTGTTCAACTTGATTTGTTGCCACATTAATTCGATCCGGCATGGGCTCGAAAACGATGCAATCCGCCATGAACGATGCACTTTCCTCCCATGACCCGATCACTGGGAGGAAACCGATCTTCAGCGACGTGCACACACCTGCACCGCACTCGTCCGGCAGCGCATGAATCAACGGTGCGGGAACCTTTGCTTGTACTTATAACTGACTATTTCGTTTCCGCTCAAAAATAGGCCCGTACCTTGCACATCACGGTGCAAAGAGAACACTTCTTCATGCTTATAAAGCCAGCTGGAAACATGAGATTTCTGCTAGGTTTCTTTCACATATTTCGCTGGCGTGGAGAGTCTCCCGGCTAAGAAACACCCGTCATCACCAATGTCACCAAGCAGCTTAACCGAAAAGGAGACAAATTTTTGAGAAAAGGAAAACAAAAAATGTTCTCCCAATTTTTTGAATGAAGCAAGGATTGAGCGTAAAGCTATACTACTGGCTCATCAAAGCTTATTGCAAAAAGGAATATATCTCGAGAACTTCTCCAAACAGACGACCTGATCCTGCAAACAAAGAGGGGTAGTAAGATTCGAACGCAAATCTCTCAAGATCCTCTGCACCCTCACGGAAAATAGCATCACCATCATGTTAGGGAAATGTTATTCCTTGTGTAGGTGGCCCTAGTTTACATGAAAGTGCTAAGGGTTTCAAGAATCCAACGATTGAATCCCACGTCCCCTCCTCGTCCACAAAAGCAGACACGTCCGGCCCAAAAATTACTCGAGATTTTAGTAAATATCCCGCGAAGCGAGGAAAAAAACGCAATGCGTATTCATGGCAACGATGGAAAAATAATGAAGTAATTGGCAAGAATATTTAATATTATGCTAAACACTTAATGAACGTTTACTTATCTTGATGACGTTTCGTTGGTCCTCATCCTGTTTCGGAATTGTTTGGAAATCCGACCGTACAAAGTCTACCAGCATCATGATTTTGACTCCCATGCCAAAAAAGATACATCTCTAGTACTGCTGAAAATGTGCTACAGGCACTTCATGCGGAAACAGTAGCACAATTCTTCGTTTCTTCAAGTTATTGAAAAACAAACTGCACTAGAGAAATATGCCCCACGGCAACTCGAGCACAACGCGAAACGTAGATTTTATAAATTTATTACACCGCGACATTCTGAAATGCTAGATGAGCTAGACTACTCGAACAGCAATCGGAGCACTGCCACCACTCTCATTGCTGAAATTTCCGAAACCAAATTCACAATTCCACATATTCACAAATACCGATTTTTAACAAACAGAAAAAAAAAAACGTGACAGCTCACGCAAAACACAACCGTCCGCGAGCAGCGCTTGCTGCGATCTCCCATCTGGAGTACATCAATTTTCATTGGTTAAACTACAAAAATAAGTAAAGCACCACAAAGTTCATCGTAATCATCGTAGCTCTTAACATAATAACACGGCAATGGTTGCTATGCTTGCTATAATTTTTTCTCAGTTATCGCCTCCTTAAAAAACAAGGAGTTGAACGTTTGGAAAGGAAGCGTCATTCATTCAAGGATTCACCATACGTAAGAGATTAAATAGTTTTTCGGCTCATTTTCCTTGTCTTTCCAATAAAAAAAAGCTACCATCACATTTTGTGAGCAGCCCGAACAGCTTTCATTCTGATGGTTTAAATCGGTCAAAACCTGCCTTCAATCGTTGCAGTTACTTGCCAATGATCATCCTTCATATTGTTGTGAGTTGGTGCAGCAGCGCCCTTACTGTTGACATAAATCGGTCCAAATCGACTCTCAAGGGTTATTAATACGTTCATCCCCAACCACGCTGACACAGAAAAATTCAAATTTAAAATTGATGAAACTCCATCGTTAGCCATCGGATTTTGATGCGGTTTTTTGCAATAGATCACAAAATTATCCTTATTTATAGATCTGCACTGTATGCTTCGAAAATTTCCATAGTTTCGAATTCCAAGGTGGGAGTACTGGGGTAAATACCTGTCCAGGTATTGTGGACAATTTTTTGTAGATGCGAAACATGGCATGTGGCATATCAAACTTCATGATTTAGCAAAACTAGGTCAACAAAAGACATTTTCAGGATTTCTGGCGGGATCCGAGTTTCTCCGGAAAAGTGGTCATATTCAAATCTATCCCTGGCTTGCTACATATCAAACTTCATGATTTTGCAAAACTTGGTCTTTAGAGGACATTCTGAGGCTGTCTGACCATACTGGCCACTTGGGGAGGCTCTGCGGAATCCGAGTTCCTCTGAGAAAGAGGCCATATTCAAATCGTTGTCAAAACCTGGATCGTGACATATCAAACTTCATGATTTTGCAAAACTAGGTCATGAAAAGAAGTTTTGAGGATTTCTGACCATACTGGCAACTTTGGGAGACCCTTCGGAAAAGTGTCCATATTCAATTCTTTTCCAAAACCTGGCTTGCGGCATATCAAACTTCATGATTTTGCAAAATTTTATCTTCGGAGGACATTCTGAGGGTGTCTGACCATACTGGCCACTTGAGGAGACCCTGCGGATTCCGAATTCTTCCAGGAAAGAGGCCATATTCAAATCGTTACCAAAAACTGGCTTGCGACGTATCAAAATACATTTTTATGCAAAACTTAGTCTGCGGAGGACATTCTTAGGGACTGGAGTGGCTCGGCAAGATCCGAGTTCCTTCGGAAAAGTGTCCAAATTCAAATCGTTTTCAAAACCTGGCTTGCGACATATAAATTTCATGATTTTGCAAAACTTTGTCTTTGGATCAATATGGATCAATATCCTTTTCCACCCAGGCTGAATCCGGATCCGCGATGCTCATATTATCGGATCCCGAGTCATTCAAAAATTTTCACATAAATAATTCTCACTATCGAACAAAACAAAAAGAAAAACTAAAATCCCGTTTCAACCACAAAACCACAATATTTGTTTTGACATAAGCTCTTCTAACTATGCTTGTCTCGGTTAGCGGTACATGCCCCAACTAAACCATTTTATATAAAAGGATACCAAAGCGTAACGAAATTCAGAAAAAGAGTACGAGGAGGACGGACGGATTACAAAAGTGAGGCGATGTCTACTTTGTTCAATCTATCCTACGAGCATAAGCAATACGATCAAGTTTCCTGGAAAACGATTTGGTTAGATGTATGGTAAGAAATTCAAAGAATGTCCTCCGGAGAAAAAGTTTTGCAAAATCATGAAGTTTGATGTGTCGCAAGCCAGGTTTTGGAAAAGATTTGAATATGGCCACTCTTCCGGAGGAACCCGCAGGGCCTCCTTAAGTGGCCAATATGGTCAGACACCTTCAGAATGTCCTCCGAGGACCTAGTGGGGCAACATCATGAAGTTTGATATGTCGCAAGCCAGGTTTTGGAAAAGATTTTATTTATTTATTTCGTCAAGCAATGTAGACAACATACACTGGTTACAATGTTTTACTTAAGGAGTGTATCGAAAAGTAGTTATAAACTTCCAAATAATAAAATAGGCATGAAAACATGATTAAAATTAACATACTATTTCAGTTTATTATAGCTTAACATGTTTACAAAAGATCCAAACGGAAAAACTAGTCATCATGTTCATTTCTGTAGAATGCCCGTACCTTTGATTTGACACCTGCCATCAAATTCTGCACAGTGACCTTTGTGCACTTCCTGGATGCCGCTGCCCAATTTTTCTTAAAATCGGTCATGTTTTGGGACACTGTACCATCCTTCTTAAATATACGCTTGACTATTGCCCAATAGCGTTCGATCGGTCGCAACTGGGGACAGTTTGGTGGGTTGATGTCTTTTTCTACGAACTTGATGTTATTCTCCGTCAGCCACTGTAGAGTGGATTTGGCGTAATGTGCCGATGCCAAATCTGGCCAGAAGAGAGGAGGGGACTGGTAGCAACCTGTTCTTCAAACATTCCTTTTGATAAATCTCAGCATTTATAGTTCCTTTTGTATAGAAAATTGAAGAACGCAAGCCACATGTGCAAATAGCTTGCCAAATGAGCACCTTCTGACCGAATTTCTCCATCGCAACAGTCGTATCTGCGGTTGGCACACGTTCCCCAACAGATTTAGTATAAAACTGCGGCCCCGGTAGCGTTCTTGAATCTTCTTTAACGTATGTTTCGTCATCCATCAAAATGCACTGGTCGACATTGTCCAAAATGCAGCTGTACAGCTTTCGAGCCCTGGTTTTGGCACGAGACTTTTGTTCCGGAGTTTGTTTGGGCACTTTCTGCTTTTTGTACGTCTTCAAGTCATTCCTGCGCTTGATTCGTTGAATCATTCCGATGCTGGTCCTGAACTTCTTGGCTAGATCGCGAGTAGAGGCAGATTTGTTCCGTTGAATATAATCCACAACTTTTTGGTCCAAATCGGGGTTGCTGGAGCCGGGTTTCCGGCCACTTCTTGGTAAATCCTTGAGGGAGCACTCCTTACCAAACTTTTCGATGATGCGTTTTACACTTGCCGGGTGAACATTTACTCTTTTCGCAATCTGGTTGTAAGTAACACCCTTTTCGGTGCACCAAGTGTGCAGAATTTTCTTTTTAGTCTCAAATTCAATTCGCGACATTTTGAATACAACTTTATCAACGGAAATGAATGAACCGAATAATCATTTTTGACATGTAAACAAAGCAAATGGCGCTTACACGCTAAAAATATATACAGTAGTTTATGCGTAATAACGCATCGAATGTTTATAACTACTTTTCGATACACTCCTTAATCTATAAACTATTTTGTTGTTTTTGGGTTTTTGTTTGGGTTGTGTTTATTTTTTTTGGTAAAGAATGTGCACACCAAAAAGTAGTCAACGGGAAATTAGTGGTATTAAATGGAAAATATGAGAAAATCAAAAGTAAATCATTTATTTAAGACTTCATAAAAATACAAATATAAAACATATACAGTTAAGTCAATTTGACCTGTTATATCCAAATGCCCGCACCTTTCGTTTGACACCTTCCATCAGTTTTTGCACAGTGTCATCCGTCACCAATTTTGCAGCTTTCTGCCAGTTGCGCCTGAAGCTTTTCTCATCAATTGCTACGCTATTCGTTTTTCGAAGATTCCTCTTGACCAGAGCCCAATACTTTTCGATCGGACGGAGTTCTGGCGAATTTGGCGGATTGCAATAATTTGGGACAATATTTACACCATTAGCAATGTACCAATCCTTAGCCAGTTTTCCATAGTGGCAAGATGCCAGGTCAGGCCAGAACAGCACCGAACCGTTGTGTTTCAGACACTCTTTTACGTAAATTTGTCCATTTAGAGTGCCAGTCGTGATGAAGATGTCGCTTCTGAGACCGCATCCACATATTGCCTGCCATACGAGGTATTTTTTTGGGAACTTCGACAATTTTTTTTGCTTAAAACGATCAGCAACATTTCCTCTTTGCAACGAGGTATAAAACTGTAGTCCCGGTATCTGCTTAAAGTCAGCTTTGCAATATGTTTCGTCGTCCAATATTATGCAGTCGTATTCCTTCAGCATAGTGTCATATAATTTTCTCGATCGAGATTTTGCGCTCTTGTTCTGGCTGTCGTTACGATTTGGAGCAACACCTACTTTGAATGATTTCAAGCCTGCACTTTTCTTCACTTTCTGGACGAACGATGGAGACATTTTCACTTTTTTCGCCACATCACGAACGGAGATATTCGGTTTCTTCTTAAATTCTTTAATCACTTTCTTCCTCTCCGCGACGAAACGAGAATCATGGTTACCTCCGGAACCGACCTTTCTCTTTAAAGTTAAGCGCTGCTGAAAGTTTTTTAGCACTTTAGTAACCGTCGATTTTGCGATTTTTAATGACTTGGCAATATCGCCGTGCGACATATCTGGATTTTCCACTCTTTTGTGCAAAATTGCTTCGCGCACGCGTTCTTGATTCGACGCCATTTTACTGAATAAAGGTTACTGTAGCCAAACGACGTCTTCATCATAGCACACATACATTAATATTCATGTAGTAGTGATCGGATTAGCAAAGCGTACGCGGAGAAGACTGCATTAGGGCATTTCCGACGACTACTTTTTGGTGTGCACATTCTTTAGTACATCTGATTTGATACGTTGTGAAATAATGTCATTGATGTAGAAAAGCATTGCAAATTAACGGCGTTCCTTAAGTGTCTGTAAATTGATAAGGGGGGGGGGGGGTTGGTAAGATGGCGGGGGAAAAACAGTCCAATTTATTTTCCTTGGGGATATAAAAGGGATTGTTTTTGGACGGATTCTATGCGTTCTTCGTGTATGGCACAGTACGGATTGCACACTAGGTTGCAGTTTTGTGAAATTGCCCTTACATATGTAATGTAGAATAATTTAATGGTGTTTGGATCTTGAAAATTGTGTGTCTTAATGAAGCCCAGCATGCTATTTGCTTTACTTATAATAGTGTTGTAATGTTCTACAAAAGTGAGTTTAGAGTCTAGGATAATGCCTAAGTCCCTTACTATTTTGCATGTTTCTACTTTTTGGTTTCCTAAACATATTTCCGTACGACGCGTTTCAATTTTTCTGCTCAATGCTATTGAGTTACATTTTCTCACGGTAAGTTGAAGTAAGCTTTTGCTACACCATGTGTTGAATAAGTTAATTTCATTCTGGAATTCTTCTGCGTCGCTAGAATTATTTATTTCCATTAAGAGATTCATGTCATCTGCATATATTAGTATGTATGATTTTTTTTAAGTATGTAGGAAATGTCGTTTATGTACAAAATAAAAAGAAGTGGGCCTAAAGGTGAACCTTGGGGCACCTCCGAGGTGACAGAGATGGGGTGTGAAAGTTTATTTGGAAAACGAACAATTATATATGACTGCAGCCAATTCAAAAATCCAGGTTCCATTCCAATGTATTGCAATTTGAAAAGTTATAATGGTATGTTGATTCGGTCAAATGTATTACTGAAGTCAGTGTAAAGGGCTCCTACGTGCTTGCCATTGTCCATTGCATTCAAAATAAAAGTTCAAATTCAAATTCCAGAAGATTAGAAGTAGTTGAGCGACCTTTGAAAAAGCCGTGTTGTTTGCTTGTAATTTGATTTTTTACTTGCTGAAAAATATTTTCATTTACGAGAGATTCAAAAAGTTTTGGGATGCAAGAGATATTGGCAATTCCACGATAGTTGAGAATGTCTGATTTCGTGCCTGATTTGAAAATCGAAACCAAATAAGAGGATTTCCAAATGTTAGGAAATGTACCGCTTTTCAGAGACATATTAAAAAGAAGTTCTAAAGGAAGGGCAAGTTCGTCTGAAAGGTTCTTTAAAAGTACGGGTGCAATACCGTCTGGGTCTGGTCCCTTAGAAGCATCCAAGTTGGGGACGTACGTGTTAAACTACTCCCTTTTTCCCAATGAAAAATCAGTATCACACTTAGTGAGTGGCCCCAACAGCATCCTTACTGTTGGTTTAAATCGCTCCATATTGGCCCTCGAACGTTTTGAATAAGCTTGTTTTCGCAATTAAAAACCACCCTCATACTACGTGAGTGGCCCTAACAGCATCCTTCCTGTCGGGATATGTCGACCATATGCAAAAACCACCATAACACTTCTCCAATGGTAGTCTTACCCCAGTAGCATTGGTTTTGGTCGATGCTAATATTTAAATACATATATATTCTTGCATCTCATTCCAACCGAATGAAGAATAATCGGAAAACTAAGAAAAACAAAAATTCAGCGTATCGTTTACCAGAACGAACCCTGCTGCCAACCCAACCCTTTTATCCAACATGCGTGATTTCTCGTGAACGTGCAGAAGAATCTTCCAACAAACCGAGTATCAAGTCAACACATTCCTACTCTTTCCATATTTGACTTGCATTCAGCGGGGTATTGCCCTCATTTCATCACCAGTTTTTACACATTGAGGATGTATGTTAATCCCAAACATCATCAGGTGGTTTCTGTGTACAGTCGCAGTTCGTTGGTTGGATTTTTGTTTTGTTTCTTGATTATCGAGATTTTCAGCCTCGGGCTGGTTCATCTCCCGTCGTATTTAGCTAGTCACTCAAACTCAAATCTCTTTGGGTATTTTCGTAACTTGTCCGGGGGTGAGATTCGAACTCATGACTTTGGACTTTGGCTAGGGAGGTATGAATGCTTACTACTATTCCGGGGATATGCAAATTATTTGTTTTAGTTGATAATTATTGACAGCACTGTTCATAACTTACAAAATTCAAAATTATCGTTATCAAATGATAAGTGCAAAGCCCAATTTTCATACAAAGTGGTCATGTTGGAGGCTTGCCTTTCATACTCTCGTGAACTAATTTAACTGGAATTTCGGGTATACCCTAAACATAGGATTTTTATATGTATTAAATTCATAAATTTTCTTACCGTTCACCGCTTACGAAAAAAAATAAGATCACCTTTTGATTTCGATAGCTTAGGCCATGCGGATGAATTTGAATTATGATTTATAATATACTGATCCTATAATGACCAACTGACGTTATACTGATTATCACAAGTCAATGTTTAGATCCTCAAATTTGAGCCTTGTTTATGGCAATGTGGTTTTATTTTTTTGTCATAATTCTTAAAGTCGTGAATGAAAAATTATGGATTTCACACAGATAAACATTCAGGTGATTTCTAGAGTATAGCAAAAATTCCAGCGAAATCAGTTCACAGAAAAATTAAAGAAATACTCTTAAACATGACCATTCAACATGAACATTGTGCTTTAGTCTCATTGTATTATCCGTCACTGTAGTGTGGTAGATGTAATAGTTCAATATTACCATTGAACTATCACATCTATCACATGTACGTCTGTGTGTCTGCACTTTGAATGTCATGTAAGAAAAGAATTTTCCTACTTTAGGGCAATTAATCATGGATTCGACGCATCTAGATATCCAATTAAACATGGTTTGTTTTATTAAAAAAAAAAAAAAGACTCGACTGTCCGCAGTGACATAAAAATTACAACTGCGAATAATCGTTGCCGACCTGTATAACATAGCTAATTTCCAATGCCAATTCACCGCCTACTAACACCTAACCATTTCTATGTATATGATTATAATGCATTGCAAGAAACCTCACCGATGATCTTCACGCTTGATCGCTCTTAAGTTGGAATGTCTTCATTATGTCGCCGGCACGAATCCAACCCATCCAGTAACCAACAATCATAATTTCACACCACATTTTATTATTTCCCACTTCAACAGCTTCCCCATCGCCTTGATGCCAATGCCGAGAGCAAATCATTTACCGTTGCTCCCGAACCCATAGCAGGGCAGCGGCTCCCTATGGGCAAATGCGCCTCCAAACAACCGGTTTCTGGGCTCAATGAATTCGGAAGCTCCCCGTACCTGGCCATCTGCAGCGACGATGACATCATTTTCATCAATGTGGTAAGTTCCTTTCTTTTCGCCATAAGCATTTATCCACTTCACTGAACATTGATTACTCAAACCATTCTCCAACCGACCATCATCGACCCACAAAGTGCCACACGCTTTGAAGTAGGTGTGAGAAAAAATAAGCTCGGAATCGAATAATCGGTTCATTATGAGTAAAGGAAAACCGCAAAACCAAATTCCAGGTGGCTCACGGTCATCGATCGCAAGAGCAATATCCGTCCAGGACCCAGGTCCCAAAAACCACCGACCGAACAAGCTGGGGGATGAAAGAAAATTGATATTTATCTCCTCACTGCCCAACTCCCTCCGACGTCCGGGAACCAAAAACTGCAACCCAAAACTCCATCCAAGCACTCTAGTTGACCTAGTGACTGCCACCAGTCAACCGCATATTGCATTGGTTAATAAACTCCGTGCTCCAACACATGACTGCAGAACCAAAGTCGATTCTCCACGGACCGAACACCAATTTGTGTACGGCGACTGTTGAAATTAAAATTCATTGGATACTGTCGGTTTCATCGGCAGTAATTGCAAATTATATGCTATTATCAGATTACTTCAAGTGAATCCACATTATTGGCCTCGCCATTTTCTGCGGTAGGGTTGCAGCGCAACGCTCAAGAAATTACGATGGGAATATTTTGGACACCCCGACCCGCGTTGTGTTCAGCTCGGAGGAGCAATTGTAGCCGGCGAAGATCAGACGCAGATCCCATGGAAGCCTCGTTTATTGATCGATTTTGTTCAATTCACGCTGAATGCTTCAAAATTTGGCTGATGGCCGAGCGGGGAATGTTACGAGTCGAAATCGATCCGGGGAGGGAGCGGGCACCGGCGGGGAGGTACCGTTGGAAAACAAATAATTGGTACATTACACTGAGACCATCATCATTCACATACTGCCGTTTTATTAATGAAGCTAATGATGCTCATCAGTGGGACTTGCACAATGCGTTGTACATGTAATGGCCACTTGCGAGAACTTCGTGGGGATGACGAATATGTTTGAGTTCATTGAATCAGAGGATTTCTCTCGATTTAGAGCGATTTATACTAATGTTAACTGGAACTTTTAATTACAAATAAAAAGGTTCAAGAGGGTTTATGTGAATTTGTCGGCCAAATGATAACATTCTATAATTTTCTAACGGCCATACAACTCATAGTCTTTAGAAATGCATAATAAATGCGGACCAGACATACGCATTTAACGCCCAGCACTCACAACTAAATACGGCATCTGTCAACAAATTGCAAAGACCTGTTTATGCACATTATCCTTGAAAAAGCAAACCAAGCAAGCTTTGATTCAAATCAGCAAAGCTTCACTCCAAGCTCGTTATCCAGTTGACGTTAGCACCAACCTTTCAAACAGCAAAATTTTCCTCCTCAAGATGTCCCTACAATCGTAAGTTCTACAATTTTCCATGCATCCTGGGAAAACATCGTAATAATCACTGCGCACGCGTCAATATTCAAAACATACCTTCCAGCGTACGTTCCACACAGAGCCCCAATCAGGCTGCTCCGACTCACTGTCACACTAAATTCGGGGCTCCGACCTGAAGTGCGTCCCTGCATCGTCCCCACACAGGCGCAGCAGCCTTCCAGGACCAATGCTACCAACACAACCATCCAGGGCAGCAGCGACAAGGGAGGAAAACACAGACGGCCTGTGAAAATTAATAGTCCTCTGCAGCAATTGTGTGACGAATCTCGTGAGTCTGTGATTGCCTGTGAATGGGTGAAAATTTTGCATTCTAATCCATGGAAAATTGGTGATATTTTCTCGAATTGCTTTCGTCTCCGAGATTCCCTCAGCATCTCTGCAAATATTTTCACGGCTGGTTGGAAAAGTTCTGTAAATAGTGAAAAATCGATAAGAATAGATTTCCACGAAAAGTGTACTCTGTCTGGGAAAAAAAAGTGTCTCTTGGTACCATCCTTTTTTGACCGGATGACGAAAAGTGCAGAAGAAGTGAAATCAATCTCCGAAGCGTAACGACTTATCAACCGCATTGTAGTGAATATTCAGTGACAGTTTTGAATTCCACCCCGGTTGTGAAAAAAAAAAAAGTTGATTTTATGCCTCAGGCCACGTACCGACGGAGTTCCGTACAGCCCGAGGAGGGCATCCAAGAGCCGCATCAGCGCTAGAACTCGCCAAACGAACCGAAATTGCGAATCGTCTTCGCCCGAAAGCTATGGATGAATGCCAAAATGAAATTGATTTCGAGGAATTAGAGAAATTGTGCACCGAAAGCTGTGACGACGCAGTTGATTGTAGCATGGTATGTATTGGCATATGTTGTGCGGGTCGGGAGAAGGCTGAGGAAATTCTTCATCGATCCTGGCCGTGGGGGAAGGGGGGGCTGAGTAATAAAAGGTGGACCCGGTGTCGGCAGTTCACGTCGTCGATGGGAGGAGGGAAATATGGAAAGAGAACTTGCTCAGACGAGTTCTCCAGACGAGTTCCTCAATGAGGTTCAATGCTACTTTTTCCGTACATGTGGCAATGCTTGTTTCGTAATAATTCAAACAGAAACGAGATTGAGAGGATTTTGCTAGGACTCGTCAAAACAACGACGATAGTTAAACAAGAATCAGAAATGTCGGCCAGCATTTTGATGTTAATTTTTAAAAGAAAAAGATATGCGGAAATTTTTGACGGCTGGAAAAAATGACAATTTTTCAGAGAATACTTTTCGAACATCGCGAACGCAATTACCAATTGTCTTAGCCTTAGCCTAGAAAAACAATATATTTCTAGTTGGAAAAGAAAACGTAACTCGATAACCGGTATCAAAAGTGAATTTAAACCCCAAATAGTCAAATAATATTAAATATTGTCTACAAAGATCAATGCTTTGAAACCTCCCTGGACACTGGAAAAACCTTGAGACAGTGTATTTTCAACTACCAGGTCCTAGGGCTGGTCTGGTTCTTTATCATTTTGAAAAGAAACACACAAGTGTGGCCAGATCAGTGGTAATGCAATCTATATATCTATATATATAAAAATGGATTTCTGTCTGTCTGTCTGTCTGAACCTCATAGGCTCGAAAACTACTGAACCGATCAGCGTGAAATTTTGTATGGAGAAGTTTTTGGGGCCGGAAAAGGTTCTTAGGATAGTTTTAGACCCTTCCCCTCTCTAGAAAGGTAGGCTCCCATACAAATGAAATAGAAGTTTCTGCATATCTCAAGATCTAATCAAGCAAATGGGACCAAATTTGGCATGTGGGGTTTTCTGGAGGCGAAAAATGTTTCTATGGTGGTTTGAGACCCCTCCCCTCTCCTAACAGTGGTGCTGTCATACAAATGAAACTGAAATTTCTTCATAACTCTAGATCTAATAAAGCAAATGGAACCAAATTTGGCATGTGGGGATTTTGAAGGCCATAAATGTTTCTACGGTAGTTCGAGACCCCTCCTCTCTCTCTCTGGTAGGGAGGAGGGGCTCCCATACCAATGAAACACAAGTTTTTGCATAACTCGAGAACTAATCAAGTAAATGGAACCAAATTTGGCAGGTAGAGGTTTTTTCAGGTAAGAAATGTTTCTAAGGTAACTCGAGACCCTTCCGTCCTCTGTAAGAGGGGGGCTCTCATTCAAATGAAACACAAATATGTGCATAGCTCGAGAACTAATCAAGCATATGGAACCAAATTTGGCATGTGGAGGTTTTTGGAGGAGAAAAATGTTTCTATGGAAGTTTCAGACTCCTCCGCCATCTGGAAGGGGGCGGGAGGGGGATTCATTATATTAACGTCTCTTTAAACTGTACGGGGGGCGGGAGGGGGTTTCCATACAAATGCAACATAAATTTCTGCATAACTCGAGAACTAATCAAATAAATGGAACCACATATGGCAAATGGAGGTTCTTCAAGGCAAGGAATGTTTCTATGGCAGTTCAATACCCCTCCCCATTTTGAAGAGGGGAGGGGGCTCCCATACAAATAAAAAGCAAAGTAAATGAAACCACTTTTAGCAAATGGGGGTTTTTGGAGGCTAGATTTCTATATACATAAAAATGAATTTCTGTCTGTCTGTCTGTCTGTCTGTCTGTCTGTCAGACCCTTATAGACTCGGACAGTTCTGAACCGACCAACGTGAAAATTTATATGAAGGGGTTTTTGGGGCTGGGGAGGTTTTTATGATTGTTTGAGACCCCTACTCTCTCAGGAAGGAGGGTTCACATACAAATGAGACACAAATTTCCTCATTCAAAGGAAACACAAATTTGTGCATAACTCGAGAACTAATCAAGCATATGGAACCAAATTTGGCATGTGGAGGTGTTACGAGGAGAGAAATGTTTCTATGGAAGTTTGAGACTCCTCCGCCATCTGGAAGGGGCGGAAGGGGGGTTTACATACAAATGCAACATACATTTCTGCCTAACTCGAGAACTTATCAAGCAAATCGAATCAAATTTGGCATGTGAGGGGTTTTGAAGGCAAGAATGTTTCTATGGTGGTTCAAGACCGCTCCACTTTCTGAAGGGGGGGGGGTCAAACAAATGAAACTCAAATTTGTATTAAAATCGAAGAGCCCAGTGTGATGGTTCGAGAACTAATCAAGCAAATGGAACCAAATTTGGCATGTGGGGGGCTTTGAAGGCAATGATTGTATGGTGGTTTGAGAAACCACCCCCCTCTGGAAGGGTGGGCTCCCATACAAATGAAACACAAATTTCTACCAAAAATGAGAATTATCCAGGTTACTTAAACACAAAACGTGTATTTCTCGGGTAAGAAGCATATTTTGATAAAAGTTTGAACCCCTGCTTATTCAAGAAAAAGAAAAACTTCGCAATCCTTGCTAACAACTCATTCCGAAAAAAAACCATAAACGTGCCAATTATATTAAATTTTCCTTCATTTAGTTGCAAGCGTAGCAGCGCACGCACCGGGTTCAGCTAGTAAATAAATAAATAAATAAATAAATAAATAAATAGTTTATTATCACAAATCAGCACACTTTTGGAAGGCATTACCACACAGGGGAGCTGTTCCATCCATTATTCCTACTAATCGGAAATGTAGGTTTGATGTATGAATCAATTGATTCCTTTTGTTATTAAGTTAGCTTAGTTTGAACAAACAAAAGTTAACAATTATTAAAAAGTAAGAAATCAGATGGTTATGCGTCAATCTTTTGTTTTTGAATAGCACGAATCGAAGGGTGATGAGATGAAAATGGGATTGGTAACCCTAGATACTATACTTATGTCTAGGTTTTTTATGGTGAGGCGATCTTGCTTATATAATTCTAGCAACACAGTTTTGAAGAAAAATTCAATTTTAGAGTACGCATCGGTTGTGGACAATGTGGCCGAATTGGAATTGGAAGAAATCAGCATACGTCGAGGCAGACCAATATGAAGATGACAACCAACACAAAAGCAATGGAACAGAAGGGATAGAAGAATGAAGAAACAAAACATTGGTGAGATCGGTCATTTTTTTTTCTTTATAGTATGATAGAACTCATAATCCTAGCTACGTGCCAGAATTAGAAAAAAAAAATGGTTTTTAATTCAGAAAATGTGAATGCCTAAAAACAAGAAACTGTTTGTAGAGGCACTTCGGTTCAACAACGAACTCTCGAACCGAAACGCGGACGAGCTGACGAATACGTTAGTAAAGGCATGCGACACAACCATGCCGAGGAATCTGGAGCCGAGGAAAAAGCGGTGGAATGAGCAACTGAGCATCCTTCGCGCTAGTTGTCTCAGAGCCAGAATACGTGTCCAGAGAGCTAAAACCGCAGCAGACAGAGAGGTGCATGGGGTGGTGTTCCGAGCGGCCAGGGCCGAATTAAAACGAGAGATAAGACTGAGCAAGACGAACTGCTATAAGGAGCTGTGCCGAGCCATTGATGTTAACCCCTGGGGTGGCGCGTATCGTATTGTCATGGCGAAGATCAAAGGCCCATCAATGGCTGCAGAGCTATGTCCGGCAAAACTGAAGGTTATCGTAGATGGGCTTTTCCCGATGCACGATCCAACGACGTGGCCATGTACACCATACAGCGAGGAAGAGAGAAGTTATATTGAGGACATGCAAGTCACGAACGAGGAGCTTGTGGTAGTGGCGAAAGGGCTTAAGATGAAGAAGGCACCCAAACCGGCTGGGATTCCTAACGTGGCTCTGAAAGTAGCGATACAGGCATTCCCGGAAATATTCAGGGATGTGCTACAGAAATGTCTAGAGGAAGGCCATTTCCCGGACAGGTGGAAAATACAAAAATTAGTGTTGTTGCCGAAGCCAGGAAAGCCCCCGGGGAATTCAGCATCGTATAGGTTAATATGCATGTTGGATACGCTCGGGAAACTCCTTGAGTGGATCATCCTGAACAGGCTGACAAAATTTACCGTAAGCGAACACGGTCTATCGAGGATGCAATTCGGTTTTCGGAAAGGGAAGTCTACGGTGGATGCCATTCGGACAGTAGTCGAGACAGCCATAAAGGCGTCCAAACATAAGCGGAGAGGCGATCGATATTGCACTGTTGTAACGATTAACGTTAGGAACGTCTTCAATAGCGCCAGGTGGGAGGCTATTGCCAAGTCGCTGCACAGAATGAAGGTCCCTGATTACCTGTGCAGAATTCTGAAGAGTTACTTTCAGAACCGGGTGCTGATCTACGAGACCTCCGTGGGGCGGAAATCGGTGAACAGCACGGCGGGTGTTCCGCAAGGTTCCATCCTTGGCTCCACACTTTAGAACGGGATGTACAACGAGGTGCTGCCGCTGAAACTGCCCAAAGGCGTTGTGATCGTTGGCTTTGCGGATGACATCGTATTATCAGTGAAAGGCGAAACACTGGAAAAAGCAAAAATGCTGGCGACCGAAGCTATCGGCATAACTGAAAACTGGATGCAGGGGACGAAACTGCAGATAGTCCACCACAAAACAGAGGTGCTGATGGTCAGCCACTGCAAAGCGGTACAGCGAGCAGAAATCGTCATCGGAGGGCTTGCCATAGCCTCGAGGCGCGTGCTGAAGTATCTGGGTGTGATGATCGACGACCGGCTAAATTTCTACAGCCACGTAGATTATGCCTGTGGGAAGGCGGCGAAGGCCATAAATGCGGTAGCCAGAATCATGCCGAATAGCTACGGACCTAGCAGTAGCAAGCGGCGGCTACTGGCTAGTGTATCATCATCGATACTGAGATACGGATGTCCAGCCTGGGTCGCAGCGCAGGAAACCAAGCGAAACCAGGCGAAGTTGAACAGTACGTTCAGGCTCATGGCCATGCGAGTCGTGAGTGCGTACCAAACTATTTCATCGGAGGCACTATGCGTAATTGCCGGAATGATCCCGATTGGCATCACTCTCGAGGAGGACAGTGAATGTTATGAGCTGAGAAATGTCAGAGGAGTTCGAAAGCTGGTGAGAGCGGAGTCGATGGCCAAATGGCAACGAGATTGAGACAAGGGGGAGAACGGTCGATGGACGCACCTGCTCATACCGGATTTGTCGATCTGGATGAGGAGGAAGCACGGAGAGGTAATCCTCTACCTTACCCAGTTTCTGTCTGGTCATGGTTGCTTCAGACAATACTTGCATCGATTCGGACACGCAGCGTCACCCTTTTGTCCGGAGTGCGCAGACGTCCGAGAGACACCGGAGCACGTGGTCTTTGACTGCCCACGATTCGGACCATTGCGAAGCGAGATGTTTGCCATCATCGGGGCAGATACCAGCCCAGTTAACGTCGTCTATGAAATGTGTCGTGACGAAAGTGCTTGGAAACGGAGCCATTACGCAAATCATGTCGGCTCTACAGCGAAAATGGCGGGAGAATCAAGAAGCGAGTGGTTGAGAAGAATAGCGGGTAGTCATTCTCCGATGATGTTCCAACGCCGAGAATCTCTCCGTAAATATATGGTAGATCCGCAGTCGGGGAAGTACTCTAGTCGATTGCGTCAGTATATGGGAGGTAAATGGCTCACCGTCGTTCGCTTTCGGGATCCACAGGCGGGTAATCCTCCGTTGGAGTAGTGTAGATTCGCCGTTAGGGACTACTCATGTCGATAACGTTGAGGATGGGAGCTAAATGGTTGAACCAAGTTAGGTTGAGAGCAAAATTGCAGTGGCAAGAAGTAGGAGCTAGTAGGAGCTCTATTGTAGCCAAATGGCCAAGATCCACCACGAAGTAATACCTTAGGGTCCCGTGGGAGTTCCGGTAGTGCAACAAGAAACTGGGTTTTAGTGGGATCAAAAGTCCGCCTTTTCTCAAAGGTCGTCCCCGACCACACTCTGACACAGTGCACGATGACCAAGTGCATTGGGTGTAAAAAATATAACCAGTGCCGGTAAAAATCAATTAATCTGCTCTCAAATGAGCTGAAAATGAAGATAACCTTAACGGACAGACCAATTATCTTCGTGAATTTGAATTTAGAAATGACAGTTTTCTCTCGACCAGAGCAACCGCTGAGTTTCGAAGTCGTTCTTTGATTTTCTTCATTCGTCGATTGATATTCATTATCGCCTGTGATGTTGTCAATGTCAATATTCAATTTCATCTAGGTGGGGTTGATTTTGAGTATCAAATGAAGAAACAATATTTGTTTTTAATTTTTATATAGAACATGATGTGTAATTTTTTAGGCTCAGATCGATAGGTTACAATTACTACAAGTTGTTATTATGATAATAGAGGGTAGTAAGACTCTGCGATTGACGCTATTCAAAATAATCATTTTGGTTGAATTGAAAATGACTTTTTGATGTTTGATGATCACTTGCGATTTTAACAAAGCTGCCCTGGAAACTCAAACTCTAATGAGTATCAAGCAACGAGTAGTCATAGAAGCATAATTAGTTGATTTGTTCATCGCCCTTGATTTGGACATCTGAGATTTTCAAAACAAATAAAATTCATCTACACTGACTCGAAATGCTTTTCATTACATATGATAGTAAGTGATAAAAACAGACACTGCTTGTAAACATTTGAGTGGTAAAGTCTCTATGGAGAATGATCTGAGGGGGAAAGGATATTGAGAAAGTTTTTGGGTTGAAAATGGGAATGGAAAAAAAGATAAACGTTTAAAAAAAAAAAAAAAAGGTTCCATGGGGGGGGATAGGAGATAGGTGTAGTTCGTGCGAAAAAAAGAAGGAAAGGGAGAGAGGGATTGGTGGGGGGTGTAAGAAATCTTGTATTAAACACAAATATGATCTTCCAGCCGAAAGCTGTGAATTCATGTTCATGAATTATGCTGATTCTCACAAGTCACCATGACGTAGTGAGATCAACGATGGATTCAGAAGCAGTTCTCCTTAATAGGACAGGATCAATTCCCAAATCAAAAATGTTAATAGAAATCTCCACCGAGGTTTTAACCTACCAATAGTAGATGAACGAAATCTGTCAAACATCCGTGCAACGCTAAGCACCAGGAAGCATAACTTTTTTTTCCAACAAAGTTGTTGTAATTTTTTATTTGGTTTTCGTGCAATAAACTTATGTTCTTTTAAAACGTACAAATGCTTCGTTCTGACAGCGCATGTGATACTGAACACGAATGCAGCTTTATAAATAGTAGAAATCAATTTCGTTGCAGAAAATAACGAATTGATTAGTTAGTCAAACGAAATTTGATTTGCAGTTTGGAGCATAAGAGAATAACTGTGCTTGTCACACACTAACGTTTGCATTAAAAAATGGTATTTCTTGATGAACGACGGAACTTCCGGTAGGCATTTCGTACTATAAATTTCCCCGTTCACAGCCAGTCCGGAGCGAAAGAAGAGCGACTTTGACATCCCCTTCTCGCTGATTGTCAGCCACAGCAGCACCATCTTGGGGAACTTGATGTGTGAAATGAACTTCTCCTCGGAGCTCACTTACTTCGTGGGGGAAGTAAAATACGAAGTGCGCTGCCAGTCGTTGCCATCCAGGGTGAGATAGGTCTCGTCGTCCATCACCACCGCCACGTCGCGATTCGCCGGGAAAATCGAGTTGACCATCTTATTCAGCCGCTGCCGCTGCGTCATTGCCTGCAGCTCCGAAACCAGTGGACGCGACTTCCGCTTCCTGACATGTATGTTCATGTTCGCCAGGTACTTTTTCATTGTTTGGCCGGTTGAACCGACCTCCCGGCCAAGCGCACGCAGCGATGTAGCCACTTTTCCCTCGGTCTTCCTCTTCAGCATCCTTTGGAGTTTTTTTGTCGCTCAGGGTCATCGGCCGTGCGGAACCGGGCTTTCTTTCGATGCTCTGATTGTTGTCTAATAGTGCCAAGATGTTGTAGATGCCGGAACAGGCGTATCCGGCGTCCACAAAGTACCGCACGATGTCCGTTTTCGAGGTGGCAAGGTGCCGTTCTTTGAACGCGCACACTTCTGATCGGAGTTGCTTCACTGTTTTTGCCATCACGGTTAGAGTTCGACTGATAGAGCTGTCAAATTTTGTCTGCTGACTCATGGGTTACTATGATTGATGCTGCATAGGTAGTTTCGTCAGTGCGGGTGAAGGTAAACCCATGAAACATCGGCAATTTTTGTCAATTTTTTAAATGCAAACGTTATACATTAAACACCATTGCATGCTGTGGAATGGCAAAGAAATTCTTCAGTTAAGAAAAGTGGAAGAGCTTCAAAGAACACTTATTTGAGCGGCAGGTAAACAGGCCCTGTTTGGCGTATAATGTGAAGAAAAGGAAGAAGAAGAAGAAGAACACAAATATTTCTACGTCAGTTGTCAAGAGTGGGCTACCACAACATCCCGTGGAATCGTTTAAGCACTGTGGACAAAGGACAAGACAACTTTAATATTTTTACATATGTAATAAAATGGTCCTAAATATGCCTGGTCCTATGGTCCTAAAAATTTCGTGCAGAAAGCCCTGAAAATGCTTAAGTAATTTTGGTAACTTATGCATTTATAAAGAGAAGAATAGAAGAAAATATTTTACATATTCAGCAAAGGTGCGCCAAGACATTAGATCAAATCAATAAAAAAAAACAAATTTCGATATGTACATCAGTCTAATATTTATCCAGCCAAGTCCTAAAACTTCAATTAAATTTCTGTTTGTACCCGGTAGCTTCCTGGCACATTGTTTTGTATTTAAACAAGTGCTCGAAACCATTTTGAACATTTTCCTAATGTCGTAATTTAGCGCCGAAAACAGAAATTATGGTTTCATTATCCACTCGGCACGCAAATGGGTCGCACGTATTCAAATGCCAACCTTGGTGAGAAGCATGCTACTCTGAGAAAGATTGATCGGAATCCCATGAGCATTTCAAAAACATCTGACATCCCCTCTCATAATTACCAATGCTCGCTATAATTTACATCCTGCACTCACTCTCGGGAATAGAGCTATTCAAATTTGAATCAATCACACATTCGGTCTTCTCACAACCACACTGACCATCGGAAATGTTGCTAGCTAAAAATAGAGCACTTCACCTCATGGGAGCCGACCGACGGGCAAGCCCCCGCTGCGACCTGGCCTAGCCCCACGCGTTGATTGTTATTTGTTTACCAACAAAGAAAATACATCACTTCCACTGACGATGAACGGAAGGGTCTGCTTATGGCATGCAACCAGACGAGAGAAATCTAGTGAAAACGAAGAAAAAAATCAGTTGTTGATCCATACCCTCCATCGAATTGGTAATTGGATTTTTTACGTAATTTTCACCCCGGATTAGAGCAATTTGCTAGTCTTTCCCCTCAGCGAATGAACCGGTTCATACTACTTGCAACCAAGATCATGCTGATCAGGATGATAGGTTCATGTTTTCACGGCTCCAAATTGCTCTGTGGCGAATGTTTTTTTGCAGTTTAAGAAAATTAAACTGACACGATTTTGTCTGTTCTCCGTTGCTCCGTGAACTTCCTTGTTTTGACGATGCGATGGCTCAATTGAGTCTTACGAGAAATCGTAGAAACGACCACTCGATTAACAAACGGATTATGGCGCAGAAGGGAGATGAATCACGGACAGAAAGCTCATGATTTCGTGCCGCCGCGCCACCCAGCCACATAAAAGGTGATCATTAGAAGTAGACGAACATATAATGATACGAAATGGACATCCGCAGCATCCATCGGTTCGGGTCGAGCTAGGGCAGCAAAGGTTGTGCTCTTCTCGAAACGTTCCTTGATGCTCTATCTCGTCACGATGATTTGTAGTTGCAAGATGTGCTCCAGATCTTTTATTTTTTGCTTGTTCATGTCGTCGAGAAGAAAGAGTAAATTGCACCAGAGTCGGTTTCGATGTTTGCGACATTTCTGGCACCAACAACAGTCGCCACCCTGTCTGGTTTGTTTGGATTCGGTATCAGCTTGCGATTGCTGTTTAATATTAATGAAACAACGGGGGGCGACATAAAATTTGTATAAATTTTAATGATGCCATTTGATGCACATTCCGTTGTCAAGTAAAATTACTCCCATGAGCGGGGTAGAATATGTGCTTTGTTTCGTGTCGTTTCAAACGGTGATTTATGACAAAACGATGAGCATGCTGAACGGGGATTATGTAAAAATAAGCAACTCATCACAGTGGAAAATTATACCGTTTCGATGTCAGTTAAGAGAGTGCAATTTTTGCCCGCGCCGCTGCATCCGTTGATGGGAGTGTCAGTCGGTGGGGGGATTGTGCAACTTTGTACTGCAGCAGGTATCGACTCGTTCGGGAGGGAATTAGTCGACGATTTAGGAGCTGGTGAATGGCACCACCAAAGACTAATGTTCGACTATTAGTGTACTAACGTAGATTTTAAACTAACATCGATTACGCCATAGAAGATAGCAATTTTGGCAGTGACTTTCACACGGACGCTTGGAATCAACTTAGCAATCGATGATGGAATGATTGATGATCGAATGCGGTATTGTGTGTCTTTGTGTACACACCCTTTTGCTGATGGTGCTTTCTATGTTTGACGCTCGTAGCAGTAAATGAAATCATTTCATAGCCACTTGGAGAGTTGAGTTTCGTTATGAATTGACTTACTGTCGAAGACTCAATTCCCATTTTGACCGAGAGTGACGAAACATCACAGTTTCACAACATTATCGATCAGAAGAAGGAGACCGAAGAATCTGAGAGTTATAAATAAATCCACTTTGCTTCTTTCCATCGCTATAATATGGTTGCATTTCCCACGGTTTCTTTCCATCGAGGAAAATTCTTTCAGCGCTAATATCCTGTCAGTTTTATTATTCGACCTTTCAACCGTTAACGGTGATGAAGATGGTGAATTGTGCTATGGGGCAGAAGTTGGAGCAAACTAGAAAAACGCTGCCTCTCACACACAGTCTTTCGTGGCGAAAGGTGGAAGACTTGTGAAGGACTCTCGGTTTGCATTGTGCTAAAAGCTACGGAAGCGTTAGAATGGGATGTCCTTGGAACCGGGGATTGAATTACGTCGTTGAGATTTTAATAGGAATCGGAAGGCAAACGTTAGATTTATATGAATCTTTTCTTTTTTTTTCTGCATCCTAGGGGAGGTTCGTGTTTATGAATATGTATAGGTATTTTTCTTCTGCTAATTTTATGAGATATTTCATCGCTGAATTTCACTCAAATTTGTACATAAGTCATGAAACCACATAGATCAGCTCTGTTATGTAAATGTAAGATTGTAAACAACTTCGTTGTTCACTAGGAATTTATTTCGAAATTGAATAGGGTATGTGTCCCTTGACTCAGCCTAATATGCAATAATCGATAATATTATTTGTTATAACTCATAAAACATTTGAACTAGAAGCAATATTTAACTAGTTCCCTGTGTCCCTTGACTCAGCCTAATATGCAACGATCGATTACATATTTTATTATTACTCATAACATATTTAAGCTATAAGCGATATTTAGCTTGTTATACACTTGCTTAGATATGTTTAATAAGATGTTTGGTAATATGTATCACGAAAAGCTATACAACTTATTTTATAAAGTCAGAACATTTCAAGGGATATGGATGTAACGTCGGTCTATAAGCATCAAATTGGGTCTATTCATGGATGCAACTTCATTCCATTCGATCGATTTTTTTTGACTGCAGTCTTCGTACGGTTTTTCTTCCTGATTTTATGATTTAAGGCATTGCCAGCTGTATTCGCTTTATTCAACATAAAATGTCACAAAACAAACTAAACTTAAACTGCTTTGAAACACTTAAGACATTTTCACATATGATTTATTGTCGGTTCGATAGTGAAAACATAATAATTCACTCTGCACAAGTTTTGTTCCTTTGGTTTGTGTTAAGATCAGCCATTTGGAAAATATACAACCAAAACTTATACATTTTCACTGAAAATTTCACCAATATCAACATTTTTACTAAGTTATCCAGACAACAGGCCATAGTTGGGAACAAAGAAAAACATATGTCCTAACATTGGGTCCATGGGTTTCTTGTTAAATAATTGTTATTTTATCTGTGTGAATAGTTAGTTTATAATATGTGGCTATTTTCTGTACATCTAGGTTTATTGGTTCAAATTAGCCCAATTTAGACCATTCGAAGATCATGCAGATAATTTCTTCAGCTTAACCAGTGAAATAATGATGTCTAAAAAGTTACGAAAATCTAATATTACACGGCACTCAACCACATTAAATTGATTAATAATGTCCGAACTGCTTTGAATTACATTGGTCATTGTGATGGTAACATAATTTTGTTGATTATCGCTGAATTAATGACATATTTGGTACATAGGCCAAATGAAGGAGCTAGGCTAACATTACATCCCCTTACCCTATGTTTAATACGCCATTTGATAGTATGTATCACGAAATGTTACACAACTCATTTTATAAAGTCCGAAACTTTCGAGGAGTGTGGATGTAATGTCGGTCTGTAAACACCAAATTGGGTCAATTTATGGATGCAACTTCGTCCCATTCGATTGATTTGTTATTAAATGTTGACTACGTACGTTTTTTTTCTGATTTTCTGATTTATAGCGTTCGCTCTACCCAACACAAAATTTCTCAAAACTAACTATTATAAAACTGCTTAGAAACACTTAATTGTTTTTCACATATGACCCATCGGCCGTTCCATAATCAAAAAAATATAATTCACTCTACACAGATTTTGTTCCTTTGGTTTGTGTTAAGATGAGCCATTTGAAAAACACCGAAACTAACACATTTTTATTGAAATTGTACCTATAAAAACATTTTTATTACGCTTTTTATACAACAGGTCATAGTTGGGAATATAGAATAAAATATGTTTCTATCATTGGGTCTACGGTTTTCTAGTTAAAGGATTGTTCTTTTAGCTATGTGAACAGTTAGTTTAGAACTTGGTTCATCGGTTCAATTTAGCCAAATTTAGATCATTCGAAGATCGTATAGATAATCTATCGAAGATCGTATGGATAATTTATTCAGCTTAACCAGTCAAATCATGGTATCTCAAACGGTAAGGAAATCTTAAATTACGCGGAAGTGAACAACTAATAATTAATTAATGATGTCTCAATTGCTTTGAAATAAATCGGTCATCCTGATTGGCCTGCTTAAATTGCTTGCATGATAGACGATACATAAAGACTGCCCCAGAGAGTATGGACGCAGTTAGTAACCGCTGCCATTTGGTAATCATTGAAAACTAGTTCTTTTTATGGCTGCATCCTGTTGTTTACCTTTATCTCTCAGTACTTGTGAAGCGACTCAAGGTGAAACTGGAGGGAGTGCTTTTTCCATACGATTTATAGGTTAGGTGAATTATCACTTCACGATTTTTTAGGTCAAAAAACACCAAAAAAAAAAAAACAAACAACCCGGAAATTGTGAACAAAAGGGGCGCCCGGGGGGAAAAAACATTTTTGTGGGTACAAAAACTTCGAAGTGATAGGGACTTGATCCCGTATGTCCTTAATGTTTTCCAACACTTTGTTTCAAAATGCGTGGAATTTCAGCGAAACAACACGAAAATTGTGTGAGACTTTTGTTTTTTTGTGGTGGGGTGGTTTTTTTGTTTTTTTTTTTGTGTGTAATTGTGGGGGGGGGGGGGGGGGGGGGGGGGGGCGGGGGAAAAAAAAAGAGAAAAAAACATGGGCGGCGGGGGGGGCGGGGAAGAAGAGATTGGGAGGGGGGGGGTGGGTGCCGGTGCGTGGTGGGTGGATGTACAGAATACAGGAAAAATATTCAGCTAAGCTTACTTTTAACCGAATGCGAATTGCTGGGATTTTCGTTTACCACCTGCCATACGATTTTGTACAGTCTCCTTGTCCACATTATTCGCCGCAGAACGCCAGTTTGCCTTGAACTGTTTCTCGCTCTCAACAATTTTTTGAAATTTCTTAAGGTTCCGCTTGACGATGGCCCAATATTGTTCGAATGGGTGGAACTCTGGCGTGTATGGAGGGTTCTTGTCCTTGGGAACCGCTTGAACGTTGTTGGCAGCATACCACTCCATGGCCTTTTTCCGTACTGGCAAGATGCCAAATCCGGCAAAAATAGAACGGAACAATTGTGTCGCTTCAGGAAATGCAGTAGACGTTTTTGTAGGCACACGCTCAGATAAATTTCCTGGTTGACGGTTCCGGTCGCAATGTAAACGTTGCTCTTCAAGCCACAGGTACACATGGCCTGCCAAACTAGATATTTCTTCGCGAACTTTGACAGTTTAATGTGCTTGAAAATATCTGCCACCTTTCCCCGTCCGGTTGCCGTATAAAACTCCTGTCCTGGAAGCTGTTTAAAGTCTGCCTTGACGTATGTTTCATCGTCCACGCAATCAAACTTCGTCAGCATCGCCGTGTACAACTTTCGCGATCGTGCTTTGGCCGACGTGTTTTGTTTATCATCGCGATTTGGAGTCACCACTTTCTTGTAAGTCGACAGTCCAGCTCGGTTTTTAGCTCTATCCATGGTTGAAGGCGCCACTCCCAGCTTCTTTGCAACATCTCGGACAGAGAGGTTAGGGTTCCGCTCGAAACAGCGAGCAGCTCTTTTTGTCGTCGCTGTGACCTCCGGCTTTCGATTTCCTCCCGATCCAGCTTTCCTGGCTGTCGACAAACGTTCACCGAACACTTTTAATACGTTGGTAACAGTTGATTTAGTTCAACAATTTCGCCAACTAATGGCGTGAGAGTAGTTTGGATTTTCGCCATGCACGTGAAAATTTTTGATGCGTTGCATTTTGATAACTGAAGTGCTAATCTCAAAATCAAAATTGATGCATGATGCTACACGCACACATCATCAAAATGAGGGGTGTGCAAAATTTTTTAATGCAAGATGAAAGGAAATGCGTCAAGTTCAAGTCGACCAAATTTTTATCGAAACACCCTTTAGTCAATGACGTCCACGTGGATCGCAATTAACGGACCCATTACGCAAATTATGTCGAATATGGCAAGAAGATCTAGCGCGCGGTGGGGGGGGGCGGCGGTTCTGTCTCGGGGGGGAGTTATTTTCCTGGAGAATCCCCCCCCGGGGGGGGGGGCGGACCCCCCTTAGTTTTTTTTTTTATACAAATTGGTTTGTTTTTTTTTTGTGTCACTTTTATAACACGCAAGTGGGGGTCTATATTTTTTTGTGCTTTGTGGGGTGGGTGGGCTCTTCTGGGTGGTGGTTTGGTTATTTTTTGTGTAGCTATGTTCTCAATACACCACCGCGGGGGGGTGGGGGGAGGATTTCCTCCGTCGGGGAACTCCTCATCGGCGTAGGGAAAATTCGTCGTCCGGGATTACTCGCGTCGAATGTGTCGAGGGTAGGAGCTAAATGGAAGTAGAAGCTAAGTGGCTCATGGAGAAGCCGACAGCAGCAAACCAGTTCTAAGTCAGATCAGAGCTGCACTGCAAATGGTGAGAAGACCAACAGCAATTCGTCAAATCGGACATTTGTAACTATCGTGGAATTGCCATTATTTCCTGCATTCCTAAACTTTTTGAAGCAATTATCAATGAAAAATTGTTTTCTCAAATCAAAAACAGACTGACTAATAAGCAACATGGATTCTTCAAAGGACGATCAACTAGCACAAATTTATTGGAATTCGTCAACTACTCACTGATAGCAATGGACAATGGCAACCATGTAGAAGCTCTTTATACAGACTTCAGCAAGGCTGAATGTGCATTGACATACCCATGCTTCTATTCAAATTGCGAAAAATGGGAATTGAGGTAGGAATCCTCCGATGGCTCGAATCCTATCTTACTAACCGTCAACAAATAGTTAGATTCAAAGGAAGAAAATAAATCCCTTTTAGGTTGGTTTTTGGTGTCCCCCCCGTCTCTTTTTTTGGTCTTTTTTTTTTTATTTTGTATGTAAATGACTTTTTCTTTATTTTTATAAAAATTTTATTTTTTTTTTTTGCTGGTGATTTTATATAATTTTTAGAAATAAGAAAAAAAGAAAATAATATTAAAATTCAAAAAAAAATATATTATTTCTATATTTAGTGTAATAAAAATCTTTTTCAGGTGAAAGTAAAAAAATTTATTCGTTATTTTATTGAAAAAAAGACATACCTTGTGATCAAAAAGTTCCGGTAATTTGAAAAAAAAAACGCATTTATTTCAATTTTTAATTGATATCTTTATTATCGCCTTCAAAGTACTCGCCATTAGAGGCAACACACATATGCCAGCGCTTTATCCAATCATCCATACATTTTTTATAGGCCGATGAATGTGTGGCTTTCAGTTCTTCCAGCGAATTCTTTTTTATCGCATCAATCGATTCAAAACGCCTACCTCTGAGCGGAATTTTCAGTTTTGGGAAGAGAAAGAAGTCGCACGCGGCAAGGTCTGGTGAATATGGTGCTTGTTTGATGGTATTGGTGGAGTTCTTGGCCAAAAATTCACAAATAGTGAGCGCGGTGTGTGATGGAGCGTTATCGTGGTGTAAAATCCACGAATTATTGCGCCACAATTCTGGCCTCTTCTTTCGAATTGCCTCACGCAAACGTCTCATAACTTGTAAATAATACTCTTTGTTAACCGTTCGACCTTCTGGAAGGAATTCAGAATGGACGACACCGCGAAAATCAAAGAAAACGGTCAGTAAAACTTTAATTTTGGAGCGACTTTGTCGTGATTTTTTTGGTTTCGGCTCATCTTCGGCGCGCCATTCGGACGATTGTTGACTTGTGAGCATATCAAATTCATATACCCACGTTTCATCACCAGTTATGATGCGTTCCATGAATGTGGGATCGCTATCTGCGTTCGCAATCATCTGTTTAGCGACCTCAACTCGATGCTGTTTTTGCAAAAAATTCAGCTCTTTTGGAACAAGTCGTGCTTCAATGCGTTTCATGCCCAGAATTTCCGTCAAAATGTGTTCGGTCGATCCAAATGAGATATCAAGGAGTGCAGCTATCTCCCGAATGCTAATTGAGCGGTTTTCCATAACTAAATTCTTCACGGAAGCGATGTTTTCATCGGTAGTTGAGGTCGATGGTCGTCCAGAACGCGGCATGTCACTCACGCTTTCACGGCCTTCTTTAAAGTCTTTGTGCCAAACAAATGTACGATTTCGTGACATAGAGTCCTCACCAAAGGCTTTTTGCAACATTCTGAGCGTTTCCGCTGCAGAAAATCCGTTTGCAACACAAAATTTCACACAAACGCGTTGTTCCAATTTTTTATCCATGGTAAAAATCGCCGAGCGTCTATTTTTCGACTAACAAAAGCAGTTGTCAAAACAAAACTAATGGATAATTTGCTCTCACACTTTGACAGAATATCAGAACTAGTGTTGCCATCTTACACTAAAAAGATTTTACCGAAAAAATAAAGGCGGCCTTTTTAAATTGAAAATTACCGGAACTTTTTGATCACAAGGTAACTATCAATCTAGGGAATCAGCCAGTTGAGAAATGTAAAAGAACAAGGGATTCAGGAGTTCTTGTGGTCGAAACAAAATTTTTTTTTGAATTTCAATATTTTTTTTTAAAAAGGAAAAAAAATTTTTGGGTTTTTTAAAAATTTTTTTTTTATTTTTTTTTTTCCTTCAAAAAAAAAAAAATTTTTATTTTTTGTGTGGGGGGGGTAATTTTGGATTGTTGGGGGGGGGTTTGGCCCCTTTTTTTCACTCATGAAGAAAAAAAATTAATATGGGAAAAAAAATTTTTTTTTTTCTTTTCGTTTTTTAATTGGGGTGGGGCACGTTTTCCCTCCCTCTTATGAAGCCCGCTGCATGCTCATCAGCATCCAATCATTAAAAGAGCGCCGTGAATTTGCATTAGTATCATTCGTAAATGACATTGTTTCGCAACGCGTTGATTCAGCAGAACTTTTGTCAAAACTTAATTTTTACATACCGTCGCGGCAACTACGAAATAGAAATATATTTATTACAAGCCATCATCGTACAAATTACGCCAAATTTGTACCTCTGAATCAGATGATGGCAACTTACAATAAGCATGGAGAAAATGTAGACTTTACTATGACCAAAACAAAACTAAAACAATACTTCAATTCAATTAGATAATGACGAACGATTCAAAACATTAAAAATGCAAATCTGATGTGTTAGTTTCCTAAGGCGTACTGTATATATAAGTGAAACATAAAATGTAAGCACTATTGTAACAAAACGGTCTACTATTGATTGACGACAAATAAATAAATAAATTGGATTGACGGGGGAAAATGTATCTGACCTGCTAGAAAAAGGTCCCCTTTGATCTATTATATTTGAGATGCCAGATTGATTTGTTCAAGTTAGAATTCACTGGTTGTTTCATTTAAACCAAAAACATTGTGAAGTATTGTTAATTTAGGACGCTGATGAATTAAAGTTTCTTTGCTAAAGACCGCGCCAGAATATAAAGCTTTTTGACAACAATTTAGTACAGTGGAATTATACTCCTATTTGATGAAAATACTATAACTGTGGTTAGTTTTGATTGACTTTGGTTAGGTCAGAGTGATTCGAAATTTTCAGTCAGAAAACAAAAAGTCGTGTTGAGAATATCACCTACAATCTCTCATATGCTCATTGGATGTCATCAAATACTAATACATTCTTTCTTCTTAAACGAACTTTTTATGAACTTTTTAGTTTACTTCCGAAGTTGCTAAACATTTTTTTAGAAGCTTAATCGTGAAATGTGATCCTAAAAATTCGTTTGATTACTTAAAAAGTAAGTTGGATAGAATTCTTTTCAGGAACTACTATTTGGCTGATTAGGCGAAAAATAAATGAATTATGGTTACTTTTAGTTGCTTGTACAATTCACGTTCTTATATAAACTGTTTTTAAAGCTTTACTACTTTCGTCTAATGATCTTTAAATTCTTCAAGTTGCTTCACAATTACGCTTTTATTACGATTAAATTTTCCATCTAAAAATCTTTTGCGACCCCTCATTTACCTCTTTATTTTTTTTAAACGTAATCTGACTTGATGTATGCATGTTGTTTGACCTCAGCCATCAAATTTAACATTTACCCTTTTCATGATTACTGTCAGTGTCCATCAGACCAACAAGACAGTTGTATCCATTTCAATCCACAATGAGCATCTAATTAATCCGTGATCAGCATCATCACGAACAAAAAATCCTACCTCTTCTCCCCTGATACTGCGTTTTGAATTTAGATCGCTTTCGGACCGCAATGGTACACGATTTGAGCACGTGTTTGAACCTTCCGGCCCTACGAACACGACGAAACATGGTTGAAGCACTAACCTCTTAAACTTTACACTTTCGCGAGTCACGCTTATCCGGGCTCAATCGATGAGCGAAGGAGGTCTGTCGACTTTGCAACGAGCGTGGCGTGCGAACGCCACAGAACACGGTGGTGCACTCCGTGAATGGCATGGAAACCGAAAACATAAAACAAAGATGCCGGAACGGGGCGGGGGTGGTGACTGGCATTATGTAGCGAATGCATGTCAAAATCCACTGCGAACAACAATTTAATAGTACGAAGAAAAGCGTGGTTCAACTTTTGAACTCCTTTGCTCGTGTTTCTCGGAGCCAAGTTCAACGTGCAGACCTATCAGCTGGTGGGAATCCACATTGCAGACGACGGCAGAGAAGCCATGCTTGCTGCTTTGCACCTAAACGCATAAAAGTCTCTTGTGCGAAAATGAAATCTTGCGTGGCACCTGAATGCTAATTCAAGAAATCGTTTTTGGGATTTAGGACACAAGATCGATAACTTACTTTCGACATAAACTTACATGGGACTGTAATGAATCCGTCCGTGTAGCTTATTGAAATAAGTCGTTTCGTTTGATGTCGCTGGTGCCTTTTCTACCTTTTTCCTCCGAAGGGCAAAATTGATTTTTGCAATTAACTAAACAAGTGGTAACATTATCCGATGTTGGCCTATGGCATATTTGCCGTTTAAAGGTCGGAAGACTGTGTTCCTTGGGAAAGAGACAGTCAATGATGATCGGGCTGATTGAAATTTCTATGAATGTGGAATGTTTTTTCTATTTTCTATTCATTTCATTAGAGAACCAATCTCGCTGCATATGTTACACACACACTACCAAAATGTCATGTAAATTTCTGTCCTCTGAGACCGACACATGCAAGCGTCCTTTGATACTTAAGAATGAGTTTGAAGAGATGAGAAAATAAATTCAATCAAACACATCTTTCGTCGAATTGCGTATTTGTCAGTTTCAGGAGACATAATTTTACACGAAATCTTTCTTTACGTTCCTCGAATTCTTAGAAACATGAATTACGTCTCGTGTAAAATTCATAATTTCTAAGTGTGCATGTAATTAAATTTACCTCGCCTGGCTGACGCCTATAAATGGGTCGTGTTTAACACCAACCTCCCACAGCCCATCATCGCATTGTCAGTAGAACAGAAGAGAAGCAAACATACGTTCGAACATATCTCTTCTAGTCATACGATACTTCTACTCCTGGCTCGAGCAGTAGATATAACAAATGGAATAACTGCAAACAAATCCCCGCTAGACTGGCAGTCGCCATTTATAGCCATTTCAGTTTTTGTGCCGCAGCCAAAATGTATTGTAAATACGATGCTCTACTATAGGTGCTGGCGTACGAGGGCAGATGGGGAACTGCTATTTATCAGCAAACTGACATATTGTCTTTGTAAGTAAGAGTATCCACCTATTAGACTCCTTCGCGTCCTAGAAGAAACTCATGGTAGTAAATAGTTTCAGACTTATCATACTTCACCTTCAATACGGCAATTTTTGATACGGAGAAGGTTTCTACTCTGAAAAAACAGTCAAAATAGCGGATCATTTGTATTTATATTCGTAAATAGGGATTTCCTAAAGTAGCGTTCGAGTGGTTCTTCTGAGAAACCTGTTTCAAAGTAAGTCGGGCATATTCAACACGACCGGTGGTCTCCCTTAATGGGAGTGGCGCTTAAGCCATCGCGTTTGACTGAGTTTCAGCACCCTTCCGCCGCACGGTTACATTAGCAAGAAAATTCGTTACAAAGAGTTACGGCAATATTGTTGAAACAATGTTTACCAGTTCTGCTTCATCGTCTATATCGAAAAAAGCGCGACCGTGGATATGGAGAGGTTTAACGGTGATTTTTTGTTATGTTCCTGATTTGGAAATGGATCCTGTTTCCCTCTCGCGGGTCAAATTTGTCACCTTGCCGACGGTGTGAGGGCTTATCCCATGCTATAAACATGCATGTGAGACCAAGAATTTGACCAGTAGTGAAAGTTTCACATATGCTATTCATTTTTTCACTGCCACGTCGTAGAACGTTTATATAAAATCACTAACATCAGGTGTGATACTGGCGGGTTAGGCCGCAATTCACTCTTAGACTTCTTACTTTCAAACTCAGGGAAACGACTAAGAGTACATTTTTCATTTTCGTGACTGGAGGATACTGAACCTGTTTCAGTTTTGATGATGATACCGGTGAAACGTTGATTCCAGCTATACCTTTGTTAAACAACTCGATATTATGCGCTCTGGAAAACTCCTGTTGCAAGCTTTCTTGAGCAGATAATGTGACGAATGTAGCCGAGGGTATTTCCTCCATAGCGTACCTTGATGTAGATAGTTGAAGCTCCGGAACGGGGTTGTGTGGTTGCTCATCGATATTATACTCAGTTTCTGCGTGTATCACTTTGTTTAAATGTAATCGACACGAATCACAGATTGATAAAGACGTACCCAACGGAATTCGGCAGTTCATTAATATTAGCCCTTGAATAATTGTTTCGTTTCATTTACGAATCTTTACCGAGCACCGTGTTTTAGGAAAGGGGTTGCCTCCTTATTGAATTCCATTTTGAAATTATTATTAAATACTCAAAACAAATTTGTTACTGATGCTTGCCGCGAAGTGGAACGAATTTATTTATACACTGATAGGCAAAATAAAGTGCCCACCTGATCGTTTTTTCAATTTCTCTCATTTACTTGGTTCAAATTAAAGTAAACACGCTGTATTTTTTTTATTATCTTATTTTTTATATTCTTTTTAAGTTTCACTTATGGAATACTGAAAAAAAGGAGTTTTACTTAAAGAAAAAAAAATCAATTTGTGTTGAAAAAAAAACAGTGACAAAATAAAGTGCCCACTTCATTTAGGCTACAGAAAACATAAATTAAAGTAAAATAAAAGCATTTCAACAATTGATGTGCCCTCCTTTGGCCTTCAGGACCTCCTGCAGGCGCTTCGACATGCTCTCGACCAGGTTCTTTAGGTGCTGTGGATCTAGCTCTTCCCAGGCGCGCTTCAGGGCTTCAAAATAGTTATTTTTATTGGTAACACCAGTTTTGTCAACCCTGGCATCGAGAATCGCCCACAATTTCTCGATGGGATTGAGGTCCGGGCTTTGTGGAGGCCATTCCAGCGGTTTGATCCGACAAGACCGCAAGAAAGACTTGGTCTTCTTGGCAGTATGCTTCGGGTCATTGTCCTGCTGGAATACGAACTTCTCTTCAAGGACCGTCTGGATCAGCGAAACCTCCAGATTTTCTCGCAGGATGTTGATGTAAGAATCTGCCGTCATTATCCCGTCGATTTTCACAATGCTTCCACCCCACTCCACCCCACGAAAAACACCCCCAGACCATCACATTTCCTCCTCCATGCTTCATCGTGCCTTGGATGTGGCGCTCCTGAAGCTCCTCTCCCGATCTGCACCAAACACGAACCCGCCGCTTTCGGTTAAACAGCTCGAATTTTGATTCGTCCGTCCAGAGAACCGTTTTCCAGAACTCTAGGGGCTTATCAGCATGCTCCTTAGCAAACTTAAGCCGTTTGGCTTTGTTTGCCTTGCTGATAAATGGGCGCTTCCGTGCAAGTTTGCTATTCCCTGTGCTACGAGACGGCGACGAACAGTTCGACCGGAAACTGATAACTGAAGGGTTTCCTGGATCTCGCGGACAGTTACCTTCGGGTTCTTCTTGACTTCGCGCATGATCTTGGTGTCCGTTCTCGCATCCGTTTTCCACTTTCTGCCTCTGCCAGGGCGATCCACCACTGATCCAAACGTTTTGAGCTTCAGAAGAATTTTGCCAACCGCTGCCTTACTGATACTGTACTTCTTAGCGACAGCCTGGTGCGATTCACCGTTTTGCACATCACGAACGACCAATTTTCGGATACACAAGGGAATTGCTTTCGAAAGCACTGCGTTCTCCATTTTTTTTTCAATTGAATCAAATGCGATCACGTATACAAATGCACCAGGTTGAGCCGTTTGCTTCAAAACATGTCAAAATATCAAAACATAAACAATCGAGGGGTTTTCCAATGGAAACTTATCGAAAACATATCGATTTTTGAAGTGGCCACTTTATTTTGTCACCGTTTATTTTTCAACACAAATTGATTTTTTTTTTCTTTAAGTAAAACTCCTTTTTTTTCAGTATTCTCAAGTGAAACTTAAGAAGAATATAAAAAATAAGATTTAAAAAAAATACAGTGTGTTTACTTTAATTTGAACCAAGTAAATGAGAGAAATTGAAAAAAAACGATGAGGTGGGCACTTTATTTTGCCTATCAGTGTAAACCAAGTACAGGTAGTTTTAGGTTTCAAGGGATACTATCGGCAATACCCAGCAGCGGGCTGCCCAACGCACGAGTTTTTCAAGCTATTGAGAGCCTTTGTTGCTACCATAAAATCAGGCAGGCGGTAAGTTAGTCCAACATTTGAACAAAACAGATTATAAACTGTAGAGGACCCACAGCGCTGACGCCGTTGGCAAAATATCTTTTCCTGGTTTTAGTAGGCCAGGGACTTAACTTTCAACGTGAAAAGTATGCGATTTGACAATTATGTACTCGGCTTGTTCGCATGTGAGAACAAGACGAACAGTAGCGCTATGCATCCTCTATAGTTTATAATCGGTTTTATTTGAACAGTTCATTCAATCTTCTTGCGGTCAAAGAGAGAGTAGCGTCAAATTTATTATACATTTCGAAAAACCAACTCTTGTTGTTGGAGAATCTAGAAAAACTTATGAAAAGGTCGTATTTTCGAAAATTATTCGAGTATGATTAAATTAAACGCAAATATCTCGAGAACGGATACTCTTACGAAGATTATCATTTGAAGCTTAAATTTTTTAAAATACTTTAAAACTTAAATTACATAATCAGAATAAGTTTATTCCCACAAATTTTAAAATTTTGAGAAACACAGCTCTAGAAACTTATTTTTTGACATTTCTCCATCCTGAAATCTTCACTATAATTTGCAGTCAAAAAATAAAAAAATTAAAAATCTCTCTTTGAGATATTTAAATTTTCATGTTAATTGTCGACTTTTTTCCGATTTTTTTTTCTCAGTGTATATTTTTTTCACAATCTTCACACATAGGGTCACAACTTGTTTTTAGACAGTTTTTTTTTATACAACCAAAGGTTTTCGAGCTACAAATTATTAATTGAAGTGCTATTCAAAATGCATTGTATTTCCAGGTCATTTTGGCTGGAAATGCTCTCTTGTACAGTTCCCGAGCACGCATTTTGGCAACACTCCAATTAGGAAGTTTTGCACTTTGTACTTTTCTAATCCGTATCGTTTCTTCGCCCTCTGAACAAAACTCTGCGAAACATGAAGCTTGGACCGGTTGAATGATGTATATTCATCAGTTTTTCAAACTCGCGATGCGACAACCCAGGATTTTGCATGTGGGTGAACAAAATCTTTTCTTCCACGTCAACCTGAATCTCGCTGACAACTGCACAACCAAACGGATGTAATCCACACAATCTAAAGGGAAAGCAAAATTTGGCGAATTTCGATCATGCATGAAAAACGTTACGCAAGTTTGAAAGTGTCGCAATAACTATCGACTTACCCTTTAAGTCAAATTTTAGGTTGAAGCCAGCAAAATTGCACGAATAACAACAAGACAAAATCGAGATCGTAGGCGAGTTGATCACCGAAAAAAGGCACCAGCAGAGAAATTCAATAATAATTTAAGGCTGACAACCATTACTGTAAACTTCGAAGGACAACCCTTTAAAACACTGATCAAACAGCTTGGACCAACAAGTCTGTGGTGTTTTTAAACGAAATTATTACAATCTACTATAGAGCGAAGATGGAAGGATGAGGTGAATGAAATACGAATTGCAGATTAGATTTCAAAATTGTGATTCTCTGCACTTTTCTTTTGAAATCAGAGTTTATATAAAGCCTTGCAGCTCTTCTGAATTTATCCGATGCCTTCTTCTTAGCTATACACAAATTGTTACTGGAATATTCGTGACAAATTTCTTCGAAGTGCCTGAAAAAATGTAATAAAATTTATTTGTGCTCTAAGTTCATTTTAATGTTCGTTCTTATAAGTTTAGCATGTACCTCTCTACATACGATTTACCTTCATTTAAATTTCCTGTCGAATTCTTAAACGATAATTGTGTAGCAAACTAACCTGAGTCTCTTCTCCGAGATCCATTGATTTTCTTTTATGAAAATTGTGAATTTTTCGTGCAACCCAATACATAAGAGGACCTCAATTCGACCCTTGTTATTCAAGTATTGAAATACATCTCATACATCTTGTATTACTCAGTTCTTTCAGGAAAACACCACTTAAATAACCCACATTTTTCCACTGCACTCAATCATTCATTGTTCTCCTGGATTGACCTTGAAAACCAGATTTACTGCCACTCACCGAAGGCCCCTCGATTATCCTTCGCTCACATCAGTGATTCCGTACTTGAGATTCAAGACCGACGGTTTTATCCTTTCTCACGTTTCATTTTATTGATTATACACGGCAATCAAGCTCGTTTTTAGTAACTGACCTTATTTCATAGAAGGTGAAAGTTCAATCAAGCATTAAGAACTCTACTTTGACGAATAGCACCGCTGCATTCCTCGCATTTATTTGCATTCATTACACAGTGTTGTTTTGCTCTCGTCGACCAACGAATGGTAAATTGTTTTTGGACACGAACCGCTTACGCTTGTTTGATGTTTTGTTTCGTCCCGTAAAGCTACTATCGTCATCATCATGTTTAAAGTTGAATGTGTGAGTAGTCAACGCTCAGTAGAAGTGGAAAGTGTTCTATTTAAGAAAAAACAGTCTAGATTTTTTTTTATCAACCTAAACAGCTGGCCGCGCTTATTGACGCGTGACTAACGGCAAGCGTCAAATCGTCGTTAGCAAACCGTTCTGTACTCCTACGTTTAGTTCACTACACCATACCATAAGATACTGACGAAGCCGTTTTTCTCTCGTTCTCCCTCCTCTTACACAGGGTCAATCGGAAAGTAAGAAATCATCCAAAAAGGCAGCCGGCCTGGAGACCAAGGGCACGGCCATGTCCTTTGGATTTAAAAAGCACAAAGTACACCAGTCGGGCACGGCGAGCAAGTTACCCAAGGCTGCGGGTGATGGAAATGGGCCAGGTTCAGGAACCGGTACACTTAAGAAGACACAAACCACAACTTCCAACGGGAACCATCTGTACGGTGGGCTGGAGAAGGAGAAAGCGGCGAAAAGAGACAATGCAACTGTAATCTCCAATCCCGGAGTTGATGGCATTTTTAGCGATAAGAACGGCAATATGGGTGAGTTTTCATGTGGATGTGTTGGTGATGAAATTTAGCTTGTTTGAGTGGACACTAGCTGTATTACAATTGTCTATAGAATCACATATTGTTTCCGAAGAGCTATGAGGTCAAATGCTTTTCTAGTTGCCGTGTTTGGTTGCTCTTTCACTCAGTCGTTATTTATAGTCAAAAGTACGCAAATCTAAATTTACGTAAATAATTACTTTTGGTTCACTTATTTTGTTCAATTCGTTCGTCACAGCAGGCTCTGCAGATCAACCAGACGATGACACAACTAAAACGACAGGTCGATCGACACCTCGCCTTCAGCCGCCCAAGAAGGACGCCCTTGGTGCTCCGTACCGCAACAATCGATTCGGTTTCCGTTCGACCAATGTGGTACGGCCGGCATCGGCAGGTCTCCAGCCCAAAACAATTACCGACTACGACAAACAACATTCCAACAACAATAATAACATTCACGCCACTGACAACAATAATGTCTACATCACCGACAAGCGCCGCTCTAAGAGTGCATCCGCGGCGGCATCAGCACGCACAACGTTCACGCCGCTACTTCAAGCCCCCTCACAGGTTCAACAGGAACGATCATCGGCATTACAACATACCGGCTTCGGTGCACTTCACAAGCCGCAGCCGAAATATCAATCGACCAAAATAGCATCATCAGAATCTGGCGCGCAACAAGTGATGACGAAATGCGATCAAGCGGAGCATAAAAATACTTCGCATAATCCTCCTACGGCCACCGCCGGTGCTACGGCGGCGACGAGCGGAAGTACCGATGAGCAACGATCACAGTCAAGCGTAAATAATGCCAACGGCCGGCAGTGTGTCTCAGCAAACGAATCCAATCAGCAGCATGTCGCTGCTAATTCACTGTGAGTAAACACCATTAATTCGTAATGATTCAACCAACCTTGAACAATCGCTTTTCTTTTGATTTACTAGAATAAAACCACCCAGCGGACAAGAATCAGCATCGGTGGCAAAGTTCACACTCCACAGCTCCAGCCTCCCAAAGCCCCAATATCCGGTACCGATCAGTCTCCCTTCAGCTGCTCCGCATTACGCAATGGACCCCAAGGGTGCCAAACAGGCTGCGAACGTTTGTCGCAAAGGTATTCTGCACCAATACCAGCGAGAACCATCTATAGATCGCATGTTTGATCTCGGCCAAGATCCCAACCCAGATGTGGACTCGACGTCCAACATTCGAATGCCACGCCAACGCTACCGCAATCTGGAGATGATTCTCAACGGGCGCCATAAGTTCGAAGTACGTGATCTGGAAACTCTCACTGCTGAACCGATCGTATCTCTGGCACTACCACAGCTTCCGAGTGCTTTCAACACCGTTGGACACCAACAGCAACCGATCCCTCTGAGTGGATTGGTACGCTCTTCCGAACTGTCCCGACAGTTGAGCGACGACATCGACATCAACGATAATCGATACGAGTCATCACAAATTGATTCGATCGAACGGAAGGATTCCATTGCTTCATCCGATGTCGAAAGCTTCGAAGAGGAAAAGTTGGCACGTGATAACAATTCGTCGGAGAAGAGCTTGAAGGGGGCGGTCATAAATGATTTGGCTGATTCACGGTACAGCAAGACTTCCTCGCCGGGAAGTTCGAGGGCTTCGTGGTGCAACGCGGGGGAATCGATGGCGGCCAAGGAGTGCAGCAGTCTAAGTCTGAGCAGCAGCGATGAGAGCAATGTGCAGCGCAACCGAGCTGAGGGGAGACCGGTGAGGGCCGATGAGGAGGATATCAGCTCGGTTACCATCACCGCCGGTAACCCTTCGTTGATGTGTGAGTATAGTGCTTTTTTTTTATTATTTGTTAAAATCAAGTTTTGATTCAATGGGAAATACTCACAATGATGGAAGCGCATGGTTGGTAGAATGATGAAATAATTTGGTTATAAACTGACACCGCGCAAGCCAGTGAAGGTTACTTGAAAATTTCGATAATTGTCTATTAGCCTTGTTCAAAAGCCTGTTGATGAAAAAAAGTTTTACAGATAAAAACTAAAAATATATTGATTTAACATGGAACGTAGTCTATCTTTGAAAAAGATAAAGAATCGTAAACAAAGATTTGATGCAAAATTAGGTGTCACGAAAAATAAACCGACGCAACTCGACAAAAGGCGTGTTCGATTAAAATTTACATGAATTTTGGGTAGTGTGTACACACTATCAAGAGACATGTAAGTTTAAGTCTGCTTGAATTAAGATTTAAAAATCAATTCACAAACATTATTCACCAACGGCATGAAGTTATCATTAACTTGCAGAAAAGCTTTCCAGTTTAAAGAAATAATTATCTTAGAGCGGTTGGGACGAGGCTGTCCCACAATGTGCCAAGAAAAATTCATTTCCAGACTTCTAGAGGTGGCAGAAAATTTGTCCATTCAATGATGTAGTGACCAAGAAAATTGCATGTTACAACAATCATAACCGGGTGTCGGAGAGTGAGGAGGGAATTTTGTTCATTAACGAAGCGATCGATGCTTCCCCGATATGCAAAGAATTTGTACTCCACTTTGCAATTAAATGAAATGTGTTTTCGATTATTTGTGGTGTTTCCGCCCTCCAAATAACAAGCGTACCACTTGTTACTTACCTTTTCGACACCATTCCAGATTAACTAATCACGGCCTGTGTGCCAAAGTCAGGAATGGCATAAATTTACGTATTTTACAACACCAAATTCATGCTTGCTTCTTTTTTTTCAGCGGTTTATGAATTTTAATTTAAAGTCAAGATATATATTTCAGAAGTTAATGCAAAAATTTCCTCTGAATTCAGTCAAAAAAATCATCTTCCATGACCCTCGTCGAATTAGATGAAATTTTGAAAGGAAATCATGTTTTTCCACACACAAAATTTGGACTCAAGAGTAATTTTTCAAAAGGGCGCCGTATTGTCATATGCGTAATCTTCAAATTACTAGTAAACCGTTTATTGTAACGAAATTGTGCGAGTGAAGAAGTTGTAGATAAAGACTGTTCCAAAAAATATAAATACACTTTCTTTCTGAAATAAAAAAGACCCCACTGTGATTTTTGACTACTATATTCTCAAACATAGTAAATAACAATGTTTTCTTTCCATCTTCATTTCAATTTGCTTGATTTTTCGTAGGGTAGGCGAGTTCTCTAACTTTTCCCTTAACACTACTCATAAGCTTCTGCACTGTGCTTTCTCCTACCATTTTAACCACTTTAGGCCAATCTTTTTAAATTTTTCACCACTATTGGGTTAAACACAATGAGAAAGGTAAATCGGCAAAACGGTAACAACGACCAATTCGCAATGTACTAGAATTACCGTTGCCGTTCTGCCGTTGCGTTTTGCCGTTCTGTAACCCACAATGTGATCGCCTCACATGCGATTGTTTTTGTTTGCTACTGTTGATCAGTTAGTGTATTTTTCAGTTGATACAATGGAAGAAGTCTGCAATTTACTGCGAATTATGCAAGCCGTGGAGGAGTTGGGGCAACTGCAGTGGGAGCTTGCTTGTCTTGGATATGTCAAGCTCTGAACCAACGATGTGTGATCGTATGACCATCTCCGCTTCTCCGAGAAAGATTCGATCAACGGAAAGAAACATCGCCGTAATTCACCTGCGGCCTTCATACTGGGATGATAATTTAATCGGACCAATTTTTTCTCCACTCAGAACGTTTGTTTACACGATTGACTTCCTTTGACAGATAAATCCGATTCTTTTTTTATCTATAGCAATGTTCCCAGCACTACTACAGAAAACAGATAAAGCCAAAAAAAAGTGATCTGAAACATGCATCATTTGAATCAATTTTCTTGCAGATGCAAACATATAAATCATTGTGCTGCATGATACATGAAGACGCGGTGCAAGAATTTAGATCACATCAGATCTAAAAAGGCCACTTTCTCGCACGTCGCACATCGCGGCCTAAGATTCCGACTAAATATATCAAATGTTTGGAAGTGGCCACTTCCTCGGAAGTACTGAATTCTCGGAACCCTCTCATATGTGGGCGATATCAAATGTCAAATGTCGATATCTTGCAATGCTGTGCCAAAAAATAAAGCTAAAAAAATCTCCATTTTGGAACATGCACTCCGCCAGCACCAGCGCCGGAAGTGGAAGACTTCTCAATATTTCGTAACTCCTTGACGTATCTCTCACGGAGATACTTCCACTTTCGCTTAGCATCTTCAACTAAGTAGGAGAGAAAGAAATAGATTAAAACTTAGTAAAAAAAACCATAGAATAATATAATTTATTTACTTGTCAACATTACTTTGTTTGCCAAAGATAGCCAAATCTGTTCTTTGGTAACGACGTTTGGTAGACCTTGCTGCTTTTCACGTATAGTGAAGGGTGTTTTTCACCAGAGAAATAAATTGGAAGATGAAATAATCATCTTCCGGTATTTCCTCGACATTTTCCAAACAGATTTTTGTGTTATTAAACAGCACCTCCGATGCTTTCCAATACTGTGAATTTTTTACACAGGGATGCCAGGTGAAATTCAAAACATAAAGGGTGTCCACGATGAAATTGCCACACTATGAAATTGCTCTAACTTTTTAACCGTTGGGTAGAATTTAATGAAAATTTGGGTGGATTTAGTTCATAGTGCATTATTTACATCCTGCAAGTTTTAAAGTCCTGTGATCAAAACTCGCGGAAATGGAGTCGAAAGAACAGCTCGTGCGTGATAAAATCTTGCGCATTCATCACGAGAACAAGGATCTCTCGCATCGTTCCATCGCTAAAACGTTGGGAATCGCGAATTCCACGGTGTCGCGAGTAATTAAGCGGTTCGAAGAACGGTTGACCACCGATCGGAAGCCCAGAAGTGAAGGAAAAAGTATTCCGTACAACACCAAAAATCACAACCGCGTAGTTGGGGCCTTCAACCGAAATCCGAACGCCTCCGTTCGGGATGTGGCTAAGAAGCTGCACCTAAGCCGAAGTTTTGTCCAGAAGGCCAAAACTAAGGCTGGGCTTCGAACGTTCAAGGTACAAAAGGCCCCTAATCGCGACGAGAAGCAGAACAAGTCCGCCAAAACCCGTGCCAGGAAGTTGTACCTCAACATGCTGACGAAAGTTGAATGCTGCATCATGGACGACGAAACATATGTGAAGGCCGACTTCAAACAGATCCCCGGCAACCTGTTTTTCACTGCCAAGGATAAGTTCAGCTTTCCGGAGCATGTCCGCACTCAGAAGATGTCCAAATTTGCGAAGAAATTCCTGGTTTGGCAAGCCATCTGCACGTGCGGGAAGCGCAGTGCACCTTTCGTGACCCAGGACACGATGAACGGACAGGTGTACATAAAAGAGTGCCTCCAGAAGCGGCTGCTTCCCTCCTGAAGGCCCACAACGTCCCAACAATCTTCTGGCCGGATTTGGCCTCATGCCACTACTCCAAGGACGTGCTGAAGTGGTATGCGGACAATAAGGTCAATTTCGTGCCGAAAATGTTCAACCCTCCCAACACTCCGGAGCTCCGCCCCATCGAGAAGTACTGGGCGATTATGAAGCAGCACCTTCTTAAACGACCTAAGGTAGTGAAAACAGTCGAGGAACTGAAGAAAGTATGGGTTTACATGCAAAAAACGGTTGATTCACAGGTTGTGCAGAATCTTATGGGATATAAAATATTTACTGACAAATCAACGGAGGTAGCATCTCTGTATTTACATACGCTCAATGTTTCAATTCAGCTTTGCCGCTTTGTCGGTCTGTTTTTTTTCCAAATTTTTGGAAAAAAACGCATTTTAGTACTATACCGTTTTTACCGTTGCGCTGTCATTGTGGGCGCATACGTTACATTCCATGCATTGGAAAATTTTCCGTTTCCGTTTTGCCGTTCTACCGTTCTCATTGTGTTTGACCCATATCCGCTGATTTGTTTTCTCAGCTTAGCCTTCGTCAAAGCCCAAAATTTTGGGGGGGGGAACTCTGGGGAGTTGGGGGGTCTCTCCGTTGCTCAAACAATGTTGAGTTCCTTTTGTACCACTCTAGTGTATATTCAGAGTAATGGTAGGAAGCAAGATCAGGCCAAAATGGCCTGTGTAAATGGCTTTTACTGATCGAGGAACATCTTTTCCCTTAGGTGAGGTATAAAACTGTGGTCCCGGCAGAGTTTTTTAATCATTTTTTTCTTTGTTGGTTTCATCGTCGATGAGAACACTCCAATTTTTACGTACAGCTTTCGAGCCCTCGGTTTCACAGATTCAGCATGTTTGGTGCTTCGTTTTGGCTGCCTCTGCTTCCGACGAGTCTGCAGGCCCATTCTCTCCTTGGCACGCATAAAATTAGTCGCCGAAGTTTTTAGCTATTTCGCCACATCTCGGACTGATGCTGGAGGATGACGCTTGAAATAGTCCCTTATATTTCTGTCCATTGTAGTGTCAGCGGGACCGCGTTTTCTACACCGTCTCGGAGAATCTACGAAAGAACACTGTTGTTGATACTTCCGTAATGCGGTTTGAACTGCTCCGACGCTCACACCTTCTTCCTTAGCCAGTTTTCCGATGGAAAGACCACCGACCGTTTGTGCACAATCCGTTTTCTTTGCACCGTTTGTGCACAATCCGTTTTCTTTGCTCGGGTGAAAGACCACGCATTTTCAAACTTCCGTGCGAAAAATTGAAAAAAAATGACATCAGTTTAATTTGGATGAAAACAACAGAACGCAGCCAAAATTTAGATGAATACTGCACGCATTTTCAATTGACGGTTAATCATAAGTGTATTTATAACTATCGGAACAGTCTATAATCAATAGACCTTTGTAAAAAAAACTCAACACATAATTTTTTTAACTGTTCGTTTATTTATACGGCTCCATCACGTTAGCTTAACGGAGCCATAGGCAATGTTTGTGGGTTCTTTTTCTTTCTTGGGGGCGATTTTATGACACCTTCTACTTGTTCTTTTGCAATTCTAGCCGTCTCTGTTAGTTTACTGATCCCCGTTGACATGAATACGGCGAACTGTAACAACGCGCGATCGCGGTTATCCATCTCCTTCGGTTCATCGTTACTAATTTCGGTATCCACCGGCATCATGACTGATTCCTCCATTTTATTTTCCAGCACCTCTAGCGTTTCCAATTCGCTTCTGATCCTACGTTGGCTGTGCCTCCCGTTACTGCAGATCTGTACGTTTTCTTCAATCTACCGCTCTGTTACTTTTCTTGCCGACGCACTTTTGGCTGACTTTCAGCATTCCGCTTGGGATCAGGTGTCCCACTTCTTTGCAGATGAAGCATTTGTCCTTGATGCCTTGGTAATACATGTTTCCCTTCCGGTTGGCGAAGTGCAGCGATGACGGGATTTACTGCTTCACATCCATGTACGCGCCGCGCACACCAGTGTAGGCGCGAATGCCCAGCTCCGCCTGAAACTTCTCCCGCCAAATGCGTTTAACGTGTCCATATTTTGACAACACCGAAACGATCTCCAGTTCGGGAAACTCCGGTGGGAGATCGTATTTTTGCACATAACAGCTTGCGACATATGTACTTTAACCTTTTTCCACTCCTATAATGGAATACCAGCTCATCAGAGCTGACGGTCAGCGCGTGCAACATCGACCGCTCAGACTTGAACTTGACGAGAAGGGACTTTTGATCTGCTATCCTATATGCAGCTTCAATTTCATCAAGCTCCGCAACCAAGCCTCTGACGAAATTCACCACTTCGCCTAAGGTTGGTTTATCCGCTCTATTATCGATGGTAAATCGCACAGCATTTTTCAACCCGCACATTGCTGCTATAACAAAAGCGACCGAGTTGATGAAAAAAGAACAATGCAAATTGATTACAAAGCCGTAGAGAAGAAGGCTATCGCGCGGTTGAACAAAACTCAACCGTACCAATCGAAAGCAGAAAGAGAACTGCCTCACTGAAATTTTGTTTTAAAGTTTAAGTTTTTATAAATAAAATAAAAAAGAAAATTTGAAGAAGAAGTATTCCTATCGTACCATTTTAAAAAAAAAATCTCTGAAAGCTAAAACTAGAAAATAAGAAGAATGATTAGTAATTTCCATTTAATTCCAACTACCTTTATTGCTTATCTTGACAGATACGCGTATTTCGTCTACAATGTGCAGACTTCTTCAGTGTCGTGTACTAATACTCGACTGACTCAGTCTGTATCCAAGCTTCAAGGGTTTAGCGTCTTTTCTTGCGTGAGAGCTTGACTGTAGGTTGGGACATGAGCACTAACTCTTGTCCTAGCCTTTTATGGCTTATGGATATAGCGCCATTACTCGCTTTCTGAAAAGAGAAGAAGGGCGCGCCGACACAGAGTCATACGCTCATACGCATACACACATACAGGCACACACTCTCTCACACATACATACATGCCACACACACACACACACACACACACACACACACACACACACACACACACACACACACACACACACACACACACTTACAATCACACGTTCACATATTCATGGTTTGTAAATAGCTTTAGATTGAACCAAACGGTCAAAAAATTTATGTACGTTTAATGGGATTTACCCCGCTGAACAACAAACGTTACGGGAGCTAAAACTCTACTGACATCAAAAATATAAATAGTAAAAAGTACTTAGCTGAATTCCGTTTAGTTACGAGTACGATCCAAAAAGCCCGATCAGGCAACTAGCACCGAGCAATGCCCAAAACCTCCAGCTGAAGACTGAAGACACGGGTATTGACACCGTTGGGGCAACGCAAAAAGTATGATGGTGGTCGGTTGGCACTCCCATAATAATCAATGGAAGCACACTCCGGAGAGCACTCTACGACCGAAATTTAATAAAAATACAAATAAAAATAAAATCAAAACGGAGCAAAACTGACAAGAGAATTTTTTCACGTCTCACTTCGCGCCGCACACTACGATCGCTTCCTCAATACAAAATCAATATTCTGTTTGCCTACATCGGGTGGAATGAAGAAAAAAAATGTAAACAGTTAAAAATTGCTAATCCCTACTAGATACAATTATTTTTTTATTACTTTTAGAGAAAACAAACAAAAATTTCTTAAATATGGAAAAAATTGTGTGGTCTAAACGTAATTTACCTTGAGGTGTACCTCGTGATTGGATAAACATATAATTACATGTAACACAAATCTTACAAGAAAGTTTTTTCAATATTCTTTTTTTTCTACAAAAAAAAAGCATATATCTTCATTTTGTATGAATTATCGCACCCTTCTCGGGATACCTGTCATCGTATTTTGGACAAGCCACTCGGCAATTTCAGTGGCCATTAGGCTGTTGTACATTTTGAACTTTTCGCTTCCTTTTGCTAAAACGGTTTCAACCTAAGTCCTAATAAGCCTCCCTCTTTATTTCTCCTTTCTCAGCATCCTTCTCGGCGCCGATACCAATGGACATTTCCACGAACTTGGACAGCGTATCCGAGGCGCAAAATAGCTTCAACGATAACACCCTTTCCGATCAACCGGACAGCAACCGAGTCTTCCTCTCTGAGGAGTACAAATTCGCAGAAATTGCGGCGGCCGTCGATGATGGCATCTTGCTCGATGACGAGACGTCCCCCACGGATAGTTTGGTCAGCAGCTGCACCGAGTCGGATGATGCTCGCAAAAATCGCAAGAAACCACTCGAAGGCAAACCGGACGAACGGGAGAAAGAGAAAGACATCGATGAGATATCCCCGGAATTGGAGGAACTATCCAGTCCCGTTACACCGGGCACTCCCACGCATGCATCCAACTCTCTGTCCCTCTCGGATGGAGGACGAGACTTTCTGATAGACGATGAGATTGCCGATCAACCGGCACTGGTGTTTGACGAACCGACGCTCAACGAAAACAGCATGATCGATCTGGAGTCAATCAATCTTAACATCAATGAAGATACTCCCACGCTACGGGATTCCGTTTCCTCGTTGAACAACAATAGTACTAACAATAGATCCCTTTCTAAGAGCGTGCCCCCGGTGCCAAAGCCTAGAAAGATTATGGCAGCGACATATGAATCACCAGCGTCGATCCGAAAGAACAGGACCCGATTGTCCCGCGCGGAATCGCTGGATACCTTGTCGCCCTGTGATTCCATCGCATCGGATGACTACATGCTGGACTTCAACAGCAGCATGGATTCCATTGATAGGTGAGTTTCTTACTTTGTGGTGAATTGTGGACTGTGATTTTCAAGAGCATGCCATTCCACCCTTTTTAGACCACCCCGTTCCAATGCAAGTGGAAGCGCCTCGGCGCTTCACTCAATGGACGAACTGCAGCTTTGGTCGGAGTTGGAAAATAAAGGCGGACAACTTATGCACGAATGGAGTAAGCTGCTGCGCTCACAGCGGAACAGCAACAACAACACGAGCCGGGAGAGCATAACGTGAGTAACGATTTTTAAGCTTTTCCTCTTTTTATGCTCTTCGAGCATACATTAGTTCACCTAGTCGAACATAGGTGGACTCCTCGCTGATCGCATATTAAGTGAGCTTTTAAGCCAGTAATGTTTGTTTTCATTTTCTCATTCATTCAAATCGATTTGAGGAAGTAATGAGACGGAATATTAATTGAAGGCACAATTTAATAACAAATTAGAAATCAATACTTCGATTCGAAGGTCTTCCACTTGCCTGAAAAGACATCCACAAAACCAATCAAAGAGATCAATTATTTAGAGCCGTGACACTTTAACTGTTACATTATAATAATAATGATGTCTTTTGAATGAGGCTGAATTCAATTAGTGCAAAATTCAAAACAAGCGATGAAATAATGACTGATCCACTGTGGACTGTAATAACAATAATGTTATGCTTGGCGCATGTGTCCAAAAAAAAATATTTCGACCTGGTGATCAATTTCTTCACTACTGCTCCAGTGCCCGTCCGGACACCTTTCATAATGAAACCATAAAGCGAAATTGTGTTAAGATTCAAAAGTACAAAAAAAGGTTTCCACAAACCTAAGAATCCCACAGCGATTCACCTTAATCTCCATCTGCTGCTGCAACATCGATTGATGTGTGCAATACGACGCCAAAACGAGCCAGCAGTGCTCAGAAACACGTTTGAGGAAATTGGTAGTTTCCTCATTTCCATGATACCGCAAACTCCGATGTCTTACATGATTATCTGCATATCTGTTTCTGTTTTCTAGCCTTTCATCGAACACGATGCATGGAGTAACAACAACATCATTGGCTTATTAATTACCAGTGTGCGTTTGTGTTGTGTTGATTGCGAATGAACGCAATCAATGGCCGTTGGGTGGTTGTTTTTTTTGACACGTCTCTTCGGGTGGAAAACTGATAGTGATAGCAGACGTCACGTAATGCAATCGATGCTTTCATGGCCTAGTTTTGGTTCGATAATCACGATATAAATCGGGTAAGTGAGGGCTTTAAATGGAAAACATTATCTTCAAAGGAATCGAAGATGAAATCTCGCATAACTCAAAGGGCCTAGGATTGCTGTTCGAGTCTTTTCAATGACTTTCGGTTTGATGAACGCTCGACGGAAAATGTTAGTCACTAGCGAAAAACTTGATGGGAAACGCATTTGCAAATGCATCTTTTTTAGTTTTCTTGTGTTACGCTTGTAATGATTTAAAAATAATAGTAGGCTTGGGATGAGCCGTTGGAATTTGAATTTACTCTACGATTCCAAGCTTCTTCGTCAAAGCAAGCCTGTTTTGCGTTAAATTTAAACACCGAAAGAATGTCAAAAAACTCAAGTTTAAGTTGAAAGAATGTTAGAGATCGATTGCTCAGCATAAATATTTTGAAGAGCATGTATGGTGACATTTTGTTCGTTGTCAGTCCTACGACTAGGCGAACTAATGTCGGACAATCTCAGTTTGTCGCATTTGTTGCTGCTTTTAGAAATGAAATGAAAGCCAACTGCAGGTTCAAGTCCGAAAATAGAAGTCGGTTATTCACTTTGGTCAAAACTGATAACACTGGTCGACAAAATCCGAAAAAAGTCTTGAGACCCAGAGCTTCATGCCAGTTTCCGTTAGTTCGGGTCCCAAAACCACCGAATATCGTATTTTGACCTCATGCGATTTGCATTTTTCTTCACAAATTGAAAAATTCAAAAATTCAAATTTTGATATATTTTGAGAACCACTTAAACAAGTGTCTCAGCTTAAATTTAAATGCTCAAGAAGCATTTTTATGCAATATCTCAGACTTTAACAAACAACTTTGCAGAAGAAAGTTTGTCGATCCGACTTCACCAAAAAAATTATGACCTTTGAAAGGCAGCATTTTTGTATGTATGTATGTATGTAGAAAGCCACCATCCTAGCGTGGGCCTTGCCCTGCATGCGGTTCCACTTAACAGAAAGATGCTTTGTTGCCGTTCTAAATTCAACATACTGCTGTATGAAGGGCCAAAAAGGGTTGGGCAGGCCCGTAAGCAGAGACACTTACGCGAAACCTGCGGGAATAAGAGAATCTCCTTCCAGCAATATAATCCTATAAAACTAATAACAAAATACGCATTTCAGTTAAGTTTTCCACTAGATGGTTTGTTTAAGAAAGGCGCGTCAAATTCATTACAACTGTTGGAGTGGAATGTACAAATCATAAATGATATACACATCCCCTCCTAGACTCCGGTTGGCCGTCCACTCCATTGTCCAATTGCAACTTCAATGATGCCCTGATGCACCCTCCCATCCCAGTAATGTTTTAAATCAATGAGGTATTAGGTTTTTACAATACATATCAAATATATAATATAATAAAGAAATAAGTATATATAGAGTGTATGTACGGAAAAATGGGTAGCCTGGACTGGATAATGTTTTCGAATTGTGTTAACAGTTAATATCAAAATGCTGGTCAATAGTTGTTAAAATTGTTGAAATTAGTAACTTCAACTGTGTAACTGTCGAGCCTGTCCAGGGAAATAATAAATCAACAAGGAAGTCTAAACGGACTTTCGGTAATAAGTACGAATGTCTGCCGCAGATTCAGTTGCAGCTTCTTGTATTCAAGGCCAGATATATTTCCTAATCAAGAAGAAGAAAGCATTAAAATGATCATTGAACATATTAGACATAATAATTAATATTATGTATAACCTTTGAAGTATAAATAAAAATATTATTTGAAAATTGGAAATATCATTCTTATCAATATGCAACTCTAGGATATTGATAAGAATGATATTTCCAATGTTCAAACATTATAATTAACTACGTGCTTCGTGCAACAGCAAACAACATGATTAAGGAGTGTATCGAAAATAAGCTATCCACAAACTTTCTTTCAAATTATGTTGAAAACCGATATTTTATGCATACAAAAAATTGATCCTTTATTGTACGAGGTTAAACTTGAACATAATGAAGACCGGATGAAATTTAAGTTATTCCTTCACGAATTTTCGAACTTTGGATCGAATGCTCTTCATCAAGTTCCGGACAAGTGTTGCATCGCATTTTTTGGACGCTTGAGCCCAAATTTTTTTGAACTCCTGCATGTTCCCAGCTGCCTTACCAGTCTTCTTGAAGACCCTCTTCACGATTGCCCAGTAACGTTCGATGGGTCGAAGCTGAGGGCAATTTGGTGGATTGATATTTTTCTCAACGAAATCTATACCCTTTTCCGCAAGCCAATTGAGAGTGGTTTTGGCATAGTGAGCCGACGCTAAATCCGGCCAAAACAGTGGAGGTGTACTATGCTTCTTATATAAAGGCAACAATCTCTTCTGGAGACACTCAGATCGATAGATTTCCGCATTTATAGTTCCGGTAGTGTAAAAAAATGGTTGACTTCAAACCACAGGAACATATTGCTTGCCATACCAGTACCTTTCGACCGAATTTCTCCACTTGAATCGACCTGTCCGCATCGCTCACATCCTCCCCAACGACGGCAGTAAAGTATTGTGGACCTGGAAGGGTTTTTGAGTCCTCCTTTACATAGGTCTCATCGTCCATCAAAACGCATGCATCCGGACGCTGCAAAAGACACGAATACAATTTCCGGGCCCTTGTTGCTGCTCGCTTCTTCTGTTCTGCACTTTGTTTCGATATTTTCTGCTTCTTGTAGGTCTTCAGGTGGTTTCGCCTCTTGATACGCTGGATCATTCCGACACTCGTTCCTGCTTTTTTGGCCAAATCACGTATTGACATTGATTTGTTCTTCATGATTAGAGATACCACTTTCTGTTCCAGTTTCGGGTTGGAAGAACCGGGTTTTCTGCCTCTTCCTGGTAGCTCATCCAAAGAATAGTGTTCCCCAAACTTATTAATGATGGTTTTAACACTCGCATGATGAATTCCAAACCGCTTCGCCAATTTTCGCATAGTAATACCCTTCTCACTTAGCCATGTGTCCAGAACCTTAATTTTCACTTCCTTTTCAATACGCGACATTTTGAAAACGCAGAATTTGAACCGCACAAACAAGTAAACAAAAGAAAGCTGACAGTCAAACGCACAGCATGCAGTGTTCAGAGCATAAAAAACCATCACAAATACATGCGTACAACGCAAATGTATGTGGATAGCTTATATTCGATACACTCCTTAGTTCAAATGTATTTGAATAATATTATGTTTATGGTAATATAAAAATCACGACAACATTATTTTATTTACATGGCAAAACGTCACAATACTATAACATAGCCTGATACACAATATCCCTCCATAATGCCCGATTCATGGCTGCTCCTCTCCAATCCCTTGGGCACCTTGTACCCCCTAGGTCTTGCTCCACCTGGTCTGACCATCTTGCTCGTTGCGCCCCACGTCTTCTTGTACCAACCGGATTCCCGTCGAACACCATATTTGCAGGATAGTTGCCCGGCATTCTTGCAACATGTCCTGCCCAGCGTATCCTTCCAGCTAACACAAGTTATTATAAACATGATTATGATAATGATAAAAATATAGTCAATATACAATGCCATACAAAATAATATATATATAATATAGTGGCGAGATATTACAATAACCATTGAAAGGCAGCATATTTTAGCAAAAAAAACCGGATAGTACAGTAAACCCCCCGACATGCGTGAAGTCGCTTGATGTTGGTCTCAAATGATATATGGGCATTGACCTTTGTTGTTTCATCAGAAAACATCTCGTGATCCCTCGTATATAGGAAGTTACTTCTTTCAGCAAAGTTGTTGAGTAGATCAAGGCCTTCAGGATGGTAAACTTAAAAGTGCAGAATTATCTCACTACGTGGCGCTAGTATGCATGTCAACTTACTTTATACACTGAATCTCGATCTATTTATGATTTATAGATCATGTATGCATTCATTGTTTTCAGGAAATTTACTCGAGTAAACATGGTCGACTTCATAGTTCAGAACAATTTTACTGCGTGGCGCTGGTCTACCTGTGAACTATGTGATAAATGTTTATCGCTTGTGCACTTAAGAGACTTATTACCCCAATATGGGTTTTTTTAGTACGTTAATCTGACAACTTCAGGCTAGTCCTTCAGAAAAGTTCTTCACAAGTCTTCTGGTACGTCCTTCAGAGAACTTCATGGAAGATCTTCAGAGAACTTCAAGAAAGTTCTTTAGAGAACTTTCACGGGGGATCACGAGATATTTTTTTATGAAACAACAAAGGTATATCATTTGAGACCAACATCAAGCGATTCCGCGCATGTCGGGAGGTTTACTGTACTTTCCTATTTTTTGCTAAAATTTGCTACCTTTCAACGGTCCTAACTTTTTCTGGTGAAGTTGGATCGACACACTTGTTTCTGCAAAGTTGTTTGTTAAAGTCTGAGGAGTTGCATAAAGATGATTCTTGAGAATTTACATTTAAGCTGAGGCAGTTGTTTGAGTGGTTCTCAAAATATATCAAAATTTCAATTTTCGAGGCCAATTTGTGAAGAAAAATGCATATCGCATGAGGTCAAAATACGATATTTGGTGGTTTTGGGACCCAAGCTAACGGGAACTGGCAAGGAGCTCTGGGTCTAAAAATCTCTGTCTATCAGTGTAATTGAATGGCAACGGGCAACTAAATAAAAACATTAAATACAATTCTAACACGTATTACCTTTTTTTTAAATTACGGATGATGTGCTGGCGTTAACTCTTTGATGAGACAACATAATTTCATTTCCATGTTTCTTATCCAATTCCTTCCTAAAACATGTCACCCATTCTAACCTCAAGTAAACCGCGAGTAATCGGTCCAAGTCCTAAAGATTATCCGGATTATCCCAGTGGACCTGAGGGTCAACTTCCAAATCATATGTGCTAATGTTGCTAAGCGACATTTTAAAAGTATTTTATGAGACAGTGAAAATTTCTCAAAATAATATACACTAAGGTTTTTTTTACACGGGGGATACGGTCCATTTTTACAACGAAACCGCATAAAAAAGACTTAATAGAGTTGATCAATTAACACGCATAAACATTTAAAATTACTTTGATTTTGTTTGCCTGTTTTACCTTTTCATGCAATGGTCAAAATACAGTTTTTAAAATTTTGAGTATTTGCACCAAAAATTGTGAATTTCTTGAAAAACTGCCATATGATTACTTTTTGCCCAAAACGAAAAATGTGATTCGAATTAAGTCGATAAGCTGTTCTGTTCTGGAGTTATCGCCGGTAACAAACCGTGGAAAAAAGACCTTAGTGTAATTGTTTTCAATTGTTTGCTTCCGATCTAGTGGTAATTCTGGTTAACGTTCGGACTTAACACTGCCAGCTAAGGATCATATGATTATTTAGTTATTGAATACAATTATTTTTTTGACAAATTTAAAAGTTGTTCCAAATTGATTGAAAAATTCAATTATTGTCAAAACCAATATTTCAATATTTTAATATTTATCATTACTTTTTTATCGTGAAAATCAATTTTTTTTTAGTTGCTTGTTAAAACACTTGAAATATCAAAATTAAAATTATCATTTTTTTACAAGGTATTTTAATTACTGCAAAATATGTTGCTACGACCCACTTTTAGTTAGTTGTAGTTTTATCAATTAACCACTTTTACGGGTTTTCAACGTTTTCCAAAGGTCTAGCTGGTGTTCTATTGGAAACCCGAGCAAAGGTTTATACCAAAGTGATAACAACTCCAAATATCTGATTATCACTGTTTGATCACTAAATATTTTATCATTCAGGTTGAATAAACAGCCAAAATAACAAAAGAGATAACAAATTAATATTTGTTGGATATCACAACAACTTTTGTTTATTATCATTGGGTTCATTTTGATAACATATTTTGTGATGTAAACAAATTCCTTGAGATAGTTTCAAATTATGTTATCAACATGACATCAAATTCATACACCAATAACTGAAGGTGAAAAGCTCAATTTCATATCCATGACATGCTGGTAATATTCAGCATTCGTCAGCATGCTGGTGGTATTCAGTAACGTTCGTCAAAAATCGTCTTTAAAAATTGATAACAGATGATAACAAAATTATTCCATGTTGATAACTAAATTTGTTATGTGATAACAGGTGAGTTCAAAATGATATCTGTGATAACAAAACTTGTTACTTATTTGATATCAGTTTGTTATGTTACTTTGCTAGGAAACTTCATGCTACGACAAAGATGGGCCATCATTTACTTTATAATTCTCCAAAATACACCATAATGCTGTATCTCCAAACTACCCCATGATTGATTTATCATTTCGATTTTCGCTTGAAACTTATAAGTATGCGTTGTTATGTTGTCTGAAAATCTGCGCTTTTAAGCCTAACGAGCATGATTTTCATCTAGACCGATTGGCAGTCATCATAAACTACCAACAGTTTCCAAATCCAGCACAAAAAGTTGATAACATGTGAATCGTTCCGGTGCGAAAGCCATCAATACTAATCAGAAACTATTGTCATTGCAGCTGTCAATTCGTGAGAAAACTTAAAGCACTGCTTCCCAAAGAAAACTCTCATTCAAGCATTGAACCGTAAAATACAACAAACGAAAAAAAAAAACAATCCATAACTGTTCACAACAACAAAGAAACAAAGTTCGGAAAGCAGAAATAATTCATTGATTCGAAACAGCGAGACGGGAAAACCGGTATTTCGACAGCCATCCACCTAGCTATTGCCACTCAGTTCTTCAAATATTTGGGGGTGGTCGGCATCGCTTCTACTGTTTGATTTTCATCTTCTGTTTTTATTTTCTTCTTTCTTACATTTGGTGTTCTTAAAGCCAGCTAATGTTCCTCCTTAATAGCAGGCTGTGCGTGACGAGTTATGTGGTTTATGATAATTCGAGCCCGAGAGTCGTGATAGCTCCGACGCTCGATTGATTATCACCGTGCCCTTGAAAAGCTAGCATGTCCCGTACCGCCCGGACTTTCTTCGGTGTGGCTTTGGATGTATTTTGAGCGGATCGATAAACACCTTTTCGGGGCGTGATTTTACAAAGTCACGAATGGCTTAGAAGTTTGTGTTGAATTGTTTTATTATCGAATTTGGGACACGTGGTAATTTATAGAAAATCGCTCTCGAAAATATTGGAAACTAATCTAGTCGTCAGAGTTATTACTTCAATTTCACGCAAGTGCTTCCTGAGATCGAATTCGTTAACTTTTAGAAATTCTTACAATCCATCAAACCCAACCAGCCTTGAAGGTTGCGTCAATGATTCATACACTCTTGCACGAAACACCATGAGTCGTCCGGCCGGAAATGATCATTGAACCGTGAAGGCATCATCAACCAGGTGCTTGTGCAAGAATCACCCCACAATCCGAACTACCTATCGGTTGTTATGCTTCGTTTTGTAACACATCCGACCAGCCGAAGGATACTGCTTATACGACTTCCAATTGAAACAAAAATAGAATTTGGTACGCACTTTCGCTTTTGCGGAGAAGCCTTATTTCGACTGGGGAGCAGAACATTTTGTCTTTCACCTAAATTGGCTTAGTAGTTGACCCAAGCCTCCCGACTAATCCGACGCCAATTAATAAACGATTTCCGTGCATGAATCTTTCGGTAACCGTGTCACAAACACACACGATGGATGAGAATGGGACTGAGACCGAACATAATGGTGGGAATGTGGGACAGAAATGCACCAGAAGCAACGGCAACATGAATCCGAGCAACAACGAAATGCACGCCTGGCTGACTACAACTATCATCGGGGCGCGCTTCGGAGCAGCCGGCGGTGGTGAGAAATTTTTCGGGTTATGTGTGCCGTGCAATTCTTTTGTTTTTGTTCGATTTGCTGCGGTGTTATTGTTGTCTACTGTAACCCATTTTTCGCATTTGAATAATAATGGCTCAGGTAAATTCGAAAAACAAGCCACCTTCTTACGCTTACGATAGCATTTTCTACCAAACGCCGGCGTTGCTCGATGTGCTGATTGGGCCCCATTTCACCGCGGTTGTTTTTTGCTTTTATGGCTAGCAGGCTATGCCCTGGTGATATGCTGTTAGAGTTACTGCTCCAATAAGAATTTGACATCTCTTCAAAAGAAATTCTAAATTACATACCTACTGATGAATGGTGTAGAAAGAGTAATTAAAACAGAAACTAAAAACTGACTGATTTTGCCGTTTTTGGAAGCGGAGCGATTCAGAAGTGAATTTTTAATTTTGGGGTATTGTTTTTGTTTTTTTTGTGTTGGATGTGAATGTTGTGTGGTTTTTGTGGTTTGTGTGCTTATTGCAGGAGGAATTTTTTTTAGGTTTTGGGGGGGAGGATTTTTTATTTTTTTTTTGGTAAGGGGTTTTTGTGAAAACAAGCGCGTAAAATTTCCCGTCGTTTAATTCCAAGTCAAAACAGGCGTAAACAACGAAATTGTCTGCAATCATTCATGCGCCATGCAACAATGTTTGCAATCGTTCATACAACAGGCTAGATTCAGGCGCTATCTGGCTAAAATTTACATGAAATATCCCATTATATTCTGCCAAATCTAGCATTCCCTTTATGTGCATTATATAACGCAGAAAATTCAATGTTTCTTTTTATCTGTGCAGGGTGCTTGTATAAATGGACTTAGAATATTTTCGGTAAGATCGGTTTGAGATGTTGTGCTCTAAATTTCTTGCGATTAAATTAAATAGCCGGAAAACAGACAGCAGTGCTTATTTTTTCGTCATTCGTACATATTTTACGTAATCGTACACACAGATAAAAAGAAACATTGAATTTTCTGCGTTATGTAATGCACATAAAGGGAATGCTAGATTTGTCAGAAAATAATGGCATATTTCATGTAAAGTTAAGTCGGATAACGCCTGAACCTAGCCTGTCGTGTGAAAGACTGCGAACATTGTTGTATGGCACATGAAAGATTGCAAACAATTTAATTGATTACGCCTCCTTTGGCTTAGAATTAAACGAGGGGAAATTTTACGCGCTTGTTAAAATTGATTATTTTTTTCTGTGCAGAAAAAGCCAATGAAAACTTTTCGTTTGAGCTGTTCGAATTCTATCACCTAGTAAACAAGCTCCCTGAACTGTCAAAAAACTGAGGTTAATACATTCCGTGGAATTATCTATATCACACCTCATGTTCCCACACTTAAGCACTTGGAGAAGTATACCTTGTGATCAAAAAGTTCCGGTAATTTTCAATTTAAAAAGGCCGCCTTTATTTTTTCGGTAAAATCTTTTTAGTGTAAGATGGCAACACTAGTTCTGATATTCTGTCAAAGTGTGAGAGCAAATTATCCATTAGTTTTGTTTTGACAACTGCTTTTGTCAGTCGAAAAATAGACGCTCGGCGATTTTTACCATGGATAAAAAATTGGAACAACGCGTTTGTGTGAAATTTTGTGTTGCAAACGGATTTTCTGCAGCGGAAACGCTCAGAATGTTGCAAAAAGCCTTTGGTGAGGACTCTATGTCACAAAATCGTACATTTGTTTGGCACAAAGACTTTAAAGAAGGCCGTGAAAGCGTGAGTGACATGCCGCGTTCTGGACGACCATCGACCTCACTACCGATGAAAACATCGCTTCCGTGAAGAATTTAGTTATGGAAAACCGCTCAATTAGCATTCGGGAGATAGCTGCACTCCTTGATATCTCATTTGGATCGACCGAACACATTTTGACGGAAATTCTGGGCATGAAACGCATTGAAGCACGACTTGTTCCAAAAGAGCTGAATTTTTTGCAAAAACAGCATCGAGTTGAGGTCGCTAAACAGATGATTGCGAACGCAGATAGCGATCCCACATTCATGGAACGCATCATAACTGGTGATGAAACGTGGGTATATGAATTTGATATGCTCACAAGTCAACAATCGTCCGAATGGCGCGCCGAAGATGAGCCGAAACCAAAAAAATCACGACAAAGTCGCTCCAAAATTAAAGTTTTACTGACCGTTTTCTTTGATTTTCGCGGTGTCGTCCATTCTGAATTCCTTCCAGAAGGTCGAACGGTTAACAAAGAGTATTATTTACAAGTTATGAGACGTTTGCGTGAGGCAATTCGAAAGAAGAGGCCAGAATTGTGGCGCAATAATTCGTGGATTTTACACCACGATAACGCTCCATCACACACCGCGCTCACTATTTGTGAATTTTTGGCCAAGAACTCCACCAATACCATCAAACAAGCACCATTTTCCCGCCCTGGCCGGGTGGTTTTTCTTTCTTTTCCTAAAAGTGAATTTCGGGTGGGGGTTGGGGTTTGTTTGTGTTGTGGGATAAAAAAGGGTTGGTGGAAGAAATGAGTCTTTTCTTGTATTATAAATATTGTGGTTGTTGGGTGAGGGGTGTGTTTTTGTGTTTTGTGTGGGTGTATTGGAGGAGATAAATATATTATTAATTAAAATATAAATTTTTTTTTTTTTTTTTTTTAATATTTTTTTTTTTTTTATATTGAGACTTTAATACTTCTTTAACAAACCGCTGTTTTATTCAACCACTTTGACAGCTGATTCGACGGTTGAAAATAATAAGCAATTTTATATAACACGTATTCCATGCCACGTTTGTAATAGTGACAACTTGCGGTGTAAAGTCAATTAAGAGCATTTTCAGTCAGAATGACCTGATAATTTGTGACATGTTAATCAACTTTTTTATTTGAACGAAATTCGCAACATGCATTTGACTAAGGAGCTTAAGTATTTCCAAAATGTTATGAATTTTAATGCACAGGAAATATGTTATGCAAGTGCAATTGCATTTGAAAAAAAGAAACAGTATTCATACACCCCTCTACGGGATTTTGTATGGGAGTTAACTGTGACTTAATCTTTTTAGTGTCTAACTTTCTTGATCAGCAACTGGTGTATTGAACTTGTGTAGGTTTCATATATTGGCATGGTAGTAGCTTAATGTTTTATATAACGCTTTGGAGAATTGTGCCGATGGAAAAAAGGGCTGAAAAATTAATTCAAAAGCGCAGACAAACATTCAAGCTAGAACGAAATATAGCAAAATATAAGCTTGAAGTGAAGATGCATAAAAACACTAGCAGTTTTTGATACACTGCGAATCGCGGTTCTGTACAGCAAGAGTTAGAGATCTATTGATATTAATTCACCATTCTCTATATTGCACACGAGTTGTTTTCCCAACTGGTTATTGTAGTGACGTCATCTGCGTTTTTGATATACCTTATGTGTGTGCTTTAGAGACCTTGATTTTTGTTGGTATGACATTTCTCTAAGTATTTTTTTCGAGACAGAAGCACGGAAAAATAGAGAATAATGCGGGGGAAACATATGCTATTATATGTAAATAGATTCAATAGATCAGCATCCGAAAATATTTCTTTTTTTGCACTGGCTAAGAGGTACGTGAATTATAAATGTATTAAAAATAATTCACTACAGAATTCGTACTTCTAAGAAATTTGAAAACAGGCAGAATTGGTTGTAGTTTACCGATTCGAGTGTTCATGATAGCAACCATATGTTCGTATGCTCCGAACATTTTATTCCTTCAGATTGTAGAAATGCATAAAACAATTCAAAGGTGTAAGTAGTAATAGTATTTCTTGATGAGATTATCACAGAATAAAATGGAATAATCACAAAATTAAGTGTTGTTGTTTTTTTTTTCTTCACGTAACCAGAGCATACTGCGATGATCATATTGCAGCAAATATACCACTTACAGCAGTTGATTTGACGTTTCTTCAGTGTAAAAATAGAATGAATGGAAACAAATAAAATCGAGATACTTTTTAAACAACAAAATTTTTCACTTTTCGTGTCATTGAATCGTTCTAAGTTGCCCTTCCGTTCCGTGCTAATAGTCAACACAGAGGAGCAGGCTGTGTCTTTGACCGTTTGAGACGTTTTGTCTGCCGCCTTGTCAAATATTGGAAAAATATTAATCATTGTTTTACTTTATATGCTATTTAAGCACATTTTATGTTCAGTAACATCAGTAAGAAACAGTGAGGATTTATTTTTGCGGGTTCGGTTTTGTTGGGATCCGCAGCGATTAACATCGATAAAAGCAAATTCAATTGTGGTTGCACTACGACGAACTTCGTTAAATCCATCACACACATAGCTGTATTGAAAAGTTCCAGATATGAACCTCATTGCTAGCTACGGAGATCCTGTCTGAAATTTTCCATAAGGTCTGTATCCGCAATAATCCGGACAACTCAAAACATGAATAAAACATAAATTTCGCATTATATTTCCGTCGTAGTTGTTTATTTTAGATTCATGGGATGTGTTTTAACAATTCGTGAAGACAAAACATAGTTATTCGGTATTTGCATAAAATTTTCGAGCTTTGCGCTTAACTCCGTCCATTAGGGTTTGTCCAGACTCTTCAGAAATCGTAGAAGCCGTCTTTGTCCAAATTTGCTGGAAGTGTTTGATGTCTTTGATTGCTTGCTTCTTTCCAGAAAGCTGCCGCTTCATCAGAGCCCAATATCTCTCGATTGGTCGTAGCTCTGGGCAATTTGGCGGGTTTGAGGTTTTTGGTACAATGTTCACTTGATTTGCTAGGTACCACTCCATCACAGTTTTAGCATAGTGGCATGATGCCAAATCGGGCCAGAACAAAGGTTTTTCTTTGTGACTTTTGATGAAGGGTAGCAATCGCTTCTGCAGACACTCTTTCTGATAGATCTCCTTGTTGATTGTGCCTGTAGTGACGAAAGATTTACCCTTTTTGGCACACGTGCAAATTGCTTGCCACACAAGGTAGTTTTTGGGAAATTTCGATGCCTTCTTCGTTCTGAAATGCTCAGCTGTAGCATTTCTGGCCATAGCAGAATAAAAAGCCAGCCCTGGAAGCTGCTTGAATTCCTCCAGGACATAAGTTTAATCGTCCATAACAACACATGAAAACTTCGTCAAATATTCGCAGTACAAACGTCGAGCCAGTGATTTTGCTGCCAAGTTCTGTTTGTCGTTGCGATTTGGAACTGTTTTTACTCTATACGACTTAAGTCCCAAACGTTGTTTTGATTTTTGGACAAAACCAGGTGACATCCCTATTTTACGAGCCACCGTTCGAATGGAGAGATTTGGGTTTTTCGTTAATATCCTTTTCACCTGTCGGTCCATGACAGGATCAGCGCGTCCAATGTTTTTGTCACTTCTCGGTTTCCTCTCCACCGTCAAACGTTCCGAAAATGATTTGAGCACATCGTGAACAGTGGATTTAGGCAAATCCAATGTTTTTGCAAGGTCCCGTATTGACAAGTCAGGACGCCCGTACAAAATTCGCCCGCGCACTTGTTTTTCTTTCGTCGCCATCTTGAATACAAAACATGAAATGTAAACATCAATCATAGTCTTTTTCATCATAGATTCTCAGCTATACCACAGTGAAATTTTTCATTCTTACGTGCAATATTTCAAAAGTTACAATGATTTGAAGGTGTCCGGATTAATGTGGATACAGACCTTCGTAACTTATTTAGTTGACCAGACATGCTGCTAAAGTGAGATTAAAGAAGTTCATTACTGTACACTTTCCGATATGTGGGAGTTTGGGGGGAGGAGATAAAATGTTTGGGGGGGGGGGGGGGTTTTAAATAGCACCTTAACTGCAGCTTTCTGGAAAATGGGAACTCTGGAATCAATAACCACAGCAACGAGACGGTTTCGAAATCCGGTTGATCTCTTTCCTTTTAACAAGGAGAACTTGTATACTCGGTTTATTCTTTCGGTAAGAACAAAGTATCAATTTCGAGCTTTGCAGTCCTTGTATGTTTGTTTGTTATTGAGGAGGACTTGACCCCTGGAGCTCTGCCAAAAATATGCTTCAAAGTATGAGCATGGTCAGTGTTTTGTCTCGAACTTGGAATAATGCCCCAGAGAGCTGAATCCACTCTATTCATATATTCATTCACATCTTAATACTTTACAACATAATTTAAGTAAATTTGGACTAAGTACATACCTCTCACTTGAATCCCAGACCATTCTCTTTCCAACCACCCAGCTTCTCGTCATCTGAGGGCGCCGGAGAGTCGCTGGTTTCTCGTTAAGAAGATATCCTACCAACATCTTTTTTCAATCCTGGGGAGTGTGAGCTATTTTAAGTGGATTACCTGTAACTAGAAAATGAGAAGAAATTTCCATTTCATTCCAACTACCTTTATTACTGTCAAGATAAGCAATAAAGATAATTGGAATTAAATGGAAATTACTAATCTTTCATTATCATTTTTCATCCAACTTCTCTTTTTCTCGTATAAGAGAAGATGGGCGTGGCCGGCAATGGATGTTTACATGTTTATCTACTAGGGCATTGATTGGCCACCTGACCTTGCTGTTGGTATAAATCGGTCCAAATCGACCCACAAACATTTAAAATAATTTTGTCTTCTCTTTCAAAAGCCACCCTCATTCTTTGTGAGTGGCCCCAGGGGTATCCTTACCGTTGGTGTACATCATGGCAAATTTGCGATTTCCAGCGCTATCAAAGATTACCCAACAAACATCAGTGTCGAATAACCGCTTGTTCCAACAAATTTGAAGAAGTTGTTCAGCTTTCTAGGAGAAAAAGCTGAACAACTTCTCCAAATTTGTTTGAACAAGCGGTTATTCGACACTGATGTTTGTTGGGTACTCAGTCTTCAGAATGAAAAATCATGGTTTTTTTATGAAGTAAACGATTATAACACTTTGTGAGTGGCCCCAGTTACATTCTTATCGTTATCGATTTAAAGAATATTTAAATATATCTCGAATACATTTTCAAACAGACGTATCTGATTTTTGTAAACAAAGAAGGGAAGTAAGATTCAAATGGTAAATTCTTGGAACCCTTAGCACTTTCATGCAAACTATGGCCACCAACGCAAGGAATAACATTTCCCTAACATGATGGTGGTGCTACTTTCCGTGAGGGTGCTGAGAGTTTTGAGAAATTTACGTTTGAATCTTACTTCCCCCCTTTTTTTACAAAATCAAATTCGTCTGTTTGAAACCAACTAAATGGAAAATAATCTGAGAGCAAAGATAAGCAAAAATTCAGCGTACAGTTTATCAAACGATCCCCTTGAATTCAAAACCTCATTGATTTCTCGTGGATGTGCAGAGAATTCTTCGGCTTCCAACAAAGCGAGTATCACGTCAACACATTCGACTTTTTCATCATTTGATCTGCATTTGGAAGCGGCCGGCGGTCGTATTGCCTTAATTTAGGATCACCTGTTTTTTTTTACGTTGAGGATGTATTTTAGTGCCAAACCTCATCTGTTGGCTCTCTGTGTAATATCAGCTGATCTGGCAATAACGGAGTAGCAACCTCGGACGGTCAGCCAGGGTGATGCACATGTTTATACTAATGTTCGACACAAATTTCGGACTTCATCATTAATTTCTTCAAACAGCCGTTAAGCCAGGCTCCTGAACACCCCTACATTTTTTTCCGATTTATGTTGTCGAAATATCGGGTATCCATAGCAACACATGAACATGCTTTCCTCCATTCTGACACAATCGACCACCAATACAGCACCATATCAGGCAGCATATTTATCACGGTCTGCTCTACAACACCACACACATCAACCAACGAGCCTACCTATGGGCTCATGGCCTGCCTTTGCTGATGCCAGAAACCGGCCCAAAGCAAACAGCAAACAACGTTCAGGTTCGAGTTCAATGTGATCGTTTTTCTACGGCAGTGGTTCGCAACCGACGTGGTACGTCTGTCTGGTGAACTCCATCAAGCGAGGAAGAATTTCAAAAGTGCGAGGGCCACTCGAAAAAAAAATTTCTCATAGATTTACAATTAAATGTATTGTAACCATAAAATAGGTTCTATAGCATGAACAATTGAATGTATTGTTCCCAACGATAAGATGGCAATAGGAGTTATTGTTTCCACTATAGAATCTAATGTTAATTGAGTCATCGACAATAGAAAAGAAGGGTTGTTATGTATCTAAACTATAGAAACAAACAAAAAATCCGAACAAGTTTGAGTCAATAACTATTAATTGTATTGTTTGACAATTGTTGAAATTCCTAGCATATAGAGTGAATATTAGATCTATTGTAATGACAATATGCATTTTTCACTTATCTGACAATAAGATTCACGGTCGGAAATAGATTTCAATGTTGCTTTATATTATTGTATTGTAATTGTATGGTATTTTTATTCGGGTAGGATGATTCGCCACAACTTCCTCAAAGGAGGTTATTCTCCATAATGAGGTATTTTTGCTAAAAAAAATATGCTCATAATAAGTAGTCAAGTAGTCAGAAGAGGCAGTTGTTGAGAATTTACTGTCAAAATATAATTCAGTAAAATGACGGCTTCGGTGAAATGACATTTTTCAACTATTATTAAAATGGTCTGCAAAGAAATATTGATAGGAGAAACGGGATGGTTTAAAAAAATTAAAGTCCATTTGGATTTCCGCATGGACTGAAAAAGGATTCACCATAGCTTGCGTAGCCTCGTAGAAATGAAACGAGAAACATGGATCCATGTGTCGCTCTTATTCAAATACTGTTGAATGTCATTTTCATACTCATTCAAAACAATCCTGATGAACAACTGGTACTTAACTTAGCTGGTCTAGACAAATCCTTCGGCCAAAACTTCATGTTATCGTTCAACCATTGTTGGGTTTGATTGGACGTGTGACACGGCGCTTCATCCTACTGTAGGACAACTTTGGCCTTCACCCAGGGAAGCACTTGGTCCTTTAAAATACCGATATACACTTCGGTATTGATTTTAACTCCAGCAATGAAAACAGGCGGCATTTTCAAACCGTTGGACGCCACCAAGCCAAACATCATGACACCAGCCGGATGTTTGATGTGAAATTTGAATTTCACTTTTTCCGGAACGTTCTCCATTTTCGACGGTGAAATGAACCGGTCCGTGCGGCTGTTGGCCACAGCATCGATGCTGAAAAGCTTTTCGTCGGAGAACAGGATTATCATTTTTTTCCTTCTTCAACAAGCAAAGCAATCTCTTGGAACGAGTCAATCGTAGTTCCTTGACCCGGTCCGTAATCATGTGGCGTTTCACTCCGGCTCTGGAAGATGCATGCAGGTCTTCTTTGATGATTCTCCGCATGGATTTCTCCGAAATATTGGCTTCCATTGCAAGTTTTCTTATGGGCTGTGAGCAATTTTTGCACGGACCGATTTGATCACGTTCGGCGTGCGTGCAAAGCGCGGACGTCCGCTTCCCGGCTTCCGCTGCTTAGGACCATCCTGCAAGGACTTTTTTTATGCGGTAAAATGTTGTCAAATGGCACCCTACCACCTTGGCTTCTTCTGGGCGAGCAACAAACTGGTGATCACTTCTTTCGCGAACATTTTGACGAATTTGCAATAAAACAAATAGAATGTTTGTATGCAGTACTTGAAAGTAAACATAAATAAATCCACTTTCGAACAAAAATTAGTCACTAGCTACACGTATTAACCCAATACTCAAGTTTGAACATTTTCGCATTATTTCAGTCGATTTCAATACAAAAAGTACTTTCATAGTACTTTCCATACTTCAACAGTGTAGTTCCAGCTTGCAACAAATTGAGCTCAAATTTAGGGAGGAGAGTCAAGACCTGATTCAAAAACATACATTGAACCACCCTAGCCCCTGAATTGCTCTATCACTCCCAATTTTCCCTAAAACAAATGCCATAATCTACAACTACTTCGAATTAGAAATTGTTAAGCAATGACTGCACTGGAGCACACGTGGTCAGCAATTTCATACACGAAGTCGCTGCAGGTTTTGATTTATTGTGTTCTGGAAAATTCAACATGATAGATTCAATGAATCGGTTGAAACTTTTGTTCATGTCAAAGCTCCTCCATCGAGACTTATTCAAAGGGTCTGCAACTACAATAACTATTTTTGCTTCAGAATGTAAACAGACATTATGATTAAAATATAACTGATTCTCACTTTTGTATCAAAGATGTATTGGAAGTGTAGTGCTTGTAATTTTTACAAAATTGAGATGCCAATGAATGATGTAACATGCTTCCAACTGAATGTCTTTCAAAATATATCTCTTTTGATAACAAGGCAACTTCAGAGATGTTATGATCTATCTTAAAAGAATTTACTCTTCACCTTCAGGAAAGTTTCAGGGCAACATTGGAACGGTTTCGGTAATCATTTCGGGAAACTGTTTGTGCGGATCTTTTTAGAATTTTGAATAAAATACGCTTTTCAATTTTGTCGAGCGTTCTTGCAAATGTCTTAGTCAATTTCAAATAAGTTCCATTACAACTCTTCAAAGAGGTTTCATAGAAACTTCTGAAAAGCTCCAAGGCAACATAACAGAAGTTCTAAAACAACTTCAGAGATGTTCCAATGCAACTTCAGAGAAGTTTAATTCAATTTCAGTAAAAGTTAAAGTAAATTTCAGTGAAGTTCTTCAACGTGAAGCTCCAACGCAACTTAAGAAAATATGAAATGCAACTTCAGAGAAGTTCAATTCAACTTCAAAGAAGTGCAATTCAACTCCAGAAAAATTTCAACGCAATATCAGAGAAGTTCAAAAACAACATCAAAGAATTTTCCAAAGCATCTTCTGAAAAGCTCGAATGCAACATCGAATTTTGTATATGATTATTAAAACAAAAAATTATATGATTACTATTTCATACATCCAAGATATCCACATAACGAATGAAAAGTAAAATAATTGCTTTTTTTTCTTTGAGCGACTGACATCGAATCCAAATTGAAAACTTTTTTTTTATTCCTTTATTATCGAGATTTTTTCTGGGCTGGTTCATCTCCCGTCGTAGTCACTCAAATACCTTTTGGGTATTTTCGTAACTTGTTCGGGGGTGAGATTCGAACTCGTGACTTTGGCGTGAGAGGTATGGAACCACTACGCCGGGGTCGCCCCCCAAATAGAAAACTGGTAACAACTATCGAATACTTTTTCCTACAGCACGGCCACAAATTTAACTCAATGTGAGAGTCTTCTTAACTCAGTTGTATGGGAACTACGACTCAATTTTGTAGAAAATGAAGTTAACTACTTAGTCTACGAGTGACACCACGTTACGCAAAACTAAGTCTTAGATCCTATCCAACTGATGAAATTCTCATACCGAGTCAAATATGTACCCTTGATGGTTCGCCACTAGAAGCAGTTTGAGCACCACTGCTCTACGATGTGCGCCTGTTCATTCGTTTGCTCGTACGGTGAATGAAGGCAATGGCAACCGGGCAGGCTAGTGTTGCTGCTGCGAATGCTCTCATGACTCATGTTGGCACGGCATGCTTCGTCTCGCGAGTGCATTGTAGTGCTTTCGGTGCCTCCTATGAGCCTTCGCGTGCTTCAGTCCACTTTTGTGTTTCCCACCGTGAACAACGTCGGCGGCGGACGACGGTGTACGCATATCAGAATCGCAAACAAAAAAACGTACCGAGTACCTTTGAGCGGGGGTGAGACGGGACATTCCCCACGCGTTGTCGTCTGAGTTTTTTTTTTTTGTTTTTCGTCGAAATTAGTTCAACCTGTTTCATCGGTTCGTTTCCCAAAATTTAAGTGCAGGTAGTTTTTTTTTTTGCGAAGAAAGGAAGACGGCTAGAAGGTGTGTTAGTAACGGATCTCAACAATCAAGGATTAAGACGGAGTTCAAACAAAGAAGAGTGATGATCAGCTGTGTTGTTATGGTTTAGATCGTGTTTAGATTGAGAGAAAATAAAACCAACGACTAGTGTTAGTATCGGTCGTTGGCAAAGTGCCTCCCACACTAGCTATAAATAATCGCACAAGTTCAATTATCTGCAAAGTAACAAAGGTGTTCTGCTATATAACCATTTATATATCCTGAAGAATAGAAAAAGAAACTTATTCCCTACATAAGCATCCTCAAAAGTGAAGATCATGTACAACCCATCCAAGAAGATCAGATCGGAATAATGGAAGATTTGAATGCCTTCTCATCGAATTGAGCCATACCCATACAAGTGCCTCGAATATCCGTACTCGGGGAAGAAGACAGCAGTGGTGAAGAGTTAGAGCGCTACAAAAAAGAAGAGTGTTGAAGTGTAGTAGCGAATAGTGAAGATTGCAACCAGGTGAAAAACAACGAGCTGTTTGATCAATATGAAAGATAGTGAAACAACCATCGAAATACCTCCGGCGGCCGTCATGTTGGATAAATCTGCAAACAATGGGTAAATGTCTTATCAATGATACCTATGCACCTTTCAGCGTTCGCCATTCTATTCAAATCAGCATCCGCGTGGAAAGTAACATTCCATGACCCACTCTCGAATTCCTGCGCATCTGAGCGATGAACAATCAAAGATGCAAATTTCAAGTCGTGATGTTTGTTGCTTATGGTTTCGAAAAGCCTCTGAACCCGATCGTCAGACGACACAGAAGTCTTCGGTGCTGCTGCTGCAGAATTTGTTTTGCTTTTATCGTCATTTTCTCCGCAAGTTCTTTGTACTCGAACGGAGCCATCCATTTGCGTTTGCTGCATGTGGACCGCAAAAACACCGCTAACAGATGCCCGCCCTGGCCATGAGCAACAGCCGTCGACAGACTGCAATGGTTATGGCAAGCCAGCAGTTTGGTATGCAGCGTGGTAAGCGAGCGAGCAACGCAGCTGGTATTTGACTGAATTGGATAATTTGCCCGGGTGGTACAAGATGTGGATCATTGAAGCATTTGACGCAATATCCAATGCCGGGCTTAGGTTGCAGACATTTGGAAACGCCAAACCGGGAAATGTTGGATTGCATTTTAGATTTTGAGTGAAAAGTGCGCAGAAATGGCAATGCTTTACCGCAAAGGTAGTTTCTGTAATGTTGTTGTTTAAATACTATATTTTTGAGGGGATTTGTTTTCCTAATCACACTGTGATTAGAAGCTCACCTAGTGAAGACTGGCCATCAATTGTAAGAAAATATGCAGAGGATGTAAGAAATCCACACTTGTATTTCTGGCATGTCACTTGAAGTGCGTGACTCATTCCAAGTCTGCTAGTGGAAAATAATTATCTCTGGAATGAAACAGGTTAAGCGATTACAGTCAATTTTAATTTTGAGGTTTTTGAGCTAAATACCGGTGTGCTCCAAGCATTTTCAAAAAATTGCTTCAGACCTCAATAAAGAGAAGTATTCTATGAGTAGCATTTGAAACCCTCTAAACAATTGAGACAAAATTCAGAGTACTTTACCAAAAGATATCCACTTCAAATATTAAAAAAAAAATTGTACTTAAACATAAGTATGGCTCAGTATGGCTGGTATTTTGAATCCCAGTTTCAAACCCAAAAATAATAAACACTGTTACACTCAACATCACGTTCTTCATGCTACATCGACAATATCTTCTAGAATACATTTGGTAACTACACATTCACGTTAAGCGGTGAAAAATAGTCACTTTACAAAATAAAGCCTGTCCACGTTAAATTTCGGACACTTTTCTTTCGGTGTAGATTTTGAATAATTTCACGGATCGCTAAAAGGTTTCACTTATATGACAGCTGAGACTCTCCACTTTACTTCGTGGTACAACATGTCTACGTTCAGTAAAATGGCGTCGAATTAACTGGAATTGCGCAAACGCATTTTGTACGAACGGCAGTAAAATCCGAATTTATCGGTACGCGATCTTGGCAAGAAACTAAAACTACCGAAAAGTACCGTGTCTTGTGTTTGCAAATCATTTGACCAGTGCTTGACTGTTGATCGGTAGATTGGAAGTGGAACAAATTGAAAAGTATGCTCCCGACAAATGGACAAGAAGGTGTTAGCCATTATTGAGCAAAATCCCAATCTTTCTGTGCGAAATGTGGCTCGCAAAGTTGGAAAGTCAAAATCATACGTACAAAAAGTGAAACAGAGGCAAGGACTGAAGGCGCACAAAGTGAAAAAGGTGCCCAACCGTGATGAAAAGCAAAATTTCACTGCAAAAAGTCGTGCCAAGGAGCTGTACACCATTTTTTTGCAAACATTTTCTTGTATCATAATGGACGACGAAACATACGTACTCGAAGGCTTTTAACAGCCTCCGGGTCCGGCTTTTTTTACCGCAATGCAAAAGAACGCCGTTGCCGAGCATTTCCGGACAAAGAAGGTGTCCAAATTCCCGAAAAAGTATTTGATTTGGCAGGCCATATGTAAAGGGTGATACGGTCAAAATTTGGTCAAGGGAAAACGCGTGTAAATCGGTGAAATCGTTTATTTAAAAAATCAAATTAATTTTCTTTTTCAAGTTCAATTAGTATAAAATTCAGGAAAAATATTCTGTTAGGCTTCCGCTTTTCCAAATCCGAATTGCCGGGCCTTACGCTTGACCCCTGCCATCAGATTTTGTACAGCCACCTTGTCCACCTTCTTCGCCGCAGAAAGCCAGTTTGCCTTGAACTGCTGCTCGTCCTTAGCAGTTTTTTTGGTCTTCTAGGTTCCGCTTGACAATAGCCCAGTATTTCTCAATTGGGCGGAGCTCTGGCGTGTTGGGAGGGTTCTTGTCCTTGGGAACCACCTGCACGTTGTTGGCGGCGTACCACTCCATGGCCTTTTTACCGTAATGGCAAGATGCCAAATCCGGCCAAAACAGTACGGAACAACCGTGTTTCTTCAGGAAAGGCAGCAGACGTTTATTCAAACACTCTTTCACGTAAATTTCTTGGTTGACAGTCCCGGAAGCTATGAAAATGCTGCTTTTCAAGCCACAGGTACAGATGGCTTGCCAAACCAGATATTTCTTTGCGAACTTTGACAGTTTCGTGTGCTTGAAAATATCTGCTACCTTTCCCCTTCCTTTTGCCGTATAAAACTCCTGTCCCGGAAGCTGCTTGTAGTCGGCTTTGACGTAGGTTTCGTCGTCCATTACCACGCAGTCAAACTTCGTCAGCATCGTCGTGTACAGCCTCCGGGATCGCGCTTTGGCCGTCGTATTTTGTTTATCATCGCGATTTGGAGTCACTACCTTCTTGTAAGTCGATAGTCCGGCTCGTTTTTTGGCTCGATGCACGGTTGTAGACGATACACCCAGCTTATTTGCGGCATCTCGGAGAGATAGGTTAGGGTTTCGCTTGAAACTACCGGCAACTCTCTTTGTCGTCTCAGCGGCTTCCGGTTTTCGATTTCCCCCCGATCCAGACTTCCTGGCTGTCGACAAACGTTCCCCAAACACTTTAATTACATTTGTAACGGTTGATTTGGCAACTTTTAGCGATTTTGCCAACTTTGCGTGCGAGTAGCTCGGATTTTCGCGATGCGCGAGCAAAATTTTGATACGCTGCTCTTCTTGCTTGGACGGCATTTTGACAACTGAAGAGTGAATTCCAAAATCAAAATAGGAGCAACATTCTACACACACACACCTTCAAAATGAGGGGTGTTCAGGTTTTTTAAATGCAAAATTGAAAGAAATACGTCAAGTTGATATTGACCAAATTTTGACCGTATCGCCCTTTAGTTGTGGTCGAAAATCTAAAAAGTTTTGTCTCTACCGGCACTATCAATAAGGATGAGTATGAAAAAGAATGTCTGCAAAAGCGGATGCTACCATTCATCAAAAGCCACGACTTTCCAGCTCTGTTTTGGCCTAATTTGGCCTCTTATCACTATGCGAAATCCGTCCTGGAATGGTATAAGGTACGAGAGGTCAAATACGTGCCAAAAACAGCCAATCCACCAAACTGTCCAGAACTTTGCCCAATAGAGAAGTACTGAGCTCTAGTTAAGCGGAAACTCTTCAAAACTAAAAAGAAAGCAAATGGTACCGATGATTTTATGAGAAGATGGAGAACCGTCACGGCGGGCGTATCTGAGGATACCGTACGGAACCTGATGGCGGGTGTACCGAGAATTTTACAGAAAGAAGGATTAGCATCTTAATCAATTGTATCTAATGTAGATATAACTCTATTATTGTGAAATAAACAATCGGTTTTGTTGAATTATGTGTAAATGTTTTTGCTGCTATTATTTTGGTGTCCGAAATTTAACGTGGACAAGCTTTACTGGGATAAGTTGCGACAAGTTGCAACTTCATTCACTTCTGTGATAAATTACAAAACAAGTATTTCTTGTAACATATAAAATGCAGTTCGAATAACATTACTCATAAATGAAATCCTTGAAAATTAAAGGTGCAATTTTGAAATATGGAATGTTTAGGGTATAGGAAAAGAACATAATATTTTCAAATTAAACTTTTACATGATACCCGGTTATGCAGGAGTTGATTTTCTCACAATTTTAACGCAGGCCAACGACCGATTTTATTTTAAAATGTCCATTGAAGAACCAAATGAACCATACAGGATACGATTGAGCAAGCTAATACCACTACAATGCATGGGCTTGAAGAACCTTTCTTTTGTTGGCATTAAATTTGATTATCGAATCTTGTTTTTTTTTTCTGGCGGTAGCAAGAACTAGATCCTTGAGATCAAAACTGGCATCAAGAAGTATTTGTAGTAATAGAAGCAGTATTTGGAAAATGTCGTTTTACGTTCCTCAAATTCGTTTCACGCGTAAGTTATAATTTTGAGATTTTATGGTCTTGTAAATTTAAGAACAGGCACTAATTTTTTTCTAACGGGCCGCTTCTCTTATGTGCATCCAAGTAGACTGGAATTTAAATGATTTTTTCTAAGAGTACAGGGAGTCGAAAATGTCTTTCTCGTTCATCCTTCTAGCGATTACTTTTTCAAGAGTGACAGCTAAGTGAAGTGCTGCCAGCATTTAAATCTGTAACACAACAACAACCAAGGGTCCTCCCTTAGCGCAGCCGGTAAAGGCGCAGCTACAAAGCAACACCATGCTTGAGGTGGCTGGGTTCGATTCCCGGTCTGGTCTAGGAATTTTTCGTTAAGGAAAATTTCACGACTCCCTGGGCATAGGGAATGATTGTACTTGTACTCCCTGGGCATAGGGAATGACTGAATAACTGTGGAAGTGCATTTTAAACACTAAGTTGAGAGCAAGCAATAAGCTAATTGTGAAAGCAATAAGCTTGAAATGCTGAAGAAGAAGACAACAATAACCAAACAACTATGATCCTAAATCGATGAACATAAACCGCACCAACAAGACTTAACGCTACATTGCAATACAAAACACACACAACCGAAAATGTATGGGTGTCCACTAAATAATGAGAACGAAAAGAATGGGTCACGAAAAAAATACCAGTGAAGTTTTGTTCAAACTGATTTATTTTATTAAAAGGGTCAACTTAAATCTTCAAACTAAGTTTAGTGAATATTGTCATATGGTCCGTGGTCCGCCGTGCGGCGCAGCTTAGTCGTTATGCTGGAACATGACCGTTGGACGGCAGCCACATCGATTTTTCGGATGCAGCTTTTGATCCTGTTGGTAAGTTGCTTGGTGTTCTTGGCCTTCCAATTATCCTTGTATACCATGGAGCTCAAAAGACCGAAGAAATCCTCGATAGGACGGCACTGTGGCAAATTTGTCGGATTCCGGTCTTTTGGGACATATGGTATATTTTGGCTCTCCAAAAACGTTAGCGTTTTTTTTTGCGTAGTGCGATGATGCCTTGTCCGGCCAAAACACGTATTTGCCATCCGAGTGATGTTGTTTAAGAAATGGGATGAGTATTTTCTGCAAACACTCTCTTTGGTACACCTCCTGGTTGATGGCCAAACCGCTTGGTTTGAACCACGGCTTCGAAATACCCTTATCGGATATTACGATGTATAACATAACCTTCGATTCAAATTTGTGCTTGAACTTATACATTACTTTTGGAGGAGTAGTAGATTTGTCCTTAGTGTAGAATCGGTCGTTTCCCGGTATCTGAGACTTCGAAAGAGGAAAGTAGCTTTCGTCGTCCAGAACGAAAGATTTTCCGCCGTAATTCCGAGTCATCCAGCGGCATTGGGATTTCACGGTTTGAATCTGCTCATCTGTGTACTCTGGGGATCTGGTTTTCTTTCTACACACTATTCCTTCTTTCTTTAGCGTCTTGCAGATGAGTGACTTCGAACAATGGAACTTTCGGGCTGCTTCCCGTTGACTTACCGAATCCTTGTTGTTGAACATGCTGCGCAGCGAGCGGAGCGTTTTCTCATTCATTATTTTCGCTGGACGGCCGCAACCTTTCTTCCGGGTTACTCTCATGCATGCCAGGATACGGTATACGGTGGATACCGGAACTTTTTCACGACAAAAATGGTCCACCGTGTATTTTTTTCCACGATCTTCGTTCGCTTGAAAGAATTGTACAACGCGCGCGCGCAGTTCTTCCTGTTTCGACGGCATGCTGAACACGACTGAACATGTTAGAGTGAAATAAGAGTGTATGAAAATTTTCTGGAGAGTGCAACGATTCATTCATCTAAAGTGACATTTCTATGCGGCCGTTTTTTGTTCTGATGGAAAAGTATTGAAATCATTCTCATTTAGTGGACACCCGTTAGAGCAATATTTATAATTTTTTTTTTTGGTAGGGGAAATTTTTTTTGTTTTTTAATTTATGTAGAAAAAAATATATGGGTATTTGAAAGCTTTTTGGGGTTTGAGGTTTTTCTCGGTGGGAAAAGTGGTGGTGGTGTTGGGGGTGGTTTATTTTTTGGTTGGGGTGTGGGGATGATTGGGGGGATTTTGGGTGGAAAATTAGGGAAATTGGGGGGTGGTGAGGGGGTGCTTCATGATAATAATGACCTTGCCATTCATTCCGAACATTGCTTGCGTAGAACACTTTTTTAACCAACGTTTACAAGCGACGTTGGGCAGCAGTGTAACGATCGACGGACTTAGCTCCCGTACGAAGTGCATCCTGTACAAAACGCTAATAAGACCGGTTGTTCTCTACGGGCATGAGACGTGGACAATGCTTGAAGAGGACCTGCGAGCACTCGGAGTTTTTGAGCGACGTTAACACCCGTCGCTCAAAAACCATCTTTGGTGGAGTACAGGAGGACGGACTATGGAGGCGAAGGATGAACCATGAGCTATTCATAAGGTGGCAAAAGCTGGAAGGAATGCCGGGCAACTATCCTGCAAAAATGGTGTTCGACGGGAATCCGGTTGGTATAAGACGACGTGGGGCGCAACGAGCAAGATGGTCAGACCAGGTGGAGCAAGACCTAGGGGGTACAAGGTGCCCAAGGGATTGGAGAGGAGCAGCCACGAATCGGGCATTATGGAGGGATATTGTGTATCAGGCTATGTTATAGTACTGTGACGTTATGCCATGTAAATAAATAAATAACTGTGGCTAAAGACTGTATTCGATGAAATTTGGACACACGCAATTGTTCGTAACTTTTTAGCGTGTGGGTAAAAATTATTGAAATTTTAACTGAATGTATTTCATTGTGTTGTGTCAATTGTGTAATGAGTTTCGTAAAAATCGGTCGAGTGATTTCAGTGATGGTTTCGAATGAAAAACTAGTGCGCCAACAAATTTTGGGCACTCACTTCGAAAATCCAAACGCTTCTCATCGGTGGATCGGAAAACAGCTCGGAATCGCACATTCAACCGTATCTCATGTGATCAAAACGTTTAAGGACCGTTAGACAACCAAGCGGAAAAATGGTAGTAGCAAAAAACGTGGCACATCAAATCCGGAGAAGGCCAGGATGGTATTGAACCAATTTAAGAGCTATCCCAACATTTCGATCAGGGATGTTGCGAAAAGGGCGAAAGTTTCAGTTTGTTTTGTGCAGAAAACAATGAAACGTTCTGGATTACATGTGTACAAGGTCCAGAAGGCACCGAACCGGAGCGATAAACAGAACTCGGTGGCCAAAACTCGTGCAAGAAAACTGTACAGGGAGTGGCTCACAAAACCGTTCTGCATTGTGATGGACGATGAGACCTACATTAAAGCCGACAGCAAACAAATGCCAGGACAGGAACACTACGTCGCCACCTCTAAGTTGGCCGTTCCGGAGAGTGTACGGAAGAAGAAACTGTTGAAATTCGATCTGCGGATGTGGCAAAATGAGTCAGTCCTTCATCATCTCTGGGACCGTCAACGGACAAATCTACAAGGACGAATGCCTCCAAAAACGACTTCTGCCCTTCTTGAGATCTCATGATGGCCCGACACTGTTTTGGCCGGATTTGGCATCTTGCCACTATGCCCGGCCCGTCTTAGACTGGTACAAAGATAATAATGTAGTTTTTGTACCAAAAGACGTCAACCCTCCAAACACTCCGGAACTTCGCCCAATCGAAAAATGTTGGGCAATCATGAAGGCAAAGCTCGTTAAAACTCCAAATCTGATAAAAAATGAACTTGAACTAAAGAAAGCGTGGTTAAAAGTAAGTAAGCAAGTCGGTCCTATCATTGCCCAAAATTTGATGAAAGGGGTCAAGGCAAAGGTGCGGGCATTTGGGTTGGGATCAATAAACCAATGATGTCAAAATTTAACCATTTAGTAGTACTTTAATTCCAGAAAGTTTGAAAAGAATCGGGCTCAAGGAACATTTTTGGTGACCTATTTTGTGTGTCCAAATTTCATCGAATACCTTCTTTAATTCGAATTGTAAGGAAAATGACCGTGGGTTGCGCGGAGGTTAAAACTCGAGGTATTTTTACGGAGGCAGGAAAAAAGATGAAATGTCCGGATATGAAAGCGCGGTGTGGAGGGGGGGGTTGGAGGGGGGGGGGAAGGAGGGGTGCGGGGGAAGAAAATGGGGGAATTAAAGGTACGGCATAGGATAGACACTATTTGTGGGGTGGTTGGTTTAGGGGGGGGTGTGCGGGGGGGCGGTGTGTGGTTTTTGGTGGTGGGGGGGGGGGGGTGTAGTGGGGGGGGGGAGAAAGGGGTGGGGAGAGGAAGCGAGGTTCGGATCCATTAACTCGTGAAGTTTTTGCGAGCGATCTTAACTACTTGCCTATGATGGGCTTCATCTTCAATTTCAGGTTCTGGTAAATAGTCTCATGAATCACTTTCGCGGCAGTTAATTGAACTATTTTTGCATTTGTTGTCCAAAGCCCAACCGAGCAATCCCTAAAAACTAGATCAGTCTACGAGTATCGTTGATCACAGAAATCACTTTTGCTTTCGACAGCTGAGTAATAACAACAAACTCAGTGCACTTTTCCTTTACCCACAACAATCAATCATCACACCACACGAAAGCTCACCGTCCAATCAGAGCAGGCTGGTGAAGCGATCGACCAGTCAGCCGGTAACAACCGAATCCGCCAATAAGTACTGCTGCATTTTCGCGCATCGTTGAGCTTGACGTGGTTGTCGAAGTGGCTCAAAACAACAGCTGATGACCGTAATCGATTAAAAGTAGATTGAACACATTGTATCTCAGCAAAAGTTCGAATAGAACTGGGTGGTGAACACCCTAATGAAGTGCCTCCCGCTGCTCTCCGAACGGTATGCGGCATTTGGAAAACCACTGCAGTTGCGGTCCAATCAACCAGCGGTCATTATCAATGAAAAAGTCCGCTGTTCGGGGCGCAGATTGTTGTAGTTATTGCCTATTGGTAATGACGCACTTGGAGCCACCGTACAGCGAGCAAAAATTAGCAACCATTAGATGATTTGCTCCAATACAACTTGCGCATATTTAATTGAATTTAATCGAACCAAAATTGACCGTTTTTGCGGAGTTACAATTCGAAGGTGAAGACGCGGTAAATTTACTGATGTACCGATTGAGCATTGATGGAAATGAAAGTGCAATCTCTGGATGATTTTACATGTAATAGCAATGATTACATGGTACATTCGACGAAGGTTTAACCACCTGGTAATGTTTCAAATTACTCGATACTGATTCCGATTTGTGCGTCATGTAATAATGCATAATGTAATCAACAATCCAATTGGCATACCTCCATCGCGAGAAAAATGTTGCAATAAACAATTTAAGACTTGTTTCCGTTCATTGTGCAAGCAAAAAGCACTAAATTACACTGGCTGACCTCTGCACAACATAAATACCGTCCGAGTGACGACGTGATGCAACGCTGCTTCAGCCTATTGACAACCGAGAGCCAGTCGTTTCTCAGCATGCAAAAACCGCAAAGGAGCTGTTTATTTTTTCACCTTAATTGACGACCACGACACTGTCCATTCCATGTAGACGGCCGCCGTAATTTATTTCCTGCGGATGTTCATTCTTAGCGCTGCCATCAGCCTAAGGCTGTGCCATCAACCGTTGCTGCAGGTAGGTATAATGGCGACTAAGCTCGTGGAAGGAAAATGCCTTGACCTTGCACCACTGACCAATTGGAGGAAAATCTACCGCCACACCACATCGAAGCTCTTGGAGTTTGGCTTATTAAAAATTTCACACCTCGAAAAACTCAATCGACTCGACACCATTCTGACTCGTAGTGATTGACACACAATAGGTGCTGATCGTCGTCGGTCGTTGATTACTATCATCTTCTCGTGGTTCGATGAGCATGATGAAAGTGAAAAAAAAAAATCACGCCCAACAGCTCAGTGCAACAATAGTAGAAATCCCAACAATCGTAATGCTCAAAGCGTATCGATGCCGCGCGGATGGTGGGTATCAGAAATTGAAGGTGGGAGAGGTACCAATTACCAATTAACGGTTGGTTACTTCAGTTGCTGCAACAGGTGGTAGGAAGCCCGGAGAGAAAATCGTGATAAATTTGGACTCAATGTCGGAGTCAACTTTATAGTGGGAAACAAAATCAGTCATTTTTACTCGGGATATTGATTCGATCAACATCGGCATTGTATTTGTCGGACGCCGGCTCGACTAACAACAAACAAGCTTCTACACACAAATATGCTGCAACGAAGACAAACTAACCTAGCAATTGCATGAATCCCATACCTTCTCTATGCATGCATGTAACATGCAACGGTTCGTGATGCAGTCCTACGGTACACGATACGAGGGAAAGTTATTGTTGCACACGATCCGACGCGATCCTCACCATCCCAAAACCAGATTGGCATGCAAACTACCTTCCATCCCTCCCATGGGCAAATTATTACTTATGCGATCGTGTTCCTTCGAGGACCTGCTCTAGCTCATACGTGCTGATCGCAGTTGGGAACAACGACACTAGCGGTTTTTAGCAGGGTCAATGTCTCACGTTTGATAATATGTCATCATTGTCGTCGTCGTCGTCGTCGTTATTCGCGATCAACAGAACGGTACCTACCAGATCAGTATCAGATTGATGGAAGGAAGCACTGAGCGATGAAACTGGCTGACATTGAGTTATGACTCTCCGGGTTTCTGAACGTATTAGCGCAGCGCATAAACTGCTTTTAGATGCTCAGCGTTCCACCCCGTTAGGAAAGGTGCCAGCCTTCTGTGTGATTTGCTAAGCAAGCAGGGGAGGCTGTGCGTAGAATTATTTTGCAATTATGGCACAATGCGATGCTTTATAGAGTGGAACATGTTCCGGTTTGGAGGAGGCAGATCAGATCTGATCTTTGTTTAGGTGTTTGCCGAATGATAAGTGATTCTCGCAGGTGTTAGGTACTTCTTGGTAGTGTGGGTAAGCAACAGTGGCCCTGGAAAAAATATGTCATATTGTCGCACTTCAACTATGAACAACTGGCAAATATCGTATTTGTAATAGTGCGTCTTCACCAAATGCGCTGAGGATGAACTTTAAGGAATTTATTGTAAAATTTTAAAAGTAAAACTTAAACATGCGCCTAAAGATTTACGATGGGGCTGATCGATAAAAACTGATTTTCTTTATCTAAAAGTATTGTATGATACGAGGGCAAACGATCCCTTAAACTAAAATGGGATCAAACCCATATTAATTCTAGGCTAGACTAATATTCACTTCTCGTTTTTAAAACTAAAAATTACAGCTGACGGATTCCATGCCAAGTGACCGATAAAAGTCGATTTTTTTAAATGATTATCTCCGATTGGGATAAAACATTGCACAGGCTTGCGACTTCGGAGACTAATCATTTTCCACTGATGAAAAAAAAGTGATTCTTGAGTAAGTTTTGAAAAGGTCGTACGTGTTTTTGCACAGGTTTTATTCAAACAATTTTAACTCGAACACTTTTGATTGTATGAAAAAACTGTCTGAGAACGAATTGTAGGGAACTAATAGGGAGGGAATATTAGACTGGTTGAAAAAAAAATGTTCCATAGTAAAAACTTAATAATAAACCTACAGTAAAAAATATCACAATGCATATCTTAATTTTTTCGACCAATTTTTACCACAAAAACCAGATATCTAAACGGGCATTGTCATCAACTCAACTATATGGAGAAATTTTAAACAAAAAAGTTTCTGAAGAAGCAATTTCGGGTATATTTCCAAAAACATTGATTATTTCCAAATAAACACATGTGTTCGATAGCAAATTATGATTTCTGGGCCAATTTTAAACTAAAAATATGCCTAGCATTAACTTGCTAAGTATTACCGTTTTCGAGATTTTTAAACTTATTTTCTTTTAAACTCAAAAAAACATTTGTGTTTCGCCGTATTCAAAACTTACTCGTGATTTTCCATCAGCAACAAGTGGTGTTCCCAATTATACATGTAGTGACCAACAATCTACTCTTCAACATCAGGACAATCGAATAAATTGGTAGAATGAATTTTTGGCACCCAGTATTGGAAGCTTTATGTAAAACGGCAAAGAGTAAATGCACCCTTCTTTTTGGGGAAATGCTCCTTAAACTTTGGAAAAATGCTCCTTAGATGCGTTTGCCCGGTAAATATAATGCAATCGGAGGTATTAACCTTCTGGTTAGCGCTTGCCGGGTGTTTTGACGGGTCTTCAGTTTCTTCAAGATTGTATAGTTTTGACGGGTTTTAAGTTTCTGAATATAAGAGTCGTCAAAACGAAATTAAGACCCTTCAAAACGAAATTAAAACTCTTCAAAATGAATTTAAGACTCGTCAACATGAAATTTAAACCCGTCAAAACTACCTCGAAGATTGCGCTATACAATCTTGAAGAAACTTAAAACCCGTTAAAACAACCGGCAAGCGCTAACCAGAAGGTAAATACCTCCGATTGTATTATACCGGGCAAATGCATCTAAGGAGCATTTTTCCAAAGTTTAAGGGGCATTTCCCCAAAAAGAAGGGTGCATTTACCCTGCTGCCATGTAAAACCGTTGGAATGTATACCTGAATAGCATACATACCTGAGGTAAAACCATGGTTTGGGTATATAACAAATATTACAAAGAGGATCAGTTGGTAATCATTTGAAATATAAAGTACTACTAAAATGTCTACAAGATTTCCAAAGTGTTGTAAACCATTTCCTAGCACACAGTGTTCAAAAAACATCCGTAAACTTACCGAAAAAGTGATCGATGCACTGAACTCAATGGGGTGCAAACGTCGTTTAGACACGTCTATGTCAATTTGTGATTCGTGTCGAAAATTCAACAATGTGAAAATTAACATCTGTAACGATGCACAACTAGTTAGTTGAATAACCACAACCATTTGAGTCAAGGAACTATCTGGAAGAGGTACCGTCAGCTACATAAATAGCATCAGCTTCGTCACACCGAATTTCTCCATTCTACATAACGTTGAATTGTTTAACGCCGGAATAGTTGGGATTGACGTTGCACCAGTTTCTACAAGGAAGTTGAAAATTTCAGCTCACCCTCGAAAGAAATACATCGTAATCAAAGCAGGATTACGTAAATGTATTTTTGGTTTCGAGTCAGACGGGGACCAGAATCAACTGAAGCAAAGCGCTCCGGTTTTGAACGAAATGATCTCACAATTTCTGGAAAACACATTTTTTTTTTTTTAATCTTTATTTTACGTCGGCCTATTTTTTCACATGGTGACAATCACCGACGCCAGGAAGACGACTCCACCACCTGGACTCTACCTAACGACTCATGAATATGAACCGGGACCAACGGCTTTACTTCCCTTCCGAAAGAAGACGTGACTAGATTTTTTCGCCTCAGAAAAACCACCGACGTCGACTGGGATTGAACCCAGACCCACTGGGGTGCCAAGTAGCAGTCACGCTTACCACTACACCACCGACGCCGGCAATATGGAAAACATTAACAATCTAGAGTGTACGAAAGACTGTTGCCAAAATCATGGGGCATTCGGGGTGTTTTGAGGTATTTGGCATTCCTTTTTTCCTGGGGGGGGAAGCCCGGGGATTCCTGGAGGGAAAAAAAACCTTTTCTTTTTTGGGTGGGGGGGGGTGGTGGGGGGGGGGGGGGGGGGGGAAAAAAAAAATCAATAGTTTTTTGATGATTTTTTGGGGGGGGGGGGGGGGGGGGGGGGCGGCCACTCCACCGTAGATCGTACAAAGCACCTTCCGTTCAAAGACACCAAGGGCGCGTTGGTCCTCCACTAGCAATGTCCATGTTTCGTGGCCGTAGAGAACTACCGGTCTAATTAATCTCTTGCAGATGGTCAATATTGTAGTTCGGCGAACTTTGTTCGATCTTAGCGTCCTTCGGAGTCTAAAATACGCACGATTGCCAGCCATAATGCGCCTTTGTATTTCTCTGCTGGTGTCGTTATCGGCGGTCACCAATGAGCCCAGATACACAAATTCGTCTACTGCCTCGATTTCATCACCGTCGATCTGAACTCGTGATAGGAGGCTAACATTGTCTTCTCGTGAGCCTCTTCCCTTCATGTATTTTGTTTTCAACGCATTAATCACAAGCCCAATCCTACCAGCTTCAGCCTTAAGTCTGATGTACGTGTCCACCATCGTCTCAGAGTCGGCGAAGCCAAATAGTTGGACAGACTTCCTGAAGATCGTGCCCCTCGTGTCTATTCCAGCTCTACGAACCGCACCCTCCAATGCAATGTTAAACAACACGACAATCCATCACCTTGCCGTAACACTCTGCGAGATTCGAAGGGACTCGAATGTTTCCCTGATACTCGGACGACACACATCACTCGATCCATCGTTGCTTTGATCATCCGCGTCAGTTTTTCCGAAAATCCATATTCGTGCCCAATTGATTGGAGCTTACAACCATTTAATAAGTCTCAATGTTACTACACTCCTAAAAATAATGAACTTTACGCGAGACGTAATCCCTACAACCGTTTTAAGTTCATTCGGATGTATTCTTAAATCCTCATTCGAAACATCTAATAACACGTCCAAGTACACGTCACGTCATTATCGTCGACTTCAACTTAAGCGTTGTGCAATTCTCAAAGTCCATTTCACACGTCGTGATAAATTTATCCGGAATGGTGTCTTGATAAGCTTGTTATTTGCTGTGCGGAAACACTACAATTTATTGAAAACACTTTCAAGTGCACTGAAATTGAGAAGCATGCCAGTGCGCAGTTTATTTCAAAGTGGAATCCAAATCCTTCGTAGCATGTCAGCATGTCACCAAAGAAACAAAAAAAAAAAAAATTTTTTATTTTTTTTTGGGTTGGGGGTGGGAAAGAAAAAAAAAGAAAAAAAACCCGGCGGGGGGGTTGTTTTTTTTTTTGGGGAAATAAAAATTTTTTTTTTTTTTTTTTTTTTTTTTTTTTGTGAAATTTTTTTTTTTTTTTTTTTTGTGTCTGTGTCTTTACAATCAATCTCCCACTGACCGGCAGTGCTTTTATGGAAGAAACTTGTCTGCATTTCTTCAGTACTTAATATGTGATCACTATGTACAAACATTTTTAGCCCTGGAGATTGAAGGTGACAGCTCTATTGAAAATCCAACGACCCATTTCAAGAATGCCTGTTCATACACGTACATTCTGAGGTCATCTTCATATACAATAAGCCCCGCATGAAAATCTTCACACATCAAATGGATATGTGAAGAGTTTTCACACTTCCAGAATCAAAAATGGAAGTTCTTGATCCTGGCGTGTATATAGTTAAGGTATATTTTTGATAATCAAAACGACCTCACCAATGTTCCTTATCTGATGCTGGAAAGCTCGTCCGGATGCAGGAGTGGATCACTTAAAACATACAAAAATGAGAAAAAACAATCCATCTCAAGAAACACGACCATAACACACTATCCATTCTCAACGTCCTACGCAAAGCACTCGGAAAAACTATAATTTCACCATTTATTTTAGTTGAATGAAGCAATATTTTTTAATTTTCTTTCCGCGAAAACCACGTAGCAAAAACAAAACACGTCATTTTCAAAGCACGGCTTGCTGCGATCTTGAGAATGTTTTTTTTTCTGTGCGTTTTTATTGTGTTTTGGGATTTTTTTTTGGGTTAAGGGTGAAAATTTTTTTTTTTTTAAAAAATTATTTTTCTTTTTTCTGTTTTTTTTGTTTTTTTGGCGGTGGGGGGGAAAGTTAAATTTATATTTATAAATATTTTTTTTTTTTTAATTTTAAAATAAAAAAAAAAAAATGTATGAAAATGTGTGAGGACTGCATTTAGAAAATCTAATTTTGTGTTTCATAACTTACATTTACGTCATGGCATGTAAACTTTCAATTTTGGTTTTTACAGTCATTTAATTTTCAGAACAGACGTAAATTTATGTCCAATGGGCTTCTCCCTTTATGTGCATCCAAGTAACATGACTTTAACAATAACATGACCTTTTCTTTGTGTAGCTTTCTCATGCCATAGATACAAGAGTATAAATAATATACTGTTAGAGATTGAAAAAAATCAAGAACCACGAGGTCATCATACTCAATATAATGAGTCAAACTCATGAATGGTTGAAGCGATTTGTGCCATCAAAAATCCAAAGTGGTGAGGTGATGCAAATCAGCTATATTACCTACCATTTGTCGATTCTATGTACTATCGGCTTAAACTGAATTCCATTTGCATTTCTTCTCGGTCACACAACTGACACATAACATTAGAAAAAAATTCAAAAAAAAAAAACTTACAAATTACAAATACAAACCAACACTGTATCGGCCGAAAGAAATGAGCAAATTCGCAAATGCTGAGCTCTTTAAATCAAACAGTCCACTATTTCAGCCTCGATAAACAGAAAGCATATAGCAACTCTCCATTTCTAAATCATCTAGCTTCATCTAACCCAAAATTTTCTCCAACTACACGCTCATCACATCTGCGCTCTGCTTCAAACTTCTGTTCCGAACGGTGAAACCTCTTTCACTATTTGCATGATCATCCCCCTCTGAGTACTACATGCATCCGAATACGTTCCGATCATAAGAGTGAACTGTAAGCGCGCACAATCATAATTAGGCACATCACTCAGGTAAACAACCATCTTGCCACCCTCACCTGCCAACCGGAGCACTGATCTTCTGCTACTTGGCTACCGGCTATGATCGTTTTTCGTCATTGTTCATTTGGCCGTGGTCGTGAATTTACTTCTAGCAGAATGATCGCGTGTCCCATACGAGTACAGTTATTTGTCGCAAATCCGTTTGAAAAAATCCCACATCACGACAATCGTGACGTTGTGTGAAGGGTGAAATTACAAACTAACGTTATTTATGTCAGCTGTGAAGCAAGACCATAATTGGACTCATCGCAGATGATCATCATTGTCATCTGCCTCACTAAGCCGAGCACGACTAGCTGAAAGCGTCTAGACTAAAACAAATGGCAAGAGTGAAGTAATTTATGCGAATTTTCCACGCCACCCTGGCTGCTTCTGACAACATATACAGCCGTTCGAATGAAAATGTAATTGTTTAGTCAATTGTTTGGCAGTTGAACTTTTTTTTTGGCACGGTGCGGTGGCAAGTCGTGATTGATTGTGGTGCAATTTTTTAGTTGAATTGGTACCATTGTTTACAACATGCTGTGCTTAGTGTTTGGATAGCCGTTCGAGCGAATGGGATTGATGGAAGTAGTGAACCAGTTTATTTGTTTTGGTTCGATTTAAAGATAATTGAACCAACGTATTTAGCCTTGACGTGTGTGGCATTTCGTATCGTAGAGAGAAACTCTTAACCCTAGAAGCTCAATCAAAAACATTGGCTCTAATCGTGAATTTGATAAATCAAATTTATGGTTAAAAAGATTGCATTTCTCTAAATAAAAGTTATTGTATCCACGCTGAATAGCGTCAACACCTCTATGCTAGGCCTTATATAGCGTGTTTGGTTGTTTCTGAGTCAAAACATTCTTCCAGTACAGTAAAAAGTTACGTCTATCTGTACTTTCGTATTGCCTTCGATTCAATTCTTCTTTCCTAAAACATCGTGTTTTTTCTTCTTCTTATTTGGTTTACGCTTCGAGAGGCGCTTTATAAGTGGAATGAGCACTCGGCGTGACTTTCATTTGATGTTGTAAATATTAGTAAAGAAGAAAAATAAAAGCGAAATAAGTATTCAATTTGATTTTTCCTGCAAGCCTCACTTACATTGCACTTGTTTGATAAGTATATATTTCACGATAGTTGCATTTGTATGCAAAATTTTGTATAATAGGTTTAAAATATATCCATGCTCCTTGAAGCAAGACGATTTTTTACAAAGCATAGATTAAAGGCTTAGGGCGAATTTCTTCACCTCCGCTTAACTCCTAAGCGGTGCTTACCCTTACGCTTAAACATGGTTTAAGCTCTAAGCGGAGGTGAAGAAATTGGCCCTTAGTTTTTCAGTAAAATTATTGAATTATTCTTTCGCTTCCAAACTGGCAACAGCCATCTAAAGAGCCCCAGATCGCGTTTTGTTCCTTCCAATGAATTCTGTTGGCCGAACGTAGCTCCTTCTATTCCAGAAATTTTGTCCAAGTCTTGATGACTTATCCCACGCCACGAAGCGGCCAGAAATTTTCTCCAGTCGTTCTTTTTGTTGTAATAGATGACGTACTTCGGTACTCCCACTACTTTGAACTGTATCCTCCAGTTCGAATAAATGCTCCTTTTATGGACAAAACTGCCCCAGTTTCAAAATTTCTCTGGAACTCATTTACTTCCGCCCGATTCTTGACTGTATTCTGCACAAGTACCCTAGCTAGCCACGATTTTTTCGCATAGTACAGGACCTTGTCGACAAATTTCTCTACGAAGCGTATGCTTCAGCCTTTTCAAAACGCTTTAACATATCAGTGTCATCCATTTATTCGTACCAATATGGGCTGCAATGACTCACATGATGCTGTATTTGGGCTCACCATCCAACATCGAACATAATTCCATTGTCGATGGCATCTAGGTGTCGTATAAAGGGTGTTTCGATCAAAATTTGGTCGACTTAAACTTGACGCATTTCCTTTCATCGTGCATTAAACAAATTTGCAAACCCCTCATTTTGAAGATGTTTGCGTGTAGCATCATGCCTCTATTTTGATTTTGAGATTAGCACTTCAGTTATCAAAATGTCGTCGAAGGAAGAGAAGCAACGCATCAAAATTTTGCACGTGCATAGCGAAAATCCAAACTACGCTCACGCTAAGCTAACAAAATTGATGAATGTGGCTAAATCAACTGTTACCAACGTATTAAAAGTGTTCGGTGAACGTTTGTCGACAGCCAGGAAAGCTGGATCGGAGGGGAAATCGAAAGCCGGAGGCCACAGCGACGACAAAAAGAGTTGCCCGCTGTTTCGAGCGGAACCCCAACCTCTCCGTCCGAGATGTCGCAAAGAAGCTGGGAGTGGCGCCTTCAACCGTTGATAGTGCTAAAAAACGAGCTGGACTGTCGACTTACAAGAAAGTGGTGACTCCAAAGATAAACAAAACACGTCGGCCAAAGCACGATCGCGAAAGTTGTACACGACAATGCTGACGAAGTTTAATTGCGTGGTACAGGACGATGAAACTTACGTCAAGGCAGACTTTAAACAGCTTCCTGGACAGGTATTTTCAAGCACATTAAACTGTCAAAGTTCGCGAAGAAATATCTGGTGTGGCAGGCCATCTGTACCTGTGGTTTGAAGAGCAACGTTTACATTGCGACCGGAACCGTCAACCAGGAAATTTATCTGAGCGAGTGCCTACAAAAACGTCTACTGCCTACTGCCTACGTCTGCTTTCCTGAAGCGACACAATTGGTCCGTTCTATTTTGGCCGGATTTGACGTCTTGCCATTACGGGAAAAAAGGCCACGGAGTGGTATGCTGCCAACAACGTTCAAGTGGTGCCCAAGGACAAGAACCCTCCCAACACGCCAGAGCTCCGCCCAATCGAACAATATTGGGCCATCGTCAAGCGGAACCTTAAGAAGACTCAAAAAGCTGTTGTGAGCGAGAAACAGTTCAAGGCAAACTGGCGTTCTGCGGCAAATAAAGTGGACAAGGAGACTGTACAAAATCTTATGGCAGGTGTTAAACGAAAGATCCGGCAATTTGCATTCGGTAAAAATGAAGCTTAGCTGAATGTTTCTCTTGTATTCTGTATTAAATGAACTTGGAAAAGAAAAAGAATTTGACTTATTAATAAAAACTTTGATCGACTCACACACATTACTGTTTGACCAAATTTTGATCGGAACACCCTTTAGTTTCCGATGGACTTCGCGAACAAAATCTTGGTTTGAATTTTCTAAACCATTCTTGTTCAGAACCTGGCAAATAACTTCGTCTCCAAAATTTATATAGACCAAACCAGCTGAACTCAATCAAATCTTTCTCTTGACCTTCACCTCCGGTCTCAGATAATTGAGATTTTTGTTGTAACTGACCTGATGGTGATCGAAACGGCGCTTCTCCTGATCGAACGTTGATCCAACGTCCACTACTATGTTGCACTTTACTAACAATTTTCATCGTTACCGAAGCATTGCCATATGATGGCAGTGCATAAAGCACGCTATCACTTCGTCACTGTGGACGATGCCGTCATGTGTTCCGATCACCAACTCGCGGTCGTCTTCTTTGAATCGTTTCAGATCTTCCTTGGCAATTCTTGGTGTGGTTGTTGACCGTGCATCAAGAATACGTAAACGGTTGTGGATTTCCGATCGTCCACATCTCATCCCCAACCGGCATCGCTGTAAATATTCAAGCTTCTTGCTGATTGTACCATTCACCATATCCCTGCGAAAACGCCCAGTGTTGACATTGTACTGACTCACGATGTTGATGGCAAAGGCAATATCCGGCCGGGTAACTTGAGCTACATACGATAAACACCCGAGTGCTTCCTTATATGGAACTGACTTCATTTCTTCCATATCAGATTTTGTCTTCGGCGCCGTAGATTTTTCCAACTTGATACTAGGATCTACTGGTGTTGCAACTGGGTGAGCATCGGCCGTACCGAAACGATCGATAATATCCTCGATGCAGGCTTGTTGATCCAACCGGAGCTTGCCATCTTCACGCTTCGTTGTGATTGTGATGCCGAGACAATGTTGTGCCTCCCCGAGGTCTTTCATTTGGAATTGGTTTTGCAGATGCAGCCTTGAGTTGCATCTCCTGCTTCCGATCGGTCATGATAGTCAGAAGATCATCGACGTAGATGGTTGCAAACATCATTTTCTCTCCACAGATTGACCCATAGCAAGCGGGAATCTACGCTCGACCGTTTCAGCCCAGACTCTCGCAACACCATATCCAACCGCAGCGCCAAAGCCTTTAAATATCGGACGGTCACGTAGCACACCATCGGGGAATACACTTCTTTGTGGTCCAAGCCAGGTCGTTGAGAGCAGTCCTCTATCGCGAGGCGGGCCTTGCACCTCTGGATGCTTCCACCGAGACCTCTCTTCGTTTTGTACACCCAGTCGTTCTGAATTGCTTTCCGCCATTCGAGCAGATCTGCGCGCACCCTAGTGTTGTTCTCGCTAAAGAACACAATTTCCTCGTTTCGATTGCCACCATCCAACGATCTCGTTCGGATCGTTGTAGAACCTCTTCATAATTCGTCAGATCAGCCGTCGTTGTGATGGATGGTAACTAAGGATAATGGAAACCAGCAGAAAAATAAACCGTCAATAATAAAGACATTATACTTGACTGGACAACGGCGATCCCGCTTGTGCCTCAACTCTCGCTGCTGAAACTTCTTCCTTTTCGGTTTGATCAGCATACTCGAGCCAAAAAATTTGAGATGCCCTAGATTCGGTTTCTTCCCGGTCCACGCCTCTTCTGGGGTTTTGTCTTTCAGGAAACGTGTAGGACATCCATTCGCTACGTGGGCAGTGGTCAACATAACTCCTGCCCAAAGTTCCTTACTCAGCTTCGCATCGTCCTCTCTGCCGCCTGTTCTGCTGCGGTGTATACGGGCACGTTGTTTGATGCGACTCCAACACCTTCCGGAGTTCTGCATTCACGTACTCCTTTCCGTTGTACTTGGTTAAAACATTAACGGCCACTAGTTTGTTTACGTCGTCCAAAAACGTCAAAAAATTTCGGCTTCCGCCCATGGACGGAACCTCCACTGGGCCGCAGAGGTCGACCAGCTTCAATAGTTCTTCAGCTCTTGACTCGCTGCTTAAGAACAAACGCCTCACATGTTTGCCCTCCAGGCAGGTAACACAATTCACTAAGGGTTCACCTTGGAAATCGCTTTTTTTTTGCAATTCGTATCACGTTCAAAAAGATGCCCCAAAGCCCTATGCCGTTTACCAAACACGACTTCTCCCGCCGATTGACTTTGTACAGGGCAGCTTCCTCAACAACCGGTGACAACGGGATCGTCCTTCTCATCCCAAACTTCGCATTTCTCCTTGGTGAAAACGACAGTTTTTCCCTTCTTGCAGATTGTACTCACGGATCGTAAGTTGGTAGCTAGATCCGGGATCTTCAGTACTCCGTCGGCATCCATTCGACCATTGTTGCTGTCCAACACGACAATACCAGGGTTCCTTCGCTGCGGCCTTCATGCTGGTATTGTTTGCCGTTCCGATGTTGTGATCCATCTTTACTGCGTCGACAAATTTCTAATCAGGCCGTGCCACCAATGCGCCTTGAGTCGGAATAACCATGATTTTGTTCTAAAGTACTTCTAAGCATCATTTCAGTACATTTGCACTTGGGATTTGAAAATTTACCCTCGAGTTAAGTAGTTTATGAAATTAGTGCTAGATTTCTAGAAGCATATAAAGAAACTACCCAGAACTCAAAATTCAAAAAGACTTCCCAGAGCTTTAGGGAGATACTTTCTAGAAGTTTAGGAAGAGGATCATCCTTAAAAAAATCAGGACCAAACATCGCCTTATTTCAAGATCATACTTCCCAGATGTTCAGGAGAGAACTTTCCCGAAAATCAGGAGAGGATTTCTCAGAGATTCAGGAAGAAGTTAAGGAAAGAGGACTTCTTAGAAGCTGGGAACTTTCCAGAGGTTTTGGAGCTCTTCCCAAAAATTTAAGATGGAATTTCCCAGAAGTTAAAAATCTTCCCCGAAGTTCAGAAAGAAACAAACCAGGGAGAACACTATAATTTTTCAAAACATCAGGAAAAAACTTCCACAAATCTCAAGGCAATACGTTCTTGAAGTTCAAGAGCTTTCCCGAAGTACAGGAGAGAACATTTCAGCCTTTCAGACATAGGCTTTCTCGAAGTTCAGAATGAAACGTCTCCAAAGAACAGAAAGAAGCTTTCCAGAAGCATAAGAGGTACTTCTTAGTAGTTTGAGCAAGCATTTCTCAGAAATTCAGGACTACTCAGAAGTTCAGGATAAAACTTTCAACAAATTTAAGGAAAATTTTCTCATAAATTCCGGAAAGGACTTTCCCAAAGTTTCGGTAAAATTTTCTTTGGAGTTCAGGATGGGACTTATTAGAAGTTTTGAAAGAATTAGCTCAAGAAATTACTTCGCCGAATTTAAGGAAGAAACTTACTAGAAAGCGCACTACCTATAAGTTCTAGAAGGAATTTCGAGTTTTCATCCGATTGCCAGCTTTGTCAAATTTTCAGGGATTGAGTAAATAACTATTCATGAAAACTTCATTTTATGTCCATTTTACTCGTATTTTATTTACAGAAAATTTCCTGTTTTTTGTTTATGTATATAAAATTAATTTTTCTCTGTTATGTTTATTATTATATTTTAATTTGTTTTTTTTTTTTAAAATTGGTTGTAAATTTTTAATTTGTGTTTTTTGTTTTTATTGTTTTTTGTTTATTATTTTTTTTTTTTTTTTTTATTTTTTTTTTTTTTATATAATGAAAATTTGTTCCATACTTTTGAAACATTTCAAATATGTCGTCGTCGTTCGATTCGATGAGATTCGTTGGTCTGTAAGCCCCGGCCGAATTTAAGGGTGTTATGGCTTGTGCTCATCAGCTCATAACGAAACATGGATGTTCATCATACGGATCTAACCATAAGACAATCATCCGATTGAAGGGAAAAAAAAGAGGTTAAGAAAAAAAATATTTTTTTTTAGTAAAAAAAATATCCGAATGCTTTTTCGTTAAACGGGCAGAAAACAAAGACTTAAACAATGCACATTGCTTTAAATCTTCTGATACTGTTTCGATACGATTTCGAGATGATGTTTGGGTTCAGTGTAGAACTATTCAGCGACATCTCAGCTTCAGATTACGGGTACTTTCACAAATCAATGTATCAAAAACTATCTTGATGTTTCGTGCATCTTCTTGAAGCTTTCAGACTTGTTACGATTATGGTCCACTTGCTGGGGCCATAAATTTGGGCCTTTCGGTTTTCTCTTAAAATTACTATTTATTTTACGCTTTACGCTCACTGACCAAAAGGTAGGGAATTGTAGTTCTATAGAAAATTGCTGAAATTGAATGAATTATTTATTCCATAAGATTGGAAAAATTTCGAATTAAAAGAGCATTTCATTCGAGGAAAAAAGTCATCTATAGTCTACAACAGCAAATGTGACAATGATGTGAAGAACAAAATAGCACAAAATCCAATTTCACGAAAATTCTATTATTCTCCCGATAAATAAAACTGTCTGCGAGTGACATCATTTCTGAGAATCCGTTTCCCGTCTCTCTACCAATAAACTCAGTGCAATCAAGCACATTGGAACGTAGACCATTCTTATAAATGTAAAAACGACAAGCAAGTAGGAGTGCACCTTCCACGTTTTGCCGGTTCTCCCACGAAAGTTCCATGCTTTCAAACGATAGTATTCGCCTGGTTGTTTTCCTGCATCGAAAGCCTGGCACTCACTGCGCATGTCCTATTCTGCGTTCTCTCCATTTGTCTCCAGTGGGGCAGTACTACGATATACCTGTGCCGAGTAATTTTCCTTTCGAAAGCAAAGAATTGTTTACATACAAATTATTACTGGAACGTGGTTCCATCATAATCCTCATTATGACACAAATACGACGTGAAGCTGCAAAACAACCGGAAAAGGACTCTCCTTCGTCGTTGCTCGGAGGGCATCGTGTCTCGCTAGGCTCTCCAACATTGGAGCACTATTTTCGCTGTGGCAATCAGTGCGTGAAAATCCTCTTTCTAGCACCGCCGTCAGTAGCGAGGAAAATTTCATCCTGTTGATATCGTATTTTGAACAATCTCCTTCCTCAAATTTTAACGACGTTATCCATTACTTGTGCATCCCTAAAATGTGCCTAAGCTTAGAGCGAACTGATTAACTGTTTGTAATTTAGACTCCGATCGATTAGTGGAACGCTTTTTTTTATCAGTATACTAGCCCATAAATCGATAGCAAAAATTGTGCCACAGTGCCATGCCGGTGATAGCGGAGCAACAATCGTACGGGGCCATTGTAACTCAATTAGTGAAATATGCAGCCACACTCACCCATCGGAGCACGGCGCGTCAAAACGGACCTCCAAACATCGGAAAATGTATTCGTCCAACCCGGCCGTTCACGGTCTAACTCACCACTGCTTCCGCGCCATTATCAACAGCACCATTTTTCAGCATCCGGCATTCAGCGGCAAACTGCATACCTCACGATACCGGGTTGTGACACCAGCGGCCCACGGATCACCATCACCAGCTGCTCTGCCAGTTCCGGCCCCAATCGGGTTCGAAGTCAAAGCTCCGGTGCGACGCTGTCGAAAAGTCCTTCGAGAACAATAACGTTGGCATCGACAGCAGCAACAACGGCGAGGTTTGTTCTCAGAAACTATCCTACCCAGCAGCTAGTGGAGCAAAATATTGTGTTATTATTGATTTTTAGTCTCCAATGTGCCATTTCCATCGCCTGCTTCGTTATAATGGTCACTGCGGTTGAAAATTTCAAACTAGAAACTGACCTACTGTCTGCCCACTTTTTAAGTGATGAGACATTGTTACTCATCGAAAAGTCGCATTTTTCCCATGGCAGCTTCAAAGGTTGAGCACCGCGGCTACGTTTTGTTGATTTACTACTAAAATATTGCTTTTGGGTGATGCGAGCAATAAACGCTATATCGCATCTAACCAATCTCGAGATACGCAGACAAGCGACAAGTGGTTCGAGTTATGTGGTACATTTCTGACGGCTTTCAACGTGCCCAATAAATCCTGCGAGGCTGAGAAAGTGAATGCGATTTCTTGGGTAGACAAGGAGCGATAAATCAATGAGGTCATCTGTCAGTCATGCGTCCTGTCAGTATGGTTGTTGCGATTGCTGAACTCCTTCAAGTTTGTCATTGTAGATGAATGATTTTAAGGGTACATATATTTGACGTGGTTAAGGTTTGTGCAATGTTGGCTATCTTTTGTCTCTTTCTAACTTCTGCATCTCGAGATTTTGGCAATACAAATCGACAAAGATTTTTCATTTGGGGCTAACTGACTAACGTAAACAATGGCTTCTTCCGTAAATTTCTCGTTATACAAAATCTACCACTGTAAGCTTCCAATTCTATGGAATAGAAGCACTCTAGTTCTTCGAAATAGCTGTTGTAGATTAATGAGGCAAGTTTCCGAGGTCGACAAATTCGAGCAAGAAGCAATTGTTTACATTTGTCAGTTAGGCCCTAATGAAAAATCTTTGTCGAAATCTCCATCTCCAGTGAATTGGCATTAATCCCAATGCATCCTGTAATGGTGTTCTCACGTGTTGATATAATTTTCAGGACTGCGATATGCATCCTCAAAATAACGAGGTGAAGACAGCCTGTCCCGTATTACCTTAGAGATCATCGAAAAAAAAAGTCAAATGACTGATCACGGCAGTCGTTAATATCTAGAGATGATGAAAAAATAGGACCAGCAGATTTCTAATTCCGTACAGTCAGTGAGTACACTCTGTAAATGAAATGTAGTCGAACCAACCACTCAAAATGCTGCTAAAGGAAAGTTTGACAAGATTATGGCTTAAAGAAGCCTTATTTAAAAACGAACTCTTGAATTTTCGAACATAGAGGCAAGCAATCTTCGAAATAAAAACCTTTCCTTCGACAAGTCGTATAAGGCTAAGATGAGGCTCAAAAGTCACGAAACTCCGCGGAGCCGATTATTACAATTTCTTACAACTTTTGGTGCCGAATAAGCTGTTTCAAATTTTATGGATCTAGATTTCAATCTGAGTTTGAATGAGGTTTTACAGATACCAAGATGTCTGTTGGTCTTCTAGGACGTTCTTTGAATATGATTAAATTCATATCGTAACTTTGTATTATGGATAAAGCTACTGTTACAACAGTATATCTTAAGTTCTGAAATCCAGGACAGTGTTTTTTTGGCATATAAAGGGTGTTCCGATCGAAATTTGGACAAACAGTAATGTGTGATGCGATCAAAGTTTTTATTAATAACTCAAGTTCAGTTAATACAGAATACAAGAGAAATATTCAGCTAAGCTTCCTTGTTACCGAATGCGAATTGCCGGGTCTGGCGTGTTGCGAAGGTTCTTGTCCTTGGGCACACGCTTGAAAGTTGTTGGCTGCATACCACTCCATGGCCTTTTTTCCGTAATGGCAAGATGCCAAATCCGGTCAAAATAGAACGGAACAATTGTGTTGCTTTAGGAAAGGCAGTAGACGTTTTTGTAGGCACTCGCTCAGATAAATTCCCTGGTTGACGGTTCCGGTCGCAATGTAAACGTTGCTCTTCAAGCCACTGGTACAGATGGCCTGCCACACCTGATATTTCTTCGCTAACTTTGACAGTTTAATGTGCTTGAAAATATCTGCCACCTTTCCCCATCCGGTTGCCGTATAAAATTCCTCTCCAGGAAGCTGTTTAAATTCTGCCTTGACGTAAGTTTCATCGCCCTGTACCACGCAATCAAACTTCGTCAGCATCGTCGTGTACAACTTTCGCGATCGTGCTTTGGCCGACGTGTTTTGTTTATCGTCGCGATTTGGAGTCACCACTTTCTTGTAAGTCGACAGTCAAGCTCGTTTTTTAGCTCTATCAACGGTTGAAGGCGCCACTCCCAGCTTCTTTGCGACATCTCGGACGGAGAGGTTGGGGTTCCGCTCAAAACAACGGGCAACTCTTTTTGTCGTCGCTGTGGCCTCCGGCTTTCGATTTCCCCCCGATCCAGCTTTCCTGGCTGTCGACAAACGTTCACACGAACATTTTCAATACGTTGGTAACAGTGATTTAGCCTCATACAACAATTTCGCGTGAGAGTAGTTTGGATTTTCGCCATGCACGTGCAAAATTTTGATGCGTTGCTTCTCTTCCTTCAACGACATTTTGATAACTGAAGTGCTAATCCCAAAATCAAAATAGAGGCATGCTACATGCACACATCTTCAAAATGAGGGGTGTGCAAACATTTTTAATGCACGATAAAGGGAAATGCGTCAAGTTTAAGTCGACCAAATTTTGATCGAAACACCCTTTAATATCACAAGATTATCTCATAATGTCAGTTGATCTTACAGGACATTCATTGAATACGGTTGAATACATACCTTAACTTGGTATAGCGAATAAAGCTACTGATACAACTGTAGATCTTAAGTTAAGTTTAGTTGTTGTACATCACAGTTAGGGCATTGCACCGTTGGACAACGTTGTAGAATCAGTCAAGAGTTACACTTTCATCATACACCATTCACTTGAGCTTTATCGATAAATTAAATATAGATACATGAGTCTAAATGACTATTTTCAGCCCCGATTGGGAGCTTATTGAAGTGCCGTCTAGCCTCAACTCAGTACTCAAAAACCTCTTTTCTCTCCCTTCCAGATCTCTTCTACCGGCCAGGGCCACTCGGTTATTGACCCGACGCCTGCAGAACAATGCCACCCCTACCAACTGTGGCACCGCTGGCTCGGACAGTCCCCGCTCCATAGACAGCCTCCCACGACGAACGGCTCTATCCGCGTCGTACAAAACGGCCACCCTCAACCAGTTCAACAATAACAACAACAACAACAATAACTTTAACAATACGGACTCTGCTTCGACGGCCACCAACTCAGCCGAAGACCTCACCCTACTGGACAAGTCGCTGCGCAACTCCATGATCCAGGATGTGGTACACTTCAAGAAGCAACTTGTCCGGCTCCGTCGGATTCTACAGGAGGTGAGTTATGAGGTGCTTGGCATTGGAGTTTCACCACGTGATGTCTCTAATAATTTTGCACAGTGTAGAGTGTTGAGTAGATATTGCACCGGCTCTTCGATCGTTAAGTAAGAAAGCTGCATGGCGATGATTTCTTAACGTGTGTGAATAATACTTTTTTCTACTTGTTCATTTCTTTTTATAGGTTGTTATGACATAAGTTGTACCTAGTTAGTTGCGTTGTATAATTTTTCTTTTTCTTCGATTTATTTTCATATTTTCTTCATCCTTAACTTCCCGTTCTTCCGTTCTTCGTTCCCGTTCCGTATGTTGTGTGTCTGTGTGTAAACCGTGTTGCCCGTTTTCTGTATGCACGTTACACACACAAACGAAATCAATTTTCGGAATCTGAAATTCAATAGGATGAAGAAAATTTGATGATGGTAGGTTTTCGAAATGATTTATTGTTGTAATATAATTTCTGACTGTCGTAATTGTTTGTGGGAATGTGTCACCTAACTTTGTTTCGCTTACTCGTTTGACTCTGCAGACCGATACTCTCAACCCATTTGAGAATAATAATGGGCAATTCTTCACTACTGCTACTACAACAACTCCAACAACGACGAGTTCTATTACGACAGGGGCCACGGGAGAGACGGGTGCCATAGCCACCAGCATCGTCGATAGCAAGCAACAGGAGAACACTCTGATCAAGGAGTCCGGCGTGGTGGCACTGGCACTACTAGAGGACCAGCGGCAGGAGCTGGCGGATCTCAGAAGACAGGTGGTTTACCTTCAGGTATTTGCACGTTCAATTTCCTGTTTATTTTTATAGTATTAGTTAGACTTAGGTTGACCATAGGCTAGAGCGAGTTTACACTTTTGACGCATAATGATGTCGACGAGGACTGAATTGGCATACATCTTCAAGCGTTCCAAAAATTTTTTGAACGTCTATGTCACATCATTACGGTTGCTAAAATTTGATTATTTTCTACTTGTTCATCGAAATTTCAACGTTTCGCAATTAGGATCGAAAGGTAGTTGCTGTTGATTTAATATCAGTTTTTTTTATTGTCGTCTATTTTTTGTTTACCGCCCAAATTTTGCATCATTTAAAGTTAAAAATTTACTAATACTCTGAGAAAAAATATTATTTATCTTCTTTGTCAATGTCATCAGTAATGGATATTGAACAAACACAAAATATACACAGATCGAAAGAAACATTTAATTTTCTGCGTTATCTAATGCACATAAGGGGAATGCTAGATTTGGCAGCAAATAATGTGATATTTCATGTAAATTTTAGCCAGATTACGCCTGAATCTAGTCTGCTGTATGAAAGATTGCAAACAATTTTGTTGTTTACGCTTCCTTTGGCTTGGATTTAATGGAGGGGAAATTTTACGCGCCTGATAAAATTCATTATTTTTTTCTCTGTAGTATTTGAAACCTGGAGGCAGGGTTTTTTTTTATTTTGCAAAAGGAATTCTTCTAAATTCTTTGGCAAAAGATCCATCGGTGAAATTACTCATGCACAGTTAGAAAAAAAAACATGTAATTTTCTGCGTTATATAATACACATAAATGGATCTCTAGGGATGGCATAAGTTCATATCTCCTAAATTTAAGCTAGTTAACGCCTGAATCTAGTCTGTTGTATGAAAGATTGCAAGTGATTTCGTTGTTTACGCGTGCTTTGGGTAACAAGTAAACAAGGGGAAATTTTACGCGTTTGTTAAAATTCATTAGTTTTTTCTGTGTTTCTCTCTAACTACGCAGGTCACAAACTTTTGATTGTCTCAAATATCTACGACCTTTCAACCTCCAGAACTTCAATATGCATGCAACTGTTCTTTTATTGTAATCTCTGAAATTCCAAAACACTAAATTTTTCATATCCATCCGGCCATGCAATATTACTATCAGTCATGTAATTTCAAACCTCTGGCAGAAATTACAACACTTTCGTGAATTTCGAGCAAAGCTAAACATTTTATCTTCCAACGTTTTGACAAGTTTGTGACTGAAGGTTGAAAACCATTAATTGCCAACAGACACACAGCTATCACTCTTCAACCACTAAACTGAATTTTCTGAAATTGCTAGTGATAATTTCCTTGTCCTTATAGTACACTTTAAATCTTGATAGAGCTAAAAAATGTACTTCATCTCGCGTATCGGCCGCAAGAACAACATGCTATGTGGAAAAATTTGTGTAGAGTCACAATTTCCAATTTAACGGTTAACCAGGGCCATTCAATGAACAGTTAGTCATTGGTTGTAAAAGTACATTTTCCTGCTGCGAATGTTGATGCCCACACACAACCAACAGTTTATAGGTACATTTGAAACAAACGCGGAGGATTGAAAACAGAAAGGGAAAAATGTCGCGCTATTTCTGCCGACAATTTCAAAGAGTTTAGAAATTGCGACTGTATTTCATAGCTTGATTAAAAACGCATTTATTTGGTAATCTTTGGTTATGAACTGTAAGTATTCATTCTTATAATTTGATTCCAAGTATTATAATAAACATCGTATGTATGCAGTAATAAGCCAGCAATCAGCGAAATTCTGAGCGACAAAAATCTATGTCGCAGTTTTTTAAAACCACCATCTGGTTACAGAAGAAATGTTCTGTCGCCTGTAGAAAACAGTACAAGAATGTCACGACATTTTCACCCATAACGGTTTTTGCGTGTGTCCAATTTGGTCGTTATGAAAAATGTAAAATGTTATGTAAATAATATCAAAATTCAATACATTTACCGCCACTGCAGTCAGTAAATAATTCTCGCGTAACATTTGAAAAGGGCCTATTTTCGTTGACCGGTTCTCTTTGGTTTATCATGGCTAAACAAATCAGTTTGTGGTGCTGCTTGCAGTTTCGATCAAGTAAAGACGTTGTTAGCTTGCAGATTGACCAATGGACCAATCTATGAAAAATGTTATTAACAGAATATACAAAGTTATAACGTATGAAATTTATATGGGATTTACTATGAAAAACTTTACTTTTAAAGGTACAAATCTCCAGAAGCCATCCATGGACCTCTAAAGAAACTGTGGTCCTCTCGTAGGTTTAGAAGTCTTTTATTTTAGTTGTTCCAGTCTATTACAAACGACTGCATAGTTGATATTTTGAGCTACCTCATTAACGCAGAAATGCCCAAGTAACAATTTTAGTTTTATTCCTGCGGTATAGCACTCCTCCCAGCTTTGTTGATAAAACTACATTCAAAACTGTTGTGTCTACCAACACCTCCTCTATGCTTCTTTAATGTCGAAATTTGTACAAAGTGGCCCACTCTATAGACAGTTGTGAAAACAAATTAATAAAACCTTTCTAAGACCATACAGATTTTGAAAATATTCTAGTGAAAGCTGTTATGACCACTTGAGAACCTTCATAAAACCTATTGGCTGCCATGAAAACCAGCATACGGCCAAATGGCCACAGCTGTCAAACTTCACTGTGATATCGTGGTTGGTTTTTGTAGTTCTGTTTTGTTCGGTTCTCTGCTCTTCTGATTCATTGAGCAGTAAATAACATTCAAGAAAAAAGTTTTTGTGTTGCGGGAAATTTTATTAATAGCAAAATATCCAAAACAAATTGATTTTCTTACAGTGTATCATGCTCCAAATCATATGCGCATTTAATTTTATGGTGAATATTGGGACGATAAGAGCCGAAAACTAATGCGCCTCGGAAATTATGCGAGTTTACGACTACAAGAACCAAATTACAACAAATATGTTCGATAAATTAACCATGAATTTCGGGAAAATTGGTGGAATTCAATTAGGTTATCCAAACGAATGCCGAAATTGGTCTCCGATCTACAGTTCATTTGCATTACATTAATAATATTGTGAATTTATTTTTCTATATTTCAGTTATTTCTTATATTCCAATATGGCGATTGGAAAAAATCACAGTTTTGCCAAGAAGCCAATTTATCTTCGCAATGACTACTATAAAACCAATTTGCCGTTTAAAGCATTTACTGGAGGAAACATGGTTTTAAAATGCTTTTTCAACTGACCATTATAAGATAACACGAATGAATCCTAAAACGGCATTTCAAAATAGCATTTTACGAGTTCATAATGTCGAAATAAAATCTTTTATAGGAGTACAAAGAATTTGAGAAATCGAGGTTTTAATATCATTGTAAACAAGCTGTGTAGGTTCTCATAAACCCGACTAAAATATGAAAAAAATTAGCTCCTCTTGGTGCCATAATAAAACCATATTGAAAAGCTGGACGGTTTTGGCAATGTTACTTGGGATGGTCATCCTAATGACAAAATACAAAAAAAAAATACGGGTCTAATATTTTTCAATAAGGAACAAAACTAGAAATTATTATGAAATTCAGAGGGATCTTGTTTTTTCTATGGCATTGCTAAATGATTGTGAATTCATGAAAATTTAAACATACATATGGTGTACACACTAAATTTTTTTACAGTATACTGTAATTTTTTACCGAATATGAAACAGCTGAACATTCGGTAATCGATTCGGTAGTTTTTTTGTATTACAATACGTTCAGTAAAATTAACTTCGCTACTGAGCTGTCAAAATTTACTGAAATGTTCTGTAAATTTTGCTGAACGATTGGTAACGCGAGGTGTCACATATTCACGGAGAGTAATGTAAAAAAATTACAGTTCCTCTGCAAAATTTACAGATACGTTTGTAAACGGGTTTTTATTGATTTTCTGTCTTGATTTTTACTTAAGGATAATTAATTAGATAAATTAATATGTTATTCACATTCATTTCCTGTTCATTGGTGTTTATTTATATCATTTCTCTGTGTGTTAATAAGCAAAAGAAGATTATCAGACAAACTAACACTTCGTTACCGCTTTGATTTTGATGGAAGAGCTAAAGAATGAGAATTTTGTCCTGAAGCATTCCGAAATGTTCACTGAAATTAACAGCATTTAGAAACGCTGCACAGTGGGAAAAAAAGTGCCCGAAACGCGAAAGAATTCTATATCTCAGCTCGGAGTAAAAATAACCTTAACTTGAAGGAAAATTTCCAAGGAATCGAAGGAACGTGGTCTCATTGGAACCGCACGGAACTGCTTGGGGAGCAAATGAGCTCATTTTACCCTGGTTCCCCTAATATTTCCTTGTTGCTCAGAAAATTTCTTTGCTTGGTGTGACTCAAGATCAACAAAATTATGCTAGTCCTATGTAAAATTTCCAGGAAAATCGATTGAAGTTGGTTTCGTTTACCGCACGGCACTGTGAATGAAGATATGACTGGTTTTACCCTGATTTCCCGAATATTTTCATGTTTTTCACAATTTTCTTTGCTTGGTGTGACTCAAGATCAATACAATAAGGCTGATTCTTTGTAAAATTTGCTAGGAAATCGATTGAACGGCTCTGTGAACGTAGATATGGTTGATTTTACCCTGATTCCCCTAATAGTTTTGTGTTTATCATAAATTTCTTTGGTCGGAGTTACTCAAGATAAAGCTATTCCTTTGTTAAAATTGCTGAAAAATCGATTAGAATTAGTTTCATTCACCGCACTGCTCTGTGAACGAAGATATGGTCGATTTTACCCCGGTTCCCCAAATATTTTTGGATTATTCAGAGATTGCTTTGTTCGGGTTGACTCAAGGTCAACAAAATAAGACTAGTCCTATGTAAAATTGCCTGAAAAATCGATTGGTGTGAACGAAGCTATGGCTGATTTTACCCTAATTTCCCTAGTATTTTTGTGTGATTCAGAAATTTATTTGTTCGGTGTGTTTCTACAGCAACAAAACAAGGCTAGTCCTATGTAAAATGTTCTGGTCAATCGATTGGAGCTAGTTTCATAAACCGCACGAGGGAATCAGGGTAAAATCAGGGGAAACTCCGGGGGAATCAGGGTAAAATTGACCATATCTTTTTTCACAGAGCTTCAAACAGCTGAGTTTTCAGTAATGAACTCAGCACTTTTTTCCGTTACCGAAAACTCGGTAAACAGCTGTCAAACAGTCAAAAAGTACTGGCTTAGTCAATAAAAGAATATACTAATTTTCTCTGTAATCGATTTGTTTACATTTATTTTTGCTGAGTTCAGTTTTGCGCTTTTTGTTTTTATGGCGAAAACCCAGCGTTTTCTTTCTTTCGGGATGGAATTAAAACAGTATTATGTTGAGGTTTTGTAAAAATTTTTTTATATTTTTAGCAGTGCACAAGCATTCAAGGGGAACTGACACAAGTTTTATCCAAGGTAAAGAGATGAAAAAAGTTGGTGCAAGTGGCCTTTAAGCCAGCAAAAATACATACAACTTTCTTGAAATTGCATGAAATTTGTGTGGATTGTGTTGGCTTAGAGATGGCCTGTACGGCCTCTATTCAGTCCTTCAGCTTGGAATAACTTGTTTCACTTCCCCTGAGTTAGTGTTGGTTTTTTACACCGCTTTTGGCATCGAAAATACAGTCATGAAGATAAAAATCTTCTTGCGGCCTACAGCGGCTTGCCACAGGGACTCTAGTCCATCGTAACTTCGGCCGCGAAATGCTGAAAAAGAAAGCAATGCATTTTAGCTCCAGTCTTTTTTGTCTTAAGAATACAAACATATATAACTTGTTTCACTTCCCCTGGAAAATTGTATTGTAAGTGACATTACAATACAATTATTGTCTTCAATTCTTTCACCAAAACGATATCCGCGTGAGCGCACCAGGAAATTGCGTGAAGGAAATGACATTAAGTAGGTTAAGTAGTTTACTGACTGTTTAGTACAACATAAAATATTACCGAACAGAGAAGCTGTGATCACAGAGAACAGACGTTCATCTTCGGTCTGCTACTTGTGTAAAACTTTAAACCGACATTTCAAATGTATGTCGTTATGCTCCTGGTAGGCGACGCTGCAGTTATGCGATAACTGTCATGTAAATGTTTATAAAAACTAAGCCTAGCTCATAACCTGGAAAGTTTTGTTGGTTTTTCTCTGCACTTACTTCTTATGAGAGTCGATAGAAACACGAAGGAAGCGATGGTGAAAAAACACTTGCTGTGCAGAGCTGATCGATTGGGCTGCTCGTTTGTTGCTAGGCTGCTTAGTGTAGGTAGACAATTGAAAGCCAATAGTTTCTTCGTTGTTCCGATGTTGTCGATTAATGCTGATATTGTAACGCCCTGAACATATGGATATTCAAATGACGGGAGAAAAATCGAATTATCTTCTTAAATCTTAAAACATTGCACACTGCGTTGTTTCCAAGATAACCTTAGAATATGGGTAACACTTAAAATTATAGAAGGAACGTTCATCCTTAATTTCCTGGCTGATGAGGTTCCCTCAGGAGTAACGAACGATTATTTTGCGATAAATTTTGATAAAATCTACATTGCAGTTTGTCGTTCCGTAGCCAAATGTGGGCCCGGCGCATACGAGCGGCTAGCAGATTTGTAAACGTTTTCAAGCCCTGCAAATTCAATGAACGGACGATAGTACATATAGGGCACTGTAGTACAAGATGGAGTTTCAACCGATTCAAATGAATATTTTTGTGAAGGCATAATTTAAAAACTGACTAGTCTTGACTCGAGCTGTAGTATTTGTCTTCGTTGAAACCTCCATATTTCTCTGCTGCTTTGACAACGGAACAGCTTCTGCATCGTAGTTTCTATTTCTCCCGGACATGTCTCGCAATTAGGATCATCTGCCATGCCTCGCTGAAACAGCAAATCTCGATGCCTTATCTTCTGGTGCATTACCACAAACCAGTTGGATCGCTGCGTTGATGATAAAATTTTGTTATTAAGGTGTTTGAAGCCGGCCTTCCAGTCACGTTGATTGGCCGTTACAAATCCCGGATCAGGTTTTAGCGTCAGAAAGTGGAGATATATTGCTTGAGACGATGCTGTACTGATCAATTGATGAGGTAACTGGGGCATTTCGGTTTGCAGTAGTCTAATATGGTTAAATATCGCTGGCACTGGAATGTTTGGATTCTCTAGGAAGCTACTCATAAATGGAAGTTGTCTTGCCGTGCTTATCGCATGGTTCAAAAAGAGTGCCTTCGATTTTGTCTCTGGACAATGCAGGTTCAGACCACCTCTAGATTTTGGGAGAATCAAATTGGCAAAGGCTATTCTTTGTAGAGCTTGGCCATAATCCTCGGCAAATCCTTTTGTGAGTGGAATATTTGAGGCAATATACCAAAGTTTTGAGGTGATATACGTGTTGATAAGTATGACTTTTTGAATTATATTCAACTTCCTCGGGTGATGAAACCAAAGTCGGGTTTTCAATCCGCTAAGAACGGACTGCCAGTTTAATTTTTGAACTTGTTTGATATTGTATCCAAAGCGTACTCTCAAGATGTTTACTAAGTTTTCGATATTTAGCCACTCCGTGTCTGTCGTGAGGTTAACGTTGCCGATCATTACTGCTTCAGTTTTCTGCTTATTCAAAATTGCACCGGAAACTGAACCATATTCATTGAATATAGTAGCAACTTGTATTACTGCTCGTTCGCTGTCTAGAAACATGGATATGTCATCCGCGTAGGCGTTGATCACGGCGTTAGGAAATTTGTTCAAGATGGCGTCTAGCAGTAGTTGCAGGTACAAAACAAAAAGATGCATCGATAGCGGATCACCTTGTCGTACTGATCGTTTAATTTTGAATTCCTGTGTCAGGTGACCATTGACCAAGATTTTCGAATACGATTGGCTCCAAATCGTGTCTAGTAAGTTAACAAAATTCTGGTTGAATTTTATTCCTTCCCGAGTTTGTTTCAGGAAATGGTGATTGACTCTGTCAAACGCATGGTCTAGATCAAAAGACACCAGAAGTGCACTTTTACGGTGTTGTTTGAGTTGACAGATGCTATCGTATATACAACACGCCCTTCGAACATAGTTTTCTTTCCATTTGAGCATTTTTGGTTATCTGTCAACACCAACGGAAGCAGAGAATGTATTCTTCGTTTGAGGATCTTTGCCAAGACTTTGTAATCAAAGTTCAAAAGTGAAATTGGACGACATCCTTTCGCACTTCTGTCACCTCCTCTCTTTTTTACCAGGACTAAGATCCCATCGTAGAATTTTTTTCATTGCTAATCGTTGAAGTGCATCATTGATGACATTAGTGAACTCATTGGAAATAACCCGCCAAGCCTTAAATTCTTTAGGCAGCCCATGGGAGCCCGGAGATTTTCGTGAACAACTTTCTTTGATGGCAGCTAAAATTTCGTTTTGATCTACAGCGTGCATCAGATTTTCATTTACAGGGTTATTTTGCGGAATTGCTTTGGCTGACGCAAAATCAGTTGGAGGATCAGCATCTTCAGTGGTATATAAGGTTTCAAAATATGATCTGATTGATTCTCTTATTTGAGTGTCGTCTCGAATTTCGGTACCATCGTCTGACTGAAACGTTAAGATAGATGTTTTGAACTTTTTTTCCATGTATTTGAGCAACGTGGAACAGCGTTGTGGATTCTCCGGAGATATAAGTTTCGTTGTTTTTTCCGAAAATTCTCCGAAAACTGTCTCTGCAGACGCAGCATTTGTGATTTAATGTGGTTGATCGTACCAAGCTGTTCTGGATTGCCGTTATAGTTGTCGTATGCTTCTTTCAATAAACATCGATATAGCTCGATCGCATCTCTAAATTCTCGGTGGACAATTGAAGTTTTACATTTCAAAAACGAGATTACTTTAGGCTTTGTATACATAACCCACCATTCTATCCACGAACGATAGTTTCTTCTCGCACGAACCCAGTATTCCCATTTTCTAGACAGTTCGTTGAGGACATCCATGTCATCAAGGATGTGTGATTGAAGACGCGATACACCACGGCCAATAGGAGTTCCTAATTGGGAAAAGACAATACGCACTATGTATGCCTTATGATCCGAGAACTACTTTTTCTAGTTTGGGCCGGACTGGCATGCCGCTAAAGTCTATATAGACAGAGTCTTTGCGGTAGTCATCCATATTCGTGGTTGAAATACGCGATTCCATCGGGAGCGCACTATTTGGCGTATAGCCTTTCGGACTTTGTCCGAGGCACAATACACTACGTTGTTTTCACTCAGCGATTGTCTCAAAACACGTCTGTTCGATAAAAAAGCAAAATGACTAACTTGAATCATTTTTTTTAACGTTTTTGATGTATGTACCCTGCCTTCATTTCAATGCAGAAATGAGTTTGATATTATTTTAAGGTTTGAATAAAGTTATATGAGTTTCAACACCAAGAAGCAGTGATTGGTCTCCAACAATCTTAACTGTTGGTTACTTTTCAAACATCAAATTCAACGATGTGTGTAAAAATAAGAAACAAAGTCATGCGCAATGGTTTCTAACTAAGCAAAAAAAACAAGAGAGGCAAAGTGCGAGTTGAATTAAGTATATAACTTCACTTTTTTTTATAAATACTTTTTGAAAAATACTTTTACGAGCGTATTAGTACAATCATTGTAATTGGAAAACTATGAAAATTTAATTTAACAGTTCACTGAATCGTGTTTTCAAATTATCACTAGTAATCACGAGCAAATTCCATTAAATTCCACTATAGAAAGCTTATACTTTGGCAGTATATCTCAGAAAAAAAATTTCGATGCTCTCAGCAAAGTTTCAAAAATATACATATTTTTTTCTGATTAATCATATGTTCATTCATCGCAAAGCACAATCTTTGTTCTATCGCTGCTTTTGAATCGCAACAATATTCAAGCTGAACATTCTCAATTCAGAGCACACCTTTTTCCTCATCATAAACATCAAGTCTAAAGCCTAATTTATTTACATTGTCAACAATTTAGTCGTTAATTACTGGTTTTAATTTTTTTTTAATTTCGTACAATTTTACCAATTTCCTAAGAACTATCTTTATTTCCAAACCGCTTTAGTCATTCTTTCGAACAATGCTTCCCTAAAATATCCTCAAACTTACTGAAGATTGTCCATATTCTTCAAACCATATCCTTATCGAAACCCCTTTAACTAATGCTCTCACTTTTTCACCTTCACCTTCAACAAACAGGGCGAAATCACCGCCAAGGACCGCACCATTCGACAGCAGCAGAACCTGATCGAAAAGTACGAAGCCGAGCGGGAAAAACTCCAGGCAGGCCTACCGGTGGCCACAGACCGACCCGCTGGAAGCGGCAGCGATGACAAAACTATTGATACAATCAGCACCGCCACACAGACTGAGAGGGTAAGAACTATTGGACATAATGGGCCAGGCAGCGGAAATCTTACCTAATGGTTTTTTTTTCTTTTCAGTTGAGGCCACTGTCGTTCGGCGGACAGGAAGGATTAGCAAGGTAATTACTGTCGTTTTGCGCTCTCGCTTTTAGATATCTTCATTTTACCGTTATCGATTTCCTATTAGTTCGGTCATAAGTTCGCTTATAGTTTGTAAATGCTTTTTTTAATTTTCTTTTCTTTTTTTTTATTTCTCTAACCACTTATTTTATTTTCACGCAGAGCCATTTTATGCTACCTTCCCCGCCGATCTCTGTTTGTGGCTGACTTTTTCCCAATAAGAAATTTTACTGATTTTGAATGTACCCTTGTTAATCGCTCAGTACAAGGATTTAACGCAATTCTACGTCGGATTAGCGGTTTCTCGCGTCGCCTCCTATTATTTGTACCGGATTTGTTCAAGCGATTCCTAACACCACAAACTAATTCCATTGATTTGGGCTTAGTGGCTCCTAGAATGCGATTTCTATCCAATTGTTCCTCCCATTTTGTAACTACTCTAATCCGATATAAAACGCTCCTGATGTGTGAAATCCACCGTAGGTTCTATCGAATCCATTACTCTTTGCTGTGTTTCTACCGACTGTTTTATAGAAGGGAATCCGAACCACAAACAGAAATCGAAACCTAACTTCCTCGTATGATTGTTTTTCGTTCTACTAACATCCACCCTGAACTAACGCCTAACCTTTTCTGAAACATGCTGCTTGCTCAAACAAACGGATCATGTAAAACCAACGTTCATGTTACATTGCTAAAATCGAAATTGTGCACCCATTCTCGCCAATCATCACCACCATAAATGCTTCTCACCATCATAACATAAAAATGAATATAACCACTTGGCCCCGGAATCGGAACACCTTGGCAACAAATTTCAAAAAATCCACACAGGCTGCAACTTGGACAGGTACTTGCTTGCGATGTGTTACTTTCGTTCTTACTGCTGTGCTCCATTAACGTCATCTGCATCTTGCATCTTTTGCACAACCGGGTGGACGCTTGTCCGGCTGCTGATGGAGGTCGGTAACCGTGACAAGGGTCCACGCGGGATCTAAATTGGTACTAACTAGATATTGCCACCCAACCCTAGTTTGACATTAAGCTGCTAGATCTCGTTCCCTTTAATGACAATCATCCTTTTTAATACCAACCCACAAATATTTACTTTAACTCTACTTTCATGCTGCTATCGCTAGTTAAATGAGGTAAATAATGCTGTGATCACTCGTTGATTGTTGGATGTGTTTAGTGTTCCTATTCTTTAACTGGGTGTGATTTGAACAAATGGGCGAAAAAAAAACTGAGATCTGACCAAAAAGTTTTGCGAGCCTCGGGTGTCAATTGTCCAAATACTTTTGCCGAATGCCTTGGCTGAATCAGGCTCGGTCTAATTTACAGGGTGTCTCACAATAGGTGTCACTAAAACAAAATGGGATTACATCAAAACAAATCAACCAAATCAAAGCATTTATTTTTCATTTGAAAGATACATGTTACAGAAATAAACCATATTAATTCAATTCCAATCTCTCGCCCTTTTCCTTGATAACTTTGCGCAAACGTTTTGTAAAACCATCGCAGCAGGTACGCACGATTTCCTGAGGAAATTGGTCCCAAATATCAACCAAATCATTCTTGAATCGATCTAAAGTAAGCCCTTTCGTAGGGTCTATATGTTTAAGTATATAACCCCAAACAATGTAGTCAACTGGGTTGAGATCGGGTGAAGATGCAGGCCATTCTTTGCTTGTGATGAAATCGGGCTCATTTTCCGCGCACCACGCTTGTGTCTTCTTTACCTTGTGAGCTAGAGCTGAGTCCTGTTGGAAACAATATGGTGTATTCCCATACAGCGTTCAAGCATGAGGAAGCAGATGGTTCTTCAAAACCTGCTCGATGTAATATTCAGTGTTGATTTTTACGTTAGGTTATATGAAGAGAAGTTTTCCTTTTCGTGAAACGGCGCCCCATACCATGATTTTCGATACTTTCTGATAGCGTTCTACAACTAGTTTATCTCTTGGAATATTGGCAAGACTTTTGCCATACACACGATCATTTTGTTGATTACGACTGTCCTGAAGGAGGAAGAGCTTTTCATCAGAAAATAAAATCTCGCAGTCACCGTGCCGAACCAAAAGATTTCGGCTTCTTTTGACCCTGGATTGCTTTTGACGCTCCGTCAACCCGTGAACCCGTTGTTTCTTGGTACGGCTTGCATTCCAGATCATGTCTGAGGAGCCTGTTCATTGAAGCAGGGGACATTTGAAATTGTTTGCTCAATTTACGGCCGGATTCTTTTTCTTCGATCTGGCAGTTCGTCTGGCACCTCTTTTGTGTTGAATATGGACATTTCCAGTTTCCTTGAACCATTTCAAGTTACGAAAAACAAAACACTTACTCGCTCCGAACTGCCTAAGGCTATTGAATATCGGACACGGTCTAAGCTTTTGCAAATGTAATTTTAAAACTTGCTCCCGTATGGCTTCCATGGTAGCTGATAAATATAAACAAACGGAATCGCTTATTTATCTTCAGCGAGAAGCTGTCAAAAGAATACACTCGAAACGGGAATAATCAATGCCGCTGTGAAAATTACCCAGCTGAAATAAACCAAGACTGAAAAAAGGTGACAACTATTGTGAGACACACTGTACGAGAGAACGACGTGTGTAGACGAAATCAAAATCAATGAGTTATTTCCTTTTATTTCCGTTATAATTGCGTATCCTTTGACCTTTTATTAACTAGCCCGGCCTCCCGTTCGATAGTATCGAATTCGTCCATCGGGGGCCAGAATGTCGAACTCGGACCAGAGAAAAAAACAGAATTCTTATGTTTTTTCTCATTGCCTTCGTGTTCCCTTGCGATGCCGCAACTTCAGCACCTCGACAAAGTGGACTACGTGGCGTTAGTGAAGAAGCTATTGCTAACGCTAGCGATTGCTAGCGATTTGAAAATTTACACAAAGTTATCGATTAATTTTGTTCTTGCTTAACACGTCTGTCTGTGATTTTACCATGCCTGTGATTAGATCGACCATGGTGCGGTTGATATCATTATGAGGTCTGAAAAACATCAAATGTTGAAGGTTTTGCCATAAACGTAGTAAATTTGACTGAAATTTCATGGTAGTTTTTACTACAAGAATTCTTTCTGTGTAGCTTCTGACATTCCTCCTTGGGGGTGGCATTTCTATTTAGCGCTCAGCTACTGGTATTCTTGCTCCTACTTTCGCTCCGCTTTGCTCTGCCATTTCGGTGTCACTCCTATCTGCCGTAGCTCTCCTATCGTCGCTTTATCTTTGCTTTTCTTCGTCTCTCCCTGACTCCCCTCGGCGCCAGAGGTGGTCCACCAGTTCTGGTGTAGGAAACGTCAGGGAAGCGCAGTCTTCGTATCCGAGTTGTAAAGGTTGTCCGGATGACGTCCGCTATGGCGGGGCCCTTCATACTAGAAACACATCCTCGTCCTTCTGCAATTGCATGACGAATCGAGTGGTTGGGCAAAGACTTCCGGTTCATCGGCAGGCCGACGACCCGAAGTCAAGAACGTTGTCCTCTCTCAAAACGTCCGACACTACTAGTTCGTTGATCGCTTCTCCACTTTTGCAGCAGCACGGTTAGAATTCTTGTGACTATCCTGTCGACAGTGTTCCACGTACTTTCATCCCGACACATTTTCTCAACTATTTTGTCCACGCTCACGTCCGGCATCTCTAAGGCAAATCTAGGGCATTCGAAAACCACATGCTCGCACCATGACCAGAGCGACGCAGCATGGCCACACCAATGCAGATGTTTCCGAAAACAGCCATGGCCTGACAGAAACTGCGTCAGGTGGAAGTTCACCTCTCAATGCCTCCAGTTCACCCACGCCGACACGTCAGGAATGAGCCGATGGTTCCACCTTCCATTATCCTCGATTCCGCTCTGACCGTCTTCGGTGATAACATTCAATATCCTCGGCCAGGGTGATGCAAATTGGAGTCATCCCGGCGATAACGCATACTGCCTCCATCGAAATAGTTCAGAAAGCGCTCGCTACACGCATGGCCATGAGCTGGATCGTGCTGTTCAGTTTTCCTCTATTTCGCTGCGTGTTCAATGCTGGGACTCCATACCTCAATATTTAATTTGCCGCACTCGCCAGAATACACCTCCTACTGCTCTTCGGTCCACCGACGTTCGACACGATTCTTGATATCGCGTTGACCACCCTCGCCGCCTTGTCGCAGACGTAGTCTACACGGCCGTTAAATTAAGACGGTCATCAACCATCACTCCTAGATGTTTCAGTGCACGCTTTGACAAAATTGCATGCCCTCCTAAACTGATTTGGACGTGCTGAACCGCCTTTCGGTTGCTGACTAGAACTACCTCCGTTATATGATGGGCCAGCTCCAGTTTTGCTCCAGTCATCCATGTTTCGAAGGTATCGAACGTTTCCGCCGTTAGCATCTTCACCTCTTCCAGCGTTTCACCGGTTATCGTTAGGATGACAACATTCGCAAATTCGACGATCTCAACACCTTTGGACAGCTTCAGCGTTAGTATTCCGTCGTACATCACGTTCCAGAGCGTTGGGCCGAGAATGGAACCTTGTGGCACTCCTGCCGTGACCATGAACGACTTCCGCCCCGACTCCGTTTCATATATCAGAATTCTGTTCTGGAAATAGCTCCCAAGTATCCTGCACAAATAGTCAGGCACTCGCATTCTGTGCAACGCTTTCACGATGTCTTCCCTGCAAGCGCTATTGAAACCGCAGTGCTCTTTGTCAGCCTGTTAAGGATAATCCTTTCCAGGAGCGTGCCGAGGCTATCCAGCAGGCATATGTGTCTATACGATGCTGGATCTCCCGGTTTCGGCAGCAGCACCAACTTCTATATCTTCCATCTGCCCGGGAAGCAATCCAGACATTTCTGTAGCGCCGAACATGTCCGGAAACGTTGGGTGTTTCATCTGGACCAGGATCTCTCGCCAACTTCAGACCCTGGAGTTCTTCATTTGAGATCTGAATCTCTCAGGCTCGCGCTTCTTCTGCGTCGTCGTATGGTGTAGGTGGCAACTCCGTTGTGCTGCGACAAAACGATAACGTCAACGATAACCTTCAGTTTATCCGGCACGGTCACTCAGTGTCACTGGACCCATCACTAACCGATAAGCATTACCCCAGCGATCGGCATCGGCTTCAGCATATCGATTTACTGATCTTGATCTCCCGTTTGGAAGTTGCTTTAGCTGCACGGAACACAATCTTCCGTTCTTCTCTCTCCGCTTCGGTTTATGTCCTCTGGTAGCGTCTGCTGAGCGTCTCTTTTCACCAACAATACACTGGACCTCGCTAGTGTTTCGGTTAGCTCCCCAGCTTCCTGATACGGAGTTCCACTTTCTGCTCGATGCGCTCCAACAATGACGTCCTTGTCGAATTCCTTCGTTTTCCACTTCCTCTCGCAAGACCTCGACCTCCACGACACCGTGGTGGTTTGTCGACCGATACAATACTGTATCGCCTGATGATCGCTATGGGTGTACTTTTCGCTGACCCTCCAGTTCATGTTTTCCAACAGCAACGGACTACAGAACATAACGTCGATGATGGATTCCCGGCCGTCTTTACGGAATGTATTGACAAGTTTCTCGTTGCACAGCCTTACGTTCAACTTTGCCACAGCCTCCAGTAGACCGTAACCCCTTGCGTTGGCCACTCTGCTGCCCCCCTCTACAGCCCAGGCGTTGAAGTCCCCTCCGAGGATTACCGGCTGTCATTCAACCAAAGTGTCGGTGAGCACATCGAACAGCCAACTGTACTATTCCTCTACCTACATGTGGTGCGTAAGAGCTACATTCGAAGATACCGTTAATTTTGGCAATGACGAAACCTTCGTAGGAGCTATCGACAATTTCTTGGATGGAGAATCTGCCCATGACATATATTGCCACCATCCCTGCGACGTCGCACTGCGTTTCCGTTGTCGACTGCTACAACAGTTGCCGTGCAGTGTCGCAATGATTGAGGTTCACTTGCGTGAACTTCATCATTGTTGGGCTGCCTATGCCTTTTTGTAAACCGGGCATTTAAAACCAGCCGTCGTGTAGTCAGTTCCATCTTCCGGTTTTCAGAGCATGCACCTCGGTTGCATTGTACTGTCCCTCAAAACGTGGCCGCTTCCCCCGCAGTCCCTGTTCAGCTTCGACCTTTCAGTGGCTCACCTGGTGGCCAAAATTCATGCATTTGAATTAAAATTAATTCGCGAATTGGTTCTACACAGAAACAAAATCGTTTTCATGATTTTTACGTGAACTAGTTCACGTTTTCTTGATTTTTACCCAAAAACGTTAACTAGTTCCCGATTACGTGATTCAGTACACGGTGTATTTTTGCTTGTTCTCGAATTCATGACTGCCGTTCACGGATACGGGCACGGATATTTTTTGCCGTGTACTAATCGCTTAGCTCGAGCTTGTTAGCTGCTACATTGTGCAATAAATTATTTATATGGAAAATACTTTTGCAACCGCGTTTCTCACAGAAGAGAAAGTCGATGAAGAGAATAAATCAACGAAGCTATGCCGTTTTCAAATGTTACGCGAGAGTTGTGATGCAAATTTACAGGAAATGCAATTGTTCAACTATTTATGATTAATTATGTTTCATTTCTGTAGAATCAGTTGCTGCAAAATAAGGCGATGCAATTTAATCATATTTTTAAACAAAACACTCAGTAGAGAATGATAGGGAATGTCTAAAGTTCATACGTTCCTAATCTTGAATGTGGGCAGCTCGTTTCGTCCAACAAAATATGTTCCATAATAACACATTCTACCGAGGTAATTAATACCTTTCTCCTCTCTTTCCACAGTCGAAGTGAGCCACCTTCGCCACTGCAAGCGCCTACCCTACGCAACGGCCTCCGATCTCCTGCAATCGCCAACAGCAACCTCCATCATCACCACGCCAATGGCAGCAGCAGCAACCACCACAGCACAACAACATCGCCATCATCGTCGGCACTCAACAACAGCAGCAACAGCCGTGGACCGGTGAACCATAAGCCAAAAACCCAGATCTCATCCGTCTACACACAGCTCTCATCGATCAAACATTCGAACCATCATCATCATCATCACCATCACCACCACCATCAAACTCATGGCAACTCGTCCACGATAGGTCAAAAGCGGTCTTCCCTCGGTTCCAACAGTAATTTGAACCAGATTGCATCATCAGCACCCACTCCATCCAGCACCGCAGCCGCCGGCGCCGCCAATGGTTCACCCATGAAAACCGTTCGCACCACCCTCATCGGTAACGTTCTGACCTCTAGCAAACTCAATCAAAGCAACAGTAGCGTCTCGCCGCCCCCTCTGCCGCCTACCCATGGAACAAAATTGCTCAAAACCTCTATCCGGACTCAGATGAACGGTGGGAATGGCCTCATCACTAACCACAAGCAGAGCGCTGCATCGCCGTCCAACAAGCGAATGTCCGCTATCAAGCCGCCATCTTCTTTCACAAATAGTACCTTTCCGGCGGATTCGCCTACTGCGCACAAATCCAAATCCGCACCGGTTACTCCGATGACCGAACGTATCCCGGCAATACCACCCTCGCCATCATTGCCCATGGCAACGCCAAGCGTACAGATCGTTATCGAAACCGTCGATAACAGCAATTTATCCGAAGAGTTAAAAGAAAATGGCTACAATCAAGAGCAACAAAATGGCGGCTCCTCCCACGAACCTGGTGATGATGCGAGCGACCGGAACAACAACCAGAACAACGGCAATGGCAAGCATAATGACGAAGATGATAAAGAGCAAATTGCCGAAATGGAAAAGGACGCTATCAACAATAAGATCAATAATCTTAAGCTAGCAAACGGATTGACTGGATGTAATGATAGTAGTTGTAAGGACAGTAGTTTAGTTATCTAGTTCGATAAGAGAATGATTATTTATATATTTAAATAAAACCATTGAAGAAACAAATTTGAAACCAACTATAAAATGAATGTGATCCAATAACCTTTAAATTATGGACTTGCAGAACAAGTATCTATTCAACAAAAAATACAGCGCTCATATTCACAATCTGCTACAACCAACCTATAACCAAACTGAAGAAATTTGAAAATTAACGCATGGAAGCATCCCGAAATATATACTCAACAAAAGCTGCTTTTTTGGATCACTAAATCACTAAATATAACCTGTCCATTTTACTCCTGATCAACTAGGCAGAAACCATAAAACAACACTTTTGAGCTAATACATACTACAGGAAGGCTATAAAAGATGCGAGCGAGTTTCCTTTCGAATGAGCGCTTTTATATTTGTAGGACAAGTGATTTTTTTTATAGAGAGAAAGGTGCTGTAAAGATGCTAGGGAAAAACTGTACAACAAACAGGTTAAAGTGTTTCCTTCCTCCATTGAACGTTTCGTGCAATCTTATATGTTAACCTAAATTACAAACTATTTTGTTTTTACGCAAATCGCTGAATGAATTTTAATTTTTTTCAGAACAGTTAATCGAGTTGAATTTAGTTGGCATTCCCAGCGAACGTCGGCAATCGAATAGCGAATATTATTATACAAGTACACGCATAAGTTCAAATCAATCTCTATAATTCATTACGGAACTGTAGGAAACGTCGATTCTTTCAAAATCAACTATTAACAATAATTAAAACAAAGGAAAGCGGAAGAAAAAGTGTGGAATCCGAACAAGTATTACTCTGCGGCGGACATTTTGAAGAAACAAAGTCAACCAAAAAAAAAAAGTTGGTTTAAAACTAATTGAAACAATGTGACAATTGTATTTATCAATACACAATACAAAACAAAAACCTTCCTCTCATGAACTTTGAATTAAAATTCACACATTGTACCCCTTGTTATATGTATAAGGAAAGATACGAAATCCAAAACAACAGAACAGCATTCGGAACAAAAAGAGAAAAAGAGAAAGAAAAAAACGTTATCGGATAATCCAGGAACAAGTCAAACGGCAACTCAAATGTAATACGTTGAGTAAACTGTGAACTTATTGGTAAAAATATATATATATTTCAAATGCATACAGTAAACACACCGATTTTTCATTGCTAAAAAGATGTTTCCTAAATGTTGAACACACCTTCATGTTCTTCCAGGAAGTTCGCTGAAATGAGACAATCCATCGACTTTCTCTGAGAGTATCCTTCTGTCATAATCCTGACCGGTGCTGGTCAAGGATGCCATCACATCCCACTTGGTCCTGAATATCCATTTGCGCTGCATGCACTTTCGTCTTTCTTTGAAGTCCGCAAGCGCCCGCTTTCCTTCGGAGACTAAGGGCAACATCAAACATCGACGAGCCATAAAACAGCAGCGCGAACCTGGATACATCCCTGTACCGAAAGCGACCATATTGGATTTTTAGTCAGTTTTGAGACAGGTAACAAATAAATGCGCTGTAAAAGTTAATAAACGTTTTCGGTTTACTTTGTCGCGGAGTTCCCCTCCCGGTTCCCACATTGATTGGTGACCCCGACGTTATTATGATTTCAGTTGAAAATCGAATTTATCGACTAACGACAATCGATTTTACTCTCGTTCTGTACGTTATACCTAATGTCGGAAGTAGTGCGCTGTATGGCGCATCTGATGCGCTATACAGCGCACTACTTCCGACATTAGGTATAACGTACAGAACGAGAGTAAAATCGATTGTCGCTAGTCGATAAATTCGATTTTCAACTGAAACCATAATATATCACGGCACGAAAAGCAACAACAACAGAAGAAGGTCCCTAACGTCAGCTGTTACTGCTATAATTGCAATCAAACTACCAGATTTCTGGAAGAATGATCACGTTATGTGAAGCAAAGCGAAGTACGTTGCACAGTGATCGGAAAAGCCTTTTTTCACGGCGAACTTAATAACTCCTAAAGGCATCTTCAGCGGCGGTCTATTTTTAGATCAACTTTATACCTGATTTGCATCAGCGAAACTTGAATAGAACTAGCTAAAATATACCAACTTTGCGTTCCCCGCACCGGTGTTGTATTTCTTGTTGTTAAACCCGCCAACACCTGTCATCCTGTGGATCATTCAACATCAGAGATCAGAAGTTTTTTTTTTTTCAGAGATCGCAGATTTTTCACAAACATTTTGCCATTGATTGGCTTGACCAAATAATTTTTAATGAATGCATTTCTTTAAAATGATATTAGATAATGCTGATTTTTAGTTTGGCAGTGGATAAACAAGAGTCGGAACGGAGAGGGTCACATCCTGGATGACGCCCCAACGTTGATCGTGATTGCCGCTCCGGTCATCAGAAGCTGTTCCAGGACTACTTTAGCGACACGAAAACCTACAACGCGAAGCACTTTCCGCGTTTCCGCATGCGGAGGAAGGTGTTCCTGGACATTATGCGACAACTAGAGTCAACTAGAGGCTTCTCCAAAATTTATCTGCTCATACAAGTGCTACAAGTACATACAATTTATAGCTCATACAAGTGCTTATCATGACCAATCTATCAATAAACAGATTGTTTACTTTGAAGACTTCATTACTTTTCAATTCCGAGCAATCGAAATACTATTCAGAATCTCGGAACCTCCGCATTTCGATCTAGTCAGCGTTTTCCGGAAAATGCAGTGGCTGTAAAAAAAACTAAGACAAGCATTCGTTATTTAGGAATGAAACGAAATGACAATTCACTAGCACCGGGAGCAACTTGAGGTAATTATCAGCATCCGAGGCGAGCAACACAACTTTTTGCCCGTCGCCAGCATCACACGCAGCAAACACGGTTACTTGTCGGCTCACAAATATAACAAAGTTGCGTTATTGTTTAGTAAAAACTGAAATTTATTATGTATTATCAAGTAGCGTGTAGTGTTTTGGAACGGTATTTTTCTTGTTCCAAATTGCTGCAAGAATAGATCAAAGCATATACCAGTTTTAAAATGATGCAAAATAGATCCAGTATAAAACAAAATTTACAACACCGGTGCGGCAATGTTTTTGCGTTTGATCTAAAAAAATAAATCCAATCCACGATTTGGATCGCCGTTGAAGATGCCCTAAGAGTTACGTTTCCGAATAATGGTGTCTTCTACAGGCACGCTACAGACTGTTCATTAGGGTGCCAGCCAAAACCGAATTAAAAAAAAAACAGTAGTGCTCAAAAGTTTTGTCTGCTCAAAAAAAGTCCCCATGCAAAATTTGAGCTCAATCGGACTTCATTAAGTGGACCCCCAAAGCGGTCAAAGTTTGACTTTTTTGACCCATGAAAATTTTCCCAAGTACATGAAATTTCCGAAATCGAAATTTTTTTTTTTTATGCCAAAGGTCTTAGAAATGCATGAAACGTCGAGAACTGGTGTTAGCTCGAAAAAATTGTTTATGAAAAAAAATCGACTTTCTGGGACTTTTTGAGCCAATTTTTGAGTTGGGAGAGTGAATTTAATTTTACTTAAATGATTTGAATTCAACTGCTGAGATATTCATGGCAATAGTATTGAAACATATCCTATATCATCGTTGGCAACTGCTAACATATTATATGTGATATTTCATTAGGGTGGCTCACTTAATTTCCATTAGGGTGGTCCTTTTTGATAAAAAATTAAAAATTAAAAAAAAATTGAATTTGAAAGAAACGTAGAAGATAATAGTATTGAAACATCTTTTAAATCATCATTAGCCGCTGTCAACATGGATTATGTGATATTGCGTTAAGATGGCCCACTTATTTTCCATAAAAGTGGTCCCTTTTGTCGAAAATTAAAAAAAAAATCCGAAAAATCAGAATTTGAATGGGTTATTGAAAGCAATGTTATTTCAACACCTCTTTCATAAGGGGTAGGCCATTTTCTGAACTAGAGTCATGATATTTCATTAGGGTTTGCTCATGTTTATTCCATTAGGGTGTTCTTTTGAAAAATAATTGAGAATTTGAATGGAATACTCAACTAACATTTTTAGTTGCCTACGCCGAAGTTTATAACTTATAACCTGTTTAATAATTGTATAAAAACAAGTGAAGCTGAATAAGCTATAAACAGATTTAAAAAATCGATACAGTACTTATGCGTAATATAACACAACTTTAATACAACATTTTGCTCTCGGTTGCATACTTTGAAAGGAAAGCTTTTAGACGAACAATGTTTTTCTGCATTTACGCAACTTGTTTATGTAGCTAAGAAATTAATCGGTTAAGCTTTTGAATTATCATGTTTTTTTCTCTTACACAGTTTTATTTGTTAACTTTGTTATAGCTTTTCTAAAGCCTTTATGTTAAAAATACCTCTGTCTCTATAAGGCTTAGTGATTATAGCTGTTTAGAATGTTGTATAAGTAGTTGCGGCACAGAGTATGCAGCATCTATGCAGTTACTTATATTGAGTTGCATTTCATAGCCAAGTAAGCGTATTCATTTCATGTTATGTCAATCACCTTACAACGATTTGTCTGAGCTGTCAAACGAAATGAAAAGAATACCGTCCATTTTATCAAGCAGAGTATTTAGGTTTCATAATGTTTCGTAGGATTTTGAAGAAATTTAAAAAAAAAAGCGGTACTTACTACCGAAAAACTAAACGAAATCTGAGAAAGTATGAAGCTTATTTGAGGAATTCATATTCGGAGATTCTGTCTTGGGTTTGATCCAGCAGCAGATTGGCCTAGCAAAAGCGTAGATTTATTCGGACGATACTGCATTTGTAAACAAATATTTCAATCGTCGATTCCTTTCATCAAATTTCTAGCCAAGTTTTGAGGAAAATTGAGAAAAATGTATTTTATTTCGAAATTCTACTCACCAGTTTTCGAGCGTACTCATCATCTTCTAGATCATGTTCCAGCTTTTGAAGTTCCTGGATAGTTGTCAGCGGATAGAACGAGAAACGAGGCATCTCACACGAAGTGGAGCTACACTTACACTGATGAGAAAGTTCAAGTTTTGTATCAAAATCACATCTCATGGCTGCGATGGATTTTGAAAGCAAAGTTTCAACATTTTTTGTAACAGTACTGATGATTTCTGTTTGAGCGGCTTGTATTTTCTCAAAAATCTCTTGCTTTATTCGCTCGCTGCCGTAGGTTTCCTTTAAATATAACGAAAATATTGGGATCTAGTAGGAGTCATGGACACTATTCCTCACCTGATTTAAATTCACGACGTAATCATGGATATTGGAAAACGCATCAATCTGCTGCGGTGGATCTTTTGCTCCTGGTTGCTGCTCTGTCACTTGAAGTTGTTGTTGGATCGCTTCGTCGCGGGTTACAATGACTTCAGGCCCAAGAGGGATGTTTGCTGAATGGGATGGTGAAGAAGTGTTTTCGCTAGTTGGATTTGTAACGGGATCTACATATCGAGAATAAAAATCCATGATTAGTAAAATGCCATGGTTTTTAAATAGATTAAAATATCTTTTCTCTACCAACCATTCGCTGTGAAGTATGAATTGAAGTTCATATCCTGAATTTCAACTATTCGATCCTTTTTATGATTTTTTTTTTTAAAGGAACTTGTCCAATGTCGGAATCCGTGTTTACCCCCGACATTTCCGCCACTTCTAGTTCCGCTTCTTTGAAAGATGGGATAAAACGCCTTTTGATTTTGCATGGCATATTAGTCAAAGAAGGGGTTTGGGGAATGTTTAGGGAGGTTTTGGGAAAAGGGGGGGGGGGGGGGGGGGAAAAATAGTTTTTTTTTTGTTGGGGGGGGGGGGGGGGGTTTGTTGTGGGGGTGGAAAAAATTTTGGGGTGTTGTGTGGGGGGGGGATTTTTTGGGTGTTTGGTTTTTTTGTGGGAGGAAAAAGAAGATTGGTGTGTGTGTGTGGGGGGGGGGGGGGGGGGGGGGGGGGGGGGGGGGGGGGGGGGGGGTGGGGGATGGGGGAGGGTGGGGGGGGGGGGGATGTGTGTTATTGATGATTTTTTTTTATTAACGTACCTCTTAGTTTTTGGAAGCTTTCGCTATCCAGGTTAACCAACAGTTTAAGCTTCAGTTCTTCCATATTCTTCGCGTTTTCGTGGAATGGACTCCGCGAAGTTTTTTTTATTTTTCGAACCACGCACTTTCAAATATACAAAGCGAGCCAGGAAAATGCTAAGATATTTTTTACCCATTAATGGGTGGAAAAATACCCATCTTTTGGTCCCTCATTGAATATAAAAATGGGTCTTTAGTATGCATTATTTTGATTTTAAAAGTACCCATTTTTGACAGTTCCATATACTATCGAAAAATGGGTACATATTTACCCATTAATGGCTACTGGCCGGTTACAGTGTGAAACCAAATGTACCGAAAGTTTCACAGAAATTATTAATATAGCAATCTATAACAACGGTTTTAAATGAAATTAATATTAATGTCGTTAAACAAAAATAATAACAAATGATTGCGAGCGCGGCACAGTTAACAACGAAAATTGGATGGTGATCATGTTTAGATTATAATAGCTTTGGTAACAATGATTTTCAAAACAGTATGAATCTGTTGGTAAAGCACTACAGCAATCATTGTTGTTCAGCATTATTAGAACTAAAATCTGGTTTGAACACTTTGAATACGGGTACTGGAATTCCTCACAGCTGATATGGATCAGAGGATACAGTCACTGATCTTATGGCGAAGGTGCAGAGTTCGAATCTGGTAAGTACGCGGGTAAGTGATGTATAAAAATATTGATAAAAACATTATAATATATATTTCATATAGTTAAATGTTAATTGCGCTTTGCAACGGCAAAAAAGCAACATTGCCGTAATATCGTCCACAAGTATTGTAAACAGTGTTTAACATGCACATTTTTTTCGAATGCTGTATAGTAACCAAGATAGTAACTATGTTTAAGCGTTTATATCAACGTGTTAAGACTAGCAATAAAACGCTGTTTGCCACAGTTCTAAAAATAGAAATAGCTATGAACGAATAAATATGCTGAATATGCGCTTCAAAAGTACTGTCTTTGAGAAAAGTTACGTGATAAGTTGTATAATTTTTGGATAAAAGATTCCAAGGCTATAAATCGATTACATATCTTGCATGATGGCTATACAAAAGCTACCATTTGCACACTGTAAGAACATTGTTCAGTTAGTTGGAATAAATTTGTAAAAAACTTTTCCGTATATATAGCAGGGTATCAGCTGCATACAAGTTGAGATAAAGTTGAGAGAATAATTATCAAGCATAGAAGCTGCAAATGGGAGAGAATACTAACTTTTTAAAAGGCGCTTCTTGCTATCTTTTCGCATTTTTATGAAGCTGGGTAGATTCGCCAGATTTGCTTGTGAAAATATTGGCTGGGCGCTTGTGCAACCACAACTTAACCATTACTCAGTTTAACGCTGTATACGTATTGCCAATGAAGCGTTTACCTAAAGAAAAATGTCTGTTGGGTAGTGAAGACAATAGTATTTACACATCTCTTGTGTCATCGTAGATCATCGTTAACATTAAATATGTGACATTGTTTTCCATAATTTTTCGACAAAAAAATTTTAAAACAAAAACAAAAAAATTAGAACTTGAATGGGATATTAAGGACATGTGTATTTAAACATCTTGTATGCTATCATAGGATACTGTTAACATATAATATGTGACATTTCACTAGGGCAATTTTCTCATTTTGCATCAGGGTGACCCTTTAAGTTAGAAATTTGAAATAAAAAATTGACATGCAACACTTCGTCAAGATATTTTCATTAATGTTTTCTGTTAAATAGTCTAAATAGAACGTACCAATACGATAACATACAACGCAAACTGCCGTGATCAAAACAAGGATTAAAATATTATATTTAGTGACGTAAATAAATTATGAAAATTGCTTGATACCGGGATAGGCGACAAAGAAGTGCAACACAAGTTTTTTGTACATATTTTATTAAGAAATTCTCAGCCTTGGGCTGCTTCATCTCCGAAAAATAAAAATACCTTGCTATCTGCTTGCTGTGATACACTGATAGGCAAAATAAAGTGCCCACCTCATCATTTTTTCAATTTCTCTCATTTACTTGGTTCAAATTAAAGTAAACACACTGTATTTTTTTTATTATCCTATTTTTTACATTCTTTTTAAGTTTCACTTATGGAATACTGAAAAAAAGGAGTTTTACTTAAAGAAAAAAAAATCAATTTGTGTTGAAAAAAAAAGGTGACAAAATAAAGAGCCCACTTCATTTAGGCTACAGAAAACATAAATTAAAGTAAAATAAAAGCATTTCAATCATTGATGTGTCCTCCTTTGGCCTTCAGGACCTCCTGCAGGCGCTTCGACATGCTCTCGACCAGGTTCTTTAGGTGCTGTGGCGCGCTCCAGGGCTTCAAAATAGTTATTTTTATTGGTAACACCAGTTTTGTCAACCCTGGCATCGAGAATCGCCCACAAATTCTCGATGGGATTGGATCCGGGCTTTGTGGAGGCCATTCCTGCGGTTTGATCCGACAAGACCGGAAGAAAGACTTGGTCTTCTTGGCAGTATGCTTCGGGTCGTTGTCCTGCTGGAATGCGAACTTCTCTTCAAGGCCCGTCTGGATCAGCGAAACCTCCAGATTTTCTCGCAGGATCATGCGCGAAGTCAAGAAGAACCCGAAGGTAACTGTCCGCGAGATCCAGGAAACCCTTCAGTTATCAGTTTCCGGTCGAACTGTTCGTCGCCGTCTCGTAGCACAGGGGTTCAATAGCAAACTTGCCCGGAAGCGCCCATTTATCAGCAAGGTAAACAAAGCCAAACGGCTTAAGTTTGCTAAGGAGCATGGTGATAAGCCCCTAGAGTTCTGGAAAACGGTTCTCTGGAAGGACGAATCAAAATTCGAGCTGTTTAACCGTAAGCGGTGGGTTCGTTTTTGGTGCAGATCGGGAGAGGAGCTTCAGGAGAGTCACATTCAAGGCACGATGAAGCATGGAGGAGGAAACGTGATGGTCTGGGGGTGTTTTTCGTGGGGTGGAGTGGGAAGCATTGTGAAAATCGACGGGATAATGACGGCAGATTCTTACATCAACATCCTGCGAGAAAATCTGAAGGTTTCGCTGATCCAGACGGGCCTTGAAGAGAAGTTCGTATTCCAGCAGGACAACGACCCGAAGCATACTGCCAAGAAGACCAAGTCTTTCTTCCGGTCTTGTCGGATCAAACCGCTGGAATGGCCTCCACAAAGCCCGGACCTCAATCCCATCGATAATTTGTGGGCGATTCTCGATGCCAGGGTTGACAAAACTGGTGTTACCAATAAAAATAACTATTTTGAAGCCCTGGAGCGCGCCTGGGAAGAGCTAGATCCACAGCACCTAAAGAACCTGGTCGAGAGCATGTCGAAGCGCCTGCAGGAGGTCCTGAAGGCCAAAGGAGGACACATCAATGATTGAAATGCTTTTATTTTACTTTAATTTATGTTTTCTGTAGCCTAAATGAAGTGGGCACTTTATTTTGTCATTGTTTTTTTTTTTTCAACACAAATGGATTTTTTTTTCTTTAAGTAAAACTCCTTTTTTTTCAGTATTCCATAAGTGAAACTTAAAAAGAATATAAAAAATAAGATAATAAAAAAAATACAGTGTGTTTACTTTAATTTGAACCAAGTAAATGAGAGAAATTCAAAAAACGATGAGGTGGGCACTTTATTTTGCCTATCAGTGTACGTACGCTTCGGTTGTGGAAGAAAAAAGTACGTTTATACTTAAAACTCACAAAAAAACAATACAAAATATAATCAACAAAAAAAAACAGCCAAGAGCAATACAAACAATCACCTACCACATTGACAGAAACATAACCTCAACATAAATGAATAGCAATTACAAAGACAACCGTAACAATTGGATGGATGGAAAAAAATATGTTTCCTTTAAAATGTTCCTTTACCGAAACACTTGTGTGTTACCTACGGGATAAATACCCAACAAACATCGGTGTTGAATTGGAGCTTGTTAAAACACATTTGGAGAAGCTATTCAGCTATTCTAGAAGAAACAACTGAATAGCTTCTCCGAATTTTCTTGAACAAGCTCTAATTCAACACCGATGTTTGTTGGGTAAACATCACATAGCACGATTAAATGTATTCATTGTGAAAGAATATTTAAGAAACTGGTTTCCTTCTTCATGTGCTCCAATGTGCAATGCGATGGAAAAGCTAGAAAAAAGAGTAAATGTTTACATATATCATAAATAAAATTTCAATGAAAAGATGTATGATGTGTTTTTTCGCTCGAAAAGCAACAGATTATTCTAGAATAAATCTTTTACGAACTTTTCTTTATACTCTTCTAGTTATATTCCAAGGATAGCAGTAAGAGTGATTGAAGAGCCCGTTTCGATGATTTTTGAAATAAATGGCTTATCTAACCATAATACTACTAAACAAATTTATTTAGAAAATATTCCATACGGCTTATCGTTGCATGCCAGTCCTATACGAAAGCAGTATCATAGTTGAAGTTCAGAAGTGCACTTCATAATAAAATGTCATGCTGAAATACTCAAAAATAAATTTAGACTTTAATTGGGCTCCATGCTCTCAAGATAAAAGGTTCTGGAATGCAAAGCGTGCTGAAACTATTAATAAAATTAAAATGAAAAACATTCACTGTGTTTGACAGGTACGTGATCTTAAGTCGCAACCCCTCACTTCGCTACTGTCAAATTGACAACATTGCCCATGCTACGCCAACCAGCGTCTACATATTTGGACTACCATGCTGGCAGTCTTTTGAATTATATGACTCGTGGAGGCGGAAGTAGGAACTTGTGAGGACCGGAGGTCGGTCGCACCCTCCTTCCTGGTTGTCAACGCACCATTTGAAGCTCACATACATAATGATTTTCAGATACCCAAAAAATTATACCTGCTAAATCCATAATCGAATAAACGACGTTTCAGCACATGAGCTACACTAATTTGTACAAGGCAGTCAGGATTCTAAAAATTTGTGCTCTGCTCTATAGAGTTTTCGGAATCCTTGTTAGAAACTGATTTTACGCAGTCGATTTACAAAAACAGAATATGAAAATGCCAAAATACGAAATTAAAGTTTGACAATAGTAAATGAAAATGCAGAGTATTGTATTAATAAAATCATTTAATTCGAAAATGCCATCGGATGAAAAACAGTACATTTTACAATTACTTGAAGAACATTGAACAATGTATAAAACTCAAAAAAATTAGATGTAATTTTGGAAATATATGCGATGTAATGTACCAAAAACTAGCAAAATAAATTTGGTTAATATCAAAATTTCTTTCCTCTCCCTTTCGTTACTAGCTTATTGAAACTAAGACCATTGCAAAATTTAACAGTTCTTCACCGTAAGAGCCCCCGGGGTTACAGTTCGAAGGCTTCTCATTTCACATTTGTTGAGCACAATAGTCGGTAAGTTTCGGACCGATAACTCTAAATTTTTAAATCTGAGCTTGCACAGATGGTGCAAACCAGAAATGAGCAGCTCACTGATGCTTGATAAGCGGATTTTGCATGAGACGAGGACACCGAAATGCTTCAGCTTAGTGAAGTGTTGCATTCCGGATGAAAATCGTGCAAAACTTTTTCAAAGGGAGCTATCTAACAATGAGAGGATCTCTAGTTAACAATTCTCTATCGTTAGTAACAAAGTTATCCCTACATTTTTCGTCGAACTTTATGCAAGGATAATATGGTTGCCCGTAACATGATCTTTCGATCTTCTTCTTTATTATACGTCGGCCTATTTTCCTCACATGGTGACAATCACCGACGCCAGGGAGACGACTCCACCACCTGGACCCTACCTAACGACTCATGAATATGAGCCGGGACCAACGGCTTTACTTCCCTTCCGAAGGAAGACGTGACCAGATTTTTTCGCCTCAGAAAAATCACCGACGTCGACTGGGATTGAACCCAGACCCACCGGGGTGCCAAGTAGCAGTCACGCTTACCACTACACCACCGACGCCGGCATCTTTCGATCTGTGGATATAAATCGGTTGAAATTATTATAATGACACCGTAATAAATGAAAAAGAACGAAAGTTTTGCGGTAAATCATGGTCTCAAACTTTACGAAAAATGTTGCTGGTAAAATTTGCTGGAAATACTTTATTTGTTTTTAATTTCTAAATTAAAGGGTCACCCATATGGAAAATGAAGTAATCTGTCAAATTAAATATCATATACAATGTGTTAACAGTGTCTTACGATGATAGAGGTGTGAGCCACCCTGATGAAATATCACATATCAAATGTCACAATTTTGAATTTTTTTTTTTTTACTAAGAGACCTATCTTAAAAGAAACAAGTAAACCACTCCAATGAAATATCACAGATAAAATGTTAACAATGAAATAAAAACGAAACCTGTAATAGTTTATCGACTTTACAAACTTTACATTACAAACTGATGCTTCTCAATCCACCAAGAGTAAAAAAACAGAGATATTGATTCTCGAATCGAGTTCACGTGAAGCCGGTGGTGATTTTTCTGTGTATTTTCTACGAAATACTAAATTTTTCAACAATCCTAACCGAAAATGTCGAAAGAATCCGTATCGCGAAACGTCGCGGAAACCCTTCGGCGAAAGTTACGTGCGCAACGGGCGCTGGTTCGCGAGTTGCGTCTTCCTCCTCCGACATCGACCAATGGCCCGGAAATCGACGATACGACGGAGTGCTCTGTCCCGATCGCGAGTGACACCATGGCCGGTGTGAAAGCCATGCTCGGGTTGATTGATACCTGCTTTCCGGGAAATCATTCTCCCGCGTACCAAGAGATTGTGTGCTTTTCGGAATCGTACAAACGGCTGCACGTCGCTGAAGCCATCGGTTTTCCTCTTTCCCGATATGATGGGGTCATGGGAGGAAATTGCATCGTTCGTGGCGGATTACATCGTTTACGAGCCCCCGCCGGATCAGATTAATATGGCAACAAATCAAGTTGAACAGCGTATTGGGTCCTGAGTGGCATTGGGAGGCTCTTTTCATCGACTTTCTCTTTGTGTTCCTACGGCTATGTAAAAACATGTTCAAGTATTTTCAACGCACAGAACGATAATATAAAATATAATTAAGGGTCCAATATGTCAAAAACATCAGCAAATCGTTTAATAGACAAGCTATTGACGGAAGAGAGGGTCGACGGGAAGAGTCTCTCACTGTTGCTTGGGACCTGATGCGTTGTTCAGCTTAACAAAACATATTTCTACCAAATTTTGAAAACAATTTTTAATTTTTTCAAAACCGACACAACCCGGAATTGGTACCGGCGACTCGTGATGTGGTTTGCGTCGACCATCGGTTGAATCGGATGAATCGGTTGTGTCGATACTTTGCTCCGCAATATTTTGTTATCGGGCGTAGTGTTTTGTCTATTGTTTCGGTTGGCTATTGTACGTTGCGCGAGTGATCGAGATATCATCAGAAGTCGTGGTTCGCCGGTAAGATCGGTCGGGGGTGATCCAAATTATTCGTTCGTCGGGTCACCTTATCCTAGCACAAATAAACCACTGTCCCATTTTGTAAGAGACTCCAGCGGCATCCGTACTGTTGGTGTAGATCGTTCCAAGTTGGCTCTCAAGCGTTGAGATGAATTACCTTGTTTTCCTAATGAAATACCACTATCACACTCTGTGAGTGGCCCCAATAGCATCCTTACTGTTGGTTTAAATCGGTTCAAATCGTAAATCGGTACTAATTACACTTGACAGCTTATCGTTAACCAAAACGAACCCAGCTGCCACCCAATCCTGTTATCCAAAATCCCAGTGATTTCTCGTGGAAGTGCAGTGGATTCCGCGGCTTCCAATAAAGCGAGTATCACGTCAACATATTCCTACCCATTCCCAACTTGACCTGCATTCGGGCGATGCTGGCGCCGGTATTGCCTTAGTTTGGGACCACCAGTTTTTACACATTGAAGATGTATGTTAGTCCCAAGCATCATCTATTGGTTCTCTGTGTAATAACAGCTGATCTGGCAACAACGGAGTAGCAACCTCGGGCGGTTAATCATGCTCATGCTCACAAACTTTACATTACATTTCTTCCAAGCCAAATTGTGTTAGTTTTATGTATGAACGTACTTTTTGCTCTCACGATCGAAGCGCATGTACCACAGCAAACAGATAGCGTATAAAGTACCTTTATTACTCGGAAATGAAAAAAATATGTACAGAAAACTTGTGTTTCACTTCCTTGTTGCCTTGTATCCCGGTATCAAGCTATTGTTAAATCATACTGGTAGGGACCTGTACTTGCACCACTCACCGTCGTTCCTTTCCGAGGTCTATAAGCAATAGTATGACGAGAGGAATAATATGTGTGAAAGAGTCGGTGCATGCAAAAATAAACCCAACAGCAGGAGATAATTTTTCACCCATGTCAGGCATTGAGAGAGGGAAACAAACAAATCGCTAGAACCAGATCAACCCAAGTAACCACGAGGCTATAATAGCTTGCATATATAGGGCATATGCATTACGTCTATGGCATCATTGAAGTTGGATTAAAGCTGGAAAGGGCCCCACTAAGATCGAACTAATGCTATATCTTTTGTAATGCCATAAGACATTGCTAAAGTAGCATTATTGCATTGGTAATGTATCATTGCATTGGTAATGCATGATTACATTCTTAAAGCTAATCTAACGCTTCATTACTTGACATCTGTTGAATTGATGTGATCCCGCATTAATGATGTTGATTTTGGGTTGAAGAGCAATAATATAATGCTTGTGGTTACTTGGGAAGCTATAGGTAGTATATGAGCACGATCGGTCGCCAGTCTTTTACCAGTCAAGGGGGAAACCCCCCTTTGCCTACCCTGCATCTGGGGTAGCTTGGTAAAAGAATGGGTGCTCGATCGCATACTACCGTTCAAATGCCCTCCGTTCGTTTTCAACGTGTATCTTTCAATTTCACACCCTCCGTACGCTAAACCAAACTATCAATACTTTCTCTTCGTTCTAGCAAGAAATTAATGTCCACTCCTAGAGCCTCTCATGTTGATGGGAAATTATCTGCTTCTGACAAATTTCATCATAATATTGGTTGCTCATTAATTCGCGTTTACAAAAAACAGTTGCAAAACAAACCAAAAACGCTAATTTAACAATCATCAGTCATAACAACTGGTACAACTACAAAGAAGACCAATTTAAAACAATGTTACATCCATGTTTCAAATCACGGTGAAAAAAGAACAGAGCTGTCAAGCAGTTGTAAATCTGTTGCAAAAATTTGCTCGAAAAGTAAAACTTCAAGCTTATTTCAGTTCTAGTTGTAAACTAAAACAACCCATACAAAGTAGAACAACGTTTGGATGGGTTTTAGTATTTTCATTTCATTGCAGGTGTTTTTTTTTTCTACTGCTTTAAAAACGTTGAAGTAAAAAACACACAAGTTAATTAAATTGAGCCTGTTAAAAAATATCTTCAAGCATACTTTTGTAAAAATCTCCAGACAAATAGATATATTTTTTTTCCTTTGTGGTTGTCTTCACAGACGGCTAAGACCAACTTGGTCCATCTCGCCTAGATATTTTTTATGAACTTTCAAAATATACAATGCACTATTTTTAATTTCGCATCTCGGAAAAATGAGCCAATTAGTTTAGCAATAATACACCAACCTTCCTGATAGAAATAGAAAACGCACAACAATGAAGTAAATTACAAGCGAAGCAGATGTTGGGGACACCTTGTGAAATTCTCTAATCCAATTGATGACACTATTTGCGAGTTAATATTTTTTTTGGAATTTTCTTGTTTATTTCCAACCATTCCATATTATTCCATCACTCGTTCTATACTTTCTACACCCCGCGTATTTCAGAACAGCAGAACGATATCGATCCTTACGCTTATCAGTACACAAAACAGCAACTTAGGATGCAATCCGTCTTCTCCCGCTAGCGCTTTACTTCTTCTCCTTCTCCTTGAATTTCTCGTCTCCCTTACCACCTCGGATACGACCGGTACGACGGGCAGCAATAAGACCGACCTTGCGACCTGGTGGAGTTCCTCGCTTGACGGTCGAGGCCTTACCGATGTGCTGATGGTTACCACCACCATGGGGATGCTCGACGGGGTTCATAGCAACACCACGTACCTTTGGCCAGCAGTTACGCTTCACCTTGTACTTGTGGTAGGCACGACCAGCCTTCAGGATAGGCTTGTCGATACGACCACCGCCAGCAACGATTCCAACCATGGCACGATTGGCCGATGGCAGGACCTTCTTGGCACCCGATGGCAGCTTGACACGGGTACGCTTGGTGTCCGGGTTGTGGGCAATGACGGAAGCGTAGTTACCCGAGGTACGGGCCAGCTTGCCACGATCACCGGTCTTCTCCTCCAGATTGCACACAATGGTACCTTCAGGCATCAGACCAATTGGCAGCACATTACCGATCTGCAACTGGGCGCGCTTTCCGCAGTACACAAACTGTCCGGTGTACATACCTTCGGCGGCGATGAACAACTGCTTGCGCAGCTTGAACTTGTAGGGGTCACGGAAGTGGACGACCGCCAACGGGGCACCACGACCTGGATCATGGATAATTTGCTGCGAAAAAAAAACAATGTTGTTAAAACATATCAACTACTGTGAAAACAGACACCATACCTTGACGACACCCTTCAGGTAACCGCGACGTTCGGCATAGTCGAGGGCGCGCAGTTTTGGCTCTCCCTTTCGCTTCTTGGTGTGGGCAGTGAAGACTGACCCGGCACCTTTACGCTGTGCACGAATTACTCGCCCCATTGCGGCGATATATCACTGTAAGAGGGCAATCAAAAAAGCAATGAATTAGTTCTCCAAAGTTGCCAGGATGAAAATAATCTACTGAGAGAACCACGCAAGATATTTCCTTAAAACCACTCCGGATGAGCTGCTGCCAGAGTGAAACGTCAACCACAACATTCATAAACACACATCGTCAGACAAACAAGTTTCGTTTTTCAAGAAAAACTCCCACTTGTTGGAACCTTATTTCACGACATTCACTTTCACACAAAGGAAACGCTTACGAGGATCATTTTTAACACTATTTCAAATAGAATACGGCACTTACAGGGCTTAAAAATTAATTTTAATGATACACAAAATGTGTGTTCACTAGACTCAGGTACGAGCCGGAAAGAAAGAGCGAAACCAGCAAATGTCGAAAACACGGAAATGAACAAACGCAATCGTCGGTCTGTTGACAGCTGTCAGATGGCGTTGGCTGCCAAAGTTTGCGTTCCATGATAACATGCGTACGACGAGGGGCTTTTGCATAGTGCGCAATTGCAGGAAACTGAACACACAAAGATAAGTTTGGAAGGGGATTTTTACATTTTTGGGGCACTCAAGGTAAGACCCCTGGTAAAAACCCACAATATTTTATGGAAAAAACAAATAAAAATACACATAATAATATAATATTCACACAAAAAAAAAAAACCACAAAAAACAAAAAAAAAAATTAGTAGGGGAAAAATAAAAATAGGCCCACACATATTGGTTTTATGTGGAAAAAAGGAGAGTGTGGTATAAAAAACATATATTTTTTTTGTCGAATACCAAGATTTCTTGGGTGGGTGGCATACATATTTTCTTTCTTTTTTTTTCTGTAATTGCATCTAGCTAGTTTGGGTTGTGCAATAGGAAAAGAAAAGTAATCGTAAAGTATTTACTTTACGGATTTTGTAGTATAAGAAAGAGGAGCATCAAATATAAATATTACGGAGCATTTTGTGTTTTATTACAGTCTTATTAGCAAGAGAAATTCAATCCAGCTAAGAATTCGAAACGAATTATGAAAAAGAAAACATCTCTTTTCACTCCCCTGAGAATCGAAAATACAAAAACAAAAAAAAATATATATATATATGAAGAAGAATTTGCCTTTTTGCCATTCTCCTTTCGTTGATTCTGATTGGTTGCAATATGTGAGCGCTAGCTATAAAAGAAACATGGCTTGATCTGCGGAGCTCATTCAATATTCGGACGCCGTACAAGCAGCATCGAAAACCTACTCGCAGCGGAGAAGAAGTCAACCAGCAAGCAGCAGAGAATCCGGCGAGCCACCAGCAGCAGATAAGCAGGCAGGCGATACAAGCTTTCTTGCGGTGTGTCGTCAACAGCAGCAGCATCGGGCGGCGTCATAGCCAAATCAACGGCTTTTTATCAACGGCTCTTTTCAGGGCCAAAGAGTTAGTTTTTATTATTTTCATCCTGAGTCAACGACGGAGTAGTGAGCGCAAAGTAATCTGACGTAATGATGACGCCAGACCACGACAATGGCGCAGTGGGTAGCGGTGCCAAATCTCCGGAAAAAGTGATGAGGTGAGTAAAAAAAAAAAATAAAAAAAAAAAAAGAGGCTTTATTAGTACATAAAGCTTGATACAACTTAGGACCCCGATAGAATTGGCGGTGGTCGATGGCTACTGAACCCCGATTGGAAAGGCGGGGGTTAGTAAAATTATCATTGAACCCCGATTGGAATGGCGGTGGTTTGTGAAATTATTATTTTAACCCCGATTGGAATGGCGGTGGTTAATATAATTATTGTTTGAACCCCGATTGGAATAGCGGTGGTTTGTGAAATTATTATTTGAACCCCGATTGGAATGGCGGTGGTTAATATAATTATTGTTTGAACCCCGATTGGAATGGCGGTGTTCAAACGATGAAAAAAAAAGAGAAAGCATTGAATAAGAAAATAATTGTATTTGCAGGGCATCAAAACGGAAGTCGAAGAGAAAGCTGACGGACGAGCTGTCTAAAGTGAAGGCTGAATTGGAAAGAACTCGCATGGAAAAGGAAGAGTTGAGCCGGATCCTGGCGGATCGGGATCATGACGAGGACACATTTTCTGAAGTAAGATCGAGCACGATGCGCGAGGAACAAATGACTGCAAATGAGACTTTGCTCACGACAATGACAAACATGTCATTGAGTAGTCTAAATATCCCCGAATGCTTACCGGCAGCTGATGAAGCGGAACTGGACAAGCGGGCATATGATCATTGGAAGAGTGTTTTTAATGCAGCCATGAATCTCGTCCAAGCTACTGATGAGTCGACCAGGTTCGATCTACTACGTATCAAAGCTGGTTCACTGTTACTTGAACTACTCAACGCAACTACAGCACAGCCGGGAATGCCGAATGATGAACAGTATCCATACTCAAACGCAATTGCTCGATTGGATGCCCACTTCAGCTCGAGAGCATACATACTTTCTCAACGGAGCAAGTTGGCGAATATGGTACAGAGAAGTGGAGAGTTGAATATGCAGTATGTGAAACGGGTTGCTGCGGCATCGAAGCTATGTAACTACAAACAGGATGAAGAGTTCGAAGCGATTTCTCGAACGGTGACTAGAGGTTCAACTGACAGCCGAGTGAGGACTCTCGCTTATCGGGTTCTAACCGATGGTGGTTCGCTAAACGAGTTAATGGACCGTGTACGCATTCGAGAAGTGGAACTGGAGAACGAGAACGACTACCGCAGACTGCACCAGCAGCAGCCTGCAATTGTGGCAGCCGTTTCGCAAAATTCAGATGTTCAACGGCGACGCGGTCCATTCGAATCATCTAGAGGAAACGGTAATCGAGGAAGAGGATCCTTTGGTCGAGGTCCAATGAGAAATCAGAGAAGTAACCAATCATGCTGGAGGTGTTTGAGTGCATACCACACAGCAGAGGACTGTTTCCACGCTGACAAAGTATGCCGCAGTTGCAATCGTAAGGGACATATTGCTCGCGCTTGTTCTACACAAGTGAAGCAAGAGCCTACAAAGCGACGCTGGACGGGAGAAGACAATGAACCACCAATGAAAATTGCAGCTATACAGGGAATGGAAAAGAAAACGGAGCAAACAGAGGTAACTGAACTTGACAACGTTTAATTTTACTCTAAAAGTTGATACGAAGCTTAATTTTGTTTGATTTAAAGACGAGAATAAAGAAATTGAAGTTTAAATGATGTTATAATATCGAGATGAAAATTTTCACAGGTATCACGAAACACTCCAACTTCTGAAGAAAATGCAGACATATTCAGGGTCGCATCTAATATACTTCACGATAAAGCAGCTTACGTCACGGCATACGTTGCTGGAATTAAGGTCCAATTTTTTATTGACTCTGGTGCACAAGTCAACACAATCACATCGAAATCTTTTCATAGTATTATACAGGACAAAACTGCCAAAAGAAACATATATGAGCTCACTTATGGATCCGATAAAGTGCTACGTGGATATGCGTCAAAAGGAAATATTGAAGTTATAGCTTCTTTCTCAGCTGAACTTTTTGTTTCCGATGAAAGGCCTACAATGATCGAAAAGTTTTACGTAGTATCCGAATCGAGGGCACTATTGGGGTACAATACTGCCATGCGATACAGTTTACTGGAAGTAGGACTGGATGTAGCAGTTAAAGAAAGTGCAGATTCAGATTGGCGATGTGAGTTCACTATACACGAAATACAAGTAACTCCCGCCCGTCAGTTTCCTAAGTTTAACGTACCTGCGGTAAAGTTAAACTACGACAAATCCATGCCCCCCTCGAGAAATGTGTATACGCACATTCCGGCAGCATTCAAGGAGCTGACAAAACTGAAGTTGAAGAAGCTAGAGGAAACTGGTATAATTGAGAAGGTAACACAAGATATGGATAGGAGCTTTTGTTCTTCTCTGTTAGTGATTCCGAAAGGTAAATCGGATATCCGCCTCGTCGTCGATCTACGGGGCCCAAACAAATGCATACATAGAACGCCTTTCAAAATGCCAACATTTGAGACTATATTGTTGCAGTTACATGGAGCGAAATATTTTTCTACGATTGATTTGAAGAACGCATTTTTTCATATTGAGCTCGATAAAAATTCAAGGCACCTTACGAATTTCTTCGCCGGTGAAGCACTCTACAGATGTTGTCGATTACCTTTTGGGCTTACAAACGCTCCGGATATTTTCCAGGAGGTTATGCAAACCATAATCTTGTCGGGATGTGAAGGAACAGTAAATTACCTGGACGATGTAATGGTATTTGGACTAACGAAAGAGGACCATGACCGGAACCTTCAAAAAGTTTTGAAGAACTTTGAAGACCAGAACGTGAGGATCAACCATAAGAAATGTACTTTTGGCAAAGAAGTAGTGAAGTTCTTGGGTTTCAATGTGTCAATCGATGGCTGGCAAGTCGAAAATGAGAAGATTAGTGCAATTAGGGATGCACGCAAACCTGAGTCCCAAGCAGAGGTGAAAAGTTTCCTCGGACTCATCACGTTTATAGACAGATTTATCCCCCACAGAGCGGACAAGACTCGACATTTGCGGGAGCTATCCAATTCGCATGATTATTACTGGAATCAAGACCTTGAAGATGAGTTCAATTACGTGAAGAACAATGCGTGGAAAAATATCAAGACATTGGGATATTTTAGTCGTGAAGATGAGACTGAGCTGTTCGTGGACGCTTCACCTTATGGTCTAGGAGCTGTCCTTGTCCAGTATGATGCTGCTTCATCCCCTCGGATCATATCTTGTGCATCAAAGGCGTTGACGTTGGCAGAGAAAAAGTACCCACAAACGCAAAAGGAAGCCCTCGCCATGGTATGGGCTGTTGAGCGGTTCTCAGTGTATCTCATGAACATTGCTTTTACTATTAGAACTGATGCGGAATCTAACGAATTCATTTTCGGAAGTTTACACAGAATCGGTAAAAGGGCAGTTTCACGCGCTGAGGCGTGGGCACTTAGACTGCAGCCGTATAACTTTAAGGTATGTTATGATTTCATTGGAATTGCAGACATTAAATTTTGTATTTATGCAGGTTGTTCGCGTACCAGGATATATGAACATGGCCGACGCATTATCTCGGCTAGTGATAGAGTCTCAATCTGCGGAATCATTTGACGAATCTAATGAGAAGCATCTTCTATATTTCTTGGATACTGGCTCCATTGAGTTGACCTGGGAGGATATCCAGGTTGAAGCTGAACAAGATGTTGAACAAAATATGATTCGTGAAGCTATCAAAAATAATCACTGGGATAAAACTCTGAAACGATACCAGTCAGAAGCAAAGAACCTAAGAGTACTTGGGGCTCTCATCTTCATGAACGATCGAGTGGTTCTACCTGATGTTCTTCGTGACAGGGCGCTCAGTTCCGCACATCAAGGTCACATGGGTGCGGCTTCAATGAAAAAGGTTTTAAGAAACTATTTCTGGTGGCCAGGAATGTCCAAACATGTGGAAAATTTTGTGAAAGACTGTGGAACTTGCTTCCGGTTGTCCAAGAAAAACCCACCCATCCCCTTGACTAGTCGTGAGTTACCTGATGGCCCGTGGGAAATTCTCCAAATAGATTTTTTTTCGTTCAATGGTTGCGGATCTGGAGAATTCCTGGTAGTGGTCGATACGTACTCACGATATTTACATGTCGTCGAGATGAAAAACACCGATGCAGAGAGCACCAATGCAGCATTAAACAGGATTTTCGAGGTTTGGGGATATCCTATTGCAATCCACAGTGACAATGGTCCACCTTTTCAAGGTGAGAAATTTGTCAAGACGTGGGAGGACAGAGGGGTCAAAATCAGAAAGGCAATACCATTGAGCGCTCAGTCAAATGGAGCTGTAGAGCGTCAAAACAAAGGATTGAAGGATGCCTTGTCTGCTGCTAAACTGGATAACATCAATTGGAAATCGGCACTCGAAAAGTATTTACATATGCACAATAAGGTACGACCACTATCTAGACTTGGGGTCACGCCTTTCGAATTGCTTGTTGGCTGGAGATTCAGAGGCACGTTTCCGTTTTTGTGGGAAGCGCTTCCAGCCGAGCAACTTGACCGAACAGATATTCGTGAAAAAGATGCTTTGACTAAGCTTGATAGTAAACAATACGCTGATTTTGTCAGAAGAGCAAAAGAATCAAATATAATGGTTGGTGATAAAGTGCTATTAGCTCAACATCCAAAACAAAAAGGCGATCCAATGTTTTCAGAAGATTACTATATTGTATTAACCAGAGATGGAGCAAAAGTGGTAGTACAAAGTGATAGAGGTGTTCTATATTCAAGAAATATACAAGATGTCAAGAAGGTTCCCTACACGCTGCGTTGGAATGAACAGACCGATCCTAAGTTAAACGCTGATAGGAATGAAATTTCAACGGAAATTCAACTTCCAGATGTCTCTTCAGAAGTGTTAGCAGAAGACAAAGTTGAATCTGGAGGATCGAAACGACTCAAAAAGAAACCCGCCCGTTTCAACGACATGGTTTTGTTTTGCATTTTTGATTAAAGAGTAGAGTAGTAGAGTATTGTAGTATAAGAAAGAGGAGCATCAAATATAAATATTACGGAGCATTTTGTGTTTTATTACAGTCTTATTAGCAAGAGAAATTCAATCCAGTAAAGAATTCTGAACGAATTATGGAAAAGAAAACATCTCTTTTCACTCCCCTGAGAATCGAAAATACACAAAAAATATATATATATATATATATGAAGAAGAATTTGCCTTTTTGCCATTCTCCTTTCGTTGATTCTGATTGGTTGCAATATGTGAGCGCTAGCTATAAAAGAAACATGGCTTGATCTGCGGAGCTCATTCAATATTCGGACGCCGTACAAGCAGCATCGAAAACCTACTCGCAGCGGAGAAGAAGTCAACCAGCAAGCAGCAGAGAATCCGGCGAGCCACCAGCAGCAGATAAGCAGGCAGGCGATACAAGCTTTCTTGCGGTGTGTCGTCAACAGCAGCAGCATCGGGCGGCGTCATAGCCAAATCAACGGCTTTTTATCAACGGCTCTTTTCAGGGCCAAAGAGTTAGTTTTTATTATTTTCATCCTGAGTCAACGACGGAGTAGTGAGCGCAAAGTAATCTGACGTAATGATGACGCCAGACCACGACATTACTTACCTTGTATGCAGGTGAAAAGGAAGACAAACTTTGTAACGTTAATAACGCCTGCCCGTGTAAACTTAATTGGGCTGTTTCTTTTTTGGGGGGGTTATTATTCTTTTTATTTTTTCGCCGGGAAAACTCCCCATACTCTCATAATAAAGTAATTTTTGTAATTATTTCGGTGAAAAAAGAAAAAAATTTTTTCTTTTTTTTTTTTAATTTTTTTTGAAAATAAGCAAAAGGAGAAGATTTTTTTTTATTTTTTAATGTTTTTTTTTTTTTTTTAATAATTTTTTTTTTTTTATTTTTTTTGTGTTGTTGTTGTTGTTTGTTGTTGTGTGGGGGAGGAATGCTAAATAATGTGATAATTTACGTATTTCATAATATTTTTTTTATTGAGTTCATCTGGAATTGTCATTCTACATATACTAGATTTGTGGTTATAAAATTGAGAAAAAAAAGTTACAGCAGTTCCGGCGGTTGTCTCGTTTAGTCCATATACTTCGATGATTTCAACACACGAGCACAGCTAAATCCATTCGTGAATGTCAGCCGCCAGTGGAGGTCTAACGGAAATCACACCACGGCTGTTGAGGGAATGTGAAAGAAAAGTCGTCGGGCACCCATTTTGTTTTGTACTGATAGGCAATCTTGAACTCAGTACGGTATGATATCCGATTGGGATCAGCAGGCATAGTCTTGAAGCCAACAGTTTGAAGACGTGGATTAGAGACAGGTCTGCTGACATCGTCGCACGGGTAGACCTTGAAGATGTTGCAGCAGCTCTTCGGGGTTCCAATGCAGTTGGTATACGACAAGAGAACTGAGATGAGGACACCCTTCACCTCGAAAATATCGAGATCATCAGGATTCTGAATTCACTAAGGGTAACCAAAACAATAACATGCGGCTTGGTTTTTACCATTTCATACATTTACCTTATGATTATTATGCACAAACATGAAATTCATGAAATTCATAAAGCAGTTTTGTGAAAATGATAAGAATGACCTGAGAAAATCATTACTATCAACTCAGAGGACCATAGTTGCACACATGACTGTTATAAGGACCTTATGAAATCAAAAAACAGTGGGCTCATGAAGTTTCATTAGGCAAAGTTTATGAATTTTGATAATTTTTTTACACCAGTGCAGAGAAGATTATTGAATTTTAAGATGGATAAGAAAATTGCATTTATAAACCCCATCTCTTACGCATGGGATTGCACACTACCATAAGTAGGGACTCCATGTTACCCTAGGAAAGGGCCTATACGCTGCTTATCTCCGGGTCCATTGTGTCTCCAAGTGGCCCACCGTTTCCTCAAGGATTACTACCCAGATAACCAATAAGTATTAGCATATGCAGTAAATCAACTCTAAATCTGCATTTCAGATGCTACAAGCATTATATTAGCATTATATCAGCATCTTGAATGCTATCTGTTGAAAGTTGGATTTCAAATGCTATTTAAATGCTTGTTATTACAGGCTATAAGCATTTCAAATGCAAAATAGCATTAAGCATTATTATACCAGCGGGTGGATAGTCATGGAGAAAACGAATATATTTTTTGGCTCATGAAGTACTAGCACACCGGTCCCAAGCTCGGTCTTAAGCTTAATGATTCGCACCTTAGACCGTAAATCACACCAATACACACTCAAATATTCTGTCAAAATAACATAGCGAATCAAAACAAAAACAAAGATACTTGTACCAAAAGGTACTGAAAAGCGTAAGAGTGCATGGCAAGGTGCAGACTGCAAGGTGTACTTCGGAACTAAGAGTTCTACAACAGTGAACCAATTGCAAATCGCTAGTTGCACATTGATTGTAGATTATACTCTCAGTCAAATAATTTTAAGAATTTCGTAAGGTTCAATTTATGAACGATGCATTAAATTTCATAAGGTTGACTTAAGAATGGATTTTGTTTTACACAACGATTTTGTTGTTTGCCTTTAAGCGTTCCTATGTACATTTGTTGATATATACTAGTGGTCAAGTCACACAGACAAAATGTCTGCATCATTAAAAAAGTGCATTCATCAAAAATGAAAAATCTGCAAATTTACAGACATGTCTGTAAATATGGCATTCCTTTCGATTCCTAGTCTCTATTTACATTGTAGTTATACGTTAATATACGTCACACGGTTAAAATAAGGTATATTCGAAGTATCTGTACACATCCTATGATATCTATACAGGTGGAGCAGAAGTGGTTCAGTTGTATTAGTACAATGCAAAATACTGTCATTGTATTCGTGAGATGATGCACAGCCTGTGGTTTGTAAACATAGGTGACAAAGATCTCCAAAAACAACAATTCACAACAGCAGCAAATCACAAGGCAGAATGTTTATTTTCGGTATTTGGTATAGTTTTTAAAAGGTTTCGACTAAAAAATGCCTTCTTGTGCAGTAAAAGGATGCGGACAAAAACTAAACTTGCGTTGTTATAATTCGATTGTTTTTGGTATTTTACTTCACTATCCAAAATCATGGATTGTTTAAATATTTTTCGTTACTAATACCGACAAACACCTTTCTCTTTACCACCTTTATACATCTCATTGGTACACAACCATCAATTCGACAAAGATTTTTCATTAGGGGCTAACTGACAAACGTAAACAATGGCGTCTTCCGTAAATTTCTCGTGGCTCAAAGGCGTCCCATATAAGCCACAAATTTAATCGGATTGGTGAACTCTTCCTCTTTGAAATGACCGTGGTGGATTGATTTGGCAAGTTTTCTATGACGAGATATTCGCGGACAAAGCTATTGTTTACGTTTGTCAATTAGGCCCTAATGAAAAATCTTTGCCGAATTACTGTTCTAAAATGTTCTGCAGTTGTTCGAAAATGGTTTGCAATCAATGCTAAAATCATATTTTCTGTCAACGTCAGATTCAAAATATATATATGACTTCAAAGTTGCTTGCCATGTTGATTCAGTAGGTGAATTATTTAAAAAAAAAAAATGCCCATTGATACGCCGAGAAAGCACGAGAAAGTTCGAAGATTTCTAGAGTAAATTTTCAATCGGTTTTAAGTAACACATTGCTATCATCAAGAAAATCAATGAAGAAGTTTTGGAAATTAGTTTCAATTCCTATTTTTGAACCAAGCCATAATATTTGAAGCAAATATGTGGAACCAAAAAAGTTCAGCAAGGCTAAGCTTTGCATCAATAAAGATTTCCATTTAGTTGAATTCCAGATCGATTTTTTCAATAAATTCAATTTAAAGTCTTAACTTCAGGTACGGAAAATACGACCACATTATAAGTCGTTCGGAAAGTTATCACGTTACATCCACCGGGTGCATCCGTTACATCCGTCATGTCGCAAAATAATATGTCGCATTCGTCAAGTCTGTTTCGACATGCAATCACCTGTCATGTTGCTTACGCCTAAATGACTCGGCTCGATAGGCCGGTGCGGAGCATAGAAAAGCACTTAAGTCAAACTGACAAAGCGACGAATGCGACCAAAGTTCGTTATGGAGTAGTTTGTAACTTAAGCCAATTTTGTTAAATAATACATAGCAGCAATTCGCTGCAATTCATAGTATGTTGTGTATAATTCATATTGAGGAGTGCTCAAGCTGTCATTCCGTGAAAAAACATCATTTTTGTATACATTGTTACTTACGACCTAATGAAAATTTGCTCTAGATTTGTCAGTTTGAAATCTGAAATCCAGTGTTGGCAAGAAAAAAATATTTCCAGCATTCATTTCGATCCATCAGTTTTTGAGCAGTCATAAACAGGGATGCCAGATATACAGACATGTCTGTATTTATACAAACATTTGATCATGAATACAGACCTCATACAGATTACAGACATTATACAGATATTGCGATAAAGTTACAGATTTATGCAGACATCAATATCTAGAAATAAAATAAAGATTTCATTTTCCATGTTTCGTTTGTTGACCTAAAGCATCCTCTAGGAATAAAAAAAAGGTATTTCGAAAAACTGTTCATTTCTTCAGATTTTTCAGAGCCCAGTATTTAGGCTTCTCTTATATTGAAATTGAGGTCTTGAGTCACGATTTTTAATATTTTGAAAATTTGCGAAACGTTTTTTGAGTGTTACCATACCTTCTATTAATAGCGGACTGATAAGTAAAAAGTTATTCAGTTACGCATAGAATATTGTTCGCAAAACTACATTTACAGTTTATTCGTTTTAAAGATGCCAACGCATTCACTTCAAATCTATTTATCCTACTGGAAAATCCCATAGAAATTCAGGAAACTTATTAGATAATCAAGAAGTAAAGTTTGTTTGGAATGTAGCGGTTCAAATATTATTTTCAAAGAACTTTTACTGATTTTTACTAACTTTCAAAATCGAGTTATTTAAAAAAAAAAATTCTGTTTAAATTTAACGTGTTGCAGAATTTCTCAAAAGTTTAAAATATTTAAAAAAGCAGAAAAAAGTTAAATTTTTAGAAGATTGGAAGCAATTTTTCTTGAGAATCTGTAGAATCTTAACTGACTTAACTAGTAACGGAAGGTTGGGTAAATGAGCTAAAGCTAAGCTGGTCTTATATTTTCTAAAACATTTCAGAAGTCTTCGTTACCGTTCTGAGAATCAAAACAAAAATGGTTTGAAGACTTAAGTATGTTACATAATTTTAACGAAGTTCAGTACTTTTCAAAATTTACGTATGCCTTTAGAAAAGATATTTATTTCGAATGGCGATGCAAACAAATTTACAAGACGTTATTCAATTGCAAAAATTTTCGTAACAGAATACGTTTGTTGAACTTTCTACCAAAATGCTTCTGCCGAGGGGCCCTACAGCATAGGACTGAAACCTTATCCATGGCCGATAAAAAGATGTATTTCGGCAGCTCTTTCTTGGTCTTGGCTTCTCCGTTTTGGCAGCGAAATTATTGGAGTAGATCCTCAATTTGAGGTTCGAAAAAACATTTTCTATCGGTCGCAGCTTATTGACGTTAGAAGTGTTAGCGGTCTTCAATACAACGTTTATCTTTATCCGGTCCATCTCCTCCAATGGATCTTTTGGCATAATGGGCTCAGGCCAGGTTTGCCCAAAAGGCCACATACTCCTTCGTGTGATACTTCTTAATAAAGGAAGCAACTTACGGCAGGCACTTCGTACTGTATATCTCCTTGTTCACCGCAAGCCACGATGGAAAGAGAAGTGACTTGGACATTCCCTTCTCACTGGTCGTCAGCCACAAAAAGGCCTTCTTCGGGAATTGAAAATGGAAGATATATTTGACGTCAAGTGACAAGTAGGTCTCTTCATCCGATATGAACACGATGTCACGCTTTACCGAAAAGATGTATTTCACCAGCAACTTCAGCCGCTCCATTTGGGTGATTGATAACGCTGCCAATTTTTTTTTGTGCCCAACAGGGCTGCTACGATCGGCGATGCACAGGTGGATTCACCACCTGGTGGCAGGATAATCGCTTGCAGAAACGCTTTAATCAGTCCATTTTTTTAAACGCATACTTTAGATTTTTCATTAGGGCTTAACTCAGAAATGTAAACAATGGCTTTTTCCGTAAATTTCTCGTAATACAAAATCAACCCATGTAAGCTTCCAATTCTGTCGTATAGAAGGACTCTTGTTCTTCGAAATGGCTATGGTAGATTAATAAGGCAAGTTTCCTAGGTCGACAAATTCAAGAAAAAAGCCATTGTTTACGTTTGTCAGTTAGGCCCTAATAAAAAATAATTGTCGAATTGCTACAAAATAAGAAGGGCCTCAAGAATATGTGTAAATTTGAAAAGGCCAAGAAGCGACGCTTTGTTTGCAATACGGAAAAACGGGAAAAACAGTTAGATTGATTTGCGCGAGTGATTTTCCCGGTTTTGAACTGCAACGAGAATATTGTTTCGTCAACGAAGTTAGGCAATGGACGAATCCAGGTGACGCAAAAGTGAGGTTAAACGTCGTAGATGGCGCTCGTGAAAAATGGGTTTTCAAGCTGTCTAGGCAAAGTAATTGGAAATAGAAAGAGAAGAAAATCGTCGATAATGACGATACTGACCAATTTCATACAATTTAAAACAGCTCGAATGTTTTTATCAATCTCAGTTTAACCTCACTTTAGTTTTACTAGGATTCCCTTCATATTTGCACTATATTTTATTATTATTTGATGTGTGGTGTCTATCAATGCAAATACTTTCAACACAGTAATATCCATACAAATTATAAACGTACTGCGGTAAGTAACCTAATAAGTGAAAGTTACTTCTCTTTATCTTCACACTAATATTCCACTGAAGACGTTCTATATTCACTATATACTTTAAACTAGTAAACACCCATTTTTCATCATTTTCACTTTATTCAGATAAAGTTTGCTTGTATTACAATTGAGTTACGATAATAGTAATAGATATTTTGCATGTTTTCATCTGTCTTCATCCACACTAAAGCCTATATACAGTTACAAAAATATGCTCTATTTCTTCATCATGTATGGTTGGTTTTCTGTTTGTTTCAGCGAATCAATCTGAATTTGCGTCAGTTGAAAAAAAAAAACTAAAATTACAAAACAAGTTGTTTAACTATTTCTTATTTTGCGGTGGAGGTGTTCCAGGCTGGCAAAAAATCAACACAATCAAAGGAAAATAACCAACTGAACACCGATTCTGTGTGAAAATTGTCTACCATCATGAAGCACACGGAGATTTGATTGCACTTTTGCGAGTTGAACAACTAACTAGTCCTCGAATGGCATCCTACATAGGTTTCGATAACGTCTAATAAAACAACAATTTTTATTATTCAACTACAATCTAACGTGGCGGTGTTCTGCACTCAAAATCCGAAAATAAGAATTGATAGTGTAATGAAGCTAATGAAGGGAATGTTCATGTTGTATGTGTACGCTGGATTTGTGTCTGCGGATATCTATTGCTCCAAAGTAAATCTCCAAGGAGATTCATGAATACGGGAACGTGGCTCAATTGATAAATCGAGGTGATTGTTGTATCACAAAATTCATCCTTTAAAACGTTAGCTGTTTTCGCGTTTGATTGTAAGCTTGAAAGAGATGGTCCTAAAACATTCATTCGGCGTCTAGGAGTCCCGTTTTGGGACATAAGTTGTTTGTTTTTAGATGAATCTTCTCAATGCAATGGGCTGCTTGTCCTAAGATATGCACGAAACTCAGTAGAAGAAGAGTAGCCGTTCCTGGGCAGATGATGAAAGAAGACGCCACGTTCGCTTAATGCTAATATACTGAACGAGGGCACGAGCGCAAATCAGGAATCCAAATGCCATGATTAGCCACCAGAGCCAGGAATTTTCATGTGAAGCGAAATCGGTTGAATGCTTCACGATGAGAGTCCATTTAGCCAACGAGAGACCGAATCCAGACAGAGCACCGTAGCGGGCAGCGATCGTGTGACAGAAGCAGGTCAGCATCAGAAAACCAATCCAGTTGAACAAGAATGCTACGAGAAATGCCGTCACAAATACAATGTCCGTCCCAAGGAGACTGTTGTCCGCATTGATGTTCTCTCCGTCGGCATCAATGGCGATGAAAGTTACTGCTGGACCATTAGGTCCTCCCGGAGTTCGACCGACTGGTCCCATCGGCAGGCCGGTAATACTGGGCGGTGGTGGAGGCATATGACCGTTGGCGCCCGGAGGAATCGGCATCTCGTGATTGATCATTTTCTCCATCTGGACTTCTTCATATGTTGGTAGCTTGGTGGTCATTTCTTGGTGATTTGGTTGAGCGTACTGGTGATGGGCATTGTTGTCTGTGGCTTCGTATGGCGGCGGAGCACTGAAATCTGCCTTGGGTGGAGGCAAATCATCGTTATTGCTGTTGTTATTGGCCGGAGGCATCTCTCCTCAAGCTTCTCTACAGTGCTGCAAAAAAAGAAGGAAAAATACTGTTATTGGATCATGCATAATCATGCAGCAAAGCTCGATTAGTTCCGATTATCTCCTGCATTGCATCACAATCTGAAACAACTTTTTCGTAGCTATTTGGAAGCTCGCGAGTCTTTAGCAAACCAATGTGTTAATTTCCATACGATGAAACGACCTTCAATCGTGAGCTTATCAGTCTCTGTAGTCGCATCTTTGCAAATAACCTGAATCATCGACAGAATTTACTTGCTTTCACTAATCTTGCTTCTCTTGCACATTGGCAAACAAACACTCGAAGCTCGAAATTCCTAATAATATAAGAGCGCTAATGGCAAGCACTTTGTGCACCAAAAGCAACAAAAACTTGTAACGTTTGCGTGTGGATCGTCGCCACTTGCTTGCCAGCTTGCGAAGTAGCTATCCACGTAGTTGGATGCATATTTGCATATCGATACATATTTCACAATGTCAGCCAGCGGCATTGCCATCCAACAGTCCCTATAGACGAAGCAGTGGCTTTCCGAGGAAAGTAGGTATATTGATTTTTCGCACCGACTTCCAGGAAACGATCAAAACAAAATAAATCACTACGCAAAGCAAACAAACAATCGCACATTATCGCCTCTTCCAATCGTCATTCTCTTGTTGCATTGCATAAATTTTTAATCCCGTAAATAAAGCGCCCCGATGACTGTGGCGGAAGAGAAGCCCCTCCTGGCTGACCATTGATTTGATTTGAATTCGACCATTTTTTCCATTCTCCCTTTCCTGCTGATTGGTTTCGATTCCTCTCCTATGATGTAATAGCTGTGAAGTTGCTTTACTTACCTCTGGAAATAGTCCTCAACAATGGAAAAACTTTACGTTCAAATTATAAGCTTTGCGCTTGGAAAATCACTAAATTTGTTCTCTTGCGATTACTTTTTCAAATATGACGCATCAAGGTTTCTGCCTCTGGCTTTCTTCTTCCGACCTTTCGTCTTGATAACGATAATAATGCAACAGGGTCCTTTTTCGATCGATTTGCCTTGAGTGCAGCAAAACAAAAACTGGATTTGGATATCGATTTCCAAATCAACACAACACTCGAAAAATATCTTGATTCGGTTGCCACAAACGAAGCAAACACTGAGAAACGAACTGCTGCTGCCAACTTTTTCCCGTCGTATTTGCGTGATCGTCACTTATAATTTTTCCTTTCTTTTATTTCTCTTGCTTCGTTTTGATAACGTGATTCGTCTTTCGTTGGCCAAAGGAAGAAAGTGCGATGGAAACAAGTCGGGCGTGACATATGTGCGATTGGTAGCGTTTCTGGGTAGCAATTATGAACACTCCCGTTTCATTTAACTCAATTTTTGAGTACAATTGTATACTATCTCTTTTTCTCTCGCACAAATATGTTACTCAACTTTCGTAAAAAGTGGATCTACTCATAAATTGATAAATTATATAAATTGATAAAAGAGATAGTATACAATTGTAATTAAAAATTGAGTAAAATGAAACGGGTGTGAAGCCTTGGTGTGAAATTCAATGAGTTTGTGAGATAGGTAGGGCGATCGCACACGCAAAGATGAGAATACCTAAAATTAGGTATTTATTTTACCTTAACTTAACTACTCTGAGATAAATTTAATCGTTGTTCCGACAATTAAATCATGGTCAGGATGACTATCGCATATAATGGTTTCAATAACCATGAAAATGGTCGAATTTACCACGTTCATGGCATTTTTGACTATGATCATGGTAAAAAGGACTATTCCGACATTATGGAAAATGTTGCATCAACTATTTTTAATGGTAGTTTTGACCATGATCATAGTCGGTTCAAAATCACTATACTGCAATAGTCATCCTAACCCCCAATAATGGTAAAATTGACTATCAAATTTCTCTCTGTGTAGCTTAACTTTCATTCGCCGATGATCTGAAATTTTTCCGCGTGATTATCTCTCCCGCCGATTGTGTCGAAGTTCAGGAGGATATAAACCTTTTGCTAGTCTGGTGTGGTGACAACGGGCTGGGCGCAAACAAAAAAAGTGCAAAGTAATAACTTAGGGAAGGTCCATTAATTATGTCACGCAGTAAGGGGGTGGGGGGGGTTTGAGAAAACGTGACGATCCATACAAAAAAATTCGAAGGTTCATACAAAAAATGTGACAAAGGGGGGGGGGGGGGGGTGATAAAAAGTCAATTTTTGCGTGACGTAATTAATGGACGTTCCCTTACACCCGCTGCAACAACGTTATTCTGCACCAGTATTATATGGCATCGGATTCTCTGGAACGTGTAAGTTCTATCTGTGATTTGGGTGTTACGATTCCCAACAAACATCAATGCTGAATAACTTTTTGTTCAAACAAATTTGGAGAAGTTTTCCTTCTAGAAAGCTGAATAACGTCTTCAAATTGTTTTGAACAAGCGGTTATTCGACACTGATGTTTGTTGGGTTGATTCGAAGCTGAGGTTCAATGAGCACATGAGCATCGTTATTGCTAAAGCATACACTGTGCTTGGTTTTAATCGCCGTCATGCATCAGGCTTCACTGACGTTTATTGCCTTAAGACGCTTTTTTGTTCGCTAGTTCGCAGAATCTTAGAATACGCCTCACCGGTGTGGTCTCCATCTTACGTCACGCATACTCTTGCAATTGAGTGGGTTCAGAAAAGTTTCATGAGGTTTGCTTTACGTCGGCTCCCATGGAATGATCCAGTCAACCTTCCCGCTTATCCCGACCGATGCAAGTTGATTGATTTGGAAACCCTCTCAGCCAGGCGTATTAAACTGCAACGGCTGTTCATCTTCGACCTTATAATGGGCCATGTGGATTGTCCCAAACTCCTAGAATTAATTCCGTGGAACACTTCTCCTCGTCGGTTCCGAAACTCCCCATTACTGGCAATTCCGTTTCACAGAACGAACTTCGGATTTAATCATTGTTTTAACTTGTGTTTGCGATCCTTTAATGAAGTATGTAACGAATTTGATTTTAATTTGTCTAAAACTGTATTTAGTGCTAGAATTAGAGGTTTAGATTAAGTTATTCTCAGTAATTAGTCTGTACGACATAGTCGAAGATGGTGTACAATAAATAATAAGAAATCTACATAATCTTAATCCAAAAATGAGTAATTTTTTACCCATTTTGAGATGCCTTGTTCAGACTACGGAGTTATAACATGTTACAAAGCTATCTTGATGACATTTTGCTTGTTTATAATTTGTTGACAACCCTTGTAACATGTTACAACTCTGTAGTCTGGCGAGCACATAAGTTGAACCTTATGAAATTCTTAAGTTTATTTGCCTGTGTGTACCAGATACTGCTTAAACTAAAATTAACAGACAGCCAAGGACTTTCAAAACTCGAGACGCACATTGGCGCCATAAACATACGATTACCCAAAAATCACATACACACAAAGAATAATGATTATTAAAATTTAAAAAACTATTGCCAAAATTGAAAAGTTGCATTGGTTCTTCTTCGTAGGAAGCGGTTTGCTTTCAAAACAAAAACCTTCAAACCGTCAATCCAAAAATTTCCTGCTCTGTACATTTAGAAGATGAAATTTTCAGAATGAATTGTAGAACTGTCAAATCTAAACCGAAGGGTGGTGGAAAGAGAAAACGAAGTTATTTTTATTCCAAGATGAACTTTCGTGAAAAAGGGGTAAAAAAAAAAAAATGGTGTTTTTGGGGTGGAAAAAAAAATTTTAAAAAAAAAAAGTTTTTTTTGGGTTAGTGGGGGGGAAGGAAACGAAGGGTTGTTAAAAGAGAAAAATTTTGTTGGTGGAAAGGTTGGTGGTTGGGGTGCGGGGGGTGGTGTTGGTGTGGCGTGGGGGGGGGGAAAAAGAGGGAGGAAATAAATAAAATAATATTGTAGGGGGGAGATAAGAAGGAAGACAACCTTTTGGTGTGAAGGGAAAATACACACCAAGTTCCCAAAATTTTGTTCGGTACTTTTTTTGCTGAATTCGGTATGTAAAATCGAAATTTCACCGAACATTTTGTAAAATATGACATTCCAGCAATCAAACATACTGAATTTCTGTATTTTACAGAAAATTACCGAACATTGTAAAAGAAAACAACCGATCGAAACTGTAAAACGCTGCAGTTCCGCAATACTGTAAAACAAATTACGAATGTACTGTATATTTAATCTTTTGCAGAATAAACTATAAAAAAAAGTACCGAACAGGTTGTAAATTTATTCCATGCTGTCAAACTTGACATTTAAAAGTTGCTTGTTGGCCATTACTGTTGAGTTTCACGGTGCGACCAAAAGTAAGTGCCAGAAATGGAGGTAGGAAAAAATCGAGCTCTCCCATTGCATTCAAAAAGGTAACCCAAGCGATAGTATGTCCAACAGTATGTCTGATTACCCTTGTTTCTTATTCACACATATGTATATTACAGATTTCTTGAAAACGTTGGCAATAATACGCCACAAAATCCGAGCTGTGATGCTAAACGGCTAATACAAAAAATGATTTTAATTAAATACCAATTGACCTCAAATGAATGCAAAAAATATTTGAATTTATCACATTAATTATCTTAAATGTAAAAATAAAGAATGAAATTCAATAAAAACCCCTTTACGAACAAACCTATAAATTCAGCTGAGAAACTGTAAATTTTTTACATTATTTTCGGTGAAAATTTGACAGTGCGCGTTACCAATCGTTCAGCAAAATTTACAGAACGTTTCGGTATATTTTGACAGCTCAGTAGCTAAGTTAAATTTACTGAACGTGCTGTAAAACTTTAAAACTACCGAATCGATTACCGAATATTCAGCTGTTTCATATTCGGTAAAAAATTACAGTATACTGTAAAAAAATCTAAGTGTGTATCCTCCATACGTCAAATACTTTTTTATCCAAAAAAAAAAGAATAATTTAAGTGCTTTTTTTAATACCAGTGATAGAAAAAAAAACATTAAAACAACGCTATCAACAAGGTGAAAATATGTATTAGTGCTAGTTGACTGGATTTGCCTGAAAAAATAAAGTGAAAATAACAAGCATAAAACAAACTTGAATCCAGTATCATAAACAAGCTACGAGGCAAGTAATCTCTAATTGGTTATTTCATTATTGTTATTTTTTATAAATATAAATTACACACTTAAATTTTTTACAGTATTCGGTAATTTTTTACCGAACTTTCAACAGCTGAACGTTCGGTAATCCGATTTACCGGATTTCGGTAAAATTTTACAGTATTCCTGTAAAAAAAATACCGGAACATGTCAAATCTTACCGAAATCCGTTAAATCGGATTACCGAACGTTCAGCTGTCGAAAGTTCGGTGAAAAATAACCAAATACTGTAAAATTTTCTAAGTGTGATATCATCATCTGCGGTGTCCAAGTTGATGGTTATGTGCAGGAGCTCAAACTCCACGTCAAAAATAAGCACAAATATTATACAAGTTTGAGAAACGTGGTGCCATTTCGCTGTCCATATTGCGGAACCATTTATCAGTGCAAGGCAATCCGTTAGCCTGGTGTGCGCTAAAGTTTCGAAGTCAATGAAAGCCGATCATTTAGATTAATCCGATTGATCATTTAAATAAAATGTATTTTTAAGATTTAAACAAACTCAAATCTGTATCAGTGCTAACAATTCTTAAAATGCATGGTTTCTTATCTCTTTAACATGCTGAAAAATGCCCAAAATTTATTCACTTTTTGACGTGTAACAATTTTTGCATGAAACCCTTAGTCGAGGCGAGGCGCCCAGTGATGTGGCGGAAGTGTGGCATCACATAACTTGTCAAAATATCGAGTCAAAGTCTTGTGGCGTGAGGCGAACGTCGACAAGATATTTTGGCCTGCTAGCAGATGTCACACCTCCGCCACATCAGTGGACGCCTGGCCTTATAGACACTAAGAATAATGATTATTAAAATTAAAAAAACCATTGCCAAAATTGAAAAGTTGCGTTTGTTCTTTTTCGTAGAAAGCGGTTTACTTTCAAAAACAAAACCTTCAAACCGTCAATTCAAATTTTGCTGCTCTACATTTAAAAGTTGAAATTTTTTAAAACAAATTGTAGAACTGTCAAATCGAAACGCGTGGCATCGTTGAAAATAAAAAGCCAATTATTTTTATTCCAAAATAATCTTTCATCCAGAAAGTGTCGTGCAATTTAAATAAATGTATGCTGTAAAAATACTTTTAACATAAAAAGTTTTCTTTTTAGATGAATTCTAGAACTGTCAAATCCACACCGTGGCATATTTGAAAATGAAAGCAAATTATTTTGATTTGAAAATGAACTTTCAACTAGAAAGTATCGTGCAATCAAAATAATTGTATGCTGTTTTGATTGAAAGAAAAAATGGTTTAAACATAAAAAACTGACTGGCAGCCATTTTCCTGTATCTAACATCTCTCACATCCAAACATCAAAAGATCCATTGTTTGTAAACAATGCAGGTGTTCGTTCCCGCAGTAACAAACGTCAGGCGGGCCTTATTCAAATAAGGCCCGTGATATGTTGCATACTGTCAAACGCTAGTAACTAGGATAGGGTTGCCAGGCCCCTGGAGAACCGGATTCCGAGCAATGGTATCTGGATTATTGAGCGAAACTTTCCTGGAAGCACATCGTCTTGTTTGTCTGAACAAGTCGGAAGATGGGGATACTAGTAACGATCTAACTCCGGATGAGCTGGCAGAGCTGGCAAAGGATGACTTCTATACTAGAATCGCCAGCAGTCTGGCACCGGAAATCTACGGGCATTTGGACGTGAAGAAAGCACTGCTTTTGTTGCTTGTCGGAGGTGTCGATCGTAGTCCGGATGGAATGAAGATTCGTGGAAACATCAACATCTGTTTGATGGGAGATCCTGGAGTTGCCAAATCGCAGCTGCTGGGTTACATTGATCGTCTTGCGGTCCGCAGTCAATACACTACTGGTCGTGGTTCTTCCGGAGTAGGTTTAACTGCTGCTGTTATGAAGGATCCTCTTACCGGCGAAATGATACTAGAAGGAGGTGCTCTTGTGCTTGCCGATCAAGGAGTTTGCTGCATTGACGAGTTCGATAAGATGGCAGATGGTGACCGAGTCGCTATTCACGAAGTAATGGAACAGCAAACGATTTCGATTGCTAAAGCTGGTATCATGACCTGTTTGAACGCACGAGTATCTATCCTGGCCGCAGCCAATCCGGCTTATGGACGCTACAATCCACGTCGTACCATTGAACAGAACATTCAACTCCCAGCAGCTCTACTGTCCCGTTTTGATTTGTTGTGGCTGATGCAGGACAAGCCAGATCGTGACAACGATCTGCGACTGGCCAAGCACATTACATTCGTGCATAGTCACGGAAAGCAACCACCGTCTCGTATCAAGACGTTGGATATGTCCTTGATCCGTCGTTACATTTCGCTTTGCAAGCGCAAGACTCCCGTCATTACACCGGAATTGTCCGAATATATCGTCAATGCCTACGTGGAACTGCGCCGGGAGGCTCGGAACAATCGCGATATGACGTTCACTTCTGCTAGAAATCTGCTGGGCATTCTTCGTTTGTCTACAGCACTAGCTCGTCTCCGCTTGGCCGATGAGGTGGATAAGGATGATGTTCTGGAGGCGCTACGTTTGCTGGAGATGTCCAAGGATTCGTTGAACATGACCGAACAGAAGACTACACAGTATGTTTTATACATGTTTTATATCTTTGGTTTGTCTCTAAAACAGATTTTTTTTCAGTGTTCAAAACACTTCGGACAAGATCTTCGCCCTGGTTCGTGAATTGGCCGGATTGAGTAAAACGGTAAAGATTTCCGATGTCCTGGAGCGTTGCACCACTAAGGGATACAAGCCAGATCAGGTAGATTCCTGCATAGAGGAATACGAGGAGCTCAATGTGTGGCAGGTCAATCAAACAAGGACAAAAATCACCTTTATTTGAATGCCGTTCGGTGTTAGAAGTCTTAAATTCTACATTTTTAATTGTATATTTTGGTTTTACATGCTTTTATTTTGTAGGTACTAAGATGCTGTGTTAAAGCCATTGGATTTAAACACCTAGCTTTTTTTTTTTATCTATGATTGATTATTGATAAAACTTTGTTTGGGAAAGTTGCTCCCCTTTACGCCTGCCCCACCTATTTTTTTTTTAATAAATAAAACAATTTCTTCATAAAAAAATATATTTTTTACCTCTTCTGATTTTTCTTTTTCTTTTTATAAAACAGAATTTTTCAAAACGTTGATAAAACCTTGAAATTATCTTCATCAAGTTCCGGACAAGTGTTGCATCGCATTTTTTGGACGCTTGAGCCCAATTTTTTTTGAACTCCTGCATGTTCCCAGCTGCCTTACCAGTCTTCTTGAAGACCCTCTTCACGATTGCCCAGTAACGTTCGATGGGTCGAAGCTGAGGGCAATTTGGTGGATTGATATTTTTCTCAACGAAATCTATACCCTTTTCCGCAAGCCAATTGAGAGTGGTTTTGGCATAGTGAGCCGACGCTAAATCCGGCCAAAACAGTGGAGGTGTACTATGCTTCTTATATAAAGGCAACAATCTCTTCTGGAGACACTCAGATCGATAGATTTTCGCATTTATAGTTCCGGTAGTGTAAAAAATGGTTGACTTCAAACCACAGGAACATATTGCTTGCCATACCAGTACCTTTCGACCGAATTTCTCCACTTGAATCGACCTGTCCGCATCGCTCACCTCCTCCCCAACGACGGCAGTAAAGTATTGTGGACCTGGAAGGGTTTTTGAGTGCTCCTTTATATAGGTCCCATCGTCCATCAAAACGCATGCATTCGGACGCTGCAAAAGACGCGAATACAATTTCCGGGCCCTTGTTGCTGCTCGCTTCTTCTGTTCTGCACTTTGTTTCGAGATTTTCTGCTTCTTGTAGGTCTTCAGGTGGTTTCGCCTCTTGATACGCTGGATCATTCCGACACTCGTTCCTGCTTTTTTGGCCAAATCACGTATTGACATTGATTCGTTCTTCATGAATAGAGATACCACTTTCTGCTCCAGTTTCGGGTTGTAAGAACCGGGTTTTCTGCCTCTTCCTGGTAGCTCATCCAAAGAATAGTGTTCCCCAAACTTATTAATGATGGTTTTAACACTCGCATGATGAATTCCAAACCGCTTCGCCAATTTTCGCATAGTAATACCCTTCTCACTTAGCCATGTGTCCAGAACCTTAATTTTCACTTCCTTTTCAATACTCGACATTTTTAAAGCTGACAGTCAAACGCACAGCATGCAGTGTTCAGAGCATAAAAAACCATCACAAATACATGCGTACAACGCAAATGTATGTGGATAGCTTATATTCGATACACTCCTTATCATCAACTTCCGGACAAGTGTTTCATCACATTTTTTAGACGCCTAAGCAAAATTTTATTTTTAACTCCTGTATTTTCTCAGCTGCTTTACCAATCTTTTTGAAGACCCTCTGCACAATCGTCCAATAGCGTTCGATGGGCCGAAGCTAAGGGCAATTTGGCGGATTGATGTATTTCTCAACGAAATCTGTACGCTTTTCCGGGAGCCAATTGAGAGTTGTTTTGGCGTAATGCGCCGATGCCAAATCCGGCCAAAACAGAGTAGGGGTGTTATGCTTCTGATATAAAGGCAGCAACCTCTTCAGCAGACACTCAGATCGACAGATTTCCGCATTGATTGTACCGGTAGTGTTAAGAATGGTAGAATTCATACCGCGGAACATGTTGCTTGCCATAGCAACACTTTTCGACCAAACTTCTCCACTTGATTGCTTACATCCTTCCCTACGACAGCAGTGTAATATTGTGGACCTGAGGGTTTTTGAGTCCTCTTTGACATAGGTCTCGTCGTCCATCAAAATACATGCATCCGGTCGCTGCAAAACTCGCGAATGAAATTTCCGGGCCCTTGTTGCTGCGCGTTGCTTCTGTTCCGCCCTTTGTTTGGTGATTTGTGTACGAAGTAGATCCTGAAATCTCCGGAAGAATTGCGAAAGGAATAGTCGCACGCGTTGGTGTACAAGATGGCGTCTGGATTCGACATGCGTGGCCTCAGCCACTTGACACGGCAAACCTCGCGAAGGAATGGCCCCGCTGGAAGCAATCGTTTGCAATCTACATGAGAGAGAATCAAATATACACTGGACAAATAAAGCATGTTTATTACACAGCCAAGGTCTATCGACTGACAAATCTTGATCTGTTAGATAACAGGCTGACTTCTCTTTCCAGTCTGCATCAAACTAGGACTCTTATCTATGAACAAATTAGAATTTTAACGTAGGACTACGTTTCTCTTTTCTATACCGGGTGTCATTTCAAAATTTTGAAAAATGAGAGCGTTACGCAAAAGTGAAAGGTTTTTGAACGCTAATTACTCTCGTTTGACTGAACAGAATGACTTCATTTATTTATACACTGATAGGCAAAATAAAGTGCCCACTTCATCGTTTTTTCAATTTGTCTCATTTACTTGGTTCAAACTAAAGTAAACACACTGTATTTTTTTTTATTATCTTATTTTTTATATTCTATTTAAGTTTCACTTATGGAATACTGAAAAAAAAGGAGTTTTACTTAAAGAAAAAATAAAATCAATTTGTGTTGAAAAAAAAAAACAGTGACAAAATAAAGTGCCCACTTCAAAAATCGATATGTTTTCGATAAGTTTCCATTGGAAGACCCCTCGATTGTTTATGTTTTGATATTTTGGCATGTTTTGAAGCAAACGGCTCAACCTGGTACATTTGTATACGTGATCGCATTTGATTCAATTGAAAAAAATGGAGAACGCAGTGCTTTCGAAAGCAATTCCCTTGTGTATCCGAAAATTGGTCGTTCGTGATGTGCAAAACGGTGAATCGCACCGGGCTGTCGCTAAGAAGTACAGTATCAGTAAGGCAGCGGTTGGAAAAATTCTTCTGAAGCTTAAAACGTTTGGATCAGTGGTGGATCGCCCTGGCAGAGGCAGGAAGCGGAAAACGAATGTGAGAACGGACACCAAGATCATGCGCGAAGTCAAGAAGAACCCGAAGGTAACTGTCCGCGAGATCCAGGAAACCCTTCAGTTATCAGTTTCCGGTCGAACTGTTCGTCGCCGTCTCGTAGCACAGGGGTTGAATAGCAAACTTGCCCGGAAGCGCCCATTTATCAGCAAGGCAAACAAAGCCAAACGGCATAAGTTTGCTAAGGAGCATCAACAATCAATGTGCAACTAGCGATTGGAAATTGGTTCACTGTTGTAGAACCCCTAGGTCCGAAGTATACCTTGCAGTCTGCACCTTGCAATAATTCTTGCGCTTTTCGGTACCTTCCGGTACTAGTGGCTTGGTTGTTGTTTTGATTCACTATGTTATTTTGACACAACATTTGAGAATGTGTTGGTGTGAGCTACGTTGTTAGGGGCGAATCATTGAGCTTGGGACCGAGCTTGGGACCGATGTGCTAGTACTGACTGAGCCAAGAAAAATATCGTATTTGTTCGGGATCTACTGGTCTTAGAGTTAGTCTATGGGAGCATGCTGATAAGCCCCTAGAGTTCTGGAATACGGTTCTCTGGACGGACGAATCAAAATTCGAGCTGTTTAACCGAAAGCGGCGGGTTCGTGTTTGGTGCAGATCGGGAGAGGAGCTTCAGGAGCGCCACATCCAAGGCACGATGAAGCATGGAGGAGGAAATGTGATGGTCTGATGGTGTTTTTCGTGGGGGGGGGGGGGGGGAGTGGGAAGCATTGTGAAAATCGACGGGATAATGACGGCAGATTCTTACATCAACATCCTGCGAGAAAATCTGGAGGTTTCGCTGATCCAGACGGGCCTTGAAGAAAAGTTCGTATTCCAGCAGGACAACGACCCGAAGCATACTGCCAAGAAGACCAAGTCTTTCTTCCGGTCTTGTCGGATCAAACCGCTGGAATGGCCTCCACAAAGCCCGGACCTCAATCCCATCGAGAATTTGTGGGCGATTCTCGATGCCAGGGTTGACAAAACTGGTGTTACCAATAAAAAATAACTATTTTGAAGCCCTGGAGCGCGCCTGGGAAGAGCTAGATCCACAGCACCTAAAGAACCTGGTCGAGAGCATGTCGAAGCGCCTGCAGGAGGTCCTGAAAGCCAAAGGAGGACACAGCAATTATTGAAATGCTTTTATTTTACTTTAATTTATGTTTTCTGTAGCCTAAATGAAGTGGGCAGTTTATTTTGTCACTGTTTTTTTTTTCAACACAAATTGATTTTTTTTTCTTTAAGTAAAACTCCTTTTTTTTCAGTGTTCCATAAGTGAAACTTAAAAAGAATATAAAAAATAAGATAATAAAAAAAATACAGTGTGTTTACTTTAATTTGAACCAAGTAAATGAGAGAAATTGAAAAAACGATGAGGTGGGCACTTTATTTTTCCTATCAGTGTTCATATCATAACACACATAGTTGGTTGATATTAAAATGTTTTTATTATTTTGCTTGACCCGTCCCTTCTTATGAAATTAGGTTCAGTTTAATGAGAAAAAAAAAACAGTTCGGGCTCGATGAAAAATCTCTTCCGAATAGGGTATTATAGGGGTATGTGGATTCTAACATTGTTCGATAATAAATATAATAATATACCGGCATTTAATTTATTTTTTAATTTTGACAAGCGAAACTATTGAAAAATACAATTTCAAAAAATAATAATTGCAAGACAACACCATCCTATTTCACCATGAAACACGCTACAAAAAAGCAGACTACCTAAACCAACGAACCAACCATTGATTTTTAGCATACATAAGTTGACATATATGTCATAATGGGAGCCCCCGTTACTGAAAATTAAGTGCTGTCACTTTGTATAAATGACACTTTGTGAAACTGCAAGTCAGTTTGTGAAAATAAAAATGATTAGATTTTTCTTGTTTAAAAATCGAGAAAAAATAGTTGAGATTCATAAATAATATTTTTGTGCTAGGAAAAATGCCCATCATCGATACGGATGGAAAAAACCATGTTTTTTTTTTAAATTAAAACCCCCTATTCACCACTCTCGAATGAATGCCTCAAACAATCCAAAATGTACTAGTTTTGATAATATGCACTGGTTGTTAAGGATAAATCACGAACATTTCACTTAAACACTTACTCTTTTATTGCAAAATTAAATTGGTCGTCCTGGAAAGGATGATGGTTATGATACACCTTAGAAATTAAGTTATCAGCTGGACATCATAATGTACTGTATACAATCCGGATAGTAGTTTATTAACCTCCTCGTTGCTGTTAATGGCCGACGGCAAGATAGTTGGGATGATTCTATTAATCTAGTTGTCACAAACATCGTTTTGCGCTGGGAGGTGCCCGGCTCCGGTAAGGCTTCGGAAGCGGATGGCGCCCGCGCGGATTATCGATTTTTACGACCCATTGCCTCGGCAATAGGTCGAGCGGGGAAACTTGAAAAACTTTGCAGCGCTTCCTTCTGGTTTGTAGATGAGGAAACGCAGACGATAATTTAGAAGCCCGACGCGCAAGCGCAAGAAAACGGATGAGATAAAGAAAAACCGAGACAAAATCTTCGTAAAGAGAGCGAAAACACAACCACCGATCAATCGAACCTGAATATCCCAAAAAAAAAAAAATTTTTGGTTCAAATCGTGTGCCTTAGAGTGGCACGAAAATGCAGACGAAGCAAATTTCAAAAGAGGGGACAGGTTTTAGTTATAAAATCAGGCACCGGCAACAAAGCAAAATAATTTTACAGCTGAGGGGTGTGGCTAGTGCTGTATTTAAAATGGAATAAAACTAAATGAAATAAAAAGAAGACAATTTGTTACCCGCTTTTGAGGACCCGGAGAGGGAAAACTATATTTTCAACCGGTTCATGTGTAGATTTGTATGGGAGCAAAAATAAGTCATCTTTAAGAGATAAATTGAACTACTTATACTAATATGTATTACTTCACTGAAATTTTAATGCAAAGCATTTCTAAGTTTTCCTGATCAAATGGTGTATGATTATTGAAATGGTAAAATCCAAATATCAAAAATAGCAAATGGCTTCTCAAATTTTAAATCAAAGGCTGAATATCGTTAAATTAATCACTTACTTTGTAAAATATTGTATCACAACCTAAAAAAGGAAATAAAATGGAATTTAATGTCAAAACCTACCGAACATGGCGCTCACTCCACACCAATCTATGAACGCGACATATCGACACCATCTGCCAATGGAACTTGGAATATTCTAATTGCCGTCACTCCGCCGGATGAAGAGTGGCAGGAAATGTAGGTGGTTGAGAACATTGATGGTGGTGAGAATAGGGGAAAAGGCTATGCTGCATCAAATGGAGCATTTCCGTGATTTGAAATTGTTAAAAACATTGAACAGGTACCTATGCTGGGAGGAGATACTACGTCTAGTCTAGTCTACTTAAGTAAACTTAAAGACAGTAACGTTATCGCAGTATATGGCTCCTGTTCCAAAATCGTCATACTCATTTGACGACCAGGAACATTTGGTAGGAATGGCTGATTTTCCTTCTAAGCGTCGCAAGTAATCCAACGAGCAAAATGCAACAGCATCAGATCGACAGATGATACTTGTCGACAACAGTGATGCAGTAGATATGGATTACGAAATGCTGCAGGAGGTTTCCGGTGAGCTGCTGGACTGAGGAAAGCTGAATGAGCTCTTCTAGGTTACGGGCTACGCGTTGAAAAGTCTAGCGAATAAGGGTACTGTTTGCTGTATTGTATATTGCTTATATATCAAAATGACGGAGAGTCCAAAGGGCGCTCACTCCGACTATCAAAGCTTCACTTTCTATCGAGCAAACGCCATTAAGAGAAACATCCACTTTCCATCAATCGATACCTTTAATTTTTTTCAAAGCCTTGGAAATCGCGTATCGCAGTTCCAAAAACTATATCACTTTGAACAAGGATCAAAACAATGTTGAACAGAAGCTAGTGAATGAGTCGGCACTCCTTCCGAACATTTTCACTGCTCAACCTTCAAGATAACATTGGTGCGACGTTACGTATCATTCCGGCTAAAGTCAGGGCAGAAGCGTAAGCAACGGAAGAAAAAGTTTGATAGCAGAAGTATGCTATCGTAAAAGCTGGAATGGCGAAGGAAAAATGTTTTATGATTTGTTGAATTTTAAATTTGTTCAAGCACATATTTAAAATAATAAATGAGAAATACTAATCTGTTTAAAAATTATAAAGATCATTAATTTTCTTGTTGCGCCGTTTTTAAATCCTTAAAGTACATCCTCATTGTTTCCCTAAAGCTAGCAAAAAAAAAAATCAATCATACCGTTAAAATCACAAGTCTTCTTTTACTTTAAAATGATAAACTGTTGGGTTTTTGGAACGCTATTCCTAAAAATGACAATTTCTGAAAAAAAGACCAAAAATAAGCTTAAGAAGGTTCAAAAGTAATGTGTATTTTTTTTTTTGAATTAGGTGAAAATGGCTTTGAAACCATCCTTTTCTTCCCTGTAAGGCAGTTTAATATTTTTAGAGCCTTAAACTCTTGGACTTCATTTAAAATATTAACAATTTTCAAACGTTTACTTTATTCTTTACCAAGTATAAATTTTTTTCCATAAATTTTGTTTTAATTTAATTACTTTTTGACGTAGGACTTACGTCTCTCTTTTCTATTCCTGTATAGGGGCGCCGTTCTAAAATTTCTGAAATCGCAAGCGTTACGCGGGTTTAGAGACTTTGAACGATAATATCTCCTCTCTGGCCCACAGAAATTTTACGATACGTATTTCATTTGCAAGGTAGCACATCAAAACTGAGTCCCTGTTTCAAACTTAATTCATAATGTTTGTTTAAACTAATTAAAATGTACTTAAAAGAAAAATGTCTAAACGCACAAAGCTATTGGTCGAAAATGACATCATGTTTGCGCCTCGCTCTGATTGGTTCATACTGCCACAGTTACCGTGTCAACGAATATCAAACATGTGGGGACGGCCGACCAATCATCAGTTCTTGCTGTACATCCGCATGCGACAGACGTGTTCGGCGAGCACGTTGGTGGAAAACGCCGCCCGTGAACACAAGAAGACCAGACCAAGAACAATCATCCACGTCACCTGCAGCTAGCAATCCGCAACGACGAGGAGCTGAACAAACTATTCTCCGGTGTGACCATTTCACAGAGTGGTGTCCTGCAACCCACGAAGACTGAAGAAAATTTCAATCGCGAACCATGTTATCAACTAAAATCCGTCCTTTTCAGGACGATCAAAGCAAGTTGCCAACTAAAGAGTATGTTTGATAGAAATTTCTCTTGAGCTCATCGCAATTTTCATTATCACACACCGGCTCAACATGGCGTTGAAAAAGCCGCGTCCCGGTGAAAATGGCCAAATCAATCGCCCACATCATCTTCGTGGTCAAGTGGTTAGCGGCGTCGTCCGTCGTTCAAGCGGTTGCCATGAAGTTGAGGGTTCGATTCCCGCTCCAGCCGGTGGAACTTTTTGCAAAACGATAATGTCCAAACTGATCTACTTGGTGTTAGGTTAAGTTGTTCGCATTCCGCTCTACACCCAAACTAAGAAAGTAAGATTGTAATACAATTTCGCATGATTTTGTTCCATTCTCCAACAGTGACCAATAGCGTTGCGGCATTTTGTGATATCGACTCATCCATATTGTATATTGATATGTTGGTGATGATTGAATAAGGATCCTACAGCGATAAATTTGTTTCGAGCTATTTTTGCTTGCCAGTCGCTTGCACTCACTTGCATGGCTTCATTTGTACCATAAAATGCTTTGTGGATCAAAATGGGCAAAATTGCCTTTTCTGAATCATGCGGATTTCTCAAGATATGATAGCAAAAACTGCAATTGCATTTTTTGCCACCTTTTCAGCTTTTGGGTGTATGTTCAATCTTCAGTCTGTACAATCTCGAGTTGAAGACGGTGTAAATGCCTATTTTTATCGTAGTATCACGTGCCGCCAAACACTCAGGCTGTCCTGCAACTCAAGAAGACTTATAAGAACATTTTAATCGCGAACCATGTTCGGACAGGACCCATTTAACACTAGCAAGCACGTTGGACATTCAACAAACAAACTATCATTAACAGTTAATTCGAGCCGAACTGCAGTTTCTATAAATTTTCGTGGAGAACCAATAGCGGAAGAAGAACCGGAGCCTCACACACCAATAGCATAGGGTTTCATGGTTCTTTAGACTGAATAAAATATAGTAGAAATTTATCAGTTCGATGACATCAATTTCTTCACATCAACAAGCAGTCCTTCGTCAACTTTGCAGTTATGTCACTGACATAACTCACCCTTTCGATTTTTTCAATGGAATTACTGTGTTAACATATATTGCAAAACGGGGGCGCCACCGGTATATTAGCAAAAATATATTTATAGGAAGGATTTTTTTTTGAGGGGGAGGCTGGTCTGGAGGCCCGGTCAGGGTGGTACAAAAAAACCCCCTGGGGGGTTAAACTGGCTCTTGCGCCTGAACTCAGGGGGCGACGGAAAAGGCGTTGCGAGTGTTCCCTCTTTATAATTTAGTTTGTTTTTTTTTCGTTTTGTGGGGGGAATTTTTCTAGGTTTTTTTTTTCATTAGGGCGAATCTACAATTGAGAGACTCTCTCTGTTTATTTTCTCTTTCACCAATAGCTAAACCATTTTCACATTTTTCGTTTTGCTGTTTGCCCAATATGCTAGCCAGCACTCTTATCTTGCGATCTGTGTTGAAGAATCAATCCATAGTTTTATAATGGCGCTGTAATTAATGAAAGAGAACGAGGCAAGAGAGAGTCTCTCAATTGTAGATTCGCCCTAATGAATAAAAACCCTACTAAATTTACTCTGCAAAACAAAATTATAAAACATCATCTTTTTTTTGTGTTTTTTTCAATTGTTTTATGTTGATTTTTTTTATATTGGAAGGGCGGGGAGAAATATTTCCAATTGCTTGATGCAAAAATTTTGTTGAGATTTTGGAGAAGAAAGGGAAAATATTAAACCTGACCGGTTTTCGTGATGGTCGCAAAAGGTTTTTTTTAAATTGTACCCCAGTATAGAAAACAAAGACCTAGGTCAGAAAAAGATCAACATTTTGCTTAAAGAAAAACAAAAATAAACAATTTGCAAGTTTTTACCATACCCAACATTAGATGAATGTATGACAGAGAAGAGATCCTAATGATAGTAGAAATTAATTGTTATTTGAGACATCAAATAGTATTGCTCAGACGATGTAATTTTCTCATCATGTCATTCTAATCTACCATCACGTAATAATTAAAGTCATTAAATGCCCGGGAGCCCACTACTCAGTGGCAGCACTCAGCATATTACAGACCGGCCTCGGTTTCTAATCACCTAATTTGGTCAAATTTTGAAGCGGGTTGATGAGTAGGGTAGAGAGAGACACAAAGGCAAAGTCACCGCTCGTTGGACCTGTGAAGCATGCAGGCAAAATATGAAGATGTAGGCGTTTACGAAATTAATCGACATCGATTAATCACCCGTGCCTCTTTTGGTGTCATTATCAGTGGCATCCCCGAGTCAGACCGTGCGAATAATTAATACTTGTGTGCGTATGAGGAACGGCAAGTTCGCAAAAAAAAAACACCCACTCACTGTCATTGGCAGACAGAAAGACAAGTTGAATGTTGGATGTTTGCCTTCTTTAGCCAAATATGGACCATTTAGCTACTAATTATTACCAATTTGGTTGATTTTCGGCTCGTGCGGTTTAAACTGGTTTTGGCAGTGACTTATATTCGACTCTATGCTTTCTGTTCAGATGTGTTCGGATGGTGTATTAGAAGAAACTAATAATTTGTTCATAAGAAGTTAGAATCGCTTCGTTGTGAAAAGTGGAGAAATGCCATTTAAACTTCACCTCTCTGGTGGTGCAAAACAATTTTCTAGCTTGATGACAACCAATCCGCCTTCAACAATCATCGATTTTGCTCTCTATAATCAAACTTTATCCTGAGAGGAAGAAATATAAGGTTTGTTCTCGTACTCCTTTTTGAACGTTGCTGATTGAAAGTTATAAGTTGGAGAAAATAGAGGAATATGAAAAGCAATTACAGGAACAGACATATTGCTTCGCCCTTGGCAGGCTAAGGGAAAGAATTCGAAGAAAGCGGAAATGATGGCAACCAATTTTCATTCAACGATTTTTCATTTCTTTCTTCAGAATCATCTCTGAGTGCAATCGCGCTGGAGTGAGACGAAACAGGGGGACAGCTTGATTGCAGCATCAATACAACTTGGGAGCCGGATAAAATTCGTACAATCCTTAATACGCAATAGCCAAAGCATACGGTTACAGTATCCTTCAGTTGCTGTTTGCTTCTGACAAACATGCAAATAATAAATCCATTATCGCTAAAACTTCACCGTCAATCATTTCAAACAAGAAACATACTGTAAATTGATCGGCTGTTACCATTTGTGGAAATTTTCATTCTTCATTAACACCATACCAGCTTACGTTTCAGGCCAGTGTATCGAATATAAGCTATCCACATACATTTGCGTTGTACGCATGTATTTGTGATGGTTTTTTATGCTCTGAACACTGCATGCTGTGCGTTTGACTGTCAGCTTTCTTTTGTTTACTTGTTTGTGCGGTTCAAATTCTGCGTTTTCAAAATGTCGCGTATTGAAAAGGAAGTGAAAATTAAGGTTCTGGACACATGGCTAAGTGAGAAGGGTATTACTATGCGAAAATTGGCGAAGCGGTTTGGAATTCATCATGCGAGTGTTAAAACCATCATTAATAAGTTTGGGAACACTATTCTTTGGATGAGCTACCAGGAAGAGGCAGAAAACCCGGTTCTTCCAACCCGAAACTGGAGCAGAAAGTGATATCTCTAATCATGAAGAACAAATCAATGTCAATACGTGATTTGGCCAAAAAAGCAGGAACGAGTGTCGGAATGATCCAGCGTATCAAGAGGCGAAACCACCTGAAGACCTACAAGAAGCAGAAAATCTCGAAACAAAGTGCAGAACAGAAGAAGCGAGCAGCAACAAGGGCCCGGAAATTGTATTCGCGTCTTTTGCAGCGTCCGGATGCATGCGTTTTGATGGACGATGAGACCTATGTAAAGGAGGACTCAAAAACCCTTCCAGGTCCACAATACTTTACTGCCGTCGTTGGGGAGGATGTGAGCGATGCGGACAGGTCGATTCAAGTGGAGAAATTCGGTCGAAAGGTACTGGTATGGCAAGCAATATGTTCCTGTGGTTTGAAGTCAACCATTTTTTACACTACCGGAACTATAAATGCGGAAATCTATCGATCTGAGTGTCTCCAGAAGAGATTGTTGCCTTTATATAAGAAGCATAGTACACCTCCACTGTTTTGGCCGGATTTAGCGTCGGCTCACTATGCCAAAACCACTCTCAATTGGCTTGCGGAAAAGGGTATAGATTTCGTTGAGAAAAATATCAATCCACCAAATTGCCCTCAGCTTCGACCCATCGAACGTTACTGGGCAATCGTGAAGAGGGTCTTCAAGAAGACTGGTAAGGCAGCTGGGAACATGCAGGAGTTCAAAAAATTTGGGCTCAAGCGTCCAAAAAATGCGATGCAACACTTGTCCGGAACTTGATGAAGAGCATTCGATCCAAAGTTCGAAAATTCGTGAAGGAATAACTTAAATTTCATCCGGTCTTCATTATGTTCAAGTTTAACCTCGTACAATAAAGGATCAATTTTTTGTATGAATAAAATATCGGTTTTCAACAAAATTTGAAAGAAAGTTTGTGGATAGCTTATTTTCGATACACTCCTTAATTCCGTGTGGTTATACTGCCGTATCAAGATTCCGTCCTTCTGGAGCTTGTCCAACTTCACCTTGAGTTTGTCCTGCAGTGCGATCGGCACTCGCTGGAGCTGCTGAACACTGGCTGAAAGCTGTCATCTACTGTCACTGTGTTGGTTCAGCTTCGATACGGTACACCTTTAATTTTTCTTCTTCCATCTTCGATGGAACACCGAATTGCAAAATTGTATCAATTCCAGGGTGAGGGTCGTATTAGCATCGGTATCGAGTTCGTACGCATTTTCTTCCAGTTTCCACTTTGCATCTTGAGATGAACTTCCCCAAGCACATTGCCACCTTTCTGAAAGTTATCATAGATCTTCACAATCGCGCCTTCCTCTTCCGAATCACTCGACTGTCCACGGTACTCATTCTCCGAATCACTTCCATCATTGCTGTAGTCTTGCCTCGCTTTTTTCCGCCTTTTGTTCTTTCCCGCACGGCATACTTTTTCAAAGTGGTTCCTACCACCACACTGTTTGAACTTTTTACCGACAATTTCACCTTATTCAGTTGTTGGGAGAAGCTCCCATCGTTCATAGCCCTAAAATCGGTCGACTACGGTTGGCTGGGCATGACTAAAGAATGTCGGACGACAGCCCAGTTGAAATTGTAGATTAATTGTAATTAAAGTGTAGATCACAAACCGACGGGCACAAGAAGAAGAGGTGCATAACGAGCAAGGTGGATTGCTCAAGTAGAAGGCGATCTACGAAAATTCGCATCCTGCGAGACTAGAAAAGTGCAGCCATGGACCGAATAGAATGGAATAGACAACTTCTGTGTACAGCAGAGGCCTGCCCGGCCTTAGCCTGATTGGTAAGACAAGTATGGGAACTCTTAGATTAGTGCCTTCACAAATTCGAAGTGGCGATGGAAATCAGTCACGATGGCGGCCATTTTCGTTTTCCAGCGAACTTAACCTTAAGATTTAAAATAAAACTATAGGAAGAACATGTGGTATTACACGAAACGCCTGGAAGGCGATTTTTTTTCTCTCATAACATGTTGAATTCGATTGCAAGCAGGCAATCGCCTGGCAACATACAACTCAATTTCCGTGCAAAAACAAACACACGGCTAACAAAATGCACGGAATCAATTAACATTTCCCCTCGATTTGCGTTTGAGAACGGGTCTCCGGCTGCCATCAGGCAGGTATGACTAATCGGCAACCTGATCGGGCACGACTAAGCAGAACGATATAAATATTTTGTCTTTTATTGTTATTACCCTGCTTGATGTCCGGGAGATAAAAGTTCCTCTTTAAACGCATGCAACTGAGATTCGCATCCACCTACCAACTGGCTTCTGATCCCGCCACGAGCTTCGCCTTCGTCACTGTCGTACGAATGTCGAGTTGCAAATAAAAAAAAGAAGTCTATCCACCATAAATTTCATTATGAGGTTTAAAATTGCCACACTGGAACACAGAATATCCATTCAGACCCTGGTATTGGGTATAGAGATGAGTCCAAACGTGTGGCTCGCCGTCTGAGCTAACATTTGGAGGTTGCAGATGAGTGGCATGTGAGCAAAAAGTGTAGAATCGATTTTCGCATCGAACGGCGCACTCTTTGATCTTCGATATCGGATGACACAATTCAATAGGATGACTCAAAAAGCTGCCATTGATAGGATAATTTATCGCTTTTCGAGTTGAAAATGAGTTATGGTTTTGAAATGGGAGTCCATTAATAAATCGTGTAAATTGAAAATGCATATTCCGAAATATAATGCAATGTCAAACGATTTATGGTGAGCTTTTTTTTTTTCTGTTGAGGTGGTATAAAGTTGAGGAGCTGATTCATCACATAAAATTTACTGACTGGTGGCTTGAGCGGTGATCGTTTGGTATCATCGTCGTGCGCCAAAAGCTGCTAGCTAGTCAGAAACGATGTTAGCCTTAATTTCTATCAGCGACAACAAGCAGAAACGCAAATGTCGCTGAAATTTGATCAACTCCAATGAACACTATACATTTTATATTTTCATTGGCAATATACCATCGCATGTGGCCGTAGCGGAGTGGAAAGCCGAGTGCTGCATAGTGAAAAAAGAAAAACAAATAAAAGATGCTAGTAGGCAATAACGAATATTGATTAACGGTTAACGATCCAAGCTGATTCGAAATTTACCTTGGCTGTGGAAACATGATGGAAAAAAAAATTATTGAACGTTTTTTTCATGTAGAATTTACAAAAAAGCTGAAGGAATCATTTTGAATTTTTTTTATTAGGTTTTAAGGGAAAAATAGCAGGAAAATTATTCGTCTGCTGGGTGTTAAATTCCCATCATTTATTGCACAGAAGTTCACCTTATCTGCCATCTTTTTCCAACATTTCGCAAATTATACGCTGTTTTGATTGTTTTGCCACATTTCTTTAATTTACGCTTGATAAGGTTACGGGATGCAATGTCAGCCTAGACAAAATTTTATTTATTCCTTAGCAGTTGAGACTTTATTAATCAATATATAGGCATACACTTCAGTGATATTTTCGAATTCCTTATCTGTTTAGTAATCATGGTTGCACTGGTTAAGCTGAAGGCATAATCTTCAAGATCTTGAAATGACCTGAATTTGGCTAAAATGAGCCGATATGCCTAGTATTGCATCCAAGATGTATAAAAAAAAGTCACACAATATAAATGAATAGATTACATACAATCATGAACAATTATTTCACAAGAAAACCGTGGACGCATGGAATTTTCAACATCGACATTTTTTTCATGAACCACGTAGACTAATTTTTGAAAAAAATTCCAAAAATTTGAAAATTTGAGTTTTTTTGAAACATTTTTTTTCTCTATACATATTTTTGAAATTTTGTATCGAGTGTAGACTGTGCTCAAGTTTCAAAATCGAATCCCATTATATAGGAACCATGCTGAAATCTAACGGGTACAGTAATGTGTCAAAATATTTATTTTACAGTCATGTTGGATTTTTGTATACGACAACCACGGAGTTTGTTAACATTTTTCCCTGAAAATGTACTTTTCCTCGCGACCCGCTCGCCTACACTGAAATTTAAATTTTTATTACGAAATCGAATGTAGAACTAACAAATCTATTCGTTGTTTTCTACAACGAAATTGATTTGTATCTTTTAAGAAACTACCTTCGTATTCAATGCCACATGCTGTTACATAACTGTTAAAAGCACGAAGCATTAGTTGACACAGCAAGAACACTCGTTCATTGTACGAAAACAATACTCTCTCTCGGTTGGTGCTAAACGGATGAGCCTGGACATCAATAGAAGCATAAAGCACTACGCACTCTCATTTTTACCAAATCCCTCAATCGAAAATTTAAATGGATTAGCATAGATTGTTCTTAAGAAGCCCCTATTTGATTGATACAGTTGTAAAAATTGAAAGTTTATGAAAAAGGGTATGCTTCAAGCATCGGCTGTGAAAGGTTGTGTCACTGCTTAATTACGCACTATTTTGCTATCGTGCGTGGCGCGTTTCGTATTGTTTCGGTTATCTATAATTCAGCGATGCGAGTGATCGAGTGAGCATAGAAAAAAAAAAAAAAACTACAAAAATGCTTCATGGTGAGATGTTGTGGTTCGCCGGGCTGGTGGACCGGTGGTGAGGATCACAATTAATTTTCATCCATAATATTGGTTTGCCATACTCGCCGTGTCACTTGGAGAAAGTAAGCCTCTATACCTTTTTGTGAGTGGCTCCAATACCATCCTTACTATTGGTTTAAATCGGTTCAAATCGGATTTCCAGCATTATAGAGAGTCTTTTTGTTTTTCCAATGAAAAACCACCACCACACTTTGTGAGTGGCCCCAATAGCATCCTCACTGTTGGTTTAAATAGGTTCAAATCAGAAATCGGTACTTATATTTAAATATTTCACTAAACGCCGCGTGAATTCAGCTTATCGTTTACCAAAAAGAATCCTGCTGCCATTCAATCCTGTTATCCAACATCCCAGTGAAAGTGCAGACGGGGTCTCGGCTTCCAATAAAACGAGTATCACGTCGACACATTCCTACCCTTTCCTTATTTGACATGCATTCGGGAGAAGCAGGCGCCAGTATTGCCTTAGTTTGTGATGACCAGTTTTTACACATTGAGGATGTATGCTAGTCTCAACCATCATCTGTTGGTTCTCTGTGTTATAACAGCTGATCTGGCAGCAACGGAGTAGCAACCTTGGGCGGTCAGTCATGCTCATTATCTTGCTCATGCTTATAGAAAGGGATAAAATCTTTGAATAGGATAAGACCACAGCAACTTCTCGCACTGATTAGCATGCTGTCTTGCTTTCTCGCACGCTTATCAAATTACTGGTCTGAAAATCGGATACGATTCGTCTCGTTTCACCTTATATCGTAGCATGTGCTCCATTAATATCTCTTGGATACAGAAACAATATTTCAAAATATTGAGTCAAACTGTAAGATATGATTAACATATATTCTCAATGAGATATATGATATATGAGACTACAGTACCGTAGAACGAGATATTATTGAATTATTTGTTTATTTGTTTATTTGTTTATTTGTTGTTATAGATTTCATCTGACATATGTTTGTCTTCATGAATAAATCAGTTAACGCTAGCATTAAAATAGTCTTCTTATAAAAGTAGTCAATGGCATATTAAAATCGAACAAGGAATAAACACTATTAAACGCATCGGCAGCAGCACGCAGGGGTTCGTTCATACCATAAAGATGATTACGAGGCGCAAGGTGCAAAAACGGCCCCACCCTGCCCCCCTCTGGCTACGCCTATGCACTAAGTCAAAATGTATATGGTTAAGTTTTGTAGCGTTTAACCTTCCTCGGGTATTAAAAAAAACTGACACATTAGACATTAAGGTCAATATTGACCCAGATTTCAACCCTTTCTAGAATTATGAAATTTCAACTTAGAAACAATGTTTACATCTCGTTTGAAAGGTTATGGTCTCAAAAATACATTGGTGGTAAAACCGATGTTTCGATGTGTGAACAGAATTGCATACAAATCATTCCAGGCTAGAGAGTTGCCGCCTTGAACAAAGTTTCTCAGCATGCCATTTGTCGTCTTTTGACTTCATCAAATTAGTTCCAGATCATGCCGCAAAGATGGCGCTGCAGTATATCTTTTCCAAATGAAGCGCTTGAGAGTTACCGCCAGATCTTGCCGCAGAGATGGCGCCGCAAAATTCATTTAGCTTTAGAGAGTTGCCGTTTTCTGAAAAGTTTCTTAGAATGTCATTGGTTGTCTTATGACATTATAATAATAATTCCAGATCTTGCCGCAGATATGGTCCTGCAGTCTATCTTTGCTAAAGGAAACTATAGAGAGTTACCGTCTCGGGCAAACATTTTCAGTATGTCATTTTTCGTATTTGGATATTATCAGATTAGTTTGTGCACAGAGAAAGAGAATCAAATGTTGTCTTAAACATTTCGTACACTCGCAAATTTCAAATCAGCGGTTATAGAAGAGAAATCGTCGATCATCATTGCAATCAATACACCAAATCAGCTAATGTGATAATCTCAAAAGACGACAAATGATGAAGAAACTTTGCCGAAGACGGCAACTCTCTAGAGCTTCATTTGCAAAGATAGACTGTGGTGCCATCTCTGCGGTATGATCTAGAACTAATGTGCTTATTTCAAATGTCTTCATTTTATATTTTCAAAAACTTTGCCGAAGATAGCAACTCTCTAGATGGCATAGAAAGACTGCAGCGCCATCTTTGCAGCGCAATTTGGAACTAATATGATAGTGCCAAGTGACTATATTCTACATTCTCAACAACTTTTCTGAATACGGCAACTCTCTAAAGCTTCATTTGACAAAGATAGACTGCAGCGCCATCTCTGTGGCAAAATCTGGAACTAATCTGATGATTTCAAATGACTACATTTTATATTCCAAACAACTTTGTCCAAGACGGTAACTCTCTAGAGCTTCATTTGGCAAAGATAGACTGCAGCGCCCTCTCTGCAGCACAATTTGGAACTAATATGATAATATCAAAAGACGATTCGTTACGCAATGAGAGACTTTGCCGAAGACGCAAATTCTCTACAATTAGTCTGGAATGATTTATATGCATTTCTGTTAAGATCTGTATCCGCAATAATCCGGACACCTCAAAACATGAATAAAACATAAATTTCGCATTATATTTCGGTCGTAGTTGTTTATTTCAGATTCATGGGATGTGTTTTAACAATTCGTGAAGACAAAACATAGTTATTCGGTATTTGCATAACATTTTCGAACTTTGCGCTTAACTCCGTCCATTAGGGTTTGTACAGACTTATCAGAAATCGTAGAAGCCGCCTTTGTCCAAATTTGCTGGAAGTCAAGTCTTTGATTTCTTGCTTCTTTCCAGAAAGGTTCCGCTTCATCAGAGCCCAATATCTCTCGATTGGTCGTAGCTCTGGGCAATTTGGCGGGTTTGAGGTTTTTGGTACAATGTTCACTTGATTTGCTTGGTACCACTCCATCACAGTTTTAGCATAGTGGCATGATGCCAAATCGGGCCAGAACAAAGGTTTTTTTTTTGACTTTTGATGATGGGTAGCAATTGCTTCTGCAGACACTTTTTCTGATAGATCTCCTGGTTGATTGTGCCTGTAGTGACGAAAGATTTACTCTTTTTGCCACACGTGCAAATTGCTTGCCAACCAAGGTATTTTTTGGGAAATTTCGATGCCTTCTTCGTTCTGAAATGCTCAGCTGTAGCATTTCTGGCCATAGCAGAATAAAAAGCCAGCCCTGGAAGCTGCTTGAAATCCTCCAGGACACAAGTTTCATCGTTCATAACAACGCATGAAAACTTCGTCAAATATTCGCAGTACAAACGTCGAGCCCGTGATTTTGCTACCAAGTTCGGTTTGTCGTTGCGATTTGGAACTGTTTTTACTTTATATGACTTAAGTCCCAAACGTTGTTTTGATTTATTGGCCAAAACCAGGCGACATCCCTATTTTAAAACGAGGCCACCGTTCGAATGGAAAGATTTGGGTTTTTCGTTAATATCCTTTTCACCTTTCGGTCCATGACAGGATCAGCGCGTCCAATGTTTTTGTCACTTCTCGGTTTCCTCTCCACCGTCAAACGTTCCGAAAACGATTTGAGCACATCGTGAACAGTGGATTTAGGCAAATCCAACGTTTTTGCAAGGTCCCATATCGACAAGTCAGGATTAGCCGTACGCCCGTACAAAATTCGCTCGCGCATTTTTGCTTTCGTCGCCATCTTGAATACTAAACATGAAATGTAAACATCAATCATAGTCTTTTTCATCATAGACTCTCAGCTATACCACAGTGAATTTTTTTATTCCTACGTGAAATATTTCAAAAGTTACAGTGATTTGAAGGTGTCCGGATTAATGTGGATTCAGACCTTAATACAGCCAAACTAAAACTTCCTTCCCTTTGTAGCAGATTTCTGGCGGACAGTGTTATCGGAACCAGTTAATTTTTATTTCAACGCATTTTTGAGACCAGAACCTTTCAAATGGTGCATACACATTGACGCCAAGTTAAAATTTCGAAATTCTACGAAGGGTTGAAATCCGGTTCAATATTGACCCTAATGTCTTATGTGTCACTTTTTTTGAACAACCACCTTGAACTGATTTAAAAAAAAATATTTTTATGCAAAAATGAAGAATTGCGTAAAATACCAAAGGTCACAAAATTTCAGCCCGATTGGTTTGAAAATAAGAAAGATAGCGTACATGTAAGTTGCGCTATGGGTCAGAATTGACCCCAATATCTTAGAAAGGTTAAGCTATACAATGTTATAAGAAAGGTCTATAGACATGATTGACGCCAGTAAATAAAAAAAATCAACGGATCAATTGATAAAATTGCTAGGGAATGTTCGTTATACTATTCGTTCATGATATATACGAAACAGCATCTTATAATTTGTGTGAGATATTAAATTGGGGAGACCCTTTCATTATGGTGGCTCTTTCAGAGGCGAAAAATCTCCCTCAGAAGAGAGAAGGGAGCCAGGATCATTTCATGTGTTGCAATGTGTTTTGCATGTTGGCTACAAGTGGACTGTACAGATGATAATCTATTGAATTGCACAGGGGAAGTGGGATTGGATCATGGACAAAAACACCGAAAATGTGCTGAATTTTGACATTTTTTGCACAACATTTGAAGTTTTTCATTGCGACCAATCACACGCATCAGTAAACTGGCATGGGAGAAAATGTCATGACATTTGTGTACTGTTCGGTAGTATACCGTACTGTCCTTCAAGGGGCGAAACTTTTTTGGTGCCACCAGCCAATGGTTTTAATAATGTTGCGACATAGATTAATGTCACTAAGAATTTTGCTAAAAATTGGTATAGAATTTATTTATTTATTCGTCAACAGATAAGAATGTTTGTACCAATGTTTATACCAATGACTAAAAGATAAATCTAAATTACTCAGAATAATTGCCACAGACATCTTTGAAAACAACGCTTACACTACAGTCAAACACATTATAGCAGCTGTTAAAAACATGGCACATCAGAGCATCGAAAGAAAGCCCGGTTCCGGATGGCCGACATCGCTGCGTGCGCTTGGTCGGGAGGTCGGTTCAACCGGCCAAACAGTGAAAAAGTACCTGGCGAACATGAACATACATGTCAGGAAGCGGAAGTCGCGTCCACCGGTTTGGAGCAGCAGGAAATGACGCAGCGGCAGCGGCTGAATAAGATGGTCGACTCGATTTTCCCGACGAATCGCGACATGGCGGTGGTGATGGGTGACGAGACCTATCTCACCCTGGATGGCAACGACTGGCAGGGCACTTCGTATTTTACTTGCCCCACGAAGGAAGTGAGCTCCGAGGTGAAGTTCATTTCACACACCAAGTTCCTCAAGAAGGTGCTGCTATCAGCGAGAAGGGGATGTCAAACCGCTCTTCTTTCGCTTGGGACTGACCGTGAACGAGGAAATTTATAGTACGAAATGCCTGCCGGAAGTTGCGTCGTTCATCAAGAAATACCATAAGGGTGAAGATGGCGTCGGCCCACTACTCGAAGCGATCGTTGGACTAGATGGAGCGGCGGAATATCGATGTGGTACCCAAGTCGGTGAACCCACCCAACGTCCCCCAGCTGCGTCCCATCGAGAATTTCTGGGCTAACCTGAAGCGTTAGATCTACTTCAACAATTTTGTCGCAAAAACTGAGGAGGAATTGATAAATAAAACGAAGAAAGAACTCAAAAACATGCCTACACGCATGTTTTCGTCCGCCATGGCGAATGTTCCGGTTAACTGCCGGAAGGCCGCTCGCAAGGTTTTAGCTTTTTTTTTTTTATCACCATCCGAAAAAAGTCCATTTTTTTAATGCAAACGTTAGCATGCGTCACTGCATACCATCTGGTACTCAGCGAGCGAACTGTTGATTCCACCTCCGTTCTGGTAGTACAGAAGGTCTTTCAATTAGGGGGCATTGGAATCGGTAGGCAGTGATCTGAAAGTGAAGGCAGTATCAGGTCTCGCAACGTCATTAGATGAAGGATACTTGCCCTAAATGGCAGCTTGGAGAACCCTGTCCCCATCACTAGACCCAGGACCAAGACGACTTTGACGGCTGGAACGAGCAAATAAATAGAACATCACTGCAACCGGTAGTAGGCACAGTTGAGCTAGGAGGGTCCAGGGTTTCCATACTGCTTTGAGACGTGCGTCCCAGATCGGTTGAAGTGACGGTCGATGTATGTTGATGAAGGGCGTGGGTGAGATGACAAGTATGTAGCGGGCTGGCAGGAGTTGATAACAGCGGCCTACTGGAAGCATCAGCAGGAGAAAGAAGGCTGGAATCAGAAGATTCATCAGGAAGAGTACGCTCAATAAATTGCGGGTACTTGCCTGAATTTGCAGCTTGGAAAACATCTTTGTTATAAGCGATATCAGGACAGTGCGAACTACGATGAAAGATGACAGCAAAAGGCGGAACTGAGTCGAACTAAGAAGAGGTCTCCTTGGTGCAGTCAACTGCGCGTCGCGGTTCAGTTATTCTTCCTCCAAGGCATATCCCAACGCAGACTGAACAATTCGGGACGTACCGTTTCCAAGTGGAGCAAGAGCCAGAGTTTGGGAAGGTTTCCAAAATTTTGCGGTTGATCTTTAAATTCTCGGAAATAGATGCCTTTCGGCCACGTTGGTGAGGAAAGAGCTTTTTCCTTCAGATCTGCATTCAGTCCAAGATTGAAGGAGATGAAATACATGGAGTTGACGTCCTTTCCGTTGGCTACTAGTCTTAAAACCTCCGGAGGCGATGAGTTGCTAAAGCTCCAACCTGCTTGACGGTTACATCGCGGAAAATACGTGAAAGATACAGCCAAATTGCCGAGTGATGGGGATACTGACTCGGCTGAGCCACACATGAGTCTGCCGAAAAGTCGACAATTTCTGGAAACATTAGCATTTTCGGTGCGCTTCGAAGACCTCGGCGTTAACGAGTTGAAGTTGATAAGCGCATTAAAGTTGTACCGTAATTCGTTCTTTAGCTCGTTCATGATGTCTGACTTGATGCTTTCAACAATTTCGTTGTGCTTGCTGAGAACAACTTCTTGGCCAAGTTCGTAGGTGGAACGAATTGAGCTGCGGACACGCATATGTAGAAATCCCGCCGCATCGAGGATGATATTCCGCATTGCAAAATCCTTGGCAAGTGAGTTTCATTTCAGAAATCTTGCTTTCACAAGTTTTCGTATGAAAACGTGATTCTATATTAGTCAAATGACGTATCCAAACCAAAACTGAAGCATATATTCATTTTTAGTCGGATTATCCTTAAACCTTTAACGGAATAAATAACAACATTATGGTTAGGTTTCTACTTCATTGGTTTACTGGACCTCCTTTCAATTACCAAATGGCCGCACTTTGCCCTTGACACCACTCATAAGGTTTTCGGTAAAAGTGGGGCCGACTTCTGCAATCGGAAACTTCAAGCGAAGATAATCAGGGCAGCTCAAAAGCATCCTGGGATCTCCGGCAAAAAAGTTAACCGACTTCTTTTGATACCTTTACCCACTGTTTCTTCAAAGCCAGCTCGTTCTCTGTTTTACGAAGTTTGATCTTCTTGATGTCTTAATCGAACGAAGCTCCGGTGAGATCGGTGGGTTGAAGTCTTTTGGTACAAAAACAACATTGATATCTTTGTTCCAGCCTAACATCAGCCGTGCGTTGTGGCAGGATGCCAAATCCGGCCAAAATAGCGTCTCGCCTTCGTGAGTCCACAGAAAGGGCTTCTGGAGGCACTCGTCTCGGTAGATTTGCCCACTAATGATACCCGTCGTGATGTATGGCTGGCTCATCCACAGATGGGCTGCTAAAGGAACGACTTTTTTTTGCGAATTTATCCACCTTCTTCTTCCTTAAATGAGTTACCTTCTTAGGAACGGTCAACCGTGATGTGGCAACGTAAAACTTCTGCGCCAATTCTGCCAATTGTTTTGTGCCCGCCTTTATGTAAGTCTCGTCGTCTACCACGACGCACCTGGCGTGGATTTTGGCTACCGTATTTTATTTGTCGTTCTGGTTTGGTGCCTTCCTGAGCTTGTAGACGTGGAAGTCGGCATGTTTCATCGTCTTTCAACAAACCAGGAGAAACTCACCGCTTTCTTTGCCACATTTGGTCGACGCTTGAATAGATTCAACACTTTCCTTGCCTTCACCGGATCAGCTGTCTTCGGTTGTCGGCCACTGGGTCGTCTGGGTCTTGAATGACTTCACCACCTGGAACATCGTCGAATGATGGAATCGCAGGTGTTTTCCGATATATCTGTGGGACGCAGTCGGATTTTCCACGACCGCGCACAAACGTAAACAACGTAAACATTTGCACTCTCAGCTACGCACACGCTACAAAGTTACAAGCTTATCATTGTGTCTCATTTTTTTCGAGACCAGTCTTCATGCGACGCAGTGAACTTTTTCGCCGGAGATCCCAGGATGCCTTAGGGCTGCCCTGATTTTCTTCGTTTGAAGTTTCCGATTGTATGTTCCACCTCTATGCTAGTTTTGCTTTGTCGATTTTGAAAATTTGAGACCTATGACAACTAGAGGCGCAAAAGTAATTAAAAAAAAAGCGACCAAATACTAACTGAAACTGATTTTAATCGCACCCGCGTTTCGATCTTCTTTTATTAAAAATTAGAAATGCAGACAGAATTTGTTACATAGAGTGCGTTTCGGCTTTCATTGGCAACACATATTTGGGGTGACTGTGTTGAGGGATCAAGCATATCGCAGCAACCAGCTGAAATATTCAAATATATCCTAATCTTAATCCTAATCACAGCAACCTGTAAAGCCATGCAATAAAGATTTTTTCATTCCATTGTTACCTACCATCAAGATCGGTTCACTTTTAATTTCGCTCTGCTAATAGACTGTGCCAATTTTGGTCCTGGTTTTCTATTTGGACCCAGAAAAACGTTAAACAACAACTTTAACGTTTGAATCAACAGTGTTAACACATATTAGGAGTCAAAAGTATTTTTCAAGTTTGTCTGGAACTTGCCCGGTTTTTTCATTAACCACCGTTAATGAAAAACCACCGTTAACATCCGTTTCGCTCTCCATGTGTCCTAATTTTGTAATAAAAGAAAAAAATACTCAATGTTTTATTGTCAAGCAAATTCTGCAGCGGCATTTAATCACACTACTGGGTAGCAATCCCATTCTGCATTATGAATTATACTGCGTGCATTTCTCAATTCATTCAGGCAGAGATTTTCACAATTTCTTGCTTTGTTGCTTCCAAGCGGCAGAAATAACGAGGACTTTAAAATTTATCGTCCCATGTGACGATAAAAGTTGTGCTGAAAGTGGAAAGAAACAGCATCCCTATATATTGATGTCCTAAAGGCTGGAAGGCGCACTGGGAGACTATGCAGAAAAAATAAATCCATACATACTTTTATGTTTATTTCCCATCCCATTCCCCATCCCAACAACGACTGGTCTATTCGTAGGAAAATCTTCTCATTTTTTTTCCTTTCGTCGGCCGCCGGTCTATGAGCGTGCATCTTGCTTTTCACCCGGCTGCTGCTGGCAATTTTGTTCCTGTTTTGGGGTTTTCCCACTTCACATCGCTCATATCCGCTATAACCGACATGGCCATAGGTACCCAACATACGCAAAAGCGTCCCGCCACAACTGACGACCACAAAGGTAAGTGACGACGATGATGGAGTTGCCCCATATCTTGCAGGCATTTTCGTGGAAAACAACGGCACTCATTGTACCTGTTATCCTTAGTTGGTGGCGAAACGGCACGGTCGCTAGATTTTTTCCGATCTCTCTACCACTATGTGGGAAAATTCTCGTTGCTCTGCATTTCCATATAACCTCCCACAGTGAATCCAATCCTACAGTGACTCCGAGAACGCGTGGCTCAAACGAGAGTCACGTGAGCCCGACGATATAAAAAGAAGGAGCGGGAACTGAGCCAGTAGAGCGCATCACCGGAGGCTGAATAATAGGACCAACCTGCATCGTGGCAATCGTTTCGTTCTAGTTTCGCTATTTGAGCCAAGTTGTTTTCGATAGGGTAATGCCGATGATTGTGATTTCACCCTTTTCGTTATGTGGTAAGCATCTTCCATGGTTCCACGTGACCCTACATAGTTAGATGGTTGGGCTCAACCCATTGGCCTCTGTCGTCATCAGTCACACGGACGATGAAAATCCAGCCGAGATTTTGGCATCAGCTGCGAATAAATAGATACGAGATTGCGCTTTCCTCCGAAGGGAATCCGAGAATGAAAAATAGAGGAAACGCAAACTACAAGCCACCGATGGTCTTGATGTTCATATATCTGTTTTCCTTCCAAGTGTTCCAACCTCCTTAGAGGATGAGAACCACTTGCACTGTGGCCAACAAACAGTTCTTCTATAACCACTTTTGCCACCCATTCCACTCCGGAGTCCATTTTTTTTTCTCCTAGTGACAACCAACACAGCAGCCACGAGGAGTCTGTCTGTTGTCGAGTTCTACCCAGTGGCTGCCGGGGACAGCATGGCGCCAGTAAATATCGATTTGACGAGAACATCTAGTAGCGCAAGACGAAACTGCGTTGTCATAGGAAACAAGTTGAGCACCAAGGAGGAAGAAAATCTGTGTCACGTGGTCGTTTCACAGTTAAATTACAATCAACGACAACCCCAAAGACAGTTGGGTTGAGGAGACTTTCGTAAGTTTTGCACTTGAATGGGCCTTGCCATAACCATTTTTTCTACATGCAATCCTCCTATAGTTTGTGTAGAAAATAAATAAAAGCAAAAAAGCACATCGGAATAACGACTTCCTTGCTCCATGGTATCGCTTATTTCCAATCCATCTCTCGCTGCAAATGACACAGATATCGCTGGGTTGTCGCCGTGGCTCGGAAAACTGGAGGGGGAGGAGGACGGGCTTTGAATAGGCATTGAATCGTCCACCCACACACAAATCGCGTGTGTCACACTCCGGAAAACAATAGCTATGAAGCACCGACAAGGAGCACAAACGGAGCCAAGCTAACAAAATTTATAATTATTATCAATGTTCAGCATAAGTCGTGATTTATTTTTATGTTCCGTAAATAAAATTAATGAAATGAAACAAAAGAGATCGAACTGCTGATGGAGACAGACATCGACGGCGACAATGACGGCGTGGTGGGAAATGGCATTTGAGGCACTCGCTATTTGGTCGTTGAGATTTCGTTATAAATTATGCAAATTACGCGCGCAGCTTTTTGTTAGATCCCTTCCCTACGGCCGGCAGCCGGAGAGCGATCCGTGATGTGCTTAACCCAATGGCGCATGGTGCGAACGCGCTCAAACGGCGACAACCTAATTTTTAATTCAACGACGACGTCCGAACGATAGAGATTTATTTTATGATCTACGTCAGTCTCATAGCAATGTCGCCAATAAGTGATTGGAATCAATCAATACCCGGTTGGATTATTCGAAATCATGCTGGCTGTTCCTGAACTGTAAGGATATACATTAATTTGCCTAAGCTGTCTCGCTACCTTTTGAAAGGCTGATGGTAATTGCATTTTGAGTAGCATTGGTGGTTATAATTATCTACTCAGTAAGCAAAAACGGTTACCATTTGGTCACCGAATCAACTTTTATCACAACAGATGAATACCACCGAAAACAATTTACTCTGGTTTACATGACGATACATCTATTTTCTAAAACCAAGAACGAGAACAAAAACTGCCAATAATATCTGCCAGCAAAATATTTAGATCTTGCATTAGGCCCATCACCAAATGAAGATCTCATTTTTAGGAATATTTTGGTTTAATATATGATAGAGTTTCCTGTACTCCCAGCCTTTAAATGGAATAATTGAAATACAGTACAGATGAAGTGTTCTAAATCAAATAAAAATTTATAAAAAGGGAAGGACATTCTCTGTAAACGGTTCAGAGCCAACAAGAACCGAATCAAACCAACAGTAAGGGCATCTTCAACGGCGATCCAAATCGTGGATTGAAACTAAACCACTTTTGGTTATGATTTTTATGTTGACGTGAGAACTACACGACACTCATAGAACGCGACGCAAGACAATGCCAATGCCGAAATGCCGTTGATAGCAAGTATTTGGAACATGCTGAGAGCCATTCAAAAAGTTTCGCATGATATTTCTTTCAAATTATGCTTGAGAGCCAACTTAAACCGATAGAATTTCTTGTTAGCCATTTTTCGAACTACATCACCACATAATGTTCACCGTAACAATTCCATCTTTCATGACATAAATTTGCGAATTGCGTGAAATCAAAAACGTACAGGTTATTAACCAAAGTCAAACTAAGCAAAGAGAACCTTCAAGGTACAAATAGTCAAGAATCATTCTTTGAACAGTGCACAAGCAAACGGTGAATTTCGTTCCTTCTGCGCTCTGTTGCTTTGGCAGTTTTCCACAGATCTTTATTTCAAAATTCAGTGTTTTTCCTCGATAGTATTTCCACCGCAGTTTTAATCGAGTTTTTATCATTTGAAGAAGGAAACGTGCAGTTTAAACAGTGCATTAAAGACATTTAATTTATCGCAATTGGTAAGTGTCAAGCCATTTTGCATCACATCTTTGTGTGGCCACGCACACCAAAAGTCCATCTAGTATTAGCGTTCATCCATTCATCTGTCAACTACCCCCGATTATCGTACGATCATCGTTGAGCTCCACTTCTTGCCGGTATCCGCGGCCACATACGTTCGTCGACGGATAGCAGCAGTGATACATATGAGATATGGTTTTAAAGTAGGACTACGTATCTCTTTTCTACACCGGGTGTCATTTCAAAATTTTGAAAATTGAGAGCGTTGCGCAAAAGTGAAAGGTTTTTGAACGCTTATAACTCTCGTTTGACTGAACAGAATGACTTCATTTATACACCATTTGATCAGGAAAACTTACAAATAATTTTTATTTCAATTTCAATTAAGTAATATTAGTATGAGTAGTTCAATTTATCACTTAAAGATGACCTACTTTTGCTCCCATACAAATCTACACATGAACAGGTTGTAAATATAGTTTTCCCTCTCCGGGTCCTCAAAAGCGGGTAACAAATTGTCTTCTTTTTATTTCATAAAGTTTTATTCCATGTTAAATACAGCACTAGCCACACCCACCCCTCAGCTGTAACATTATTTGTCTATGTTTCCGGTGCCTGATTTTATAACTGAAACCTGTCCTCTCTTTTGAATTATGCTTCGTATTGCATTTTCGTGCCTCTCTTTTTTGGAGGCAATGCTATCAACACCAGTATAAGGCACACGATTTGAACCAAAATGATTTCATTGGGATATTCAGGTTCGATTGATCGATGCTTGTGTTATTCGCTCTCTCGTTACGAAGATTTTTTCTCGGTTTTTCTTTATCTCATCCGTTTTCTTGCGATTGTGAGTCTGGCTCCTAAATTATCGCCTGCGCTTCCTCATCTACAAACCAGAAGAAAGCGCTGCAAAGTTTTGCTAGTTTCCCCACTCGACCTATTGCCGTGGCAATAGGTCGTAAAAATCGATAAACCGCGTGGGTGGCATCCGCTTCCGAAGCCTCACCGGAGCCGAGCACCTCCCAGCGCAAAACGATGTTTGTGATAACTAGATTAATAGAATCATCCCAACTATCTTGCCGTCAGCCATTCACAGCGACGAGGAATTTAATAAACTACTATCCGGATTTAATACAGCACATTATGATGTCATGCTGGCCAAATAAACCGAAAATAGAAATTAATTTCTTAGGCGTATCAAAACCATTGTCCCTTTCAGGGCGACCAATTTAATTTTGCAATAAAAGAGTTAGTGTTTAAGTGAAATGTTCGTGATTTATCCTGAAGAACCAGTGTATATTATCAAAACTAGTACATTTTGGATTGTTTGGGGCATTCAGTCGAGAGTGGTGAATTCGGCAGAGATTTTGCATCAAACCCGAACTGATTTTTTTTTTCATTAAACTGAACCGATTTTCATAAGAAGGGACGGGTCAAGCAAAATAATAAAAACTTTTAATATTAACCAACTAAATGTGTTATATGTATAAATAATATGATACCATTATTACTATGCACCAAAGCGGTCCTACGTTATCCTCGCGGTTATATCTCTGTTATAATCCACCTCTAATTTTTGTTTTTCTCTTTTCCTCCTGAATTAGTGTGTATGTCAAGTATAATTCGATTTTGCGTTTTTGTAGTTTAAGTTATGTGTATTGTATATGTGTGTTTTGTGACTGATTCAATGGTTGAGCGGCATAAGCTCCCACGGGTGAGCCATGGATGATTTGTCGAAGGATGATTCAGCTTTACCGCCAAATAATTAGGTGTCTCATAAGATTAAACGATCACGAGCTGGTCCATGGGTTGTCTATTTTCAGCTCAAATTGAAACGTCTGAGTGTTTATCAGATTTTATACTTCGGGTCGTTGTGTCCGACAATAAGCAGGCTAATGAGATTGTCGTCTCTCAGCTCTCAACAGTCGAGAATAGAGTATACATCCCATCTCGGAAGCTCCGGTGATAATTGCCTCAACGTTAGTGCAAGTTGATTCCACTAAATCGTTCTTCACTGGCGGACTATTGATAGAAGTGCCCGCAGGCTTTGGTATATCGAATGAAATTCACAGCGTCAATCGTAAACTTCAAGCTCCTTGTTTTGTTAATGTCGCTGAATTAGCGGCAATACACTTTACGCTAGAAAATATTGCCTCGCTTACACAGGATCAGTACTTAATTTTTACGGATAGACGCAGTTCTATAAAGGTAAAAATTTCTCCGTGTTTTCTTATGAAAATACATGGGGCTTTCTAAGTGCTTTATCTTCGCGGCATTTCATCATCACCTTTGTGTCGGTGCCATCTCATAGTTCGGTTGAGAGAGCGAGGTCGTTTGCAATGGTGGGCGCTATGGAAGGCGATATTAATGATTGACAAATCGCCTTCAATTATTTTTTCCTTAATTTTTCGTCAACAGTCACTCGTAAGCTGGCAACATAAATGGAGTAAAGGAGATTTGGAGATTTATATCATCCTTATACATATATCAATAATACGTAGAGGAAAGTTTCTTCTATTTAATGCTTTTGTTGATTTATACAATTGGTTTGTAACTTTCGAGAAATCTGTATTGGAAGAGCTGTGTGTCGTGACCATATAATCGAGGTAAACCAGTATATGGTTTGATTAACCTTCACGCCGTGCTTATTTTATAGCATTGAATATGCGTACAAGTTTTTAATATAACTCAGTAAACTAAAATAAGGAAGACAGAACCAATTGCTCGTTGTACTTGCCCCTTTTTATCCCCATTAGATTTAAAATAAGAAGCAGTATTCTGCGCTTCCATTGATCGCATCACTTAACACAGTGAATTCATGATCTAAATTAACCTGCCTAATTTATGAAAGAATTGCAAATTGGGTAGTTTCTGAGGAAACGTCATTGTCAGATCATAGACACATTGTGTTTGAATGGAGTGGGGGAAATCGGTCAACTAATGCATTTAGAAATCTTAGAAAAACTAGCTGGGATCAATATGCTTAATTTTTGAACTGGGGGTTTTTTAAGGGGGGGGGAATTTTTTTAAAATTTTTTTTTTTGTAAATTTTATTTTTTTTATAATTTTTTTTTTTTTTTTATATTTGTTTTTTTTGTAAGGTATAGTAGTGGGGGGGAAGGGAGGGGGGGAACAAGCCAGTTGAGGTGGCAGATGTATCTGTGCCTCAACCTACCCCGCAGTGGGATGTTTGGCAAAGGTAACGTCCTTGGTTCGAGTACTACTTTACCCATGCCCTTTCGCTCAATTCTTCAATACTTCTATTCAATTTTCAACCTACCGTATACTGACGGAACTTTCAACACTTTCTCTTCATATCTTTCATTCTAGCAAACATTACTGTCCACTCTTAGTGTCTCATGGTGATGAGCGAACATCTCCTACTTCATCATTATCGTTACTCCACGTAGAGAGTATACATACACAACAATTACAAGTATGTTCCCGTAGATTGTTTAATAAAATAAAAAGAACCTCAAATTGGACCCTCTGTAGGAGTTCATTTACTGAGAACAATCAAGAAATAATAAAATCCAAACGAAGATCCTGTGTTCTAACGTGTGACCTTAGAGGGCTCTTGCAAAGGATGTTGGCGATACGCCTTACCGATCACTCGAAGGACTTTCTTCGCTAATTGATTAGCCCTGAAAGGTTTACCGCGATTTAGGATTCCACCAAACAAGCATCCAAAATACACTAGGTTTGCTGTTTCACACGAAACGATCAACCGAGCGCGCAAAGTTAGAGATGGGATTTTAACTGAACACTTAGCAGGATTTGTCATCAATTAGCCAAAGTAACGAACGACCGTAGGACTGTTCACTTCAACGTATGTTTTTGAACTGAACTATTTACAATTTCGCTATGCATATTTGTATTCCTTCCAAGTTCCACAGCGGCGATGCGTGACCATCGGCTATCGGTCGTGCGAATCCCTCTCTTGCTCTCTTGCGTTTTAGATGAGTCAAATAAAGGGTAATGTTGGGTCGGATAGGAAAGCGAATGCAATTGAACTTAAAACTACTATATACAGAGATCTTAAACAGGATCATATGATTGAACTTGGATTGAGAATGGAGTTTTTACAAAATCTCCTAGTGAAACGTTGAAGTTGATTATGGAGACTCATTTTCCTGGATCGGTTTTGTGTGTAGATCCAAACAGTCATGGATCTCTTCAAAATTTAAAATGTTCTCCAAGGACACTTCAAATGTCAGATGAAACAGTAAACGCCACAAATGACTTGGGTGACAAAAACGTGCACAATTCTGGATCGTTTCATCGTACCTACGGAAAACTGATTAATATACATCATTCGGCAGTCTCAAGCGTCATCCAAAATTTCCAGGAATGGATGACAGTGGCCACAAGCCAGGAGCTGCACAAAAACCGAGAACAACGTGAAAAACACCGAGCGAGCGCTAATTGCTCATTTCAAGTAGAATCCGAAAATTTCGACTCGGGACTTCTAATCTAATCTAATCTAATCTCACACTAACGCAGCCAATTCTTGAAAGCATCCTGGAAAATGACGTCTTCTGGAATGCATCATTTTTCTTGTCATCGGCCAGGCCAACTGCGTAGTGTGTGCCGCAGAGAGGATTCCAAGAAATAGAGCGATTCCAGAAAGAGTGTCTGAAATCGCTCTACTACTCCGAATCAAGGGAAGGAAGAAAGCGTGGACCTCCCGTACCAAACGCCTCCATATAGAGTTAAATAATGTGATAATTTGTATTTATCGTTGGGAGCATAGATGATAGAAAGATTAGTTTATGCTCCTTTTGCCTGTGGGTGGACTTTTGGCATTTGAACCAAAAGTCCGGCAATAATTTGACAAGGTTATAGCGCCTTATCTCGCTCACTGAAATTTAGATTGAAATTTAAAATTTACAGAATAATACACTGTGCTTCCACTATATACAAGCTCATCGATTTAGAACCACCCGGGGGAGACTTGGTCCTATAGCCAATGATTTCATTATCTCCAATCCGCTCAACCAATCGCAATGTTTTGTGATATAGTGGACGGATTATTATAATTTGAGATAACTCAATGCAGACGTCTTCAAAATTTGGCAGATCGACAGGCAATCGGTGGAGACCCACCTGGTACCTCATAGCAATATGCTTAGAAGCGGACCGGAAGATTTGATGAGCTACCTCCCCCCGAAAATTTCGACTCGGGACTTGTCAAAAAAAATTGGGGTTTGGAAAAAGGCGAAAAAAAAAAAGGAAAAAAGGGGGGTAAAAGGGGGAGGAGGGGGAAAAGGGGGGGAAAGGGGAGGGGGGGGGGGAAAAAGGGGGAGAAAAAAAAGGGCAACTTCAAAACCGTGCAGGTGTGCATTTTTAACCGTAACACATGAATTTAAATGTCCTGAACTCCGTGTGATTGAAACCAAAATATTGGGCCATGACCAAAAGAGAGGCAAAGGACGACAAATAAATGATTAGGAAGTGCAAAAAAAAAAAAAAAACTGGGAAAAAATTAAACCGTCGTATTTAAGCTGGAATAAATACTTATATTGAACTACTGTTAAAGTTTGGTTTCATTTCGGCAACTATAGCTAATTTACCAATCAATCTAAAGTGTCGCAATAATTATCGGCTCACCCTTTAGAGAATAAATGATGAATAATAAAAAAAAAAATTTTGCACAAAAAATGCGATCATTTGTAAGAGTTTAGAATAGGCATGAAAACAACTTCAGTGTTTTCTTTCTTCTAGTATTCTTGCACCAATGGCATGAGTGATTCCAATTGACGAATTTAAAGTTTGTAATTATATGAAAATATTTCCATGTATCCCTATTCGAATAAATGACGATTTTACAAAGGAATATACACTTTTAACGACATAAATCATCGCAAATCATAATAAATTTTCTAGCCAAATTATGTTTATATTTTGTATTTCTTCCAAGAGTTGAAAGATTATTTAATCAATTGTTATGTGTAGAAAGTCGATAAATTTCACCTGAATTCACGGTACGTTTTATCGAGGTTGCGTCTTACCAAAGTATGACTGTAATAAGATATTTCACGAGGACGTTTATTAGTGTACCTGAAACTTAACACTTTTTGACGATGCTGAATGTATATATAAAATTTCAATTGAAAAATCTGGCAGTTACACGCTCGTTCGACAAAGGGCAAAAACCACTCTTTTTAAAATAAACCGGATCTACTCCAAATTGAGTTACTAAACAGAAACTCAAGTTCAAGTAAAATAAATAAGTATTTATTCAACCCTTACAGAACCGGTTTTGTAAAGTTTTTACTCCTGCCAGAACCACCAGTCCCATATTGTGCGTTAAATGCATACAGCCAAGGGCAATACGTAAACAACGATATTGAATGCGCTCCAATTTAATGAGGTTATGGAGAGTGTGAGCTGTTTAGTGGAATATCTGTAACTAGAAAATAAGAAGAATGATTAGTAATTTCCATTTAATTCCAACTACCTTTATTGCTTATCTTGACAGATACGCGTATTTCGTCTACAATGTGCAGACTTCTTCAGTGTCGTGTACTAATACTCGACTGAAAGAAAACCTTCGCCACCTGCCGTATTTATCCTATTTTCTAAATACAAACACTTGTACCTACAGCTAACATTTCTTGTACCTAACCTATCCTGAGTCCAAAACAAATATTATGCTTGATATCTACCTCGCCTTTTCTTTATACCCAACCTGATTATTCCGTAATTAATACCCAAACGACATCAAAACCGACGCAGTGGAACACCCGCTGCTACCAGTCGAGTATTAGTACACGACACTGAAGAAGTCTGCACATTGTAGACGAAATACGCGTATCTGTCAAGATAAGCAATAAAGGTAGTTGGAATTAAATGGAAATTACTAATCATTCTTCTTATTTTTCTAGTTACAGGTATTCCACTAAACAGCTCACACTCTCCGTAATTGATTTATAGGTACGCGATCAATAGTCGCATCTCCTCACTTCGCTATTGTCAAAATGACAACATTGCCCAGGCTTCGCCAACCAGCGTCTCCATGTTTCAGCTGGTAGTCTTTTGTGATCATATGAATCGTGGAGGCGTGAGTTTGGAACATGTGAGGACGAGAGGTCGGTCGCACCCTCCATTTGAAGCCCAGTAGTGTCCTTAACACTAATCATATGTTAAAATTATTTAAGTGTTTTAAAGTAGTTTAACTTTAATTTGTTCTGTAAAAAAATGTTTTCGAGTAAAACGAATATAGTTTAAAACGAAATGCACGAGGAAATAATAGAAATAAATTTGATGAAGATTGTTCTTAAAGAGATATCTTAATGACGAGACAAAGTTGCATCCACAAATAGACATAATATGGTGCATATAGACCGACATTACATCTATATCCGTTGAAAATTTGCGTCTTTGAAAAGTAAGTATTTAAACAATTCGTAGTTCAGAGCAACGAACGTCTTATTAAGCTTATTCAAGTAAATAAATTAGCTGAACCTTCGTTCAGGTTGAGCCAAGGGACATATACCCTATTGCATAATAGAGATTCAGAGAAAATTAATTGCACCCTACTGTGAAAGTGTCTTGAAATAAAATCACCCGATCAAAGTAAACATAGACTTCAGTCATTTACAACCGTACACAAACAACACCACAACACTAATGTTGTGATAGGACTTTCACAGTAAATCAATGTTGCCAACCTCCAAAAGTCGGTGTCCCACTTCAATAACTCACTCCTAACCTAGTGGTCCTGAATCCCCAATCATCCATCAGCTGAAACGGCCCCTGCACTGAAGAATCCGCACGGCCCGGCAGAGGTCCAAAAACAAATTTAATCGATTTCATGCTTCTCTCCAGTTGCAATAAATAAATATCCCAATCCCAATCCTCCAGCAACATCGAGCTGGTAGTGAGGAAAACCGTGGAGGTTCGATGCCATAAAGCATGCATCGAATGAGTCAACATGACGACCACCCGCACGAGCACATTTCTATGGGTAGGTTATGGACGAGGTGCATTCTTCTCACACGGTCGCACACATATTGGACTGGCAGCAGAGCATTCCCTTCGCCCTAGCCAGTTGGTGGTAGCTGGTACCGGAACCGGCCAAACAACAGCACCAGATGAGAGGGCTAACTGGAATATTCGCAGCACTCGCCAAAAGGACTTCATCCCCGCGTCGCACGCGGGTGCACGAAAAATATAAATCAATAAAACACCAGACAACTGGTCGCCTGTCGGCATGCGAGAGAGTTTCCCACGAGGAGCAACTGCACAAATAACGACCAAAAGCAGACTGTCGTCAACGGGTGACGCGGGGATTCTGGGTTTTCTCACATGGCATCTCTCATGCATACATCAACGGTCGGATGTCCGCTCGGTAAGAGTAAAGGGAAATTTATCTTTCGTCCCCCCCAAGGTCCCCCACATCCCCCACGCAACAGCAAATGCGAGAAAGAAAGGCTTTGAATGGTGGAAAAATCTATGTTTGTCGGTTGTGTATTGAATAACGTGACAGATCAAAGATGTATCCTGCAGTTGACCCACATGAAAGGCGACGTCATTTGCTCTATCCTTGATACGTTGTCTGCAAAATTTCCGGATTGTACCTATCGAAATAGATATCGAAGAATAGCTCAGCGTGACTCAGATTTCTTTCTCAAGGAAAGAGCAAGCGAAATCAATAATCATGCAAATATTTGATCTTTTGCCGGCGGGATTTAGGTACACAAAAGAACACACACACAAACACACAAAGTGGAGGATCAATCCGAATGATGGAAGATAATGCAAAAAAAACAGGAAGTGGAGACTTTGAATACAGACATGCAATAAAGAAGACCGTACGACACGAGATCTCTGACAGGGATTCTGGATTGATGATTGATAAGAAAAGACCGTGCAAATTCGTAGTTGCTACTCCCTTACTGACAGAACTAGTGGAATTGCACAGAGAACCACATAGATGGAGCTTGGGATTAGCTTTTTACATCTTCAATGTACAAGTTCACTAATTCTATTTATAGATCAGTACCGGCGCCGGCCACGTCCTCACGGTCTTTTGGGGATGGGGGAAGGATGATTAGTTTGACAATCGTTGTTATTAGAGACCGTGAACACCACTGCATCTCTACAATTGCCAAGGGAAGGATAGTTGTGTTAGTGAGGTAGGTTATTTTTTTAGATCATGGATGCACTGTGGTAAGTGATGCGATCAATGAAAGAAAGCGCAGTAGACTGCTTTTTATTTTAAATCTAGTGGCGTATAGAAAGAGGCTAATTTCAAGTGTAATATTAAATGGCAAGGAAGGGGACGGGCCTGGGATTGAACTCCCGACAATCTGCTCAGTAATCAGAACGGGTAACCACTGAGCTACCCAGCCGCGTCGGCAATCTAGAGGTTATCAACAGAATAAGTGCTCATGCGGATTTTGTATTATGAGGATTATATGAACTGTGTGTTTTGGGATATACATTTTATTAATTTTTTTTTTTGTAAAGGGTATTTTTTTTAAATAGGGATTTTGATATATTAGTCAAATTATTCAGTATTTTTAATAATCCAAAGAATTAATAGTTTTTGGCACCTTTTTGGGCGGGCGCGGTTGGTGGTGGGGAGGAATAAAATTGCGGGGATTTGTTGTCAACGGGAGAGTTTCATACTTTGTTGCGGGGAGAGAAGAAGCTTCATTTATATTTTTAGGTGTTAATATAAAAAAGGGGGTTGATTAAAAATGTGTGGGGGGTGTTTTGAGGGGGGGACTGTACCTAATTTTTTGGCGAACACGGTGGCTCCTAAAAAGTCATAAATTTTGTGTCAAGCGTGGAGTTCTTTTTGAACCGTGTGGCGCCTCGAAGATCATTAAATTCGACATCGATCACAAGTGTGCCCGAAACAGTTGATAGTGCGTTATTTCGTGTGCGGGTCGTCACGGGCGTGTCTCTGTGTCGTCTGTACTGAATTAATGTTAACATATGCTTCAAAGGCGATTCATTCGTATTCTTATTCAAATGTCCCATTTTTTTTTCTTGGCAAACGCCCCTCTTAACAAATGACTATTGGGGGACTGTTCTCAGATTAATTTAATGTTTTAATTAATTTATTATCATCCTACGATAAATCATGAGATTGTAAAGTATTTAGATTGTTTTCCTCCTGTATTTTCCCCCTTGCCTACTCTGCATCTAGGGTAGCTTTGTAAAAGACTATACGCCTGATCGTATACTACCGTTCAAATACCCTTCGCTCGTTTTCAACTTTGTATCTTTCAATTTTCACAGCCTGCCATTACGCTAAACGGAACTATCAATACTTTCTCTTCAATTCTCTTAGTTCTAGCAATAAATTACTGTCCACTCCTAGAGCCTCTCATGTTGATGGGAGATTATCTGCCGCTGACAAATTTCATACTTTGTATTGCTCATTAAGAACACCACAAGACACAACTGTTCATATGCTGACTAATTTTTAATTTCTTGCCAAACAAAAGTTATTATCGTTTTCTCAATGAAAAATAAGCTTATTTCTAATGCGTTTAACACTGTTTTGAAAAATAATCTGTCTCCAAATACTAATGTTTGATATAATTTTGGCACCCAAGATGGCAACCAGTGTATGGAAAAATTACAAAGTACAGCCCCATTGGGTTTTTTGAAATGATGACGGAGGACTACGATACTAAATATAAGCCATATAGATGGTACAATGCAATGTTCTTTGAATTAACCCTTTCAGGCCTAATATTGCTTGTATAATTGGTGAATTCTGATTGATGTGGTATTCAATATCATTGAAATGCTTGAAAAAAGTAGGAAATATTTTTTTTTGAGATTTGATGGGTCGTCCAAACTACCCAAGAGTTCAGAACTTGAGATCTACAGTTGTCACAGTTGTTTTATCCGCTATACAATGTTATGATATGTATTCAAACATATTCAATGAATGTCCTGGAAGACCAACTGACATTATGAGCTAATCTTGGGATTTTCTAAGCCAAACAAACTAACTTAACTTTGTATAGCCCATAAAGCTATTGTTACAATTGTAGAACTTAAGTTTTGAACTACCTGAAACTAACTAGGTTATTCTATGATGTCTGTGGACGTTTCAGAATATTCATAGAATATGTTTGAATATTTATCTTAGCTTTGTATAGCCCAAAAGGCTACGCTTACAGTAGCTTCACTAAATGTGTTTGGATGCATATCGTCACCTTTCATAGATTATAAAGCAAACTTTACGACTATAGATCCCAAATTCTGAACTCAAGGGCAGTTTTGATGACCAAGAACATCCCAAAATATCTCATTATATCGGGTGACCTTGTTTAGTCCAAAAAGCTGTAGATTTTAATCTACAATTCAAAACTAAAAATCTACAGCTGTAGATTTTAAGTTTTGAATTCCAGGAAAGTTTGGATAACCTAGAACATCCGAAGATTATCTCATAATGTCTGTTGTTCTTCCAAAATATTCAATGAATATGTTTCAATACACATCGGAGCTTTGCATAGCCCAGAAAGCTTTTGTTACAAACTGTAGGTCCTATGTTCTGATCTCAAGGATAGTTTGGATGACCTGAGGACTGCATCGTTAATTATGAGTACACCTTTGAGGTTCTGTACGAAAAAGACTAAAGGGTGTCCACGATGAAATTGCCACACTATGAAATTGCTCTAACTTTTTAACCGTTGGGTAGAATTTAATGAAAATTTAGGTGGATTTAGTTCATAGTGCATTATTTACATTCTGCAAGTTTTAAAGTCCTGTGATCAAAACTCGCGGAAATGGAGTCGAAAGAACAGCTCGTGCGTGATAAAATCTTGCGCATTCATCACGAGAACAAGGATCTCTCGCATCGTTCCATCGCTAAAACGTTGGGAATTGCGAATTCCACGGTGTCGCGAGTGATTAAGCGGTTCGAGGAACGGTTGACCACCGATCGGAAGCCCAGAAGTGAAGGAAAAAGTATTCCGTACAACACCAAAAATCACAACCGCGTAGTTGGGGCCTTCAACCGAAATCCGAACGCCTCCGTTCGGGATGTGGCTAAGAAGCTGCACCTAAGCCGAAGTTTTGTCCAGAAGGCCAAAACTAAGGCTGGGCTTCGAACGTTCAAGGTACAAAAGGCCCCTAATCGCGACGAGAAGCAGAACAAGTCCGCCAAAACCCGTGCCAGGAAGTTGTACCTCAACATGCTGACGAAAGTTGAATGCTGCATCATGGACGACGAAACATATGTGAAGGCCGACTTCAAACAGATCCCCGGCAACCTGTTTTTCACGGCCAAGGATAAGTTCAGCGTTCCGGAGCATGTCCGCACTCAGAAGATGTCCAAATTTGCGAAGAAATTCCTGGTTTGGCAAGCCATCTGCACGTGCGGGAAGCGGAGTGCACCTTTCGTGACCCAGGACACGATGAACGGACAGGTGTACATAAAAGAGTGCCTCCAGAAGCGGCTGCTTCCTCTCCTGAAGGCCCACAACGTCCCAACAATCTTCTGGCCGGATTTGGCCTCATGCCACTACTCCAAGGACGTGCTGAAGTGGTATGCGGACAATAAGGTCAATTTCGTGCCGAAAATATTCAACCCTCCCAACACTCCGGAGCTCCGCCCCATCGAGAAGTACTGGGCGATTATGAAGCAGCACCTTCTTAAACGACCTAAGGTAGTGAAGACAGTCGAGGAACTGAAGAAAGTATGGGTTTACATGCAAAAAACGGTTGATTCACAGGTTGTGCAGAATCTTATGGCCGGGGTTAAGGCCAAGGTGCGGGCATTTGCGTATGGACTGTAAATAAAATACGAGTAAAATGGTAAAATAAAGTTTAATAGTTATTTCTCAATCCCTGAAAATTTGATGGCAATCGGATGAAAACTCGAATTTTGCGAATCCATTTTGTGTGTGGCAATTTCATCGTGGACACCCTTTATGACTTATTTTGACAGCTGTTTAGTGTCAATGTGTTGCTTGCCTTGTAAACAAACGAAAACCTTCATCAAAAGTTATAGTTTTACTTCAAGCGGAACAATGCGAGGTCTTACGGAAGAAAAGCGAAAATCAACCGGTTTGTTATGCATAACCATTGAAGGACTTACCCGGCCATGGTAGAAAAACAGGTGCGTCAAACCCAAATTTGGAAAAACAAAATTAGAAAAATTTTCTGAAAGAAAAAAGGAGGTATCCATCAGATATTGCGTTAAAAAATGTGAAACGACGATTGGAATGGTCCAACGCGTAAAGGAGCGAAATTCCCTGAAAACGTACCGGAAACAAAAATGTCCGAAACGTAGCCAAATTCAGGCGGATTCCGTGAAAACTCGGGCTCGGAAGCTATACGACGACGTTTTGAGCGAAAATAACATGTGCATTATCGTGGATGACGAGACGTACGTCAAATTGGACTACAGGGCACAGTCTTACACCGTGTAGCGTGGAACGCATGTCCCATATTCGGAGAAATCGATTTTTTGCGAAAAATTTGGAAAAAAAAGGTTTTGGTTTGGCAAGCAATTTGCCAGTGCGGTATGAAATCGACACCTTTTTTAGCTTCCGCAAATATGAACGCCGGAATGTACTGGAAGGAATACCTGCGGAAACGAATTCTGCCACTAATCCGAAAACACAAAGGTTCGACACTCTTTTGGCCTGATTTGGCATCCTGCCACTATGCGCGTGCCACCTTGGACTGGTATGAAGAGAACAATGTCCATTTTGTGGAAAAGGCGATGAATCCTCCAAATTGTCCGCAAATAAGGGCCATTGAAAAATTTTGGGCTTTGATTAAATGAAAGCTGCAGAAGAAGGCTAGAGGAGCAGATGACATCATCAAATTAAAAAAAAAACTGGGTAAACGTAAGCAAAACCATCGATGGAACGGTTGTGCAAGACCTCATGAGGAATATCAAGAAGAAGGTCCGAGAGCTGGCTAGATGTGTGTGTGTGTGTGTGTGTGTGTGTGTGTGTGTGTGTGTGTGTGTGTGTGTGTGTGTGTGTGTGTGTGTGTGTGTGTGTGTGTGTGTGTGTGTGTGTGTGTGTTTTAAGTTGTCAAACCAGGCACGTATTTAGTATTATTTGAAAATAAGATTATTGTTCTACAGATATAATCAGATAGATCTCACCCATGGCCACCTCTTCAATCACATTATCTTGTTCATTCGTAAAAATAATTTTTTTGACGTAGATTCGTAATTAATTTCATACATTCGTGATTAAATAAGCGCAAAAATTAACATTGCTAAACCGCCCGATAGATATGAATCCTGCATAACCAAACTCTGTACACCAAGGGGGGGAAACCACAAAAATTTTGTGGCTTTTTTTCCCCCCCGGCGGGGTTTTTTTTTTGGTTGGCTGTTCCGGACAGCAAATTGCCGTTTATCATGAGCCTGTGCACGATATAAAAAAATTGACTTTTACTGTGAGCCATGTTTTCAAGCGTCCTGTGAGAGTGAGTGAGACAACACCAAAACACGGCTCACAGTAAAAGTCAAAAAGACAAAACAATTATAGCAACGTGCACAGGCTCATTGCACTGATCGTCTTTTTTTTCACTTCACACTCTGCCAATAATGCAAATCCCGGCTATGAGGCGACTCTATAGTTTATATCGAACTTCAAAACTGCTAATAATCATTGATTCACTCGCAATAAAGCGCAAAAACACTCTAACTTAATAATTTATGTCCGAGTGTCACAATACTACCACTAATAAACAAAACTAAACTGATGTAACTCTTATTCCGGGTGCGGGGGCGAAACACAAAAAAAAAACGGGGAAATACGGGGTACTTCCGACACGCACACATTTCGAGAGGAAATCGATTGTATTCACTATGGCTTACACAATGCACGTGGAGATTTTATGATTTCACTGTTAGTTCAAGTTAAATACGATTGATTTATTGTTTGATTTTTTTTTCTCGCGAAAACGACGCAGCATAAACAAAACACGTCAGTCAAGGTGCGAGAGCTGGCTAGATCTACGAAAAATTAAATGAATACTAATGTAATGGGCTTTTTTGATGGTCAATAAACAATGTAAATGAATTTGAGTTGCAAAATCAATAAAACATATTTAAATATGGTCATTTTTAGGTGTACTCATAATTAATGATACAGTCCTTAGAACAAGTCATATTGCATTATAATTTTTTTTATTTATTTTAAGAATGTTAATTGAATATGTTTGAATATTTATTGTTACTTTTTATTGACTAAAATAATTTTAGGTGTACTCATAATTAATGATACAGTCCTTAGAACAAGTCATATTGCATTATAATTTTTTTTATTTATTTTAAGAATGTTAATTGAATATGTTTGAATATTTATTGTTACTTTTTATTGACTAAAATGTACTGTTACAACTTTAAATCTTAAGTTCTGAACGCCAAGACAGTTTGAATGACCTAGACCATCCGAAGATTATCTTCTTGTGTATTTTTGCGTTCGAAAATACTCACTGAATATACTTAAATATACTTAAAGTTACGTAACACTTTGTAAAGCCCAAAAAGCTATTGTTACTGCCATAGATTCCAAGTTATCCAGGACGGTTAGGATTACCTAGAGGATCTCAAAGTTATAAAATAATGATTGTTGACCTTCCAAAAGATTCACTGAATTTATTTGAATACATATGGTAACCATATATAGCTAAAAAAAACTACTGATACAAATTTGGGTTTTATGTTTTGAACTTAAGGACAGTTTGGAGTACCTAGAATATACCAAGATTGTCGCATTATGTAAGTTTGCCTTCCACACTCATTCAATCAATATTGTTAAATACATATTCTTCCTTTGCACACACCAAACACCTACTGTTACAACTGTAGATCTTATGTTCTGAAGTCAAGGACAGTTTGGATTACCTAGATCATCATAAAGTTATCAAATAATGAGTTTTGAACTTCCAAAAGGTTCATTCAATATGTTTGATTACATATCGTAACCTTATATAGCCTTAAAAGCTACTGTTACAACTGTAGATGTGAAGGTTTTAACTCAAGTACATTTTGGATGACCTAGAACCTCCCAGAAAGATACAAAAATATTTATCGTTTATCAACGAGAATTTAATAATAACGATAATTTAATATTCATATGGACGATATTCTAAAACAACGCTGTACACTAATAAGGCATTTATTTTTTTCTTCCTGACCTTCTTCATATTCAGGATGTTCTAGGTCATCAATTAGGCTTCAAACTCTATGTTTTTTATATTTTCCAGATAGAAAAAGTGATGAAAAACAAATGTGCCGAAGAAAGTGAACACTTTTATTCAGTCTGTGTGATTTTATTCAGCCATTATCGTTTTGTGGTCAAATATGACCCCTTAGGCCTAAAGGAGTTGATATACTTTTTAAGGCAAGGTTTAACATTTATAAATTTTTCAATTGTATATGGCCCGAAATCAATAATGTTCGAACAATGCGTAGAAATATTTCCGATCGATTGGTGTAAACATTTTGAAAATATTTTGAAAAATGACTGAGATATTAATGCTCAAAACCTGACCACTTTTCGTGACGGTCGCAATGCGATTTTTTTTAAAATTGTACCCCAGTATAGAAAACAAAGACGTAGTCTTACGTCAAAACTTAAATACTCAATACACATAGTCCATACTCCATAGGTTGCAGGTATTATTTTCGTTTTTCCATCACTGGATGGAGGGCATTTGCATGCTAAATAATGATGTTTGAGCGCCTTTTTGAACAGGAAAATTAGTTAGTTCAAGCGAACGAAACGGCACAAGTGCATTTCCTAGAATGCAAATTAATTAAATGAAACAATTTGCGATGAACTTTGTTTGGTCGATGAAAGAAGATTTGTTTCAACGTGGTACTTTTAACAAACTGCCATATGGCTATAATGTGTTGTTCAACATCATCACAGAACGCTGAATGGTGAACTATACACTGTCACATCTGGAATAAGATTTGCTTAAAATCCCTGCAGCTTAGTAAATATTCCTTATCAAAATACGGTCTGGATCCTAGTGGATTTGCTTAGAATGCTGAGCATAATTCTGTCCTAATTTTGAGAAAAATTCACTAAACATCATGAGCAGAATATGTTTAGAAATCTTGAAGCAATTTGAACAAAATTAGAGGAAATCGCCGGTCGCTAGTAAATCAACTCACATTCATTCAGATTTCCGAACTGGAAACGGTCTGAATCCTCACTAAAATCATTTGCTTAGAATGCTGCAAGTTTCACGTGAAATTTGTTTAGAATCCTAAGCAAAATCAGCTCACACTGCTGGGCATAATGCGACAAAACATAAAAACTGGTCTGATGTAAACAGCTGCTAAATAAACACTACACAGAAAAAAATAATTAATTTTAAAAATCGCGTAAAATTTCTTCTAGTTTAATTCCAAGCCAAAAGAGGCGTAAACAACGAAATTGATTGCAGTCTTTCATGCGCCATACAACAATGTTTGCAATCTTTCATACAACAGACTAGAGTCATGCGTTATCTGGCTTCAATTTACATGAAATATCACATTATTTTCTGCCAAATGTAGCATTACCTTTATGTGCATTAGATAACGCAGAAAATTAAATGTTTCTTTTTATCTGTGTAATGCTTCGATCACGCTCAAATTTCTGAAATATATCACTTAAATGTGTGTATCAATGTATCAACAGTAGAAAAAAGAAAGCCGTATCGGTTGATAGTGGTTCATTTGAATCACAAATTCCTTGTACTTTTTCATCGTACTGTAATTGTGGTTCATGTCAAAAGTTAAATTCACAGATTTATCAACTTTCTCTTTGAACAACCACGGCTAGAAACAAGAGCCCAGAATTCATGTTGACAAAACCCCCCAACAAACTGTGTCATAGCTAAGTTTGAAACGAAAGCGAATGTCAATAAACAGATCCTGCACTGAAAAAAATCTGAATTCTCATTGTGATGTAAACATCAGAGCATGTAAAAGTTAATTTCATTTCACACGAAGCAGCTTCTTACATGAAATTGTTCTAACAAAGATGAACTTTTGTATACAAGATTATCGGCTATGAATGGATTGACCCAAAACTATACACGATTTGTAAATTAAATTTGTATGTTTTGTGACGCTCCATTTATGTGCATGATATTGAACAGAAATTCACACTATTTTTTCGAGCAGTGTGGGGGCGACCCCGGCGTAGTCACGCCAAAGTCAAAAGTTCGAATTTCACCCCCGAACAAGTTACGAAAATGCCTATAAGAGGTGACCAGCCCGAGGCTGAAAATCTCGAAAAATCAAGAAAAAAAATTGGATCCAAAATCCAAATCCAAATCTCGCTTATCATTTTAATTGCATCCACTGCACGAAAAAGTAGTGTGAAATTCTGTTCAATATCATGTACATAAATGGAGCGTCACAAAACATAAAATTCTACATTATACATCGTGTAATGTTCTGGGACATTGCATACATCGTGGATAATATTGCATGCAAATGCTCATCTTTGTTAGAAGTTTTTCATGCAAGTTGCTACTTTGTGTGGAATGAAATAAAATTTAGCCTGCTCTGATATTTACATCACAATGAAAATTCAGGTTTTTTTTCTGTGCCATTTATGGTTGATCGATGAGATTTGCGAAATTTCATAAACACTACCAGTCATAAGTACGGACTCACTTGGAAAAGTATTGCAACACTCAGTTGAATATTGCATCACCCCTCAAAAAGTTTTGCATCACCTAAATACAGGTACATTCATGATACTATATCTCGATACTCTGATTATCTGCAAAGTTGCGGTCTTCAGCAAAGTTTTTCAGAAGATTAAGGGTATCCGGAATGTGGCCGTTTTTTTTGGGAATTCCACCGCTTCGTGGCGCTAGTGAGCATGCAAAATTGTACATTTTCTACTTATTCTATCTCGTAATTCTGGTAAGATAGAAAGTTCGAGTCTTGGGCAAAGTTGTTCAGAAGGTCAAAGTCATTTAGACGGTGGACCGTTTTGTTCGGAATTCCACCGCTATGTGGCGCTAGTGAGCATGGAAAATTGAGCATTTTCAACTTGTTCTATTTCGTGATTCGTGATAACATGGAAAGTTTTCGTCTTGGGCAAAGCTGTTCATCAGCTCAAGGGCATCCAAAAGGTGGACAGTTTGGTTCGGATCTGCACCGCTACATGGCGCTAGTGAGCATACGAAAGTGAGCATTTTCAACTTGTTCTATCCTGTGATTCTGATAAGATAGATAGTTCGAATCTTCGGAAAAGTTGTTCAGAGGGTCAAGGGTATTCAAAAAATGCGCCGTTCTTTTAGGAATTCTACCGCTATGTGGCGCTAGTGAGCATGGAAAATTGAGCATTTTGAACTTGATCTACCCCGTGATTCTGATAACATGGAAAGTTTTCGTCTTGGGCAAGGTTGTTCAGCAGGTCAAGGTGGATAGTTTGGTTCGTGATCCCACCGCTACGTGGCGCTTATGAGCACGCAAAATTGAGCATTTCCAACTTGTTCTACCTCGTGATTCTAATAAGATGAAAAGTTTTAGTTTTCAGCAAATTTGTTCAGCGTGTAAAAGCTATCCGAAAAGTGGATAGTTAGGTTCGGAACTCCACCACTACGTGGCGCTAGTGAGCATGAAAAATTGAGCATTTTTTACTTGTTCTATCTCGTGATTCTGATAAGATAGATAGTTCGAGTCTTGGACAAAGTTGTTCAGAAGGCACATCCGGATGGTGGAGAAAGTTAGTGCATAAAAAAAGTTTACTTAATTTTTGTTTTATCAGAAGCTGTTTATTTGAAACATCCAAAGAAAAGATCAAGCTCAAAGTTAAGACATTTTATGTAGCAAAATGTGCCGTAGGAAAATTTGAAGTTTGTAGTAATTATCATATGATTAAATTTTCAATTTTTTTGAAATACCATCGTTATCGAGATAGAACTATTTGAAAATACTCAATTTTGCATGCTCACTAGTGCCACGTAGCGGTGGAATTCAAAAACAAACGGTCCATTTTCGAATGCTATTGACCTTCTGAACAATTTTGATGAAGACCGCCCCTTTGGAGATATTAAGTGTCTCGAGATATAGTATCATTAATGTACCTGTATTTAGGTGATGCTAAACTTTTCGAGGTGATGCAATATTCAACTGAGTGTTGCAATACTTTTCCAAGGGAGTCCGTACTTATGACTGGTAGTGTATAGCAATTCACATGAGGTTAACTTGAAAACATTCTCATTCTGATTGTTGTCGCCAATAGATAGAACCATCCTAAATGGAGTCAGCTTTTCGCATCCTTTCATCTTCACGTAAACGTGATTGCGTGGAATTTCACTGAAGCAGAAAGCTGCAACAGCAACAAGCAGGTCGAGACTATTCGGTGTCCATCGTGAAAGCCATACGGTGTGTGCATTTCCTTACATTCCTCCGATGCACGTCCCAAGTAGATTTCAATCTCGTGAAAATTTAATACCTTACCTCAAAAAGGTGATTCAGACAACATGACCGGTAAGTGGAAATCCATTTTCCACCTCCTTGCGGTCGCTCTAGGCTGATACAACGATACTATGTCACATCATCCCAAATGGAAAGTCATGGCGTTGTGCGTCATTCCATTGTGCTGCGAAATTTCTACACTTAGGCATTGAACCTAATAAAGTTCCATCCAAATTGTAGACGGTGGTGTTGCGTACCGCTTCACTCACTGGCGGACAAAATAGCGGATTTTAAAGTGGAACATTGACGCCTACGATCGTCCGCGTGGTTCTCAGTCGGTTTAATTTGGAGCCAATGTTGAAATCACCGGCGCCAGTGAAGCCAGAATGAGGTGTTATTTTTGACCAGGCAAGACAGGTTTAATTACATTTTGATCACTTACAAGGAAGCAACTAATGACTATTGTTGGATGCCGGCCTCCGAGCGGATACCATATGGGTATTGATCGGAAAGAAATAAAATTCTTTGCGTTGATTATGTATTCGGGTGATGCTTTGGGGGTTGGTTCGTAAAACTGATGAGGACGTGACACTGAGACGGAAGCATTGCAATGATTTTGGCAGTAAATGGTAAAATTGATTTAGATGTTTGATTTTGAAGACGCGCTCGACGCGCTTCATTTCATTGTTTCAACGTCAAAAATGGATAAAGGATATTGGATAAAAGATAAATTGATTGAACTGATTTAGTGGATAAGCGATATGTCCTGGAATGTCATGCTCTGAAACTGGTGACTTTTTATGCAAAGAAAAGTGCAGTTCAGTTTGTATATTTTGGATTTGAATAAAACACATATTTTGGTTGATTTTGATCTATTTACCTCAAACATAGAAACAGAGTGAAAGTAGAAATATCTTCTATCGAATTGCTGAACTAATCTAGTCATAGGCTCGATGCTTGTATTTATCTTTATGCGAGTGGGATGATTGGGTGCTTCTGGATCAGAGCTACCACAAATGTCTTCAGGTACTGGTTTCTCACTATGCCGAGATTAAATATTAAATTGTACAATCAGCACGTTTTATTTTAAATACTGATTTGACCCAGTATCTTTGCTAGCGGTAACCAGATAACGTTGTTTCAATTGAAAAGTGTTGGAATAGCTTCTAATAATTTAAACTCCCTCCCCGTCTTCCCTTTCATAAAACTGTTATTCCCTCTAACCTCGAGACGGCCGCGAGTAACCAGTTCTTCCCCTTTTCACTTTATTTTTAAGATCATTAATCCATATTGAAATAGAAATTTTGGCTCTGTAAAGTTGATTCGATTGAGCCTGTACAAATAAATGAAATTGTAAAAAAAAGTGTTGGAATGGAAGACATATACATTCTGCTCAAATATGAACGAGACTTTATGAATAAAACGGTCCGCGGATGACATTTCGTCTAAAAAAATTGTTCTTAGATTGGTAGGACTGTTAGATTGGTAGGTTGTACCAAAATGTGGTCGAAAACCAGAACCAATGGACAATCGGCGTGTATTGTGATGGATTATGAAACATACACTGGTGGAAAAAGTATAAAGACAACGTATATTTCACTGATTTTACGTTTACCGTGTAACCTTTCTCAGGCAAATTTGTGTAGATGTGAAGGTATTAGTGAGATACATATTCGTTATGTGTTAATTTGCCAATCGTTATTTGTTGATTCGTTGATTTGCGAGTTTAAGAAATATATGGAGGTCAAACCAGATAAGTCAACGCACCAAAATCCGAATTTTCAACTCAAACGTGAAATCAGTGCTCTTATACGCCAGCGAGACGTGGTGCGTATCAGCGGAGAATACTAAAAAGCTGCAGATCTTCATCAACCGATGCCTGCGGTATGTAATTCATGTCTGGTGGCCTCACAATCGGATCTCAAATGCTGAGATCCATCGTCAACAGAAACCGATATCAGTGGAAATTCGAGAACGAAAGTGGAGGTGGGTCGGCTACACACTACGAAGGAGCGGAAACGAAATCTGCAAACAAGCGCTAGATTGGAACCCAGCAGGACATCGAAGCAGAGGCAGACCCAGGGGCTCGTAGCGTCGGAGCCTCAATAGGGAAATAAAGGAAGTCGATCGAAATCTGACCAGGGCCCAGGTCAAGGCTAAAGCGAGCAGCCGCCTAGGATGGAAGTCTTTCACGTTGGCCCTATGCAACCCTAGGGATGGACAGGAGTACAGGAGGCATAAAAGTAAGTAAGTTGATTCGCTAGGTATCAATCTGTGTTTGTTATTAATCGCATTCTTCTGTTTTCTTCAAATTGAAAAGTTCTGTTTGCAATGGTTGAAAAACGAGAATTAAAGGTTAATAAGAAACGAAAACAATAATGTTATCATTTAACTCGTACTATTTACGCCTAGTAAAGGAAAAATGCCGAAAAACAGCCCGTTGACCAACTTTTAAAGCTTCGACAACAAGGTTTGAACTTGCGTGAAATAGGCATCAAAGTTTGTAGGAGCAAGGATGTCGCCCATAATAACCTTTGGATGGGCGAAAAGTATGCCATGAAGCAGCGATAAAGACGTCCATCCGCCTTGACACCGCGCATGGAAAGGGGAATAAAACGGACGGCGATCTACGAGAAGCTGTCATCGGCTGAAATTTGGAAAAAAATAAGTCGCTCGATTTCTGCTCGTCGGATTCGTCAAGTTTTAATCGAGAACCCCAATGTTTTGTTCGTATCCGTGACACCTGCTCCACAGCTGCTACCTCGTTACAAGAAAGACCGTTTTGCCTTCGTCGACAAATACCGGTTTTGGGACGATGAATGGTGGAACGTGGTTTTCAGTGACGAGAAGAAGTTCAACCTTGATGGACCAGATGGTTTTAGTAGGCGTTGGCACGATAACAAGCAAGAGACACCAAGATAGGAGAAACGAAACTTTGGTGGAGGTAAAGTCGGTGGGCCGGTATTAGCGACTGGAGAAACGCCTTTGCTACATTTCGACGTGGATGAACTCTGAAATGTATTGCCAGTTATTGGAAGAAGTTCTCATCCCATTTCCCGAAAATTTAATGAATGAGAACATGATTTTCCAACAAGACAATGCTTCATGTCATGCCTTCAAATCTACCAAGGAATTTTTGTAGCACACAAAATCACTGTATTGGAGTAGCCAGCCTGCAGTTCGGATCTAAATCCAACTGAACACGTTTGGGGGTTACTTCCTCATAATGTGTTCAATCAAGGAAGGAGTTACGAAACGGCTGACGAATTGAAACGGGCAATTCAAGTTGAATGGTCTAAGATGGGTCCGAATATATTGAAGAGCTTCATAACTTCTAGGCCTCGACGATTGGAAGAAGTCCTAATGAGAAAAGGCGATGCTACACATTACTAAGGACCTTCATCACATCAATAAAATGTCTTTTATTTTGAATAAACAAACATTTCGAAACCAAAAAATCATAAAATGCAAATAATATTTTTACATATATACAGGGTGTCTCACAATACGTGTCACTAAAATAAAATGGGATTACAGCAAAACAAATCAACCAAATCATAGCATTTATTTTGCATTTCAAAGATACATGTTATAGAAATAAACCATGTATCAACCAAATGTTTCTTGAATCGATCTAAAGTAAGCCCTATAAAACCCCAAATAAAGCATAAAACCCCAAATAAAGTAGTCAAGTGGGTTGAGATCCGGTGAAGATACAGGCCATCCTTCGCTTGTGATGAAATCGGGCAAATTTTCCGCGCACCACGCTTGTGTCTTTTTTGCCTTGTGAGCTGGATCTGAGTCCTGTTAGAAACAATATCGTTTATTATGGAGAGTGTGAGCTGTTTAGTGGAATACCTGTAACTAGAAAATAAGAAGAATGATTAGTAATTTCCATTTAATTCCAACTACCTTTATTGCTTATCTTGACAGATACGCGTATTTCGTCTACAATGTGCAGACTTCTTCAGTGTCGTGTACTAATAGTCGAGTATTAGTACACGACACTGAAGAAGTCTGCACATTGTAGACGAAATACGCGTATCTGTCAAGATAAGCAATAAAGGTAGTTGGAATTAAATGGAAATTACTAATCATTCTTCTTATTTTCTAGTTACAGGTATTCCACTAAACAGCTCACACTCTCCATAATTCAGGAAGTTTTCCTTTTCTTGAAACGGTGCCACATACTATGATTTCTGATACCGTTCTACAGCTAGTTTATCTCTTGGAATATTGGCAAAACTTTTGCCATACACACGATCATTTTGTTGATTATGACTGTCCTGAAGGAGGAAGAGCTTTTCATCCGAAAATAAAATCTCGCAGTCACCGAGCCTGGCTTGCTTTTGACGCTCCGTTAACCCGTGAACCCGTCGTTTTTTGTACGGCTTGCATTCCAGATCATGTCTGAAGAGCCTATTCATTGAAGCAGGGGACATTTGAAATTGTTTGCTCAATTTAAGGCAGGATACGGCCGGATTACGTCGTATTCGCTCACTCACACATTTTATCTTTTTCTTCGTTCTGGCAGTTCGTCTAGCACCTCCTTTGTTTTGAATATGAACAGTTCCAGTTTCCTTGAACAATTTCAGGGTACGAAAAACAAAACGCTTACTCACTCTGAACTGCTTAAGGCTATTGAATATCTGACACGGTCTAAACTTTTGCAAATGTAATTTTAAAACTTGCTCCAGTATGGCTTCCATGGTAGCTGATAAATATAAACAAACGGAATCGCTTATTTATCTCCAGCGATAAGCTGTCAAAAGAATACACTCAAATCGGGCATAATCAATTCCGCTGTGAAAATTACCCAGCTGAAATAAAGCAAGACAGAAAAAAGGTGACACCTATTGTGAAACACATTCTAGAAACTAAGAAACAAACTATTTTTCACAAATTCTGTTGTTCCAACAATCGGCAGCGTACAAGATTTCCAATTTGACTATAAGACGTTTCCGAGAGATCAATAATAAACAGTGTATGATGGCCAGGACGTCGATGATGCTGATAGGTAATTTTTACCGAGAAATTTGGTAAAAAGGCAATAATTTGGCAAGCTATTTGAGAATGCAGAATGTGGTCAGAGCCGTTTGTGACATCAGAGACAATGAAGACTGATACAAACATCCGGGAATGCTTAAATCGGTGTTTGCTGCCAATGATCAGGAAGCATAATGGTACAGTATTGGTTTGGTCGGATTTGGTATCTGCACATTATGCGAAAGACACCATAGCATGGCACGACGCCAATAAAATTCAATACGTGCTGAAACTTATGAATAATGCGAACAGTTCTCCAGCCCGATCAATCGAGACATTTTAAAGACTGTATTCGATGAAATTTGGACATACAAAATAGGTCACCAAAATTTTTCCTTGAGCCCGATTCTTTTCAAACTTTCTGGAAATAAAGTGCTACTAAATGGTTAAGTTTTGACATCATTGGTTTATTGAACCTCTTCTCCCAGCCCAAATGCCCGCACCTTTGCCTTGACCCCTTTCATCAAATTTTGGGCAATGATAGGACCGACATGCTTGCTTACTTTTAACCACACTTTCTTTAGTTCAAGTTCATTTTCTATCAGTTTTGGAGTTTTAACGAGCTTTGCCTTCACGATTGCCCAAAATTTTTCAATTGGGCGAAGTTCCGGAGTGTTTGGAGGGTTGACGTCTTTTGGTACAAAAACTACATTATTATCTTTGTACCAGTCTAAGACGGGCCGGGCATAGTGGCAAGAAGCCAAATCCGGCCAAAAAAGTGTCGGACCATCGTGAGATCTCAAGAAGGGCAGAAGTCGTTTTTGGAGGCATTCGTCCTTGTAGATTTGTCCGTTGACGGTCCCAGAGGTGATGAAGGGCTGACTCATTTTGCCACATCCACAGATCGCTTGCCAGACAAGGAATTTATAAAAAGTCACTTTTTGCGTAACATAATTAACGGACTTTCCCTTAATGAGGTGGAATCGAACGTCTGTCTGCGGTTTCCCCTACACTTGGATGCTGTAGGTTTGCGTGTGTAGCCAACGGCTTGCGAGAAAAAGGGCTCAGAAGCGTTTGTTTACAAATGTCGATAAGCCCTATACTATTGTTGGTCGAGAATTGATAAAATTGTCCTGACAGAACACAGGCTAAAATCCATGGTCAGGTGTGACTTGTTTTTGATTTCAAGCGCAACGACAATAGTGAGTGTCAAGCACAATAGATAATTGCATGGAATGACGCTACGCTATTGACGCCCTCTGACTCAATAATATGAATCCTAAATATTAAATATCACTTGAAAAGTGACATGGAAGAAATTTGACAATGTTCGTTAATATCAGGAAAAAAAATCCCAAGTGCACCTGGTCTCCCAGCCAACTTTTCTGATTCGATCAAAATGGAGGTTCTCAAATAAAATCTTTAAAAAAACTTAATTCTTTTACATTATTCCCCGAATTAAACTTGAATCCAAAATGACAGTACCTTGAGTGAGCTTTGCACCTCATCGCACCACCCGGCGAGAGAACATCGAATTGCGATTTTACGAGAGGGAGCGCGAGAGCATTTTAGAAGCCATTCATGACTTTTCCTCCGGTCCACAAACCCACGCAAGGCGCCGGGCACCGCACCGAGATGTGGGAGAGAAAATGAACCTTTTGCGGAGCGATGAAAGAGAACAACTTACTTGCCAGCCCGCTCGCTCTCATCATGAATAGCAAATGTTGAATGAAAAAATACACAACAAACACACTGCTGGCTGGCTGGTCTGCTGATCGGAGCGTGATGCAAAGTTCGGAGGTTCGCTCGCCGTTCAGAATTTTCGTTCTTCAGTTCATTTCGGGCATTTGTTATGGTTGGTTGTACCGCTTGAGCAGCGTGCTGTGTGCATCTCGTTCCTCTTGGGAAAGGAGCTTTCCTAGAGCCACCCAGTGATTTCCGAAGTCATGTGCTTATGTTGAGAAGAAGTGTGATTTAGTGTTGGAAAGGATTGAATATTGAAAGTCAGGCGCTTGCATTACCCGGTCTAGGACCCTTCCGCAGGAGAGGTAAAAGGTGGCCAATAGATTTTCCTCTTCATTCGCAACACAAACAGTTCGCGACGAGGTCAAGAAATATTGAACGCCCGGTTCAAAGATCGCAAAATCGACGAGAAATACCTAAGTTTAGTGTGGTGGAGTCTGCTGCTGGTTAATCTGTATGGATATAATCTGAGGTCAGAGTACCGGAGAGGTGTTGTGGCTAGTTCTAGCAGCCATTTACTCGTGACGGTGTGTGTTCATTATTCGCGAATTTCTGACAGCTGCACGTTCGCTGTGTACGTAAAGTAGAAACGATTCGCGAAAGGAGAGCAAAATAGAAGGCGAGAGTGTGATGAGTGTTAACTTGATGGAAAAGTGGGTGCACCAGCGGAAAACGTAGAAGGGAGTGTGTTGGAGCCAATAATAAAAATAAAACGCCCCGGGTGAGGGAGAAAGGAATAAGAAAAGAGTGTGCATCTGTTGTTGTGGCAAATCGCGCGATAAGAAACGCGTCAAGTGTCTGTCCAGGTTTGTTTACAGTTTTTTTTTTCGCTTCGGCCTTCTCAACTGGGCGCACCGTGTGTGTGCGTGAGGGTTTCTTTCGGAACAGCCAGAACGGGAATCGCTCAAGTGGTTGACGATTTGAGGGAGTTGGGCGAGGAAAATAACGCAAAGTGTGTCAACTTACGAGAAAATTAGAAGCGTGTGCTGAATTTCAAAAGTGTGTTACGTTATTCTACTACAAAGAAAACAAAAAATAAAACGAGATTATTTTTTGTTTTGATAGCACGTTTCTGTCGGGAGTAAAAGGGGAAAAATAAACGACCAGACACCGACAGATCGGATAAATTTATCGCCACCTAGTTTTTGAAAAGTATCATGAGAATTTCGTGAGTAAGGTGAAAGTGATAACTGCGCTTCGAAAATTTGCATAACCTTTCTACATAAATCTTTTCGAAAAAAAATAAAGCCAAAATGTATCTGTCACGTGGATTACCGAAGATGTCGTCAACCATGGGGATTGCGATCCTGTTGTGCGTAGTTGCACTGTCGCTAGAGCTGGGACCTACCAGAGTGGAGACCAAAAGTGTGGATCATCAAGAACTGCTCAGCTGTGAACACGTCAGTAGTTTCTTCTCGTCGATCAACGTAACCATCAAGCCGGCAAACAAAAATCAAGGTATGTACCCTTACATATATGCAACCAATCTTAGTTTGTATGTTTTTTTTATCGACGATTCTTATCTGGGCTCCGATTGGTCAATACACTCAGCACCGGGCCTTATCGTTCGAATGATTGACTGCTTCGGCAACGCCAATGCAGGGTGTTATATGAAGCGTATGCTAGCGAAGGACTGACCTCGAAGGAAAAACAAATTGAGTGCCTAGTTTATGTAAATGGTGACAAATGGAGGGTAATAAAATCTTGAACCAACATCGATTATGATCAATGTTGTTCGTAACGCGGTCTATTGGCAGTATAATTTATCGAGTCACATGGAGTTAGTTCGTGTAATGAATTTGGGTAATAACTGGAATTTCGGTGGGATATGCGTGAGTTGTGCGAAATGTGAGGTTTTGTGCGTCGCCATCTTTAGGATTTACGACCGCGCACAGGCTACGATCTTAGGCGAGTAGATGTTCTTGTCGTTCGTAAATAGCGCAATAAATGGCGGCCGTAAATCTCTGTCAACTCGGCTGCTGTACCGCGAAAATGAATGCAAAAGCCGGTGATGGAAAAGTGTTTTTTTCTAATTCATGCTCAGAATCGTGGATCTCAATAAAAGTGAAAGTTATGGTTCAGGAATAAATTCCACCATGTGTTTGGTATATATATGAATGTACTAATCAACACAGGTTAGCACTTAGCCTTCCCAATAAGCTATGATTGAAGCTTGGTAATAAACTGATGTAGACCAATTGATGCAAGAAAATCTTTCATAATGTTACTTCATTGATTAGTTGATCAATATTAGGTTTATGATTTCATTGAAATTCAAAATACTGAGCAGAGATTGGGATTCTGTACGTGTCTTCTTTGGCGTTTTGAGAGTTTCCTTGTGTTTATTTTCCCATTTAGTGCTGGTTCGTCACCAACAGAGCGTTTTTGTGTTTCTTTCTTCTAAAAGGATTCCTTGAAAAACCTGTTTTCTATTCCAATTTAATTATGATCAGTTATATTGTGAATCGTACTGAAGATTCTGAGCGTGAATTATACTGTGACAAACAATACGGTAAGACCAAAGCTCAATTTTGATACAAAATGGTCACGTTTGGATTGTATTTCAGTTTCCCGTGAACCAGTTGAGCTGAAATTTCTGCTGAGGTCTAAAAGCAACCTGAATTTCCATCTGTATTAAAGCAATGGCTTTTCTTTTACTTATTTCAATTTTCCATAAATATTGTTTAAATTTGAGGATCTGAATTTCGTTCTTACAAGTCATTTTATCATCTGTATACTATAGAACGTAATTCAAATTCATCAACATGGCGTAAACTATGGAAACCAAAAAGTGGTCTTATTGTGTCGTCGTAAGTGGTGTCTGTAACTTCTAAAGTTGGGACTGAAAAATTATGAATTTATTACAGATGTAAATTCAAGTCATTTCTAGGCAATATCCAAAATTTCAGTGAATTACTTCACATCCAGTCTCCAAAAATATCCATTTTGTATGAAAATCGGTCTTTGGTCTTATGGTATTGTCAATATTAAGTTCTTAATCTGGTGAGCGAAGCTTGCTTTGGGTGCTTAGCAAATGCTTTCCTAGATTACGCCAATTTGGGAGTCTAATTGAATCATGCAGACATATTTCCAATTAAACATTCTGAGCGAAACTTTAGTTTATTATTATGAGTTGATATTTTGGAATTATGACCGAGTCTTTCTTAGAGTACTGAGCAAATCCTAAGCTTGATCTTATCCGAATCAGTATTTACTCGAAGCTTTTATGGTTGGAGTAAATCCATCAATATTGACAAAAAAAAAAAAAATTGGGCGTCATCTTACCCAATTATTTCCAGGATGCTTTCTCGTACTGGCTGCGTTTGTATTAGATTAGATTGGATTAGATTAGAAGCTTTTATGGTTGGAGTAAATCCTTATCGAGTTTCTTAAAGTAGTATGAATCGATCTCTTGCAAATCCTGTTTAAGGTTTTATGCGAATCGAGTTAAGAATTACGATTAAATCATTTTCTGACTTCTCAATTTTCTAATCAAGGGTTCTATGCGGTGTCAATCTTTTACGGTACTCTGGTTTCGGTAATTGCTAAACGTGTCGGTTTTTCAAGCTGGAAATCAAGGATTCTATTCTCCGATACAGTCGAATTTCTTTTCGGGAAAGAAATCGTTCGATTGCTCTGGAGCATAAGCGTTCTTTGTGCTTACCACACTCTGTACGATTGAGTGCTTTAGATTGGCAAAGATAGCCTTCAATCAGAACTGTGGATGTGATTCAAAGATAACGAATTTGACTAATAGTAGATAAAGCCCAGCTTAGAGCATAATTTCAAGTAGAAGCTGAAACCTGCTCATTTTTTAGTATATTAGTATATGAGCACGATCAAACGCACATTCTTTTGCCAGTCAAGGTGGCGTATTCGTTCTCGCCTTGACTTACCCCGCATTGGGATTGTGTGGCAAAGGATTGAGTGCTTATACTACTTTTACAAATGCCCAATTTGTCAATTTCAAACTACTTCTATTCAATTTTCACAGCCTGCCGTGCTCTAACGGAACTATTAATACTTTCTCTTCGGATCTTTGTTCTAGCTAAAATTACTGTCCACTTTCCCTTCTTAAAAACACCATCATAGATCGTATGGGAGAATACCAAAATAACAATCATTGCTTGTAATGCTGAGCTTCTAAATTTCGACTGAAATTTTGAACAAGATTTTCTTGTCACTTGAGTAAGATGCACTCTCAATTCTCAGCCAAATTGTCTCAAAGTGATTTACAAACGCTCTGTATCACAACCAGAGCTGGCAAATGTCATATTCGATGAAAAATGACGTACGATTTTTACGGAACAACGTCTGAAAATCTCACCGGGCAAGAAAACGATGATGGAGATTTTCTTCTAAATCTCATCGTTTTATCAAGCAAAATTATTGATATTATTGTCAGTTTCACCACAAAATAATAAAACTTCCACTCTGTCGATATTATTGCTTGGCTTATTTCAAGCAGCCAAGTTAGAAATATAGGAATCAAAATCGTATGAGAAAAAACCTCACGAGTGCATGATGGTGTGAGAATGACAAGAAAGCTCACGATATTTCGTTTCTTCTCGTGATAGAGAGATGGCCTGTTTTTTCATTGTCCGCACGTGAGATTTACCAGCTCTGATTATGGATATGGATGGGTTTAAAATGCCAATATACGTGGAAATTGAGTTTGTTATTTTTTTAAACGAGTTGAATTTCCATCGTATGGGATTAAATCTGTAAGAACAAATTATATTTGAAATGTCTTACGATGTAATCTGATTCAGCTTGTGACACAGTAGGAAGGAAAAATGAAAGGTCTGAAATTTGTACTCGTTATGACTTAATTTGACATAATACGATGATGGCCACAGTCATACGCGGTTTTTACTTAAAATGTAGGAATATACAGTGCTATCTAAACACTGTCTTACGATTTTTGGTTAACTAATTCATATTCGTAATGCTAATCCAGATACGCTCCAAACCCTCAGCAAGATATTCAATAAAAAATGGCCAAGCTCTAATTGGAGTCCAAAACAGAGTTCGATCAAAATACCGGGAAAAAACCGGTCAGAATATTGAAAAATATCACACAATTTACGACGCATATCTTGAAATGAAATGAGTGAAATATCTTGATATCTTGAAATTGAAATGATGAAATAATGATTCGATCGTAATCACGAGCCAAATAAGCCAAGAAGGACCTTAAATTGTACCATAATTCGTATTGTAGTTACGCGAATAGAACTGGCTCAGGTTCATGAGCAAGCTTCTGGTCCAAATGAGAGCATTACCCTGAGAAGGATTTGTTCTAAGAACACCTCGTTCTCAATCCCAAAAGTGGTCATTAGCAACATGTCCAAGCGTGCCAACGTAATTCAATTGGAATCTCATGTAGGTTTTGTTCAGTAAACTGAGCTACTAGGGAAACGTTTACTCAGCACCCACATCAAGTTTTATTGTCGTATAATCCTTGTTGATTATCTTTGAAAATGTATATGATTCATTTGGAATCACCAGGGGGACGGACGTCAAGTTTTATTTCTCGGTGGCATTTTTTTTTGCTCTTCAGAAATATGAAAATCGATAGTTTTTAGTGAAGAAATACGTTCTTTTAATACTGAGTGTAAATTGATGTGTTGTGAGACGATCGGTTGCTGTTTTGTCTGAACTCGGCTGCGCACGAGTTCGTTTTCAAGCTTCCGGAAGTGTCTGGTGGAAAAAGGATTAATTTACTGGCATGATAGTAGGATGGGCCAGATCAGTGTGATTTTCAAAAGTGCATTGAACTTTTAGGTGAATCCGAGTTACAGTGTTTGTGACTACTACCTGCAAGAGTAACAATGTTGCATCCCCGATGATGATCCATTGCTTCACGCATCGATCAGCTAAGTATTTTTCCGTATCCGTCTATTTACCTATAATCTTACTATTTTATTCCTGTCTAATTTGAACTCCATAATAAGATGTCTTTAGTACTGCTTGGTTAATGGTTCCAGAATATTCTCAGTGATAAGTCCCCCTGGAAGTGTTAGAATATGATGTACTGTGTTGTAAAGATGCAATCTCTGATCAAATGTTTTGTTATTCGGTGAAATTTCCAAGAGAAGTGTTGGAGTAAATCGGTAACGCAGTGTGCTGATGACCTCCTTGGAGACCGACGGCCTCCTTAGCAACCTAAGTTTTCTTAAATAAACAACTGAGAAAATTTTGTTATTCCTGTTCAAGACTCCACTCAAGCTAGTTGTAAAATAAATCCTTTCTGCTGTTCCGGTTATTTCCAACAATCAAGAAGAAGAAATCAAAATGAAATAAATCGCCAACATAGACAAACTTTTTTTTTTGGTGGCACTTTCTATTTGAAGATCAGTCATTGGTCAGTCAGTTAACATATTTTTAAAAGATTCAAAAAGATTTCTTAATTTCTTGCAATATTTGGCCAACGTATATTTTGAATCGCTATAAAACAGGGGGTTAATCGTGTTTTGGGGTGCCAAAAGAAGTTTCCCTGGGTGTTTCTGTTGCCACATGTCTGTCAAACCAAAATTGAAAAGTTATGCTTATTGGCAGCCAGCTGCAAATGATGTAAACATACGTGTGAGTGGTTCTAGAAATTACGGAAATTTTTTGTGGTGTTTGAATATGTCGGAGTGTGTCTCTGAAGGTGTTTTCTACCCTGTTAAAATAGTTACAAAATGTTTTTAAATTATTTGAAAAAAAAAGCTTAATCAACATATTTCGTAATATAAACAAATAAGCTACAGATTTCTAATGAATATAGATATCGGTTTTATTTATTTATTATTAAAGTTGACGTTACATCACCTTTATCTTCCCATTTTTCCAATTTGCCTCAGCGTTGTGGGTAATAGATGTTTTCATGCTTATCTACTCTGAATCCTGGTTGGACAGTTATTACTTCCCAAATAGCTTTTCATAAGCAATCGAAATAAGAGTGATGAAGTAAGTCTCATACCAGCTTCCAACGTGCAATCTACGGATTATTTAATTACTAACGCAACGCATTGCAACGCAAATATGATCACCTATCAAATATCTTTATAAAGAACCACAACAACTTGTATTTTGATTAATTGAGTTTGGAGTATAATGTGGCTATATTCCTCATCATTCCCTACAAATTATTTTGAGAGGCCATCCTCAAACAATAATTTCGAAAACTCTGCAATTAATTCCTTCTATACAGTCACTTTGTTTATTCCAAGTACCATGTTTTTCCTAAATCAGTTAGAGAAACTTCTAAAAAAGCGATTTTAAACGTAAACAAGTTACTGCTATTCATTATGATGCAGGGTTTGTGTCGAACTCACTTCATGAACCTCTCCTATCTTTAAATGTTTGTGATTTCCCGAACCAGCGTGTGAAAATTCTTCAAGTTGCACAATTTTTATCGATCAAATGTTCTATTATTCGTACAGAGCAAATTTCCAAAATATAGAAAAGAAACCTAAATTGACAATATGTTAAGGTAATGCAATGTTGTTTCTGCAGTCCGAAAAATCTGATAAGTTCTCTTTCAACACCCGTACTTAGATTTTTTTCAGAGAGCGAGTAATGGCGCTACAACCATAAGCCGTATAGGGCTAGGACTAAAGTTTATGCTTAAGTCTCAACCGTTTGGAGAAAAAATGGAGCATTACTTAACCTTCTTAGACTAGATGCTCCCAACGACCATATAAATAATTTTGTTCTGTACACCAAACAGGGCATTCTGTTTAACTATTCTCTCCGACTATTCATTTCCCTTTTCCTTTGATATCTACTGAAGGCTACGTGGGTTCCCCGTGTCTTCTTAAGGTAGATACAAAATCCTCCCTATCTCCAACGGTTGCATGGACGTGGCCAGGTGAGCGATCGAGGAGTGTATTTGTGGAGATTTTTGCGTGAAGAAACGTATCAGTAACTGGTTCCGTTTCATGGTTACATGCAATATCTTCTACGAATTATTCCTCATCGTAGCTCCATCCACGGAGTGTGCAAACGTCAATGCTAATGCTAATGCTAATGTTTCATTTGGAATCACAAGGAGAATTGGCTTAGGATTGTTTTTGAAAAATAGGATTAAGTGTCAGAAATGACAAGAATGCTTGAGAACCCGAGCAGGAACAAATAACTTGATAACTGGCCATGGTATTTAAGAGCCCAGATTAAGAGGTAAAATACCTGAGGATAATACCTAAGAATTGTTCCCAGAATGTTATGCGAATACCATATTGAGGTAAAACAATACCAAAATAGTACCTCTCAGGTATTCCCAGGTATGCGAAATAACAAGTTTTGTTATTCGAGAGGTATTTTGCTTGCAATTCTTAGCTATTTTACTCAGGTATTTTACCTCTTAATCTGAGCTCTTTAATACCAAGGCCAGTTATCAAGATCAAAATTAGGTATTCATATGTTGTTGTATCCTGCTCGGGAAGGCACGTATAGAAACCCAAGAAAGTTTCGCTTAGCATCTTGGAACGAAAATTTGCTGAAATCTCTTAGTATTATTCAGTCGCAATTTGCAGTAGGATTTGCTTAGAATCTTGAGTAAGATTTGCATAAAATAACACATGATACCATCGAAATCCCGAGTAGAAGTTTTTACATGCAATTTCAAAATTTTCTCTTGAATCAATATCCTTCAGTGCGATTAGCATCACAAATCAGGCATAATAAATTCGAAATTCCAAGTATGTTTTGGTCAGAATTTGTTGTATAATATGCACACAATACTAACAATCCCAACATTATCATAAGTTATAACGCCCAGAAAACTTGGAAACATGTCCAGATATGTGAACATGATTCGATTGGAATCCCGAGATGGATTGGTTCAGATTACTGAGAAACAGTTGAATTTTATTTTAATCGGAAACTTGACAAACTTGACTCAGCAGTTTGTCTCATAATCCTTGTTTATACATTTCTTTTCACAAAACATCTATTTCTGATTCAATTAAAAGCATTAACAGGATTTAGAAGTTAGTTAGAAGTTAGAAATTCGGACTTATTTCCAAGGCAAAATGACAGAAACCATCAGAATGCTGATTGAGGTACGTTCAGAGTTCTTTTACTTATAGATTAGTCGGGGGTAGTATGTAGTCAGGGTAATGCTGGTTTAATTGAATCTAAAGAGTACTTTTTTGTGTGTATATCTGTTTAGTAAAGGTTTCGACTATCATAAAGAATTATGAGTCCATGAAGTAGGTAATTTCAATGAAGATTTTTTTTTTCTGAAAAAAAATACGTTTGAGAATTCATTTTTACTTCCATAGAAAAAAAATTAAAAATAAAGATCTAAACTGTTTGCGAGCAGTACAGAAGCTATCTTGATACAGAATATTTGAATAAGAATATTTAAAACCCTACTCTGAAAAAAAATCCATCGTTATACCGACAATTAAATCATGGTCAGAATGACTATCGCATATATTGGTTACAATAACCATGAAAATTGTCTATCGCATAAAGTGGTTACAATAACCATGAAAACATTATAACCATCCGACATTATGGCAAATGTTGGATCAACTTTTTTTAATGGTAGTTTTGATCATGATCATAGTCGGTTCAAGATCACTATGCTGCAATAGTCATCCTAACCCGCAATAATGGTAAACTTGACTATTAAATTTGTCTCTGTGCATGATACACCACTGTCAATTCTCTTGATCCGATTGATTACTTGATTAAAATAACTCTCAAAATCATAAAAAGATAGATCAATTTTGTTTGAATTTTGTTTCCAATATCCAACAACTAAAATCACCTGGATTGACCTGGAGCATGACATCGCTTCATTATTATTCACAGTGGGTGCCTGAAATTTGTAATGACCTTAATCCCAATTGTAAACAAAATCGTGTGCACTTTTATCTCATTTTATTCTTCAACTTGCAATTTGCAGACTTGTTCAACGTTCAAAACACTGACGTAGTCTGCAAGCAGCAGACGAAATTCGTATCCATAGAAGTAAAGTGAAAGATTATATTCTCTTTTATATAGATTCACATAGTCGGGGACCATTAGGGCACCCGGTTGAAGTAAATTGAATGGATAGAGTGGGAATGCCAACTCCCTGTTGCTAACAGTTTGTAGAAAAAGGATGGGCTCTTCCCATTTATTGGGACATCCTCTTGTTAGATAGATCGCATTTCCGACCAAGTGTTCAATCTCCCTCATACTTCTCACAGGGATTTTGGATAAAATTATTGGGTTTGCAGCAGGATCCAGTTTGGTTAACGGTGTTCTGAATTCAACTGACATCGGCAGCGAATAACTTTATTATGTTCCCGGTTTATTCTCTGTACAAAGATGCGTAGTAAAATTATTTAAATTTTAGCCCCGATTTGAAGCAACTGTAGGGATGCTACTCAAAATAGTGAGAGGTCTATTTCAACAGATTACAAAAAAGGTAAATTTCAAGTTTGATAACCGATTCAAACCAAGAGTAGTGATGCTTCTGGGTCCACTCACAATTGCGGGAGGTTTATTTAAATGAAATACAAAAATACGTTGAAATATTGAATTTTAGAGCCGATTCAAACCAACAATATGGATGCTGTTGGGGCCTCTCACAAGTGTGGGTAGTTTATTTCAGTAGAATACAAAAATACGTTAAAAAATCCTGTTTGAGAACCGATTTAAAGCAACATGAAGAATTCTGTTGGGGCCACTCACAAGAGTGAGTGGTGTATTTAAAAAAATACTTTAAAATTTTGTGTTTGAGAACCGATTCAAACAAACAGTAGTGATGCTGCAGGGGCGACTCTCAAGTGCGGGTGGTTTATTAAAGCCGTTTGAAGAAATTCGAAAAACTGACAATTTCAATATTGCCAATACAGAGCATAGTGGAGGTGGCCTAGAATACTCACGTCTTTCTCGGAACCAGGTTTTTAAAGTCATTCCTAGAGATATTCCAATGACCGCTCAATCAATCCGCAAACTTGTAGTTTTAAATGTTTCATGTTTTTTTTTAATGCAATATTATATCTCTACTGACCTAACGGCACGTTTGCTGCAAATCAGTTGAATTAACTTCAATGTTACTCAGATGAATCACAATAAAGTTGCTGCAACCAATTAAAGCCCGATTCAAAGTAAATTTGGACGCATTCAAGTGATCATAACTCAAGAATTAAACATCGTACACGGTTGATCAAAACGTCAAACAAAAGGGTATTTATTCAGCTTTCAAATATTAATTCAGGCTTTCGATATATATTACAGTTATTACATTTTACCGTTTCAAACGAACTGTCGCACTTTACTTGTGAACGATACCATCATAATCTGCACAGTCGCTGGTGACACTGTACCGGCGAACTTATTCCACTTTAAACGCATTTGTTGTGAATTTGTCACTTCTTTACCGCACCCTCGAAGTTTTTGCTTGACAATTGCCCAATATTTTTCTATCGGTCTGAACTCAGGGCAAATAGGAGGATTAATCTCTTTGGCGACGAAATTAACATTGTTTGCAGCATACCATTCTAGTACCTCCTTAGAGTAGTGGCAGCTGGCTAGATCCGGCCAAAATATAACGTTGGTCTTGTGTTGCCGAATGAACGGTAAAATCCGCTTTTTCAGACACTCTTTAGTGTAAACCTTCGAGATCATTGTGTGAGATGTGATGAAAACCTTGGTTTTAAGGCCACAACTACAGATTCCTTGCCAAATCATTAGTTTGCGAGCAACCTTATCAACAAAAACAAATTTATACCTAGAAGGGACATCCCTACGACCAGTTGCCAGTTAAAATTTTCGTTCGGGGACTGGTTTATAATCCATTTTCACATATGTTTCGTCATCCATTAAAATACAGCCATCAAATTTCGTCAAAACTTGTTCGTATAGTAATTGTGCTCGCTTTTTGGCCACTAAATTTTGTTTCAGGGAGCGATTCGGATGTTGACTGGCACAAAAATACTTATATCCATCTCTTGAAAGGATGTTACGCACGGTGAAAAAGTTGGAATCGTATCTTTGCCATATCACGTACGGAGACACCTGGGTTGCCTTTCACGTACCTCAACACCTTTCTCCTCAGCTCTTTGTCCCTAGTGTCACTTTTATGATAGATGCGCTGTGTTCTATCCACACTCAGAGTATCCTTGTAATGTTTGATTACAAGACACACCGTTGACTTTGGGAATTTTAACGCTCTTGCTATTTTTGAGGCAGACCACGAAGGATTCTCTAGATGTTTGTGCACAATAAATTTTCTTGTCTCAAGTTCTATGATCCGTAATTTTGAGATGCGTCGATCAATCGAGATAAACTTTTCATCAATTTCTTTGTCAATGAAACATCAAAAAATGCCTGTCAAACGTGTTTTGTTCCAACCACCAGGGACGTGGTGGTGTATTAAACCGTGCGTCCAGATTTACTTTGAATCGAGCTTTATGATGGATTTGTGTTACTTTGGGAGCTTTAGTTTCTTATGATTTCTAAAAAAACATTTCTTTTTGGGAATATTAGAGACGATTATTTTGAGCACAAAAAAGAAGACTTTATTTGCCGTTAAATAAAATATTTCAAAATGGATCCGTTTGTATTTTTTAGTAAATATGTATACTTCAAGCTTCTTGTTGGTTTTTAATTTTGGATGTGGCACCAATTTTTGCTGCCACATTTGACCAAACTCGAGCAATGACAATTTCAAGGAATTGGGAGGAGGATTAAAGGGGATGGTCATGTGGTATTACACTTCTTAAGGAAAAAACCCAGAAAATAGAGCAAGCTGTAAACCTGTTACAAACCGGTTGAAGTAACTTCATTGTGACTAACGTAGGTCACAATGAAGTTACTGCAACAATTTATGAAGGTTGTGTGTTGCTTGGGGTTCTGCTCTCCCGTTCTTGGGAAACAAATACATGAAAATGATTAAAAAAACGTGGTTAAAATCCATCCTCTTAATGAGATTCTGAAAGATCTTCCAGCTCATTCACTGGGAAGATTGTTCAATGTACAGTAATTTTAAACTTATTTTGATGATTATTTTAGAGTTGTCCACAATTTCCAAATGTAGCATTATTAGAATACTTATGTTGGGCTTTGCAATTTCTGGAAATAATCCTAGTTGATAGCGTTTACTTTAATGATTGTATCGATTTCAAATTTTGCGTACAAAATCAAGAATTTGATTTTGAAAATTTGCTTTGAGAATGAGTAAACGTCTTCTCAAATTTGCTTTTTTCCACATTCCACTTGTTCGTCACGCTTCGTTTTTTGGATTATAATCCCGACTCAATGTTTGATGAAAATAAGTGGAATGAAGCTGTCATCTGAATAACATTAATTTCCCTCGTCACTGACTGAAAATATTCCCTGAGATCATTCAAACCGGTTTACATTAAAACGAAATTTTCTCCGCCCATCTTCCAGTTGGTAGCCACTGTCCAACCACCGCAAAGTTCCACCACTTTTGGAAAAACACGCCACAGATGTTTTTCGAGCCAAACTTCTTCGCCAACACCGGTAGTCACTCACTAAGTACTGCTTCAAACTATCCCGCTTAGCAGGTTTTCGTTCTCCACTCGACGGTTTGCGCCGTTGGTTGTCGGTCGGAAGAGCACCGTCATACATCCGTGCAAGGGGGTTCGCAAACTTTGCGCATTTCCGGTCACTTGTTTACACGCTCACGTTTTGCATTACACGTTAGAGTTAGTTAGAGGCTATGTCGGCACAGCACACATCAAACACAGTAAGGGAGAGTCGTGCGGTGGATGATGATGAGTCATGCACTAAACAAGAATTACTCTACCGAAGGGTGTGCAAGAAAGGCTTCGGCATTCGGGCAATGTCCTCATGGCATGGGGAAGGGTCGTCGATAACTGCGTATTAGTTTCCGAGTGTTCCGACGAATTGGACACTGATTTATCGTTCCATCAAGATTGAACCCCCTTTTATGGTGGTAAACACTCAATAGCCGCAGCCAATCGATTCGTATCCCACAAGTAGTACTCCGCAATGAATGCCCAAACAAATACAGGTTTTCTATTTGAGGGAGCCATAAACATTAAGCTGTCATAAAAAATTAACCCACACAAAGCAGATTATCCTTCGACTTTCACACGAGCCCTTCGCAGCGTGCGTGCAAGAGGCAAAAGTGCGATAAGAACAACCCGAGAACAAGTGTTTTTTATACCGACTAAATTGAAGAATGAGAATGTGTTCTGTGGAGAACAAGCAAAATGTGCCTAATTTCACAAGAATGAACAGTGAGGCACACATACACTGTTACGGTCAGAGAGCTCAGCCAGGTATAAAACGTCAACAACAAACCCAATCCAAGAATGCCGGGGATTACAAGTTGAAGTGTGTTTTGAATGGAAAAAAGGTGTATAATAGGAGCCGTGTCGTCGATAAAGAGACGGGTGATCCTTAAAGGACCGAACAACAAAGTGTCCAAGTAAATAACTGTATCTGTTCTGGTCGTTATTTGGCTTCTTGCTTCGCATGTTTGATCCGTTTTTTACAGCTTTTTTTTATTTTTTTCCTACATTTTCTCCTTGCTTCTTCCGCAACGGACCGAGTCGGATCCACGTTGTAAGTTAATGCCTACTCTTTTTTTCTTTTTCTTTTGTGAATCATTTTTTTTCTTCTCTCTTGTAGTTCGGGAACATCTGAAAGACTGAGAGTTCTTCGGTACCCGGGCAAATGTCACCCGTGGAGATCCTTTTTCAATCAAAATCGACTGCTCGTTTTTTATTAATGTTTTTTTTTGTACGATTAAAAAGATTTTTTTCTTGACGGATGGGGTACGGAAAGTGAGATAAATGTACCACCCCAATACAATAAGTCAAGCTTAACAAACAGCGAGCGCCATCTTTATCCCTGCATCCAATCATCATCTCGCAAAGCCTTGCCTGCAACCGTTTGTGACGTGTGTTTGTATCAAACTTTTCCACTCGTAATCACCTGCTACTATCTATTGTCAACGTGACTTCTGGGACACAAGCCTACTCCCGAAGAAGATGTGAAATATGATAAAATTCATTATCGCCGCCCGATGACGATTTAATCGCTTTTGGCCCCGTCGGATGGGAGGCAGTGAAGTGACATTCACATGGGTGACACCCACACAGAGAGGCAACTTACGTAAATATCTTGAACCGCGAGCTCCTCTTAATCACGTAGATAAGATTCTGCCGTTGACACCTTGTGCCCTGTCTCTCCGGGGGCTGGCTGGCTTCTCGGGGCAGGCTGTTTATCTTATCAATAATTAAAGTGCCGTAATCAGAAGATCGTGCCACTTTGGGAGCCAGCCTATAGTCTACCGTTGTTGGCCGTGTTGTTGTTGTTATTGTTGTTGTTGTTCGCTATTTAGTTCGAAGCTTCCTAAGGATGTACTTGAGCCGTGCGATGTGAAAATGTGCCAAGGGTACTTGGTCGCTTGGTTGGGAAAGCGTCAGCGCTAGGTTGTAATTTGATTACACTAGAATCTAATTGTGGTGCAAGCGGGAGATGAAAATTCGAGATGTGTACTGCGATAATTGGATATTGTTACGGGAGGGAACTCAATTTAATCCTGAAGCATTAAGTAATTGAATCTGAGGAGTACTTTTTTTTTGTGTATATCTGTTTGCTGAAGAATTTGATTATCATGAAGAATGACGAGTCGATGTGGTAGGTAATTTTATTGGAGATTTTAATTTTGTTTCTTAATCTGAAAACCCGTCGAATACATTTGAGAATTTAATTTAACTTCCATAAAAAAATAGTAAGAAAACAAACGGTCCCAACAGTTTGTGAGCACAAAATATCCTGATACGGAATAGTCATATTAGCATATATAAAACCCTAAGAAACACCACTGTCAATCACTTAATTTTAATAAATCTTAAAATCATAAAAAGATTCATCAATTTCGTTTGAAGTTTGTTTCCAGTATGAAATAAAAGTGACCTGAAAAAAAAATATTGATAATCGACAAAGTTACAGAAGTTGAACATGGCGATTTTTAGAAGCAAAATTTCGCTCAGTTTTTTTTTGCTACTGAGTAATACGAGAGATACAAGCCGCACAGAACGTAACATGTTTTGCGAAACGTTTATAATACATTTATAAAACAAACAGTTATGGATCATTCTAAAATGTTTTTTTGTTTGTTATTTTAAGGTTATTATATAAGGTCTATATCCACATTAATCCGGACACCTTCAAATCATTGTAACTTTTGAAATATTGCACGTAGGAATGAAAAATTTCACTGTGGTATAGCTGAGAGTCTATGATGAAAAAGACTATGATTGAAAACATTTTTTGATGAAAAAGACTATGATTGAAAGATTTTTGTAAACATTTCATGTTTAGTATTCAAGATGGCAACGAAAGAAAAACAAGTGCGCGAGCGAATTTTGCACGGGCGTACGGCAAATCCTGACTTTTCAATACGGGACCTTGCAAAAACATTGGATTTGTCTAAATCCACTGTTCACGATGTGCTCAAATAATTTTCGGAACGTCTGACGGTGGAGAGGAAACCAATAAGTGACAAAAACATTGGACGCGCTGATCCTGTCATGGACCGAAAGGTGAAAAAGATATTAACGAAAAACCCAAATCTCTCCAATCGAACGGTGGCTCGTAAAATAGGGATGTCGCCTGGTTTTGTCCAAAAATCAAAACAACGTTTGGGACTTAAGTCGTATAAAGTAGATACAGTTCCAAATCGCAACGACAAACAGAACTTGGCAGCAAAATCACGGGCTCAACGTTGGTACTGCGAATATTTGACGAAGTTTTCATGCGTTGTTATGAACGATGAAACTTATGTCCTGGAGGATTTCAAGCAGCTTCAAGGGCTGGCTTTTTATTCTGTTATGGCCAGAAATGCTTCAGCTGAGCATTTCAGAACAAAGAAGGCATCAAAATTTCCGAAATTTTCCGATTTGGCATCATGCCACTAAGCTAAAACTGTGCTGGAGTGGTACCAAGCAAATCAAGTGAACTTTGTACCAAAAACCTCAAACCCGCCAAATTGCCCAGAGCTACGACCAATCGAGAGATATTAGGCTCTGATGAAGCGGAAGCTTTCTGGTAAGAAGCAAGGAATCAAAGACATCAAACACTTCCAGCAAATTTGAACAAAGACGGCTTCTACGATTTCTGAAGAGTCTGTACAAACCCTAATGGACGGAGTTAAGCGCAAAGTTCGAAAATTTTATGCAAATATCGAATAACTATGTTTTGTCTTCACGAATTGTTAAAACACATCCCATGAATCTGAAATAAACAACTACGACGGAAATATAATGCGAAATTTATGTTTTATTCATGTTTTGAGGTGTCCCGATTATTGCGGATACAGACCTTATGGCTGATGGGCTGGATCAGTTCACTCTGGCTAACAACTGCTGCTGCAAGTGATTTCAGTTTGAGCAAATCAAAGATACTTAGAATTGACTTTTCAACAATCGGAGTTAGCGTTGCAAAGAAGCTACAAACCTATCACGCCTAGAACTATTGTTCGAGTCTCATGCTTGGCGATGTTATATTTTTGTATGAGGATTGTTTTATTTTAGCTTATAAGGCTCCAGTTTTGCGTTTTTTGCGTCATATTAAAGTACGAAGGACAGTACTATAAAGTTAAATTAATTACTTGTATTTGTTGTTGGCCAGTATTCTCAACTTCTTTACAACAAGCTGTTTGACTTGCGATGTTTTTCATTCATACCACTTGCCCTTTTGAGTACAGTTATTAACGTATGCATAAAAAAATGGTCTGATTTTAGCGATTTTTCAGTCAATTATGCAGCCACCTTGGTGGAGAATCCACCTGTATATCGCCAATCGTAGCAACCCTTTTGTTAAAAAAGATACAGCGTTGTCAGTTGCAGCAGCCATGGCGAAAACAACCAAGCAACAACGCTCGATGGGTTGTTCGTACTGCCAGCTCTACCCCGGACTGAAGAAGCTGCACACTGTGAAGCAATTCGAGTATGCCCAGTCAAGCCAATCTGGCATTTAAAACATGCTCTCCCTTCTGCAAAAAGGAGAAGGCATTGAACGGACGCCTGGTTCCGGCCGACTGCCAGTTCGGTGCGATCGTAAAATGCAGCAGAAACTGAAGAGGAAGACTTTGCCGAAAGGTTGGCAGAACTGCTCAAGTTCAGTACGGTAAAGAAGTACCTAAGCAAGATGGACATAGTTATGCGGAAGCGGCAGTCGAGATCGGGCAACAGGCAATTACATCTTCCTGGCGCAGTGCATCGTCGTGCTCATAATGGGTGAAGAGACCTACTTGACGGTGGGGGGCTCGGAAACGGGTTCCACAGGGGGCGTTGACGCCAAATATATCTCCTTCACCAAGTTCCCGAAGAACGTTCTTCTGTGGTTGACAATCATAGAGAAGGGGATTGTTAAAGCCGCTGTTCTTTCCCTTGAGGCTTTCAGAGAATTGTTGCTTTGCTGCTGTTTCGTATCAACGTGACTGGTTCGTATTTCGTATTAACGTGAGGCTGGTTCTTCACGCCAAGGACGACCAATCGCTTTACTTCCCTGAGATTTTTCGATATCATGCCTATCTTGGTAAGGCTTGCAGAGGACAGGGATATATACAATACGAAGTGCCTGCCAGAAGTTGCCGCTTTCATCAAGAAGTATCACGCGAAGGAGAAACGATTAGAGGAGATGGACTGGCTGACGATTAACGTTGAATCTAAGACTGCCAACCATCCCAACGTTCTCTAACTGCGGCCGATGGAAAATTTTCGGTGAACCTCAAACTGATGATCTACTCCAATAATTTCTTGGCAAAAACCGTAGAACAGCTGATCGCCAAGGTCACTAATGAGCTGAAAAACATGCCGACATGGCTAAGGTTGCCGAAAATTGCCGTAAGGCTGCCAGGAAGGGTGTCAGAGCATATTTGTAGAAGGCTAAAGAAACGTAGTATTTTAAAAATGAAAATTTCCCGTTGAATTTTATTTTGCAGTTTATTTTTATCGCTATCCAAAATAAGTCAATTTTTTAATGCATATGTTGTTTGATTGTGAACCGAGCGTTCTCCTGAATTTGATATTAACAATTGGGCATTCATGATAAATAGTTGATTGAACAGTGTACAGATGACTTCGGGTATTTGACTGCATAATCAGGACACTGAGTGGTTCGAGCAACACGACATTTTGATTTCCAGCAAAACCGAAGAGGAGCACCACGAGTACCTCAACGCTTTGTTTCAACGGCTTTAAGCTTACGGTTGGACACATCGTTGATGCCAAAGGTCTCCGTCCTGACCAATCCAAGGTAAAAGCTATCGTCAAGATGCCACCTCCCAAAGATGTCACAACTCTACGGTCATTCCTTGGTGCAGTGAATTTCTACGGAAAGTTTGTCCAGGAGATGCACTGCTCAAGAAGGATGTCAAATTTGTTTGGATTCAGGAGTGCCAGAAATCGTTCCAGCGGTTCAAGGAGGTACTTCAATCGGATTTGATGTTGACGCATTATGATCCTGCATTAGATATCATCGTTGCTGCCGACGCATCGCAGTCCGGTATCGGGGCATGCCTTTTTCACAAGTTCCCAGATGGTACACTCAAAGCCATCGCTCACACATCCCGCTCTCTCACTCCCGCGGAGGCAAACTATAGACAGATCGAGAAGGAAGGTCTTGCGTTGGTGTTCGCCGTGACAAAATTCCATCGCATGCTGCTAGGACGCAGGTTTACTCTCCAAACGGATCATCAGCCACTACTGCGGATCTTCGGACAGAAGAACGGAAATTCGGTTCACACGGCTAACCGCCTTCAACGTTGGGCACTGACACTTTTGTACTACAATTTTGGAATCGAGTACGTGTCCACTACGCAATTTGGTTGTGCCGACGTACTATCTCGACTTATCAACAGTTACGTTAAACCGGATGAGGATTTCATCATCGCCTCCATTGAACTGGAAGCTGACGTCGAGGTTCCACTCCAAGAAGCCATTACCTCGCTACCTGTGACATTCAACTCGGTACGTGGCGCCACTCTCAAGTGCCCCGTTCTCCAAGTAGTGGTCCAGTATATTCAGCGTGGATGGCCTGCCAAACTCGACAGCATCGCCAACACTGCCGTACGCCCTTTCTTCGCTCATCGAGATGCATTGTCGGTAGTGAAGGGCTGCATCATGATGTTCAACCGTCTGGTGATTCCGGAAAATTTTCATCAGAGAATGCTCAAGTAACTCCATAGAGGACATCCTGGAATGGAGCGGATGAAAGCTCTTGCATGAAGCCACATGTACTGGCCGAGAATTGATGAAAACATTGCTGACTTCGTCAAGAGATGCGACAGTTGTGCCACACATTCCAAGTCACCACCCAAGGCTCCATTGCATTCGTGGCCACGCACACAATCTCGTTGGGAACGAATTCACATCGACTTTGCTGGCCCATTCAACGGTCTATAGTTCCTGGTAGTTGTGGACGCTTTCTCAAAGTGGCCAGAAATTCGCATCGTACGATCCTCGACTACAGCAGTAGTAATCGAGTTCCTGAATGAGCTATGTGCACGCTTTGGTATTCCCAACGTCATAAACTCTGATAACGGCACCCAATTGACGTCGGAACAATTTGCGACTTTGTGCAGGAAGAACGGTATTCAAAACTTCCGAAGCACTTCGTGAAAGTCCGCATCAAAAAATTTGCTCAAGTTTTTGTTCAGAGAAGTTTTTTCATGAAACATTAAACTACCACTCAAATGACTCTTTGCTTAGTTTCATTCAATTCTATTCCATTTTTAAACAACGAACGACCCACCGTTGCTTTGTGCAGTGGTGGATATCCATATTCGTGAAGAATATATCATAGCTGGTCTCGAACGATTTTGTCGTCAGCTGATTTGAAATTAGTAAGTTCTGATTAAGCAAGAGACTTTCGAGAAGACAATGTTAGCCTCTCATCACGAGTTCAGATCGACGGCGATGAAATCGAGGAGGTAGACGAATTCGTGTATCTGGGTTTATTGGTGACTACCAATAACGGCACAAGCAGAGAAATACACAGGCGCATTATGGCTGGCAATGGTACGTACTTTGGACTTTGAAAGACGCTAAGTTCGAACAAAGTTCGCCGAACTTCAAAGTACATCTAATAGACCGGTAGTCCTCTACGGCCAGGTGAAATTGCTAGTGGAGGACCAACGCGCTTTTGGTGTCTTTGAATGGAAGATGTTGCGTACGATCTACGGTGGAGTGCAGATGGAAAACGGAACGTGGACGAGGCGAATGACATTGCGTCAGTTGCTGTGAGAACCTCCCATCGTACACACCGCTAAAATCGGCCGACTACGGTGGGCTGGGCATGTCGTAAAAATGTCAGAAGACAGTCCAGTTAAATTGATTCTCGAAAACGAACCGATACCAGCCATATACCGAATATAATGGGAAAAACTTCTGAATACAACAGAGGCCACCCTGGCCTTGGTCTGATTGGTAAGGTAAGTTTCGATTGCACTGAAGTTAGTTCCAGGTTGTATGATATCGTACGAGTTCATTTTAAATTTTTAATCAGCTTTCAGGTTTCTAAGGAGTTTCGTGAAATTTCGCTGTAGAGAATTTGCTAAAGGTTAAGTGTTTTAAGGATCACAAAAAGGAGTATCTTTGATAATGCGGGTAGCGCTTGAAGCACGTGCAGCTCCACAAATAGATTTTGCTCGTACTATTATTCAGCTTATCTATATACAGCTGCCTAAACTGCCATAGACAAACTTCAAGCTGCTCAAACAATGAAGAGCCTTCGATTGATACTTTTTTCTGTATTAGATTGATATAGAAAAAAGGCTGAAACTATCGACTAAATAACGTCTTTTAGGTCTTCAGTAGGACTTCTCCGGCAGTAAAATTCAGCCACGAGTCTAGAAGTATAAAGATTGAACGTAAGATTCCTTGTCACTCCCACTTACAAACTTATACAAAACGTAGACTTGAGTTGTGTAATTAGGCTCCTGACCAGAAGAGTTAGTTACATCACTGGCATTTGATAAGAATCATTGTTTTCAGAAAGGGGTATGCGCAAATAAATTTGGCGCACTCTGGTTTGTAAATAGTTGATTGATCCTTTTAAGGACTGCATCGTTAATTATGAGTACACCTTTGAGGTTCTGTATGAAAAAGACTATGACTTATTTTGACAGCTGTTTAGTGTCAATGTTTTGCTTGTCTTTTAAACAAACGAAAACCTTCATGAAAAGTTAAAGTTTTACTTCAAGCGGAACAATGCGAGGTCTTACGGAAGAAAAGCGAAAATCGAACGTGACCAAATACTGCACTGAAAAGGGATTGTCGCGTAGAAAATTAGTAAAAGAAGAAGGTGTTATTTTCTGTGCGGTCCAAAATGCGATCAACCGGTTTGTTATGCATAACACATTGAAGGACTTACCCGGCCGTGGTAAAAAAAAACAGGTGCGTCAAACCCAAATTTGGACCAACAAATTTTCAAAGTTTTTGAAGGAAAGAAGAAGGTATCCATCAGATATTGCGCAAAAAAGTGTGGAACGATGATTGGAATGGTCCAACGTGCAAAGGAGCGAAATTCCATGAAGACGTACCGAAAACAAAAATGTCCGAAACGCAGCCAAATTCAGGCGGAATCCGTGAAAACTCAGGCTCGGAAGCGGTACGACGACGTTTTGAGCAAAAATGACATGTGCATTATCATGGATGACGAGACGTACGTCAAATTGGACTACAGGGCACTTGCCTGGGGCACAGTTTTACACCGTGAAGCGTAGAAAGGATGTCCCAAATTCGGAAAAATCGATTCTTGGGAAAAATTTAGAAAAAAAGGTGTTGGTTTGGCAAGCAATTTGCCAGTGCGGTATGAAATCGACACCTACCGCAAATATGAACGCCGAAAAGTACCGGAAGGAATGCCTGCAGAAACGAATTCTGCCACTAATCCGAAAACACAAAGGTTCGACACTGGATCATGATTGGACTGATTTGGCGGGGGGGGGGAGGAGGGGGGGGGTGTTGGGAATATATATAATGGGGGGAGTGGGGTGGGGGGGGGAGGTGGTGTGGGGTGGGGGGGGGGTTTTTTGTCAATTCTAAACAGTAGTTTGAGTTTTCATTACGCAGCTTTTTGTGGCAATCATTCACATTGTTCGGAATGTTTCTTTCTTAGAATAGAAAATGAATCTTGTTTTGGACTTGTATTAATAATGTTTTTTTTTTGGCAAAAATAATGAAATTCATTAGGTTTTTTTTAAGGAGTTCCATTCGGAATTTAAATACTACCCTGTTCAGAGTTTGAGGACTGTTTCTTGTAAGTTAGCATCAATTTTGCGCAGAAGTCTGACCCCCCAAATTCCAGTTAGTACTTTGAGAGACTATTAGTAAGCTTAGTTACTTTAAATTAGTTACAAAACTTAGTTTAATTGCTAGAGTGTCTTAAACGCCATTTTAGAACTAAATTGAGTCAGAAGTGAAAGAAAAATCATATGAGAATTGATTTCAATCATGTATAATTTTTTTTGGTTTTTTTTCAAGCATTTTTAAGCGAAGATTCTGAAGATTCTTAGCTATTTTTTTACTAGACATTCGAGCAATAATAAAAATGTTCGGATCTCAAAAATGCTAAGAAATGCGATTCCTAAAAGCTACATGTAATTTCAAAATCAGTTCTTTTTGCTTAGATGTACACATAGACTGATTTTAAGAAAGCAACACTTGCTTGTAGGTAAGAATAGATTGTGCAGTGCACCAGGTGCACATGGGTTTGGTGCTGTGGAAAAACACTTGTGCTACTTCCAAAAGGTTCGAAGTTCCAATAAGAGACAAGCGAGCGAAAAATTGCATATGATACAGGGTGTTGTAGAAAAAATGATACAGGGTGTGGCAGAAAATATATGGCATTTCTTTCAAATCCCATTTCAAACTACTTTAAGCAATAATATCTACATATTCGAGTTCAGTTATCTTTATTAGGCCCTTTCAAACAAATTTACTCGATACGTTCTCCGGAAACTTGATCACGTCGTTATGACAGTTTTCAGGGTCCTCACACTATGGTGAGATTTTTTGCAGGCTTGTGATTCAACTTACGCCCAAATCGAGTAATGCTACTCGATTTAACGTCCGAACTGGTAGGAGGCAAATCTTCCGGCCAAAACTTCATGCTTTCCATCGCTGTATCCGATTTGACGTGTGACCTGGCGTTTCATCCTGTTGTAGGACAACGTATTGATTCTGAGTGAAGATGACTGCACTGAGGGAAGTACTTGGTCCTTCAAAATACCGATATACAATTCGGTATTGATTTTTAACACCAGCATAAATGGAAACAGGTGGCATTTTCAAACCGTTGGACGCCACCAAACATCATGACACCAGCCGGATGATTGGTTTGGAACTTGAACTTCGCTTTCTCCGAAACATCCACTAGTTTCTTCGGTGAAATGAACCGGTCTGAGCGGCTGTTTGATACAGCAGCACGATGCTGAACTGCTTTTCGTCGCGAGAATCAGGATTATCAGGCCTTTTTCCTTCTTCGATTAAACTAACACGAATAATGGATTCTGGCATATAAACCACAGCTAAAAATAATTTCAAAATATCACGGAAAGATCTAAGTAGGTCCTCTGTATATTTTTTACAGATTTTTGGGTGCGCCCAGTATACTGAATATAGTTTATACAAATTTGAATAACGCCTTTAAAATATTCTTTGTTGAAAAGAAGGTTCGATTAAGATCATAAAAATGTTTCGAAGAGTCTCAATGTTACACTCAAAAGGTTACGTTTTATTTCATTCTAGCTACAAACTTCAAAACGGACTTCCACTTCTGACAATATTGTCCGCATAAATGCAAACCATTCAAAGAACGGTTGAAAACGCGACTCCAAAGATGCACTCTTCTGCTCGAAGTTTTCAACAGTTTCACTTCAGCAAAAAATCGCCGGTAACACCACGTTCCTGTGCCAAGAACCGAACGGTTCATAATTTATCATTCCGCAGAAAAACGATGCCCTCAAGACCCGGCTCTAGCCGGTTCCGATCATTGTTTCACGCCTATTCCCATTGTATCTGTTTTCAATATTTATTTTTATCTAGATTTATTGTATATAAACGAACATTTCTGCATACATTGGCCTTTATAGCCATATCCCAGCTCACATCCCCCGATTCCGAAGTTTGTTTATTCTTGGCAAAATTCCTGAACAATCGCACGTCGCCCAGCCAGTCCCGGCGAATGGAGGAATCTCCTTTGCATATTCGTCGTCGGCCAGAACACCTTCTGTTACCTCAAGCATGCACTGCACAGTCACGTCGTCAAGGGGGCTCCCGAGGCAATCGATGTACTCGGCTGTCGCATCGCTGGTCTCGGGCCATCATAAATCACATTCTGCAGACCCCTCGGCGTCAAGTGCATTGTGTTCTGCGCCGTCCTACCTTGACTCAGCTGAGAGCACAGCGGGTATTTTATTTTCAACTTAACCTTCATCCATTTACCTGAAAACTGGTCCAACAACATGCGCTATCCGATCGAGATTCATTCCATGCACGAGAGGGCGACCGAGACTCGTGACGATTGAGTACACACGGGACCCTTGCAGGCTTCCTCCTTCTTCAAGTTGCGCGAACTCTCGAAGCCCAATCGAAGGGCACACAAAGGAAGGGAGCCACTCCACAATCTTTCACTGTGTGTATTTTATAGGTATTTATATACATATTTATGCTCCGTGGAAGAAAAATGTGTGAGAAAAAGCACGAAAAAATAGAGAAGCCGAAGCACATAATAAAAGTCATTGAAGAATTTTGTTTTTCCCTTTTCGTCCTCCCTCATCCCATTATTTCCGGGCAAACTTTGTTTGGCCGATTATGACGAAGCTCTCCCCACTTTGTGTCGAAATTTATGGTTCACTATTATTTCTCACTGGCTTGAGCTTCTGGCACTGTTTGCGTGTGCACACAGGAAAAAGCTAAGAACATTAGCTAAATAAAAGGTACTAAGCTCTCACGCGCGTTCCGTCCCATCCGGTTCGCTGTCCTATTCAATGTGCCGTATAATGGATGAGTTAGTCCCAGTGCAATTTGCGCGCGCGAGAAGCAGCATTCGAAGGCACATGTGGCATGCACATTCATGACTAGTCCGCGGAGATGACAAATGAGTCATGCAAGACGTCTGGAATTCTGAGGCGTGAGAACGGGCAATCATCGGTAATGACCTACCACAAAACTTTTCGTTTTTTTTCACGTCCCGCCCCATCCCCGGTGCTCATGTGGGACCAGGTTCCCGTCTTATCGGACTTATCGGGAAATGGGTAAACGACGACGATGATATCATACATGCATTTATGTTGTTCCATCGCACCGCAGCGGGAAAAGTGGCTTTCGTGCTAGCCGGGAAGGCGGGCTCTCGAATCAAATGTCATTCCATTGTATTGTTATGTGAAGTGAAATCATCATTCAATACGGGCAATGTGGGGGATAACTCTCTCGTTATCAGCTCCGGAGTGCTTGTTTGTTAGTTTATGGAACACGGATGGGTTTGTTCGTTCCATCATATGTATAGCTTGAATAGCGTGTGTGTGCGCGCACAGACAGAACGGCGATTGTGGGAAGAAAGCTCTTGAGGCCGGCTTTCCCGTGCTCTGTTCGATATCGCACTCGGTTTTAAGTGGTCTTCGCTTTGTAGATGGTGATGCAATTGGTTTGTGATTTAAAGTAAGTTTGATAATTGATAACGATATGCCAGCGAAGGGTTTAAATATGGATCCATTTGGATGAAATATAGACTACGGGGAACGAATGCATGTGTCACCCACTTCATCACAAGAGATGCTTGATGCAATAATCACTAGGTATTAAACGTTATCTAGAAACTGTGGGGTTTTTTAGATCAACAAGTCTCTCCAACGCGAGTTCTTGGAAATTTGTGGAACCGGTACATTTTCTTAGTGGGAGTTACAACCGCCGATGATGCATCGGTACAGTGTGGGCTTTGACAACGATGTACTTGCGATCTTTCGTTGGTGAGGTATTTACTATAGTAAGCAATTTAAAACAGTTTTTCCATTGAATCCTGGAGAGTGTGAGCTTTTTAGTGGAATACCTGTAACTATAAAATGAGAAGAAATATTAGTGATTTCCATATAATTCCCACTACCTTTATTGTCTTATCTTGAGAGATACGCGTATTTCGTCTACAATGTGCAGACTTCTTCAGTGTCGTGTACTAATACTCGACTGTTTAGTATTTGTACACGACACTGAAGAAGTCTGCATATTGTAGACGAAATACGCGTATCTGTCAAGGTAAGGCAATAAAGGTGGTTGGAATTATATGGAAATCACAATGGAAATTACTAATCTTTCTTCTCATTTTCTAGTTAGTTTATCCATTATTGTATTACAGTATGTTGGCATGTGACAGTTTGGCAAAAAATTGTATGCATGATTGTTACTACCATTTAAAAGGCCCTTTGCATAGTGTCAATAAATTCTATTCAACTTTTAAACATCACACGATCAACCGTTGCCTTGAAGAATTGCGTCAGTATATCTGGAAGTCCATATTCGTGCATAATCTGCCATAGCTGGTCTCAAACGATTGTGTTGTAAGCTGATTTTAAATCGATGAATGCATATGTGGGCAGGTTATATTCGTGGTATTTCTGTACAAAACGTTCCGAACCTCCGAGAGAAATTCTAAGTGTATGATTTTAATGCATGTTGCGAAGCAAGGCCGACCACTATCCGAGGGAAACTAAGGAACATTTTTAGAGAGTTTTATGACAAGTTCTCAGGAAATTTAGGAAAATTCCGAGCGACTTCATCGCAAATTAGGGCATTTTTCAAAATAACCTAGAGCATATTTCGAAGAAAGGACAACTTCTGAGGGTTCTAGGAAACCTTAGAGGAAGTTATTAGAGATCTTAGTGCATGCTCTAAGGAGATTTATAGCATGATCCTAAATAATTCTAGAATGAAATACTTATGTTACTAAACTTATTTTACAATTGAGGCATTCCAAGGAACATGTGTGGATTTAAATTTTTTTTTTAAATTTCTCAGTTGCAATTTTTCGTCAAGTTTGCACAGTTGTTCCCCTTTTCTAACAATGACGTGTTGCCAACGTGAAGCTCCTCATTTTGGATCACGACTACATTTCCAAAAGGTCCTGTGTAAAAATGGTATTGGTGGTTTAAAAAAATGGTAAGACCAAAATGGTTTGTTTGATTTGTATAATATCTTTGGGGAAGTAGTAGATTATTATTTTCCCTTTCTAGGAGATAAGTAGTCTTTTTTTTTTTTTATTAAAATAAATAAAAAAAAAATTTTGCCCAGCCCTGTCGGGCAAGTGACTGGGGGAGAAAAAAAAAAAAAAATTTTTATACTATTTTTTTTTTTTTTTTTTTTTTTTTTTTTTTTTTTTTTTTTTTATAGTTAATTTTAAAAATATTTTTTTTTTAAAAAAATTAGCATTAGCATTAGCATTGACGTTTGCACACCTCGTGGATAGAGCTAGGATGAGGAATAATTCGTTGAAGACATTGCATGTCGCCATGAAGCGGAACCAGATACTGATACGTTTCTCCACGCAGTTATCTCCACAAAGAGACTCCTCGATCGCTCACCTGGCCACGTCCATGCAACCGTTGGAGATAGGGAGGATTTTGGTATCTACCTTAAGAAGACACGGGGAACCCACGTAGCCTTCAGTAGTTATCAAAGGAAACGGAAATGAATAGTCGGAGAGAATAGTTCAACAGACTGCCTTGTTTGGTGTACAGAACATTTTTTTATTTTAAAGGTCGTTGGGAGCATCTAGTCTAAGAGGGTTAAGTGATGCTCCATTTATCTTTGGTTGGTTGGAACTTTTGCATTAACTTTAGTCCTAGCCCTTTATGGCTTATGGTTATAGCGCCATTACTCGCTCTCTTAGAAGAGAAGAATGTCTGGAAATAGAAGAATGTCTGAGAATATTGGAGAATTGGAGAATATAAGAGAAAAAGTATCAAATTTCTTTGGTTGCAGCAACAAAACTGCATTATTTTAATGTACACGTTTATTTGTAGTTCGCTATCTGAATCGATGGATTCTTCTTTTTCGTAGATTTCTTCTATTTTTAAATTTACTTTTTTCCTATCTATTGCAAGACTTTCCCAATCTCGAAATCTCATCTCCTCAAATTTATTCATGTTTTGTTGTATAATATCTATAAACGTAAAGGCAGGTCACCCTCTTTTTTATAGTTTTTTTTTCATAGTTAGCTGCTAATTTTAGTAGGTGTGTATCGTCCATCCTTAAGATGTGAGTCCAATACCTCAATTGAAGGGCTCTTATTTTTTTTGTGATGGTTTTACCTTTTAAAAATTCTTTATGACTGATATTTTCCTCACTCGTACAACTGGATCTGAGCTCGTTTACGATTTGACGTTCATATTTCCTCAATGAGATTCTTGATTTTTGTGTAAGCGTTGATACTTGAGTTCCGTACAACATCGTTGGGGCAACGACGGTATCGTATAGATTTTTTTTTTTTTTTTATGGGGGGGTTTTTTTTTTTGAAATTTTTTTTTTTTTTTTTTGTTTGTTTGGTTTTTTCCACCCCGGTTGTTTGGTGTGGGGTGTGCACACTATCTCTGTGATAGTAACACCAAGGTATGTCAATTCTGAGGAGACTTCATATACTACATTATTTAAAATTAATTGTTTAGGTGCATGTCCTAAGGGTGTTCTAATAAGAAGTTTAGATTTGGAATAGTTTAGTATTAGGTTTACAGCTTCTAAATGTTTTTTGGAGAACTGGAAAAACACAATTTTCTTGACAATTTAGAATATTGAAGCAGCGTTTTCGGCACAGTTTGAGTAAAGTTTTGCTTTTATTTAGTTTTCTGAAAAAGGAACAAGAGAATGGAATTTTTGGGTTCCTTGAATTGTTATTGAATTATTATATAGCAGGTTCAGTTCTGTTGCCATGTTTTCATACAGTGCCGTTCATTCGTTCTGAGCAGAAATAAAGTGCCAATATCTAGAACTAGATTTTAAAGAAAAATACCACAACCGTGCCAAAGTGAATTTTGATTCGGTTTGCAGGCCTAGTTTGTAAATTAATCGGTGCAAGAAGAGTGTATTAGACACAGATATCATGTTACTACTGGAAGGTTTCCGACACGTCGGCGACGGCTGGGTTGATGTGGACGAGTGCCGACGGCAGCAGCTGCGGGTCCAGCAGGACGTGGCCATCTAGGACATCGAGGAGAGCCGGTTTGCAAAGCAACAAATAATTTATTTCTACCATATTTTGAAGACAATATCTGATATCCTGTTTTATTTTATTTTATTTTATTTTGTCTATTTTGTTTTGTTTTGTTTTTCGTTATGTTTGTCTATTTTCAGTCACATTTGAGCGGTCTATTGCTTTTGACGGATGGTGTAGGTATGTACTTTCAGCGTATCGTTAACCAAAACGAACCCTGCTGCTAACCCTTCCCCAACTATCCAACATCCCAGTGATTTCTCGTGGAAGTGCAGAGGATTTCTCGGCTTCCTCCAAAGCGAGTATCATGTCAACACGTTCCTTCCCATTCCCTACTTGACCAGCATTCGGGCATGGCCGGCGCCGGTATTGCTTTATAATGGGTCACCAGTTTTTACACATTGAAGATGTATGTTAGTCCCAAACATCATCTGTTGGTTCTTTGTGCAAATACAGCTGATCTGGCAATAACGGAATTGCATCCGTGGGCGGTCAATCATGCTCATGCTCGTGCTCATGCTCCACTGCGTGTGTTCAATTAAGCCAAGTTTAGGTTACTTGAAGATCGTGAAGGTACTTTGTCAGCTTAACCAGTGAAATCATGATAGCTAAAAAAAATAGGGGAGACGAAAATTTCCCTTAAGTGTATAAGTATAAATTGATGAAAAAAGCCTTAACTGCTTCAAAATTAATCGAAAACATTAAACCAACATGATTTGGCTGATTTTTTCTGAATTTACAACATATTTGATGTATTACATCCCATTACATCCCGTTACCCTACATGTTCATAAAAACGTCACGGTCCTCAGCGACTAAAACATTCATACGACATTTATCTTGTTTTGAGAATGTAAGCAGCAGTCGATTATTTCAGAAAATGCGCTTGTTACTGTGACCGCTTATTTCTAAATCTCGACAACTTATTCAAAACGACGTATCTGATTTTGTAATCAGAGAAGGAACAGATTCAACATTCTAAATGTTCTTTTAATAATTTCTGATAAACATGTTATCATGAGAGGATATGAGAGGATCTTAAGAATAAACACGCGGTATTTAAGATATTCAAAATACATCTTGAATACCTTCGTCTTATTCCAGATATTTGTGTATAATTTGGCCATCTTGTCACTGGAAACTGTATGGCTATTCTTTAAAATTCAGAGTGAAATTTGTTCATCCGGAAGTTTTACACATCATATTCATACGTAATTGAAATTTTCGGCACCATTGGTATCTAATATTTGACATTGCAATAATGCCAAATCGTTAAAATTGTGCACTTTGCCTGGTAGAATACGTACTTACTTATGTCTCCTGTCCATCCCTAGGGTTGCATAAGGCCAACGTGAAATACCTGGTAGAATGACATTCTTAAAAGGGACAGAACAGCGTGGTACTTGCATTGTCAAAAAAAAAAATTACTGGAATGTGGCAACGTTGTAAATGAGCTTAGGTACTTTTCCTCATCTTTAAGATCACTTTTTTACGAATTAATAATAAAAACAGCGTTTAAGTTATTTTTACCAAAACGCCAAGAACACAAATGTTCAAACATTCATTTCCTTATTCTCAACTCTCAGTCCATTGATCAAATCCAAATCAAAACCTGCTCACCCGTGATATCACTTTGATTGCAACTTCACAATACAATCGCAAATCGGTGCTCGACGGCGAGCCAACGGGTTCCAACGTGAACCATCATGCACCTTGGTTTCGCGGCCCGGCTTGCTGCCTTGCCCAGAGATTCTGTGCACAACCACCATCAACTGCCGACCGACCGACCGACGCAGAGCCGGAGGAACACAGGTAGAATTCCTTGTGTAACTGTGCCTCGCCGCCACAAGGAGAATGATGATGGTGATATCTATAGGACCACGTATACACACGTTCGTAATATGCCAATGGGTCTTCTCGGGATCGAGATGGCAGTTCTCACATGCGCTGCTCGCATTCATCCTTTCGGGTTCGGGTGGATGATTTGGAAATGGAATTCTTGCCTCGGTTGGTTTCTTTCATTCCTGTTGCTGTGCGCTAGCTGGCTGGCAGGCTGCTGCGGTCTCCTCTGTTTCGGAAATTGACAGGTTATTTATTATTTATTTTCATTCTACTTTTCACAACACATTTGTTCAGAATACTGAACGAGATGATCTGTTGAGGTCCATGGGGACGTCGTCGTCGTCGTCCGTCCGACTGGAGGTGGGATCTCAATGCAAAAGGTGCGCACCGAACTGAACCATGAACCATTATGGGAAAGGGGGGTGGTGGTCGAACAGGGAGAACCTCGATTCTGAAATTCCATTGAAATCACACACAAAAGCCTGAACGCCGCCGCTCGCTTATTGCTGGACGGGTTGTTAATCTTAATTGGGAAAATATTTTTATTTAAACAGGACTATCCAAATATCAAGCCCGTGTTCGGATCGACAGTTTTGCTGTAAAGTGCACCCTTATACTACCTGTATTTATAGCTATTTTCCTGACAATGTCGATAGGAGAAAACTCCCACGTTTCATCCCAAGATCAGATCCCACACACGGAACAAGTTTTGTCCGTGAAATGAGGAAGGTAGAATCTCTTGACTAGGACCAGAAAATAGAGCAATAAAAACGGATTTTACGACTTTGACGAGAATAAAACTTTTGTTTTGATTGACTCTCATGAATGTGTCCGTATTTGCTCTCGTCCGTAAGGGTGAGACCCAAAACGGCATACCTTTAGTGATTCTCTGTGTTTCGTGGTTCGTGTGCGGCGAAAGCAGGGTTGATCTGTTGACTTAGATCTGGATATTTTTTTAAACATATTTCTTCATCTTTCTCTGGTCGTCTGCAGCTGACATAGACTTTAGTAGGACTGACCTACTATGGTTGCGACGGCAGGGGTGGTGGTGTCGCAGTATCCCTAGAAACGTGTTGTTCTTTCGGAATCTCCTTCGCGTCATCTGAGATTGCAGTGTGGCATCCAGCGGTTCGTTTGGATTATGAAAGCGGGCACGGTCAAATGTGGGGTCGTGGTGGTGCAAAGAATGTCATCGTTTTGTTCCCTTCTGTCCGCGCGTAATGAATTCGGAGTTGCTGACCGGGATACGTGAGTGACAGCAGGGAGATTGGATTTTCGGTTTGGTGATTGTCTTCGAAGAGGAAAAAGCCTCTCAGTTCAATGCTGCCATCCACTTTCAATGTTAGAACGAATCCATTACAATTCAACTAAATGGTTACTAAATGTTTGGATCTTGCTAAATACAGCAAACCGAAGGGATCGAAGCTCTCTGCAGAACCAATAAGGTGAGAACGTGGGAACCGTCCATCTACCAAGAAATCAAATATCTCTCCAATAACATCGGAATGCATTAATGATAGGTCTCACCATCGAATGCCCAGCCGCTGCTTCATTCATCCGACATTCATTCATTTTGGCCTACCATCGCTTCAACCATTTCAAGGACCACGCGGAGGAGGAAAACTGGCAACATAAGAAATGCGTTATTTCATCTGGTTATTGATAATACTACCCAAGCCAACCGGAAAGCAGCAAGCACGAGAAGTTGGAGATTGAAAATCGATGATTTCTTCTTCCCATTCCCTCGCTTCTTCATGCCGCTCGGCGAGCAAGGCCACACTCCCGCCCACTCAACGGGCTATGATGAATCAAGCATTTTTCCTCCAGTTATACGAAACGATGCACAGTGTTCACAACTGCCCTCACCGCACTCGCACCGCTTTTGGCTTCCATGCAAAAAGGGGTTTTGTAACAGCATCGGAAATTTTCCACATTAACGACGCCGATAATGGCGTAATGTGATTCGGCGAAACGAAACAAACTTCCCCTCTGTCTGGCTATGATACCGATTCTAATGGTTTCTTCTAACCCGATTTGAAATGCGGAACGTTCAAAACCAGATAACAACTGTCTTCCCGCCAGGCAGTGTCGAAAGCGCGCGAAAAAAGGGGTTGTGTGGTTTGACTTCTAAGCAGCATTCCGACAGATCAGGAATTGAGATTGCTCAAGTCAGTGCGAAAAATTTCGCTCTCGGCTTAATTTGGCGTCCGTGAATTCTGTCTAGATCTCAATTACAAACGGACAGGCAGAGTTTTTGCATAGGTATGAGTCTTTAAATATAGCATCGCTGAAAGCTACTGGCAGCCGAGATTTTGGATGCCATGAGGAAGAGAACCAAACGCGACGTGCCAATCGATTGAACTCCTTGGAAGAGGTCGAACATCTACCCGCTTGGTTCGGCATGCGGAGAGATCGAAGATTCGAACCGTGCAAAAAACAACCATCCAAAGCATCGCGCATTGGACCGTATCATTAATTTTAGATTGATATTGCGTAATGGATACATATAGAATCCACAATTAACCTCAATTAAGAGCGGTGGTTGCTGCGAGGTGGCAGGTTGATGGAGTTTTCGGAAGAAAAGGAAGTGGCGAAGTGAGTAGGTCACCCTATCGTAAGTTTGCGCCTGGGAAGAAGTCTAGAGACGTACACAATTAGGCACCTACTTACTCACACACACGGAAAGCGATCCTTTGATGATCAGATTCGTGGAAGAAAAAGATACCATGACCAGTCAGAAGGAGAGCAGGCCCACGATTCATTCAAATTTGGACGCCTGTGGTAATGGATTGGTGTGACGTGCGAATACGGAACAGAGCTGGGGAGCAGAAAAATGGTGAATTATATAAATGGGTGGGATGGGCGATATGTTAGCTTTTTGTGTACGCATTCCACCCCATAGAACACTGCTTGATTCTTGATACAGTCAGGTCTCATATAGTACGGTGGGTGTCTTTCTGATTTTTCTAGGTTGTTTTGTCATCAAGTGTGCTGATTTTTTTGTATGAAACCCGACTGGGTAAGTAACAGAAAAATGATATTTTATCTTCTGTTATGATTGTAATGGTAGCTCATGGATGTAATTAATTTTCGTTGAACATATTTATGCGTAATTTTGTCAAGAGCCTATGGCCACTGAAGAAATGTATAACAGCATAGATCTGTAGTGGTGGATCAACTTATTAGAGTGAAGTACCAGGGCTCATTTATATAACATTGTGATCCTCAATACGATTTTAAACGAAAAGTTTATAGTTTTCTAGCCAATTCTCGTCTAAACAATCATAAGGTCGAAAAGAAAAAAGTGTTTTGTTAAAATTACACCTAACTCTTGAATGATAAGTTTCTGAACCGAAGAGCAGGGGTTCTTCGAGTCAAAAAATATCCGATGCAAAAACTTAGTAATGGAGAAGTTCGAAACATGCACGCATTTTTCCCACAATTACCACAAATCTGTAATTTTATCGATTGTAGTACATCCCGTATCCTTTGTTTAGTGCATGTCGAGTGACTTCATCATTGATACATGATGAAGTATTCGGTGTGTTTTTCCCGTTGTCATTGTTTGTTTTGTTGGCAACGAATTGCGTTTTATTGAAAGTTTTCGCTATTTAAACCCTTTGAAGAGTAAGAGCACTCTTCCAAGGCACGCCCCTTTATCAGTCAAAACCGGATTCGTTGCAAAAAAAAAAAAACAAGGAATGACTCAGATACTGTCTATGCATCAAAACCGCAGTCCTAACCACTTCAAACTATAGAACTACAAATCTAGGAAATGAGAATTGTCATAAATGAAGACTAATCATGTTTTCTTCATTCCAAGTTCACGTTCCGTGGCTCAATCCATATATTGTTATTTTTCACAAGGCATAAAATGTAATAAGGACTTAAATATGCTCCTTTGACTACAAAAAACAAATATGTACCCTAGTTTTAATTAATTCGGACGTAATGCTGCCTAAATCGTGCAGCGTCAGAAAAGTTCAAAGTATGCTATATTGTTAATTTTGAATCAGTTTTAAACATTTCCGCAACACTTGTTAATTTCAGGCGAATTTAAATGGTCTGAGTGGCTAGTTAGAAACAGGAAAAAGTACGTAGAAGAAGAAGGAATCTTACGCTCATCAAATCCTTAAAAAGGTTATCCACAATCAATCTTCTACTCATTTGTACTCATTTCACAAAGTTTAAACATTATTTTTTATATAAAACTAGCTAAACCAGCTGCGAGCCTTGCTACGCTTGCAATTAAATGAATGAAAATATAATAAAACTGGCGCCTTATGGTTTTGTTAGAAATGAGTTTTGTTCAAATATTTTCGTTTGCTAAAGTGTGTAATTTCTGCAAAATTAAACGTAGGTGTTTTTTTTTATTAAAACCTTAGATTTTCAGTTTCAACCATGGTTTTTCTTTCTGTGTAGGAACATTTCATTGAAAAAACATTTATTTTCAAACTACGCCGTATCGTGTCAGTTTGAACGTAATTTTCTTTTGCATAACCCTAGATTAACTTCTTGTGCATGTGTAGCACTGACAGTACCTCAAACATCCCCCATTCTTGATTAAAAAGGTGTTCAAACTTCTATTAGAACATGCTGCATTCGCCACGAAATACACATTTTCTTTGTAGTTGGCTGGATAATTTTCATGTTTGGTTGAAATTTCTTTTTCATTTGTATGAGAGCCCCTCTCCCTCCGGAAGGGGGAGTTGTCTCGCACCACCATAGAAAAAAAATCCTGCCTGCAAAACCCCCACAAGCCAAATTTCGTTCCAGTTGCTTGATTAGTTCTCGAGTTATGCACAAATTTGTGTTTTATTTGTTGTTTTATGGAACCCCCCCCCCCCCCCGCCCCATTCCAGACGGGAAAGGAGTCTCAAACCACCATAAGAACCTTTTCCGGTCCCAAAAACTCCTGCATACAAATTTTCAAAACAGTAGGGTTAATTCTCATATTTGGTTAAAATTTGTGTTTCATTTGTATGAGAGCCGCCCCCCCCCCCCCCTTTTCTAAGAGGGTAGAGGTCTTTACCCACAGTGCAAACATTTCGTGCCTTCAAAAGCCTCCACATGCCAAATTTGGTTCCATTTGTTTGATTATTTCTCGAGTTATGCAGAAATTTGTGTTTCATTTGTATGCCCCATTTGCTTTCCTAGTTCTAAATTTATGCAAAAATTTCAGTTTCATTTGTATGACAGCCCCCCTTCTAGGAGAGGGGACGGGTCTCATACCATTGAAACATTATTCGCCTCCAGAAAACCCCACATGCCAAATATAGTTCCATTTGCTTGATTAGTTCTTGAGTAATGCAGAAACTTCCGTTTCATTTGTATGGGACCCTCTCTTTTTAGCAAGAGGGGGGGTTTCAAACTACCATAGAAACATTTCTTGCCTCCAAACACTCGCACATGCTAAATTTAGGTTCCTTTGCTTGATTAGTTCTCGAGTTATGCTGCAATGTGTGCTTCATTTGTATGGGAGCCCTCCCTTCCAGAGATGGGAGGGGTCTCAAATTATCATAAAGCTACGTCCATTTAGAATCCGGAATAATAAAATCATCTGTATCTCGGTAACGAATTGACGTATAAATAAGTGTAATACCTCAAAACAAAGGTAATTCACTGTTCTTAAGGAAAAGATATCAATACAAATCATTTCTCTTTGTGTCTAATGAAATTTCGCACTTTCTTCTTTATTTCTCCCATCAAACGCTGCACACCTCCGGAGTCAACTGCCTTGGCACACTTGTTCCACATTTTGGTCATCTGAGTCGCGTCCCGAGCCGTTTTTCCACTTTTCTTAAGCTTCCGCTTCATTATTGCCCAAAGTCTCTCGATGGGCCGGAACTGCGGGCAGTTGGGTGGATTTATGTTATTATCGCGGTACCACTGGATGACTTCCCGGCTGTAGTAGCAACTCGCCAAATCTGGCCAAAAACTTCCCGGGGCCTTTATGGGCTTCAATGAAAGGTAGTACGCGGTTTTTGAAGCATTCTTCCTTGTACAGCTTCGAGTCCATCGTCTTATTCATCATGAACACTTTGGTCTTTGCTCCGCAGCTGCATATCCCTTACCTAATCATCAGTTTTTTTTTGGCAAATTTGTCCATAAAAGCAAACTTAAACTTCGCAGGAACATCTCCTCGTGCCGTCGCCATGTAGAAGTTTTGGCCAGGAAGCTGTCCGAAATCCCAAATTTTGACGTAGGTTTCATCGTCGATGAGCAGGCCTTCTTGGTACTTCGTCAAAACCTGCTGGTACAATTTCCGAGCTCGAGTTTTAGTGACGAAACTTTGCTTCAACGTTCTGATAGGTTGCTTGCTGGCTCGATAAGAACGATATCCTTCTCGCAAACGAATTCTTCGAACGGTACTGCGAGCAGCAGCGTATTTTTGTGCGATTTCATTATCTGACAAACGTGACAAATTCAGACTTGCTTCAAACGACGTGGTGAACGACCGTGAATCAACTGCAATTGATTTGATTTCATCCCCTCCACCCGCGCAGTGGTTGGCGAACACAACGAAACATGCATGCCAGTGTTGCTAAAAGTTTTGTCATTTGTCGATTCACGCATTGCACGCATTGTTCTCGACAAAAAGCTCCCCGAGCTGGCAAGCGCGTTTCTGTTTGCGGTGAGTTATTGAAATTGCATTTGTTGCATGTGCGCTGGAGCTGTCAATACAACAGGAATCGCGTGAAAGCAACATAAATGTCAGCAATTTCATTTATAATTTCATAAAATGGTTGATGATTGTTTTCGGTGCTACAATTACTTTATCTGATGGCACTGTTTCAAGTCTTAAACATAATGAATACCTCACAAATGAATGTAAAAGCTTAGTCGAAAATGCTTGTTTGAATATTGTTTTGCTGAAGTTGACTAAGAAGTGGCTGTCAAAAGAAAATAATGAGTTTCAATTGAAAGGGATGAATGTAAAATTCATCGTCCCACGACGATTTTCAATTGAATTTTTTTATTGTAATCGAAGAGCCCAGGGTGATGTTTTGAGAACTAATCTAGCAAATGGAACCAAATTTGGCATGTGGGGGGTTTTGAGGGCAATGATTATCTGGAAGGGAGGGCTCCCATACAAATGAAACACACATTTCTACCAAAAATGGGAATTATCCAGGTTACTTGAACACAAAACGTGTATTTTTCGGGTAAGAAGCATGTTTTGATAGAAGTTTGAACCCCTGCTTATTCAAAAAAAAAAAACTCATTCCGAAAAAATACCGTAAACGTGCCAGTTATATTAAATTTTCCTTCATTTAGTTGCAAGCGTAGCAGCGCACGCACCGGGTTCAGATATATCAAATAATAATCGATATTGGGGTGGGCGTGGAAGATAAAAACTCTTTCCTCGAAACCGACTGTCAAGCGCAAACAAAGCAAACCCACACCGTGGA